>CM074743.1:2990437-3602937 GCA_037367245.1 Phrynocephalus guinanensis
ACCACGCCCACTTAAGTGCCACCCAGGGAGTTTAACGAGCACTGGGGCCTCTATCACATGACCGCTAAATGTGGATGATAATATAATGCTCACTTTTTCCGAGAGTGGTCACGTGACATTCGTTGCGCAGTTACCGCCCCCGTGGTAGCATTTTTGAACCTCTTTTTTGTGTCCCCATCTGCCAAATGCGCATCAAAGTGCCGTTTTGAAAAGCTGTTTACTGCAAAATGGGTGAAACCAGAAGAAGATGCAGTTTTTTTCGAGTTGACACGACCTTTGTCTCGCATCAAAATGTGCATCAGCAAGCGAAGCAATTTGATCAAACCCCTAGGGGTGGTGCAGGAAGATGTGATTGAGATACACTTCAGCAGCCGTGGGGGCTTGATCTTTTAGATGCGAATTCAGTAAAAGAAAAAGGCGCATTTAAGTGGTTGTGTGATAGAGGCCCTGGTCTCGAAGTGGTACAAAGCTTGCCTCCTTGTTCCACTGTGTTGCGGCTCCTGCTTGTGGGGACATAAAAGATGCAGTTCTTTACACTGTGGGGACGCAGGAACTGCCTTTTCAGCCACATGACCGTTCTAGGCGGGGGGGATCTGCATTTTACTTTGATCCGGATTTTCTGGCTGTGGGATAGCAGCCTAGGTTGCCTCCCTCCATCTCAGGTGGCTTTTTCCTTGTCAACCCACGTCATCCGAGGGGGCACCGACCAGGACGCGGGTGCCATTTAGAGCTGGTACAAACAAGGGGCTTGGCAGTGTTACCTTTGCACCCTCCTGACCGCCCTTTGCCTGCCTCCCGACGGCAGCTGATCCTTCGTCCCACCCCCCCCCCCCCACTCCCAGCCCCGTTCCAGCCCTGGCCCTTTCTCCTTCTGCTCCCCTGATTCCCGTAGCCCTCCTTCAGGAATAATGCCACATTATCCATCATTATGATGAGGGATGTCAGGTTTAAGTGGGTGCCTGGTCCTTGACAATTAGGCCTAAGTGTTACTTGTCTGCTTCAAATTCAAATTAGTGAGGCTGGATCGATATCAGAAAAGATATAAAGACTTGGAGCACGCCGGGCCACTCAGAGGGAAGGCAGCCGCAGCCGGGGCCTGGATTAGGCACTCGAGCCGCGCTCCTGGGGCGAGGGCCTTGCTCTTTGATTAGATGATTTCTTCGGAGCCCTTCTCCCTGCATGGGATGGGGGGGGCATTGGGCGAGGGACGCAGACAAAGAGGGCCCAGCAAGGCACCCCCCCCGTGTCCTTGCCCAAAACGCCTGCATGGTTTTTCTAGAATATGGATGTCCGTTTGGGCAACCTGCATCCAGCGTGTGGACGACCCCTCCGGTCGTCCCAAAACATGGCTGGGCAAAGTCCTGGCCCTCTTGGTGGTTGGAATCCCCCCCCCCCCCAAAAAAAGGAAGACTCCTGTGTTCTCTGGAAGCCCGGTGCCTTTCCTGGGCCCCAGGCTTTGTGGAAGTGCAGCCCGCTTCTTTGGTGGATTACATTCCGTGGAAGCCGATGTCAGAGTCAGGCACACAAGTCTTTTAGTTACCGCTGAGGCCCTTTGCTATTTTTGAGACAAGTGGCTATGGATCGTCCGGGACTGCCCCGCTAGTGACCCTCTTAACGGTGTTCCCCTTCAACAGGCTTTCTGGGAAGGGCTGGGTGCTGGACCAGACCAGCATCTTTGCACAGGTCGATGCCTTTGTCCAGCGGTGCAAGGACCTCCTGGAGGTAGGTGGCAGGGGTGTATCGGGGGAGGCAGAAGGGTACATCTGCCCCAGGCGCAGCGATCCGGGGGGTGCCTGGAGGGGGAGCAGGAGGAGGAAGCTGTGCACCCTCCCGCCTCCCAGCAATCCTCCTTTCCCCAGAAGCAGTGGTGGCGAACCTTTGGCACTCCAGATGTTTTGGACCACAACTCCCAGAATTCCAAGCCTGCCATTGCCAATGACAAAGGACTGTGGGAGTTGTGGTCCAAAACATCTGGAGGGCCGAAGTTTGGACACCACTGCCCTAAAGCTTGGCGACGGCACCCCCTCCGCTGCCTCCGACTCCGCGCACCAAGAGCGGCGAAGCAGGCAGGCAGCCAGGAGCTCAGTGGCCGTGGTGCCCTCCTCCTCCTCCTCTTCCTTGCCTTGGTGGGGGAGGTGTAAGGCGCCCATGCACCCATGCACTAACACGCCCGCACGCACACGCACCCACCCCATGTCCGCATGGTTCGGCCTCCAGTTCCTGGGTTGGTGCGATTTGGGGGGTTGTGGCAGGAAGGGCACAAAAATGAACTTTGTCCCCAGGCGCTCCAAATCCTGGCTAATAAGCCTCTAGTACAGGGGTCCTCAAACTTTTCAAACAGCGGGCCAGTCCACCACCCCCCAGACACCACTGGGGGCCGGATCACAGTCTCAAAAAAAGGCCGACATGGAAAAAAGGGGGGCTGCACCCAGCGCACCGACCATCTGGGCGGTGGTTGGGGTGAGTGGGGGACCTTGCTGTAGCCCTCCCACTTTGAACTGCTCCACTAGCCAGCATGCTGATTATCTGGGTGGTAGTTGGGGGGAGTGGGAGAAGCGACATAGCCCACTGCTTTGAACTGCCTCAGCAATAGAAGCAGCTGCGGAGGGTGGCTTGCTGGCAAAGCAGGGGGTAGGTGGGGGGGTTGCAATTAGTCCCGGGGGCCGGATTCAGGACCTTGGGGGGCCGCATCCAGCCCCAGGGCCTTAGGTTGAGGACCCCTGCTCTAGTAGATGGCCCGTCGTTCCTGAAGGCCTTGGTCCCCTGAGACCCTTCCTGGCCTTGTCTCGGGTTGATTTCCAAGGGGAAGGATCAGGGGATGCGATCCTTTGTGGTGCACCTTGAGCTTCACGCAGTGGGGAAGGGAATCCCTGGATCCCCCCGGCTTCCACGAAAGGAGAATGGCCGGGTTACGCACACCCTTCCGTGGTGCGTTGGTGTCCGAACAGCCCTACCGCACTTAGGTTTTGAATCACTTTTTGCTTAAAGTCAAATCACCTTAAAAATCACCTACCGCATTTCCAATCGCTTTTTCTGCGGAGCCCCCTTGGTCACGCCCCTTTTCAGCCGCTGTGTCGGTTTTTCTTGCGACGGCCACCCCGAGGGGTGGTGTTTTTTTTTAAACCGATTCCTAGACCGCTTTTTGAAGCGATTTGGCTCAAACGGTGGACACCATGCACCGTTTCTTTCTGGGTTTCCCCCTCTGTATGCCTTATCCTGCCGTCGGAAAAGCAGAAAATTAGCTACATTACTTAGAATGGAAGAACAACGGCATGACGGTACCCTAAAATAATAATAATTCCGAAATAGAAGCAGATGATGGGAAAATGACGGACAAAATCAGAACAAAAAGCGGTTTAGCAAAGTGCGGACAGGGAAACCGGTTCATGAGAAAACACCAAGTGCGGAATGCTGAATCGCTTCAGCCACCACGTGACCAGGGGAGGGCAGAAGGCGATTCAAAACAAAAAGCGGTTGCTGTTTGAAATGCGGTAGCGGCAGAGTACGGAGAGAAAGGGAGAGCCATCGGAAGTGACTGGTGAACGCTGGCGAGGGCTTTCAGGGGCCACGCAAAACGAGGCCGGCGGCACCTTTTGCCCCACAGGTCTGTGACAGCCAGCAGCACTTTGCCCGCTGGGAGGACGGCAAGAAGACACCTCTGCCCTGCTTCTTTGGCCAGCGGGCGCCAGAGATGACCCGGAGCTTCCTGGAAATAGAGGAGACCTTCAACAAGTACCTCAACAACCTGCGGAATGTCAAGGGGGGATCCTGGACGTGAAGAACACCTCGTGGCACGAGGACTTCAACCGGTGAGAGAGAATCCCTGCCTGTCCCAATAGTTAGCGATAGGTTTAAAATACGTCTGTGAAGATTCTCAGTCATCCAGGTGCGTTTATCTGGGAGTTGAGTCATGGCTACTGGACTTCTTTTTTGAGAGATAGAAACGTTTCGCTGTTCATCCAAACAGCTTTCATCAGACCGATGAAGCTGTTTGGATGAACAGCGAAACGTTTCTATCTCTCAAAAAAGAAGTCCAGTAGCCATGACTCAACTCCCAGATAGGTTTAAAATAGTTTTTTTTACCCCGCCTTTTTCCTTAAAAAGGGCCCAAGGTGGCTCATATCCTTGACAGGCAGTATTTGAAGCGGAAAACAGGGAATAGGAGACAGTGGTTTGCATCATTAAAAGACAATCTTTAAAGCTAAGAACAATAAGTGCCGTGGACCCTCGTATAACAAACGGTTTGTATAACATTAAAAAATCCGGGAAAAGGGGAAATTTGCTTAACAAGAGTCGCCTATGGGGGGAATCCGTTCAACATAAAAATGGTTGCGATTAGGGATTACTCTATTTTCAATGCATTCCTATGGGAAATTTGTATCAATGAAAATCTGCTTAACAGAATTTCATTTGGAACGAACTAATTCCTTTATACAAGGTACCACTGTATACAAATATTCCACAGGAACAAAGAAATTCCACTCTGAGAGATGGTAAACACAAGTCATTCTTTTGCTTTGCGAAAGATGCAGTCAGGGTAGTGACACAATAACAATCTGTCTAAAAGCCGGTCACTGAGGGGAAGGCTTGCCTGAAAAGAAACCTCTTTGCCTCCCTTCCAAAGGACAGCAAAGATGGGGCCAGCCTGGCCTCTTGTGGGAGGGAGTTCCAAAGTCTGGGAGCCGCCACAGAGAAGGCCCTCTCTTGTGTCCCCATCCAACGCACCCGAGAAGGCAGTGGGATTGAGAGAAAGGCCTTCCCTGATTCTCTTAACACCCAAGATGGCTGGATTCAATCCGGAAATGGATTGGCAGTCAGTGGAGCTGCTGTAATGTGTGTGTGTGTACAGGGCTGTGGAGTCGGAGTCGGAGGAAATTTTGGGTACCTGGAGTCGGAGTCGGAGTCGGCAAACGATGCACCGAATCTGACTCCGACTCCGACTAAATTTAGATTGGAATTTTTTAAAAAAAGCAAGTTTAAATGTCCCAATTCACAAAAAGTTATAACTAATGACTTCTCTACTGTAAGAATAAAGACCAATGCATGCAGTGCCTCACGTAACCGCAAAACAAACACGTTAAGTGACCGTGAAGAAGCATGCTTTTCATGTGCTTCACTATATGGCACGCAATGCACAATTAGGAGCGGCAATACTTATACTTTCCATAGTGTTGTGTTCTGCTGTTACGCAGCGCCCATGGGTAACCTAGCCTCTCACTGATAAGGGATTAAGTAAATATGTTTTTTGCTGGACTAGAGACACTTGTATAAGTGAAGGGAATGGAGGGTCAATAGTTCAAGGAATGTATAAAATATAGTCGCATATTAATACAGAGGAGTCGGAGTCAGAGTCGGAACATTTATCTACCGACTCCACAGCCCTGTGTGTGTGTGTGTGTGTGTGTGTGTGTGTGTGTGTGTGTGTGTGTGTGTGTGTGTGTGTGTGTGTGTGTGTGTGTGTGTGTGTGTGTGTGTGTGTGGTGATCCCTGGAAGCAGTCCCAATCAGCAATCTGGCTGCTGCCTTTTGGACCTGCTGAAGTTTCCTGAGACTTCTTCGTGGCCTCCGTGAAGCCACACAGGTGGGAGTTCAAGCGTGCATGCGCCAGGTCTCGGAACCTTCTAGAGCTGAAAAGCAAACACCGTTTTCGTCGGCAGCCTCACGTAGAGCAGGTTACAAGGGTTGACAGTGATAGATGGAAGGCCGAGGGGAACCAAGGCACGAGGCAAGCTTTCCCTTAGGTTCTGTGCTCTAGCCCGTAGAAAGGTGGGCAGAACAAGGCTGGTAGTCTCTCGCGGGGCCACTCCCTGCCACCGCTCCTTATGACCCGCTCTCCCTTCTTGCTGCCAACCCCTGGGGGGCACCAGCTTCCGGGCCGGCGTCAAAGACCTGGAGGTGATGACCCAGAACCTGATGTCCTCCGCCTTTGAGACCGTGAAGGACGTCGAGCACGGCGTGGAGATCCAGGACATCTTCCATCACCTGTCGTCACGAGAGGTGGGGGACTGAGCCAGTGGACGCCTCTCGGCAGCGCCGGAGGCGGTCCTTGGCCCTGGGGGTGGCGGAGAAGGGGGAGCAAGGCCAACACTCCCGAGGGGTCCCCCATAGGTTTTTGCAGAGCCCCAGCCGCCGTTGGCATGGCGCTCCCTGTGTTTTGTAAACAGAGCTTTGCGTTCTGAGAGCATGTCTTCAGCTCCTGTGCTGGAGCCAGGAGGTCAACCTGGGAAGGACACCACCACCTTGGGCCCCACTGGTGCCCTGGGCGCCAACCCTGAGGGCTGCTGGGCGCTGCCCTCAGGAGTGTTCAAAGAAGAGGCCACGAAGCTCTCCAGCACTAAAGGCTCTCCGGAGAAATTTGGACAAGCAGGGGGGGGGTTGGACTGAATGGTCTTGTAGACCCCTTAGAACTCCACGAGTCCATGATTCTGTGACTCCGTGGCAGAGGGGCATGGGACAGTTGGAGATCTGGGTGTTCAGGGGGGTGTTTTTTCCCCTACGGGAAAAGGGCTGGCAGCTGCCGGTTCCTTTGCACAGAAGGCACGTCCCGCGGGTGCTCCTTTTGCTCCCCCAGGCCATCAAACGCACCTACGACAAGAAGACGGTGGACATCTACATGCTATTCAACCGGGAGCTCTCCCTGGTCAACAAGGAGCTGAGCAAGAAGGTCCCTTTCCTGCCCCCGCACATGTGCCAGTACTCGGGGATGGCGCACTGGATGCGAGCTCTCCGGCGACGGGTTGACAAGCCCATGCAGGTAAAGGGCTCTGCTTCCTCCGGGGACGCTTGGGCGTCCTCGCGGCTCAGGGCGTTTATACACAACCCCTAAACTCCGGGGCAAATGGCTTCTAGCTCCTGAGCTTAAAAATGTTTACCCACCAGCTCCGGAGTTAACAGGAAATTAAGTGCAACCCCGCCCACTTTAGCGCGTCCCAGCGCACCTTTCAAGTACCTGCTCTCTGGAGGTGAAAATTCTTTGATGCGGTGTAACGATAGTGAGTGCAGGGCTCTCCTCGCTTCTGTTTGTTGTTTTTTGGCTCCCGCCCCTTTAAGAGCTACTTTTACAGAGACGAGAGGCAGAACGAGGTGAGCATTCTTTTCTTTGTTTTTTCTCCCTCCCTCATGCAGCCAGCAACCAGGAAGTGCGGAGGGGGGTGGGGACACAGGAAGAGCGACGAACCCCTAAGATCTCTGGTCCGAATTTAAGTGGCCAGCGGATCTTAGGGGTCGTGTAAAAAGGCCCTCAGATGCCCTTGACCAGTACCAGTCTGCAGCTCCGGGTTTATCCATATTTTTCACCCTATAAGACACACCGGGCCATAAGACATACCTAGTTTTTAGAGGAGAAAAACAAGAAAAAATGTTTAGCTTAAGGTTTTATAGTGGGGGGAAGTGGAGGCTTGCAAACAGGTAATTGGAGCTGTGGAATCCAAGCTGCAAAGGGGGAGGCTTGCAAAGGAGGTAATTGGGGCTGTGGAATCCAAGCTGCAAAAGGGGAGGTTTGCAAACGAGGTAATTGGAGCTGTGGAATCCAAGCTGCAAAAGGGGAGGCTTGCAAAGGAGGTAATTGGGGCTGTGGAATCCAAGCTGCAAAAGGGGAGGTTTGCAAACGAGGTAATTGGAGCTGTGGAATCCAAGCTGCAAAAGGGGAAGCTTGCAAAGGAGGTAATTGGAGCTGTTTTAAAACAGGCTTCAGAAGGGGAGGGCAGAGGCTCCTTGGGGACCTCGTTGCAAAACAGGTGATTTTTGACTAGGGAAATCTTGGCTGCAGAAGGGGAGGGTTGGGGAGAGGTTCCTCGGAGGAAGCCCCTTTGCAAACCAGGCGACCGGAACTGCAGAATCCCAGCTGCAGCACGAGATGGGAGAGGCTCCATGCAGGTGATAAGTTCAAGTGGTTCTTTAAAAATTGCCACGCTGAGAGTTAGTTATACAGCAAGGGTTTTATTAGACATTCACAGGAATAGAGAAATATAGAAAGTATTCAGCAAGCCAGCAGTACACAACACATAGATATGGTTAGTATGAATTCTTAAGCCTTTTGCTTAAGGGTTCAGAGCTGCCTGGGTTGATCCATTGCACGGATCACGCCCTGCTGGTCTGGACAAAGCCCAAATGGCTTCCCATGATGGTTATATACCCTTCTGTATGGTCTGTATGATCCCAGACTGGCGTTATCTTGTACGTCCCTACACGTCCCTACACGTGCTTGTTCATTAGCTCATAGCCAGTCGGCCATCAAAGCCAGTTTGTTTGATAGTTCAAGTTGGTTCCTTATTCCTGGCTAACCGCCAAATGTTGTTCTAAGCAAAATGACACCCCCCGCAATGTAAGATCATGCCAAATCTTAGCTGGGTCACTGAGACCTTATGTTTTGTCGGCACATTTGGGTCTGCTTATAATATTTTAATGCTTATAATTTTGACTTTTCTCATGCTTATAAATTCATATCACAGGTATCTTATCTCTAAATGAAAACCTGAGATATATGTGTAGTGGGGACTGCTGTATTCTCTCTATAACACGCACAGACATTTCCCCCTTCCTTTTGAGGGTGGGAAAGTGCGTCTTATAGGGCCAAAAATACGGTAAATGCCTTCCACCCAGCAAAGGCCCCATGAGTTCTGGCCATCAGGAAGTGTGCTGGTGAGGCGCGCAGGGCAGGTTGGACCCTTCCACCCGCCTCCTGGATCCAGTCTACATACAACCCGTCTCCTTTTCCTTGCCTACATGTTTTCACCTTTGAGCTTCTAGGTGTACCAGGATGGGCTGCGAAGAGCAGGCAGGCCGTGCCTTCCTTGTGTGCCAGGTGCTCAGTGATTTAGAGGGCAGGCCAGTCCCCCAGGGAGGCACCTCTCCTTCCCATGGGTTGCTGGGGACGGGGCGGTGTGCCTGTCCGGTTGGAGGGTTCCTCTCTCTCAACCCTCCTGAGACTTGCGGGCCCATGGACTGCCCTGCACCTGCCGGCACTTTTATTTTTATTTTTTTTATTTTTTTGCCACGATCGCGCTGGCTATTCTTTATGCACCAAGCAGCCTCGTCCATTTTTTGGTCTGCTTCTCAGCTATTTACCTCAATAACATCTTCTGTTACCGAGTTCTTTTTTGACAGGTTTAATTATACCTTGGCTCGAAAGAAAACAGCCGCTCTTGCCTCAATCAGCCTGCACCCCTCCAGCCCCCTGCTTTCCTCCAAACCGAAGAAGCAAAACCAAATCTTTGGATGTAAAGCAAACTGTCTGCTGGGGGGGGGGGGGGGGAGAGTGCAGTTCTGAAGGGGCACGAACTCCCACCCCTGAATTCAGCTTCTTCCTTGGCCAGGAGCCTTGTTTTTCTGTGGATCTTGAGCTGGCCTCTTCCTGCAACCCCCCCCCCGCCACTGATGCTCCTGCTTTGGATGTTTATTGTGTCACGGGCGAGGTGTGCCAGCCCCCCCTCCCAAACACGGCGCTTGGCAAGCAAAGCGAGCGTGTGCTTTCATACCCTCTGCTTCTCCTCACCCGGGATTTCTCATTTCTGGGGTGGGGTGGGGGCGACAAACACAGTGCGGAGGGCCTCCCGCCAAGAAGACTCCGATGGAGAGTTAAGGCTCAGGATTTCACCCTCGGATTGCAAGACTTCCCAAGCGCTGGCTGGGGGGGCCAAGGTGCCAGTGGAAACAAGACGTTGGCAGTCCTGGGGAGGGAGTTCCAGAGTCTGAGCACAGCAGCCGAGAAGGCGGGATGGAGAGAAAGGCCTCTCCTGATGACCTTAGCACCCAAGCCGGTTCGTACTGTGAGATTTGATCTTTGAGGTAGCTAGGACCCAGTTTGTAAGTGCTTTGTAGATCAAAGTCAGCACCTTGAATGGTGCTCAATAGCAGATTGGTAGCTAAGGGTTAGAAGTTGTCTGTTTTAGGCCCTTTGTACACGACCCCTAAACTCAGACGCAAATGGCTCCCAGCTCCGGAGCTTAAAATTGTTTCCCCACCAGCTCCGGAGTTTACAGATAATTAAGTGCGACCACGCCCACCTAAGCGCGTCCCAGCGCACTTTTCAGGTACCTGCTCTCT
The DNA here is from genome assembly GCA_037367245.1 of Phrynocephalus guinanensis. Taxonomy (NCBI): domain Eukaryota; kingdom Metazoa; phylum Chordata; class Lepidosauria; order Squamata; family Agamidae; genus Phrynocephalus; species Phrynocephalus guinanensis. The sequence goes on from CM074743.1 coordinate 3,000,481, forward strand.
GGAGGTGAAAATTCCTGATGCGGATATAACGTAGTGACTGCCTGGCTCTCCTTGCTTCTATTTGTTCTTTTTTTGCCCCCCGCCCCTTTAAGAGATCTGAATGCAGTGCCGGGACGGCAGAATGGAGGTGAGCGGCATTCTTTTCTTCCTTTTTTTCTCCCTCCCCTCACGCAGCCAGCAGCCAGGAGTGCAGAGGGGGTGGGAACGCAGGAACAGCGACAAACCCCTAAGATCTCTGGTCCGAATTTAAGTGGCCACCGGATCTTAGGGGGTTGTGTGAAAAGGCCCTTAGAGACATGATTCAGGCAATCTTGGGCGTAGCCGCATTAATCTGTTGCAAGTAAAAAAATATAGCCGTGTCTTTGGCCCCTTAAAGCAAACAAGTTTCATTTGGCCACCAGCTTCTGGGGCGTCTGAAGGAGTGAGCTTACATCCCCCAAAGCCCATGCCAAATGAAGTTCACCCGAGTCCGCCTTGTTCGTGACAAAGGCAGACCTTTGTGAGTTTGGATGCCGGAGACCCCCTTGTGAAGCAGAAGCGGCAGGTGAACGGTTCCTGCTGCGACCGTGTAGCGTCTTTTCGGCACACAAGGCCTCCCTGCTCTTGCTCCTGGGCTGTCTGTAGCCATTTCAGCTTCCAACTTGTTGGCTGCATCCTCGTTAGACCTCAGCCCAAGGGAAGTGAGAGTGCCACTCTATTCTGCTCTGGTCAGACCCCACCTGGAGTCCTGTGTCCAGTTCTGTGCGCCTCAATTTAAAAAGGATGCTGACAACCTCGAGCAGGTCCAGAGGAGGGCAACCAGGATGGTTGAAGGTCTGGAAGAAATGTCTTGTGTGGAGTGGCTTAGGGAGCTGGGAATGTTTAGCCTTTCAAAAAGAAGGCTGAGGGGGGATATGATATCTATGTTTACATATTTGAAAGGATGTCATATTGAAGAGGAAACAGGTTTATTTTCAATGGCTTCAGCGACCAGGACATGGGGCAATGGTTTCAAACTACAAGAAAAGAGATTCCATTTGAACATTAGGAAGAACTTCATGACGGTTAGAGCTGTTTGGCAGTGGAATAAGATGCTGCCACAAAGGAGGAAGGTGGAGTCTAATTCTTTGGAAGTTTTTGAGCAGAGGCTGGGTGGCCATCTGTCGGAAATATTGTGATGGGGGTTCCTGCATGGTAGGGGGTTGGACTGGATGGCCCTCAAGGTCTCTTCCAACTCTAGAATTCTATGAGCTCTTGGGGTAGTTTCCTGCTTGCCTATAAGACCCACACGATCCTTACTAGGCCATGTCTGCATCTTCCGAGCTATGTTTTATCCATGTTGGTGGTCCTCTTTGTGATGTGGGGATTGCAAGTGTGTGTGTGTGTGTGTGTGTGTGTGTGTGTGTGTGTGTGTGTGTGTGTGTGTGTGTGTGTGTGTGTGTGTGTGTGTGTGTGTGTGTGTGTGTGTTGGTGGGGATGATGGTGGGGATGAATCAGTCAATCAGTTGATTTCCTGGCTAACACATGCAATATAGCTCTGTTTCTTTCTTCCGTGACGTGACGTCAGTCCCGGCTCTAGGATTTGCTCTGCCGAATCTCACCTTCTGCTCAATTGCCACTTTCACAGTCTGCTATCTCCGCCACCTCGGGGGGGGAACGAATTTGCCTTCTCCCTGCTCTCAAACTGGGCCCGACTGTTGTCACAGGATAGTCGGGGAATGGCAGCCCGGCTTGCAAAGCCAAAGAAGAGGGACAAAGCTTCAACGCGAGTGTTTTGGGATGTGCCTGTTGTGGTCCACCTCTGGACCTCCACCCATACCAGAGGGATGTGCTAATACATGCATGTCCAAACTTCGGCTCTCCAGATGATTTGGGCCATAACTCCCACCGTCCTTTGTCACTGGCAAGCTAAGCTTAGAATTCTGGGAGTTGTGGTCCAAAACATCAGGAGGGCCGAAGTTTGGACATACCTGTGCTAGTAGACGCTCTGGTCTACCCTCCCCTTTTGGACCCAGGTGGGGCAAAATGATTCTCAATCATTTGAAGAACATGGGTGGCTAGCCAGGAGATCCCTGAGCTGTGGGCCGCAGAGAACGCATCCTTCCCATCTGTGGCTGCAACGGCTGGGCCTCTTCACTTTTGACGATGGTGCCTAAGAGGGGACCTGATTGAAGTTCATAAAATCATACACGGTATAGACAAAGTAGATAAGGAAAAACTGTTTTCCCTATCACACAACACAAGAATTACGGGACACTCCATGAAACCTTTGGGTGCTGGATCTCAAACAAATAAGTGAAGGTACTTTTTCACCCAGAGGATCACTGGTCTGTGGAACTCCCTGCCAAAAGAAGTGGTGACAGCTGTCAGCCTTGACCGCTTTAAGAAAGGATTGGACAAGTTCATGGAGAACAAGGGTATCCATGGCTATCATGATGGATGCCTCAGAACAACCTCCGGGTTGGAGAGAGAGAGGCAGGAGATCTCTCTCCATTCCATTTGCGGGGAATCGTAAGCAGGTGAAGACATCTGCTTGGGAATAACCTGAAGCAAATGGTGAGAGTCACTGTGCGAGACAGAATGCTGGATTGGATGGGCTGTGGCGGCCTGTTCCAGTAAGGCTGCTCTTAGGTTCTTAGGATTCCCTGTGTGGTTGTTGCAAGAACCCTCTGGGGTGTCTGGTTGTGCTTGAATGTGGTTGGCAAGGTAGGGGGGCTGAGGAGGGGTTGGCAACTAGAGACGAGCATGAACTGCTGGTTCGGCAATTCGTGCTGGTTCGGTCAGTGGCCGAACAGGTGTTTGGGCCTCCTCAACTCCGCCTTCTCCGGCTGGCGCCCATTCAAAGGTAGCGCCCCCCCCCCCCCGAGTCCAAACTCAAAACAATTTGAACTTAAACTATCATCCAAACCTTTTCCAAATTCGAAAAGATTTTCTTGGTAAAGAAACAGGACACATAGAGGTCTTTCTCTCTGACAAACCCAAGTGTTGTCTCAAGTTGGTCGAGAGGGTGAGATGGATTTGCCCTTATCCTTGTTGGACTCAGGTGGGGCTGTGAAGCCAGAACTTTGGGGAGGGGGGAACTACGACTCTCACAATCCCCAGCCAAGGACCTTTCCCACGTCCTGCTGGGTTATGATACCCCTCCGTGCTGTGATGGCTTCTCTCACCCGCCGCTTGGCGCGAGGCCTTCAGACGGAGAGAACCGACCGGTTATGGCTGACTCAGTTCTGCTAATGACAAAAGCTTTTTTTCCTTTTTTCAAAGCCTTTTAATAATTTCTCTCTCCCCCCCCCCATTATTTTGGCAGAAATAATTGGCCCGCTTTTTCGAAATGGCATATGTTGTTTTCTTCATTACACCCACCAGAAAGAGTTTAATGGGCCACCGGGATTTTATTTCCTCGCTTTGTGCGTTCCTCCTGTTGCCCAATCAATGAACTAATGTTCTCGTGGAGCTCAAAACCGGGAAAGGGGGGGAGAGAGAAGAGAGTCTGAGAACCGTGGGTTTGGGGCGTGAGGGGTGGGGGCAGGAGAAGCAGGTGAGTGCAGAAGTGGCCCCGGCGTGGCTTAACGTCCCCTCTGTCTGTTTGGAACATGTGTGGGTTTGGGGGTCAAGAGTCGCAGCTCATGCGTGTGTCTGTCGGGGCCACCGAGACGGCTCCCTCTATCTCGGTTTAGAAATATTTTGCATGTGGTTTGGGGGCAACCGGGCTTTCCCGGTGCAAGAGGAGGCCGTGGTCCTAAATCAGGCCTAGGCGGTGCCTTTTTCTTTGGCAGATAGGTGGGGGCCAGGTTGTGGTTTCAGTCAGGCTCGTTGAGCATAAGGATGGGGCGTGTGTGTCTGGTAGATCATTGGCCCCCAACCTTGGTGGACTGAGGTACTCTTGGACTGCGGTTCCCAGAAGCCTTCACTGCCAGCACAGCTGGCAGTGAAGGCTTCTGGGAACCGCAGTCCAAGAGCACCTCAGTCCGCCAAGGTTGGGGGCCACCATCTCTCTCTCACACACAAAACACCAGAACTAGGGAACATGCACTCCAGTTGAGGGTTGGGAGAGTGAGAACGGACAAAAGAAAATATTTTTTTACCTAGCGTGTTGTTAGTCTGTGGAACTCCCGGCCACAGGAGGTGGTGATGGCACCTGGCCTGGATGCCTTCAAAAGGGGATTGGACAGATTCCTGGAGGAAAAGTCCATCCCAGGTGACAAGCCATGATGGAGATGTGTCATCTCCAGGCTTAAAACCGGGATACTTCAAGGGCCAGAGGCAGGGGAGTGGTATCAGGAGACAGAGATCTAGTCTCGTGCTCTCCCAGAGGCATCTGGTGGGGCCCCTGTGAGATACAGGAAGCTGGACTAGATGGGCCTTTGGCTTGATCCAGCAGGGCTCTTCTTAGGTTCTTATGGCTTGAAGAGACAAGTTGGGATCCTGGCTAGGAGGATCTCTTCCACTTTTGAAAGATCTCCAGTGCATCCCCCAGCTTCTCGGACGACGGTGCTGGAACCCTGCCGCGAGCGGTGGCCAAGAAGGACAAAGAGTGAGACCCTCTTGGCCTCAGGCTCCATGGCTCCCCGTCCGCCTTCGTCACCAGGGGCCACGGGCGGCCTCCCTTTTCCCGCACGGCTCCCAAACTCTGAGGAGGAGCCCTCTTGTTTTCTCCCGGACAGTGCCTGAGCAAAGCTCACTTCATCCCTCACATTGGGACCGGAGAGGAGAGTTTCCAGACCTACCAGCTGCTCGTGCAGGCCATGGACGAGATCGAGAGGAAGACTTTTCACCAGTGGACCCAGACCTTGGACAAGGAGTGCTTGAAGCGCCTCGACACTCCCCTCCTGGTCCTCAGCAGCGAAAAGACCGGGATGCTGGACATCAATTTTGACAAGTGAGCAAGCCCTGGAAGGGGGAGTGGGAACAAGGGTGGTGGTGGGGAAGGCGCCGGATTCCCCCACCCACCCCCGCCCGTCCCATATTATGCTTCGTTCTTTTATCCCGCCAGGCACTTGCTGAAGCTGTTTGTGGAAATCCACTACTGGGAGAGGGTCCTCTTTGAGACGCCCCACTACGTGGTCGAAGCGTACGAACGCAGAGAGGACCTGCGCAACCTCCGGGAGAACCTCTTGCTGGTGGCCCGTGACTACAACAGGTTGGCTTGCCGGCGCCGTGCTTCTGTGCATGTGCGCACACACGCTGGGGTGGGTGGGTGGGAGATTTTTCTTCCTTTGCCTGAGACGCATTTCGCCCCACCCCCGCCCCGTGCAGGGCTGGGGAGAACGGGGCAGTTGCAATGCTGTTGAACTGTCCTACTAGGAAGCGCAGGGTGACGAGGGCTGTGAGCCAGCAATTCTCGGTGGTGATGGCAGTGATGGTGGTTCGTAGCGTGGACGTGTGAGATTTCTGGAAATGTTGAAGCCAGATAAGTCTTAGAAGTCTTTCATAGGATCGTAGAGTTGGAAGAGACCTCGAGGGCCATCCAGTCTAACTCCCTGCCATGCAGGAACCCCCATCAAAGTACCCCCGACAGACGGCCATTCAGCCTCTGCTGAAAAACCTCCAAAGAAGGAGACTCCACCATCCTCCTTTGGGGCAGCATCTTCCACTGCCAAACAGCTCTAACTGTCAGGATGTTGTTCCTAATGTTCAAATGGAATCTCTTTTCATGTAGTTTGAAACCATTGCCCCGAGTCCTAGTCTCTGAAGCCATGGAAAACAAACCTGTTCCCTCTTCAAGATGACATCCTTTCAAATATTTAAACATAGCTGTCACATCCCCTCTCAGCCTTCTTTTTGAAAGACTAAATATTCCCAGCTCCCTAAGCCCTTCCTCGTTAAGACATTTCTTCCAGACCTTCAACCCTTCCTGGTCGCCCTCCTCTGGACCCGTTCAAGGTTGTCAACATCTTTTTAAAACTGAGGTGCGCAGAACTGGACACAGGACTCCAGATGGGGTCTAACCAGAGCAGAATAGAGTGGCACTATCACTTCCCTTGATCTAGACACTACGCTTCTGTTGATGCAACCAAAAATCGCACTAAGATCTTCATGTTTAAATACCATGCCATGTTTAAAAGAACATATTCTACACTCCATTTGTTTTTCATTTTTTTCTGGGGTCGGGGTGGGGAATACAGATTTGGCCTAGCTACCAAAACACTGTTCCTCCTCCCGCCAGTTTTTCCAGAATTTTTACATCTCTGTTCACATGCTCCCTACATATTATAGCCAGAATCATCAGAAGCCTTGGTTTGTTTTCTTTTCCTGTTACCGCGAGCAGCCTGGATTAACTTCCCGTAGGCCGGGGAGCAGGTGCGGCTGAACAGATCCCCTTTGCGTAATCCACTTTTGCATAATGTATTAATCAGCGTCACTCCTTTCCCCGCTCTGTCGCTTCTCATTTTAATGTGGGGATGCTCTCTTGCTCTCGCTCTCTCTTGCTTGGAACAGGATTTGGACGCAGCGGTTCAGTCCAGGGGTGGGACACCAGTGCCCCCCCCCGGAGGCGGGTGATCATTGTAACCTCTTGCAAGTGGCTACGGGGCCAAGCTGTCCCTAGGACCAGCGTCACTCACCCCTTGCACCGAGCGTTGGCCATGGTCCTGCCATTCTGTGCCAGCGGGGACGGGGAGAGAGAGCCTGTCTTTGCCTCTGCCAAACCCTGTTGAGTGTTTGCCCGAGAGCATGGCTCTGGGCTTGTTTGGTGTTGGGCAGAATGTGCCGAGTTCAGCCGTGGAATATGGCCACGTAGAAAGGGTCCATATGGTGGATCTCATCTTGTGAGAAGGCTTGGAGGAAGGGTTGCTCCCTCTCCCTCCGGAAACGGTCTCTAGGTTAGATACTTCCTCTCCATCCAATATGGGGTACCCACTTCTGCAGTCCAAGTCCAAAGTTTGCAATTTTGTGGAAGTTCTAGCCCGCTGGTTCTCAACTGGTTGGTCGCCGGATGTTCCTGGACTCCAACTCCCAGAAATCCTGGCCAGCTCAGCTAGCGATGAAGGTTTCTGGGAGTTGCAGTCCAGGAACATCTGGGCACCCACCGGTTGAGAACCATTGATCTAGTACAGGCATGTCCAAACTTCGGCCCTCCAGATGTTTTGGACCACAACTCCCACAGTCGTTTGCCATTGGAAAGACAGGTTTGGAATTCTGGGAATTATGGTCCAAAACACCAGGAGGGCTGAAGTTTGGACATGCCTGATCTAGCATGTAGCAGGGAGGACACGAGTCATAACAGGTCATTTGGGATGCCCAGGGTATGCTGTGCTTTCTGGTCCATGAAAGACTTGTGTTCCTTTGCGGGAGAAATACATCCTGCTGACGATGACTTATTATTTATTTATTTATTACTTGCATTTATAAACCACCCGCATTTATAAACTCATCCATTGGGAGCTCTGGGCGGTGAACAGCATAGAAAAACCAACAAGCAGCACAATGTACCACAGGGTGACAAATTAAAAAGATTAAAATGGGCAAATGATGGAAAGAGGAATGGGTCTTCTCCTCTCTGCCTGGTTGGAGAGGACAGAGCCTTCTGCCCAAAGGACATGGCTTAGCTGCCATCTCTATCCTTCCAGCCATCCCAGCCTTCTAGAGGGACAAGGCAGAAGTTGGCTTTGATTCATTTTTAAACGAGAATTTTGAAAAATGTGCAAGCTTCTGCGTATTTAACATTAAGAGATCGTAGACTTGGGAGTTACACGAAGGGCCACCTTGTTTAACCCCGTGCCCATGAAGGTGTCCTTGGCTGAGGCAACTTAAGAAAGACATAGTGGAACTGGAAAAGGTGCAGAAGAGAGCGACTAAAACGATTACTGGGCTGGGGCACCTCCCTTATGAAGAAAGGCTAAAACATTTGGGACTCTTTAGTCTGGGGGAAAAAGGCCCCTGAGGGGGAATATGATTGAGACGTACATAGTAATGCAGGGCATGAGTAAAGTGGATAGAGGGAAGCTCTTCTCCGTCTCACAAAATACCAGAACTAGGGGACATTGAACTCAAATTGAGGGCTGGGAGAATGAGAACAGACAAAACAAAATACTTTCTCACCCAGCGCGTTGTTAGTCTGTGGAACTCCCTGCCACAGGAGGTGGTGATGGCATCTGGCCTGGATGCCTTCAAAAGGGGATTGGACAGATTCCTTGAGGAAAAATCCATCCCAGGTTACAAACCATGATGGAGAGGTGTCATCTCCAGGCTTAAAATCGGGGTCCTTCAAGGGCCAGATGCAGGGGAGTGGTTGCAGGAGACAGAGATCTAGTCTTGTGCGCTCCCAGAGGCATCTGGTGGGGCCACTGTGAGATACAGGAAGCTGGACTAGATGGGCCGTTGGCCTGATCCAGCAGGGCTCTTCTTAGGTTCTTATGGCCATCCAGTTTCAGTTTCAGTACTTTTAACAAAGCGGAGCCCACTGCCTTCTGAGATGGTCCATTCCGCTGCTGGATAAGCTTCTGATATAAGACTTTGATGAGATCTCCTTTCTAGCAACTTTAATCCATGGGTTGGATCCATGGGTTACACGTCAGGAAAAAGCTCTTCACTGTCAGAGCAGTACAATAGTGGAACCTGTTGCCTTAGGAGGTGTTGGGTTAGGGTTAGGGTCAGCGTTGAAGGCCGTCAAGAGAAACCTAGGTGGCTGTATGATCTGCTTTAACTTGGCTTCCATCCTGCCTTCCAACGCCGCCGTCATCCTGTGATTCTACACTTCTTTGGCTCTCTTCCTGCCTCTAAAGGCAATTTGTTTCCTGACTAAAGATTTCCGAAGGTGTGTGTTTGGCAGGGAGGGGGGCTCCCTCTGCTTTGCCGCTGACCTTTTTCCGAAGTGCGACATTGGAGGCGTTTCCTTGCTGAGAAAGTGTTGTTTGAAAGGAGCTTTGTCTTGGCAGCTGCATTTTTGTCATGACAGAACGGTAAGTTTTCCTTTTGTGCTGGCTTGTTTCCACTCGGGAATTAATTGGAGACCATACTGGTGCCGCATGCGAGAAACGGGCAGCTTTCAAGCCCCGTTGCCATCAGTTCCACAGCCCGCCCCTCCTGTTCGCTCGGAGAAGGCAGCCGGAGGAGACCAGCGCTCTAGGTTGTGCGTTGGCTGCAGTCATCCTTCAGAGGCAAAAGGTTTGGAGCAACCTGCTCTTGAGAGAACATAAGAACACAAGAAGAGCCGTGCTGGATCAGGCCAAAGGCCCATCTAGTCCAGCTTCCTGTATCTCACAGTGGCCCTACCCGATGCGTTTGGGAGTGCACGAGACTAGATCTCTGTCTCCTGCAACCACTCCCCTGCATCTGGCCCTTGAAGGACCCCGGTTTTAAGCCTGGAGATTGCACATCTCCCCATCATGGTTTGTAACTGTGATGAACTTTTCCTCCAGGAATCTGTCCAATCCCCTTTTCAAGGTAGCTAGGCCAGATGCCATCACCTCATCTTGTGTCAGGGAGTTCCACAGACTAACGACACGCTGGGTAAAAAAAAAATTCTTTTGTCTGTTCTTACTCTCCCAGCCCTCAATTTGAGTGGATGTCCCCTAGTTCTGGTATTTTGTGAGAGGGAGAAGAGGGTCCCTCTATCCACTTTACTCATGCCCTGCATTATTTTGTACGTCTCAATCATATCCCCCCTCAGGTGCCTTTTTTCCAGACTAAAGAGCCCCAAATGTTTTAGCCTTTCCTCATAAGAGAGGTCCCCCAGCTCAGTAATCATTTTAGTCGCTCTCCTCTGCACCTTTTCTAGTTCCACTATGTCTTTTTTGAGATGTGGTGACCAGAATTGTACATCCAGGTGCGGCCTTACTATTGTCTTGTCCAATGACATTATAATATTGGCTGTTTTATTTTCAATCCCATTTTTGATAATCCCTAGCATGGAATTGGCCTTCTTCACCGCTGCCACACACTGGGTAGACACCTTCATGGAGCTGTCCACCAGCACACCGGGATCTGCTGTGAGAATCATGCCCTAGTACTAATCAGCTTGTTTGAGTTGGAATGAGGGTTACTTTGACCGTCGGGATCTTTTTGTTGGTTATTAAGTAGGAATAAAAACTCCGTCCTAACCATGCCCTCCAGGGGCCATGTCCTACTTCTTGAAAGCTATGGGGTAAATCAGAGGGCAGACAAGGCATGGTTCTGTCAAGATCTTGTTGGCATCTAGCTCCCTGCATCCACAGATAGTGGGGGGGTGATGAGCTATGTAGTCCAGCAGAATTGGAAGGCCTACATGCTATCCAGCCCTAGGTGGAAAATCTGTTGTGTTTCCTCCACTGGAGGATAGCCACTTAATGAATGAGCGGGACGTGTCCGGTGAGCGTTCACGGGCATTTCTGCTGATTCAGTGGCTCTTCTCTCCTTGGGTGTCAATGACTGATCCAAGTATTTTCTCTCCCTCCCTCCCACCCTCCCTGCCCCCTCCGGCTGCCTTCTGCCCACGCTCAGGATCATCACCATGCTGTCTCCTGAGGAGAGGGGCCTGTTTAAGGAGCGCATCCGTTTCCTCGACAGGAAGATCGCTCCCGGCCTGAAGAAGCTCCACTGGTCCCTCAAAGGGGCCAGCGCCGCGTTCATCTCGGAGTGTCGGCTGCATGCCAGCAAGGTCGGGTTCCCTTTTTTCCTCTGTGGGGGTGGGCGGGCGGGCAAGCGGGCGGGCAGGTGCCACAGTCGTGGGCAGCGGGAGAAGAAGGTGGTGGAGTCTCTGTTGCTTCCCCCTCGGCTGTTGAGATCTCCCAGTGTCTTTGAGGGAGACAGGGAGAAAGAACGCGCCACTGGTACCCAGAGCCCTCAAGAGGATGATGGTTTTACGCTGAGCCTTCCTCCTTGCCCTGCCCTTTGGTGTTCTACTCCTTGGAGCCAGGAGGAATTGTGGTCTCCTTACACTGGGCTTCCTTGGCTGTTGCATTTTGAGGAATCGAGAGTGTTTCCTGGCACACTTTTCCTTCCACGAAGGCTTCATTCCAGCCCGGAGTCGGGGAATCGCCAAGCCCAGCACAGGCTCTGCCAGGCAGGCTCCCCCTTCAGAGACTCCGTCGGGGCAGCAGCTTTTATAATTCCCTGTTTTGCAGGACTTGTACAAAGAGCCAGGAGATGGGGGCCCACTTCTTGTCTCAGCATCACCCTCTCTTCTTTGTCCGGCGTGGCCTCCCATCTCATTAGTTGGTCCTCTGGATTCTGCTCCAGGTTCTCCTTCTCTTGAGTGCAGTTGGGTTGCCTTGGCATTGCCAGTGAGGCCGGCATGTGGAGCGGCTCAGTTCCTTTCTGTTTTCTCCCTCTCATAGCACCAGGGCAATTCTTGGGGTTTCGTTCCTCAGGGCCCTCTTTCCAACCCACCCATTCCTCCATCCATCCATCCACCCACCCATTCCTCCACGTATGCATCCATCCATCCATCCATCCATCCTTCTGTAGGTCTTTCTGTCTTATGCACCCACCCACTCTTACCACCTTCCTCCCTCCTTTCCCCACTTGTTTTTCCATCCCTCCCTCCCTCCCTCCCTCCCTCCATCCATCCATCCATCCATCCATCCATCCACCAATTCTTCCTTCCTTCCTTCTATCCATCCACCTGTCTGCCTGGCCATCCATCCATCCATCCATCCATCCATCCATCCATCCATCCATCATCCATCCATCCATCCTTCCTTCCTTCCTTCCTTCCTTCTTTCCTTCCATCCATCCATCCATCTGCCTGCCTGGCCATCCATCCATCCATCCATCTGCCTGCCTTCCATCCCTCCCTCCCTCCCTCCCTCCCTCCCTCCATCCACCAATTTCTTCCTTCCTTCCTTCCTTCTATCCATCTACCTGTCTACCTGGCCATCCATCCATCCATCCATCCATCCATCCATCCATCCATCCATCCATCCATCCACCCACCCATCCATTCCTTCCTTGCTTGCTTCCTTCCTTCCATCCATCCATCTGCCTGCCTTCCATCCATTCATCCATCCATCTGCCTTCCATCCATCCATCCATCCATCCATCCATCCATCCATCCATCCATCCATCCACCCACCCACCAATTCCTTCCTTCCTTGCTTGCTTTCTTCCTTCCATCCATCCATCCCTCTGCCTGCCTGGCCATCCATCCATCCATCCATCCATCCACCCACCCACCCACCCACCCACCCACCCACCCATCCATCCATCCATTCCTTGCTTGCTTGCTTGCTTGCCTCCTTCCTTCCATCCATCCATCCATCCATCCATCCTCTTTCACCCTCATCTGCAGGTGCAGACCATTGTGAACGAGTACAAGGCGGCCACTTTGGCCATTGCTCGCCGGGCCCAGCAGATGAGTGAGGCTTTGTTGGTGCGTATCACCGGCAAGAGGGTCTACAATGACTTGGAGTTTGAGGAGGACCAGAAGGAGCACCGGGCCTTGGTGCAGAAGAAGCTGGTCAGCCTCCACGAAGACAGCATTGCTATAATGCGCCAGACCTATGAAGTCTTCAAGATGGACGGGCCAGAGGTGAGGAGGTGGAGGGGTGTGGTGGTGGTGGTGGTTCCAAGTGCCTTGGAGTGAAGTGGACCATGTTGAAAGGAAGTGTAGCGCACTTGGCGTCTGTTCCCATAACGGTCAATGGGTGGTGCTATTGTGTTGCCTAGCTTTGTCGTAAGGACCAGTCTGGAACACCAGCCTGGTGAGGATGCCTGGTTGATCAGGTGACCTCTTTCTCTGGGTCATCTGATCATAGGGCGCTTTTACACGACCCTTAAGATCCGCTGGCCACTTAAATTCGGACCAGAGATTGTGGGGGGTTGTCGCTCTTCCTGTGTTCCCACCCCCTCCGCACTTCCTTGCTCCTGTCTGCGTGAGGGGAGGGAGTAAAAAAGGGAGAAAAAACGCAGGCTCACCTCCGTCTGCCGGTGGAAGCCCACCCCGAGCCCCGTCGTCGTCATGATTCCTGTCTCTTAAAGGGGCGGCGGGGACAAAAAAACAAACACAAGGCGAGGAGAGCCAGGCACTCACTACTTTACATCCACATCAGAAATTTTTCACCCCCAGAGAGCAGGTACTTGAAAAGTGCGCTGTGACGCGCTTAGGTGGGCGTGGTCACACTTAATTTTTTGTAAACTCCGGAGCTGGTGGGGAAACAATTTTAAGCTCCGGATCTGGGAGCCATTTGCCGCGGATTTTAGGGGTTGTGTGAAAAGGCCCATAGAGAGTCCCTGTCTTAGAATCCCTGAACAAAGGGGGGTTGAATATGGAATACAAGGGGGACAGCCTTAATCCATGTCTAAATAAATGGATCAGAAGTTGCCTCCCACGCACCCACCCCAGCTTGCCTGACGGTTGGGCGTTTGTGGTATCCAACTGAACTGGCCATAATAAGGATGCTCAGAGCTTTCCTGCTAGGAGCTGCTGCCTCTCTCCCTAAGGTTCAACAGCACTGGTTCAACTACACCATCAAGATGGACCGGATGATGGAGGACGCTCTGCGGCTGAACGTCAAGTGGTCCCTGATGGAGCTTTCCAAAGCTATCAACGGGGACGGGAAGACCAGCCCCAACCCCCTCTTCCGGGTCAAAGTGATCCTACAGGACAACTCCCCAGGGCAGACCCCGCAGGTGAGTCTGCAGGCTGCCGCTTGCTTTTGGGCTCTGCCGGTGGGCCCCTGCAGTGGGTGGGTGGGTGGGTGGGTGGATGTTCCCCTGGAAGAGCAGTCCACCTCTAATGGCCCACCCCTCCTGTTTTGAAACGTGGAGCCCCACCCCAGACTTGAAGAGAGTGGCGGGTTGGACGTGTTCAGGCTTTTCTGGTCCCTTCTCCGGGGTCTCCGTTTAGCCTGGAATCTCAGTGTTTGAAGAATGAACGTGATGGGCAGGCATATCCTGGAATTGCCCTTCCACGGGCCAGAGAGGAGCCTTTGGAAGTCCAAGTAGCAATTGTTGCCTTTGATCCCCAAACCAGGTGGGGTTTTCTCTCCACCCTGGCCATGTCTGTGAAGATTCTCAGTCCTCCAGGTGAGTTTATTTGGAAGTTGAGTCACTGACTTCTTTTCCCTTGAGAGAGAGAACTGTTTCTCCAGACTGACGAAGCTGTTTGGATGAGCAGCGAAACATTTCTCTCTCTCAAGGTAAAGCAGTCCAGTGGCCATGACTCAACTTCCAGGCACCCTGGCCATGTTTCTTGGTTGCTTCCCCTTTCTCTGGAGGTTTGTGGTGGGCTGTTGATGTCTCCCCACTGACCCAGAGCTGCTCCTTCCCTCTTAGGTGGAGTTCTCCCCAACTCTTGCCCAGCTGGCCGGCATGGTGAATGACATCAGCACCCACCTGATTGCCAGCATCTCCATCTTCCGCCACCTCCCTGAGATCCTCGTCAGGCGCAAGTTCACCCGGGACCCCATTGCTACTCTTGTGGGTAAGGAAGCCTCCGTCGGCTTGCTGGCCTTATGTGTGTCTGGTATGAAGCGTGCCAGCCTCGCCCCTGACTTCTCCAGGGGTGGCTCTCTCTCTGGGCCTTTTCACACGACCCCTAAGATCCGCGGGCCACTTAAATTCGGACCAGAGATCTTAGGGGTTTGTCGCTGTTCCTGCGTTCCCACCCCCTCCGCACTCCTGGCTGCTGGCTGCGTGAGGGGAGGGAGAAAAAACAGGAAGAAAAGAATGCCGCTCACTTCCTCCGTTCTGCCCTCCCGGCACTGCATTCACATCTCTTAAAGGGGGGGGGGGGGGGCGGCAAAAAAAGAACAAACAGAAGCAAGGAGAGCCCGGCAGTCACTACTGTTATATCCGCATCAGGAATTTTCACCCTCCGAGAGCAGGTACATGAAAAGTGCGCTGGGACGCGCTTAGGTGGGCGTGGTCGCACTTAATTATCTGTAAACTCCGGAGCTGGTGGGGAAATAATTTTAAGCTCCGGAGCTGGGAGCCATTTGCCGCGGAGTTTAGGGGTCGTGTGAAAAGGCCCTTCGCTGCAGTTTCCTACACACCTCCCAGATCTCTCTCTTTTTAAAGAATGCCCCTTGCATTGGGCACATCCCCCCCTAGTCCATTTTAGAGGCTGACTGTTGTCCTTTAGTTACACATATTCAGTAGAAAGCTAGCAATTCCACGTATTCTTCTCTGGCATCTTTAGGAAATGAGTTACAGACAATTGCCTTTTGGTGTTCGACGTGTTCATGAAAGATTTCTCCAAGATGCTTAGGTATCTAGCTGGGAAAGTGCTAGAGACCGGAGGTTTGCCAGGAGCTTGGGAATATTACCTTTTGGGACTTTCTTCCTAAGTCCGCATTCCAGCTAGAGAAGTGGTTCTCAACCTGGGGGTCGGGACCCCTTTGGGGGTCGAACAACCATTTCACAGGGGTCCACATGAGCCAGTGAAGAGAAAGGCACCAACGGCTTGGGTCTGGAGGAGGGGGGAGGAAGGGAGGGAAGAGTGAGTTACAGCTTGATAGGTTGGAGGGGATGTTAGTCAGTGGCCCCGGAGGTTGCGATTGGCTGAGGGTGCCCGTAGAGCAGGCGTCTTGGACCACAACTCCCAGAATTCTAAGCTTAGATTGCCGTTGACAAAGGACTGGGAGTTGTGGTCCAAAACATCTGGAGGGCTGAAGTTTGGACATACAAGTTGTAGAGGGAAGTTCTCTATGGCACCTGCGGCATAGTGGCCTGCCAAAGGGGGCTGGTGGCCTCTTCCAAGCTCGGCAAGCGTTCACCACAACATGAAAAACTGTATTAAAGGGTCGTGGCATTAGGAAGGCTGGGAAGCACTGAGCTAGAGGATATAGGGAGTTACTCTATATCTCCTCAAAAAAGTAACTTTTCCATGCCTTCTGGAGTTGGCCACTGGACATCAATTTATTCATTTGTTTATTAGACTTATATGGCCCCCGTCTGATGACAAGGCCACTTTGGGCGGTTCACAACAGAGCAGATAAACAACTGAGAGCCTTTGTACACGACCCCTAAACTCCGCCTCAAATGGCTGCCAGCTCCGGAGCTTACAATTGTTTCCCCACCAGCTCCGGAGTTTGCAGGAAATTAAGTGCGACCACGCGCACCTAAGCGTGTCCCAGCGCACTTTTCTTGTACCTGCTCTAGGAGGGTGAAAATCCCCAGGTCCGGATTTAATCTGGTGAGTGCGGGGCTCTCCTCGCTGTTTTTTTTTTTTTTTGCCTCCCGTCCCTTTAAGAGAAGGGGCGGGAGGCAAAAAAAACAAACAGAAGAGAAGGAATCAGGACAAGGACGGGGCTCCGGGCAGCTTCGGAGGTGAGCCTGCATTTTTTCCTCTCTTTTTTCCTCCCTCCCCTCATGCAGACAGGAGCAAGGAAGTGTGGAGGGGTGGGGACGCAGAAAGAGCAACGAACCCCCAGGATCCCTGGTCCGAATTTAAGTGGCCAGCGGATCTTAGGGGTCGTGTGAAAAGGCCCTGAGACAGACAATATTTGAGTGAGTTTAGCATTCAAGGCCTCATTGTGACATGTTCTCGGTCGGCTCATGGTTGGCTCGGGACAGTAACATTTCCTGGTCTTCTGGCAGAGCGGGATGAGGATATCAAGAAAATCCAGACGCAAATCAGCAGCGGCATGCAGACCAACGCAACCCACCTCCAGGCGTACCTGAAGACCTGGGACGTGTACCGAGAGATCTGGGAGGTCAACAAAAATGCTTTCATCAACCGCTACCGGCATTTGAACCCCCTGGTGTCGTCCTTCGACGCGGACACGGCTCGGTAAGAAGGGTCTGCCGGGGTGAGGGTATCTCGCAAGGGTAAACGTCACGGCTTCTGACCTTTTCGTGGGCTTCCCATCCGTAGGCTTCCATGGGGCCACAGCCAAATTGTGACACTTGACAGGTCTGCCCCCAAAGTGAGAGCCTGGCAGGCATGACCTGGGTGCTGCAGGCCACCTCCTTCCTAGATTTGTGCCATGGAGAACTCACACTGTTCCCGCTCTGCCCGTGGAAACTCGGGCGCATTTCAACCCTGTGTCCTGAAGCAAGGCTTTCTGGGAAAGAACCGGGGTCGGGTTGAGGAAGTCCAGGGCTTTTCCCCCCCCCCCACACACAATGTTGTTCCTGCTGGCGAGGGCATTCTGCTTTCCCATCATGCCGCAAAACCTCATGGCCCACCGCTGTGCGCCGCTCCACAGCTGCCCGGCCCATTCCCCGGTGGAGGCTGACGTTGCCGTGCCGTTTGAGCGATGGGTTTGGGAGAAGGAGCAGCGGGGAGAAGGAAACCTCTTTCCATGCAAATGTCAAAAGTGATTGTAAAAACCTGAACCGGGGAGAGAAAAACACAGAGCCCTGAGTGCAAGACGGATGTTTGTACAGCTCTCCCCTGGAGACCTCACATTAAGAGCTTTGTAAACAAGAGCCAGCTGCTGCAGGAGACGAAGCAAATAGGTTCAGAAAGCCAGTAACCCCCCCCACCTCCGCCCCGCCCAGACAATGCTGCTGCCCAGCAAGGCTGGCCCGGGTGGAGGGGGCTTCGGGTGACAGGCAAGGCACTGGACTGGCAGGGAAGTTGGCAAGCCTTTAGGTCCGAGTCTGAGCTCCAAGTCTTTGGTATCAAGTTCAAGCCCAAGTGTTTGGTACCAAGTCGGAGTCCTTGCTAGCAAGTTCCAAGTCTGAGTCTTTGATCCTAAGACCAAGTCCAAGTCTTGGGTATCAAGTTCAAGCCCAAGTGTTTGGTACCACGTCTGAGTCCTTGGTAGCAAGTCCCAAGTCTGAGTCCTTGGTATGGATTCCCAAGTCCAGATCCAAGTTTTTGGTGCCAAGCCCAAGTGTGTGTCTTTGGTCCTAAAGCCAAGTCCAAGCCCTTGGTACCAAGTTCTAGTCCAGGTTTTTGGTACCAAGTCTGAGTCTTTGGTAGCAAGTCCCAAGTCTGAGTCTTTGGTCCTAAGACCCAAGTCCAAATCTTTGTTGAAGCTCAAGTTTTTGGTACCAAGTCTGAGTCCTTGGTGTCAAGTCCTAGGACTGAGTTCCTATCACAAACAAGCTTTTTACCCTTAGAGGATAACATGGCAAATCCATCTTTTGCCATGTTATAACCTATTGGTACTGCTCTGAGGAAGGGGGTTGGTCCCCTGAAATATTAGCAATGTCTTTGTTTATTTTTCTAGTAGCCTAAAGGTATCACCTGTTCCACTTTTGTATTTGAGAAAAAGGGAGAAGGTAGATGTGTTCCCAATAGTACCTTGTAGTTACTATATACTATAGTACCTTAAGGTACTATAGTTACTATAGTACCTTGTAGTTACAGTACCTTGTAACTTCCTGGACTAGAACTAGGAAGCAAAATGTTTAAAGTAACTTTTCAGCCACGTAACGGCATTCAATGTCATTGTACTGAAGTACAATGACAATAAGGTTTATTTTATCTTAGCTTATCTTAGCTTATTTTAGCTTATCTATCTTATCTTAGTCTTTGGAATAACTCTTTGGAGCAACTTTTTAAATGTCCTGCCAAGTGACAGCAGAGCAGGGGGCAGGTAGAGGAAGAATGAGGTGAATTCAAAGCGGACCCGAGAGCCGACCGACCATTGTCCATGTCTGTGTGAGAGTCGGCCAAGGCATGGAGCCGACCGAGGCACAAAAGCAAAGAAGGAGGCTGGGGTGGTGGGAAGGGGGGGGGAGTGCATCAAGGCTGAAGCCATAGCTGGCTTCCTGCTGGTGACACTCGGCCAGAACCTCGTCCATCCATCAGGATTGGGATCGGAGAGCTGGGCTCAGGAGTTGCCCTATATGGGGGCTGGGGACTTGGCCACGGATAGCCTTGGGCCGGCCTTCCGGAAGATACCCGAGTCTCCACCACTGCAGAGTTGGAGAACTCCGGTGTTCTTCCTTTCCTTCCTGTCCCGTCCGGACTTCGGAGCGTGTTTGTCCCTTGGACTGTTGGAGAGACTTGTGCCTCGCTCGTCGCTCCTGGGTTGCTTGGTCTGGCGAACCGTCCAGGCCTCCTCTAGTTTCCATCCACACCTACCTGGCCACTGAGAGGAGGACGGTGTCTGTGGCCCAGAGCGCTCCTTGTCTACACGGCAGAGGGATCAGCCGGAGGGTTCCTTCCCTGATCCCTTAAGCTTTTAATAATTTATTGAACAAGCATGTTGAGGGGGAAAGCGTGTGAGCGACAGAGAAGAGAGAGAGAGAGAGAGAGAGAGAGAGAGAGAGAGAGAGTCTCTTGTGGTCCCCTCCAACTCTTGGGGGACATGTCACTCCTGCCTTGATGACAGCGGAAGGGTTTGAGGCAGCCTCTTCCCGGTGGCTCCAAGGTCTGTGGTCCTTGAAATGCAACGAAGGCCAAGATTTAAAAATCCACGGCCTCTAAAGCCCCAGTGTCACGGGCAGGTCAAGGGTGTCCCCGGGGCTGACGGCTCCAGCAAATGCCTCTTCAGCAGCTGTTGTTTTGCCTTTGATCTTTTCCCCGTTTACAGCATGTTTTACAAGCTTCTGAGTCCTCCCGTTTTTTCCCTGCACGCGCAAGTTGGTAGCGCCATGCCAGTAAATTCCTAGACTCAAAGCAAGGGTGTGAAAAACAGCGGTCGCAAACCTTTTACACTAGGCTTGTGTAATATTATTTATTTGTTCCTTTAAATTCTACACCACCCCATTAGTGCCAAAGCACTCGTCCGGGCTGTTGACAAACGGTTAAAACAAACTATGGAGAACAACAGACACGAAATGCAACATAAAAAAACAAACACATCATCTAAAAACTTAAAACTGGGAAATAGTCAATTCCTGACAGGCACAAACCACATTTTAAGGAGAGGCAAGACTGGAGGCGAGGCATTCAAGTGGGGTTGACGGGTACAAGGCCTCCCTGAAAAGCAGTGTTTTTCACTGCCTCCCCCATGAGTCCAGGAAGGGGTCCAGGCATAGCATCTCTGGGAGTTGGTTCCATAATGCCGGTGCCACTGACGAGAAGGCCCTGCCTCTATAGTAGAGGACTTTGGGGTCTCTCTTGGGGAAGGAGCCTGGCCTGAGAAGATCTGCTCGGTCGGGCAGGTGACATTGGTCCCAAACCATGAATGGCTTGATAAGAGAGTGTCAGAACTCTGAACCTGATCTGGGACCGAGTAGTGAAGTCTGGGCAGCACAAGGGTGACATGATCAAGTTTGCTCACACCGCTACACCACATGTTCTGCTTGCAAAGGACTTCTCTACCCTGCTTACCCTCCACGTAAACTCACCAACAGCAGAGGCCGGGGAACCTGTGGTTGACAAAAGCAGGGCATTAAGGAGGAGGAGGAGGAGGAGAAGAAGAAGGAAGAGGAGGAGGAGAGGAGGAGGAGGAGGAGGAGGAGAAGATGAAGGAGAAGAAGGAGGAGGAGGAGGAGAGGAGGAGGAGGAGGAGGAGAAGAAGAAGGAGGAGGAGGAGGAGGAGGAGGAGGAGGAGGAGGAGGAGGAGGAGGAGGAGGAGGAGGAGGAGGAGGAGGAGGAGAAGGAGGAGAGGAGTAGGAGGAGGAGAGGAGGAGGAGGAGGAGGAGGAGGAGGAGGAGGAGAGAAGAAGAAGAAGGAGGAGGAGGAGGAGGAGGAGGAGGAGGAGGAGGAGGAGGAGAAGGAAGGAGAAGGAGAAGAAGGAGGAGGAGGAGAAGAAGAGGAGGAGGAGGAGGAGGAGAAGAAGAAGAAGAAGAAGAAGAAGAAGAAGAAGAAGAAGAAGAAGAAGAAGAAACAGAAACAACCTGACACTCCTCTGAGCGTCGTCCCAGGGGTGCAGCACAGAAAGGCCAGTTTGGGCTCCTGGCGAGGCACCGGCTCAAGAGACGTCCCCACCCAATCGGTCTCTGTCACTGCCCAAAAGCTGCTGCCGTCCCCACTTGTCTTTGCCAGGGCTGGGCTTTTTGGGAGCGGGGAGAAGTTGTCAGGGTGACCCACTGACAGGAAATTAATTAATGGAACAGTAAAATTTAATAAGCTCCCTTGGGGTTGAGGCAGCCCTCCACCTGCTGGCCTTCTTTGCTTCAGCGAGTCAGCGAGGCAGAAGTAAACCTATGTTTCAGTTAGCTCTTTTAAAGAGGGATTTATTTGCATCTCTTCTGCAGAACTCTTCTCCTTGTGCGTGGTTTGGGGCTGAGGACTTGCATGGCAGGTGAATTGGCCTCACGTGCATGAGAAATGAGCTTTCTTCTGTGTTTAAAAGCACACACTCAGAGAGACAGAGAGATCCACACACAAACAAATTTCCATCCACCTTTCTCTCCTGGGCCTCTAGCAGGCTGTTGCGGTCCCAAGATTTCCACACAAACACAGCAAATGTAGGCTCTGGGTTGAAAATCTGGGTCAAGCGCAACCTTATTTAGAATCTAGGAACGTTGGGATTGAGGATTAAATGGGTGGGGTCCCTTAGAGAATTGGAGGGATCTATGTAGGTTACGCTCAGGTATGTTGGATTTTAGATGGTACATCCAGTCTCGCTTGATTTCAGAAGCTAAGCAGGGTCAGCCCTGGTTAGTACTTCGATGGGAGGCCACCAGGGAATACCAGGTGCTGTAGGCGCCTGGAGGAGGAACTGGCAAGCCACTCCAGTATTCCTGCCTAGAAAACTCCATGGACATGGAGTCTTGAAGAGCTGGTCATGACTGTAGCGACACAGCACACACACACGTGTAGGTTACACTCAAGTATGTTAGATTCATGATGGTGACGCCCGAGCCGCAGTTGAACCAAAGGTCGGGACATTTTAGCAGAAGCCAGAGAGATCTTGATGTGTGCAAGAGAGGGAGACGTTTCAGACGCAGCAGCGCTTGGAAAGAAAAGTGTTCTCAAGTAGTCTCTGGGCGGTTTACAGTTTAATTATGCAGGATACTCATCCCCCCCCCAAATAAGCTGGGTACTCATTTTACCGACCTCGGAAGGATGGAAGGCTGAGTCAACCATCAGCCTGCTCCCAGGGATTGAACCTCAGGTCGTGAGCACAGTTTTACCTGCAGTAAAGGCATTTAACCACTGCGTCATGGGCCGAGGGTAAAAGTTCCTTTCTTTGCTCTGCCTGCCACTTTTGAGCTTTTTTTTTTGCCCCAGGAGCCTCTCACTCCTGCTTTCCAGGGAAGGAAATAACCAACCTTCCTGGCCACCTTTTGGGGTCATTGTTTTATTTTCCCTACTCTGGCCTCTGCAACCGTCGCTTGCCTGCTTGCAGGTACATGGAGGTGGCCAACAACGTCCAGAAGGAGGAGACGGTGCTGAGCATCCAGTTTGTGCTTCTGGACTGCTCCCACCTGAAAGCGGCGGTGGTCCAGCACTGCAGCGAGTGGCAGCACAAGCTCACCAACCTGCTGAACGAGATGGCCAGCAGCCGCCTGCGGGAGCTCTACGCCTACCTCCAGGACAACGCTGCAGAGTGGGTACCTCCCCCTGGGGCGCTTGCCCCTGTCCCTTCCAAGGGTCTCTGGCCGCTGCTTGCTCCTCCTGACACACCCCACAGCAGCGCCAACCCCCGGCTCATAAGAAGAGCCCCGCTGGATCAGGCCAACGGCCCATCTAGTCCAGCTTCCTGTATCTCACAGTGGCCCCACCAGATGCCTCTGGGAGCGCACGAGACTCGATATCTGTCTCCTGATACCACTCCCCTGCATCTGGCCCTTGAAGGACCCCGGTTTTAAGCCTGGAGATGATACATCTCTATCATGGTTTGTAACCTGGGATGGACTTTTCCTCCAGGAATCTGTCCAGTCCCCTTTTGAAGGCATCCAGGCCAGAGGCCATCCCCACCTCCTGTGGCAGGGAGTTCCACAGACTAACAACACGCTGGCTCCTCTGTTCCCGCAGCATCAGCCGCCCTCCGCAGACCCTGGAGGAGCTCAGCCGCAGCCTGCAACTCCACGAGACCCTCCAGAACGACCTGCCAAAGACGGAAGGGCAGATCCCCCCCATCCACGACCAGTTTGCCATCCTGGAAAAATACGAGGTCGCTGTGGAAGAAGAGGTACGTCCTTGGCAAGGCCGCTGCCGGGGGGGGGGCTGGTTCCCCCGTCCGCAAAAAAAAAGCTTCTGCTCTCCTGCTTCTTCCCCCCCTGACTAAAGTAATCCCAGGTCAGTTCCCCTCCTTTCCTGCCGAGGTAGACACTTTCGGTATTAGATTACGTCTCCCTCTGAGGGCAAGAGGTGAACACAAATTGGATTGATCCCTGGGGCTTGCATGGGATCAGGGCCCGCAAAGGGGAAAGAGAGGGGAACTCACCGGCCCCGTTATCTCCCCATCAGGGAAGGTGATTTAGGGTTCCCTACACAACAGCCCATTCCTTCCTCCCCAAAGCCGAAAGACCTCCTCGTTCCCTCTGTAATTCCCAGAATCCCCAAGGTAGCTTTGCCACCAGTGTGGCTAATGGGATTCTGGGAACTGTAAATCCCAAAAAGGTAAGTTCTCTCAGCTCTGCTTTCTCCCGGGCGTTCTCCTTCCAAGCCTTTCTCTGCTTCCTGGCTCGAAGCGTTAAACCGCACATCAAGGAAAACGAATAGTAAGGGTACGTCTGTGAAGATTCTCAGTCATCCAGGTTCGTTTAACTGGGAGTTGAGTCATGGCTACTGGACTTCTTTTTTGAGAGATAGAAACGTTTCGCTGTTCATCCAAACAGCTTCATCGGTCTGATGAAGCTGTTTGGATGAACAGCGAAACGTTTCTATCTCTCAAAAAAGAAGTCCGGTGGCCATGACTCAACTCCCAGTTGAATAGTAAGGGTGTAATGAAGATTGACAAGTATTCTTGTACCCGCAGAAAAGTAGCCAGTACCTGCGAGACCTTTTGCGAAGGGGCGAAAACCACAGAAGCAACCACAGAAGTTTAGAATAGAATAGAATCAGGATAGATACTTTATTGTCGTCGTACATAGTGCAATGAAATCGAAAGCTATCCCACGTGTGAGGAAAAACAAAAACAAAATTAAAATTAGAAAGAAAAAACACACATTTAAAAGGTAGAAAAGAATTAAAAGCACTCGTATACAACTCCCCAAGGTCACACTATTTGGTTATGGCTCTTGGATAAAAAATATTTCTTAGTCTGTTTGTTCTTGTTTTATCTGTATATCTTGCCTGAAGGTAACAGTACAAACATATTATGTCCGGGAGGAGATGAATCCTGTAGAATGTTATTTGCCTTTTTAAGGCAACAGGAACTGTATAGTTCTTCCAGAGATGGAACCCTAACCCTAACCCCCCATGTACTTATGTACGAAAATCCAAGGTCTTTGTTTTTTTAAAAAGGTCTTGAATTTCTCACCAATAAACGGTGTCAAAAGGTGCAGAGCGCCTTAATTGTGTTGCAATATTGCCCAGTGAAGAGAAAAACCTACCTAGGTATTCATTCCCTCATGGGAGAGGAAGATGAGAGAAGATTAATATAGCCTACCGGATAGTCTCTGCTGTTACTGTACAACATTTTCCCCTCCAGGCATGTATTTTCCTCAGGCGTCCATTCCTAGGCTGTTATCTCTCTCCCAAAGACCAGTCACAAACCAAGCTCAGTGATGGGGAAGGAGGGTCACGCCAGGTTAAACAGACCTCCTGTTCTCGCTCTGAGGGCCCTCTCTGCTTCTAGCGACGCGCTGGTTGTCTGTGGTCTTCTTTCTAACTGAAGTCCACGCTCCTTCCCTCAGCATACCCCCTTTGGCCCCCTCTTTGAGCCCTTTTACACAACCCCTAAGATCCGCTGGTAGCTTAAATTCGGATCCCCCCAGCCAGATATCATGTGGGTTTTGTTCCTCTTCCTGTGTTCCCATCCTTCTGCACTCCGTTGCTCCTGTCTGCGGTGAGGGGAGGGAGAAAAAAATGCAGGCTCACCTCCGCCCACCTCCGTCTGCTGTCGGAGCAGCCCCGTAGGGATTCCTGTCTGTTAAAGGGGCGGCGGGGGCAACAAAAACAAACAAAAGGCGAGGATAGCCCGGCATTCATAGCTATATAATCCACATCGGAATTTTTTTTACCTCCAGAGACCAGGTACTTGTAAAGTGTGCTGGGGGGCGCTTAAGTCGGCGTGGGTGTACTTTACTTTTTTTAAATTCCTCTGCTGGTGGGAAAACAATTTTATGCTCCGGATCTGCAAGTGTTTTGCAGCGGATTTTAGGGGTCGTGTAAAAGGGCTCTTTGTCCCCTTCCTCTCCAGGTGCTGCAGCTGCTGGGAGACCTCAACTCGGAGTGGCTGTCCTTCCAGCAGTGCCTCCTGGACAGCGAAGTCATGCTCAAGAAGCACAAGGAGAAGTTCAAGACCGGCCTCATCCACTGCGCCGACGACTTCAAGAAAAAGGCCCAGAATCTTCTGTTGGATTTTGGGTCCAATGGTGAGCGGAATCCAGACCCGTAGTCTGGAAGTTGGGTTGTGACAAGCGGACTTCTTTTCTTGAGAGACAAACACGTTTCATGGCTCATCCAAGCAGCTTTGTCAGTCTGAGGAAAGATAGTGGCGAGGCCTACAAATTAGAGTTCACCTGGATTTCATGCCACCCTGGTCTGAATAGGCTCATTAGGCGGACAATTTCAGGCCATTGTCCACCTAAGAGCCTGTTCAGGCCATTGTCCACCTAACGAGCCTATTCAGGCAGTTGTCTGCCTAATGAGCCCGTTCAGGCCATTGTCCACCTAATGACCCTATTCAGGCCATTACCCTCCCAATGAGACTATTCAGGCCATTGTCCACCTAAGGAGCCTATTCAGGCCATTACCCTCCCAATGAGACTATTCAGGCCATTGTCCACCTAACGAGCCTATTCAGGCCATTGTCCACCTAACGAGCCTATTCAGGCAGTTGTCTACCTAATGAGACTATTCAGGCCATTGTCCACCTAACGAGCCTATTCACGCCATTGTCCACCTAATGAGTTCTATTCAGACCAGGGGGATGTGAAATGGAAGTGAACTATAAAATGGAGGACTCACCACTAACTTTCCTCAGACTGGTGAAGCTGCTTGGATGAGGACCGAAACGTTTCGATCTCTCAAGAAAAGAAGTCCGGTTGCCATGACTCAACTTCCAGATGGACTCACCTGGATGACTTGAGAATCTTCACAGACATCCAGACCCGTAGGCTTTTCCGCCCTGGGGGCATAAGCTGCCTTTGCCCTACATGGGCAAGGAACACTTTCAGTTCCTTCTTTTAAATAGCTCATGGCTTGTTGTCAAGCGCATGAAGAAATCTGGCCAGGAAGCAGTCCAGGCTGGATGGGAATCAGCTTCCGTGAAATGTTAAATGAGGGCCCCTAGAGTTGGGTTTTGACTGGTTGATGTGCCCTCTTGCTTCTCTGTCCATGGGACCTTCTGTATCTTTCCTTCTGTGTAAGCCTTGGTCAGCTCAGTGGAGCATAACCCCACGTCCCTCCACGAGAGGATGGTGGTTGCCCACTGGCCACGCTCCTTGTATGAAGCGGCTCCTGCATCCCGCCCAACTCCCGCCTGCTCCTTTGAGCTTCGGCTGGCCCGTAACTGCTGGCAACAGCGACCTTGAAGGCAGAGGTACCCACAGTGGTTGAGGACCCCAAAGGTTGGAGTGTAAATGCGTGTGCGTGTGTGTCTGCATCTGCCCTTAGGTCCTTTCACGAGTGCCATCTCTGCCGAGACGGCTCTGGATCAGATTGCAGCCATGAGGCAGCTCCTGGCCAGCTTGAAGGAAGAGGAGAACACCCTGCGTTCCAACCTGGGCATCTTCAAGATCGACCAGCCGGCCTCCAAAGACCTTCAAAAGCTGGAGCGGGTAAGGTGGGATGGCTTCGCCCCGCTCATTCTTGCATGAGGGCAAGCCAGCTTGCTCTGAGCCCAGCGAGGGGCATCCACCGGTGGCCACCCTAGAAAAAGGAGAAACCACCCTGGGACTGATTACAATAGGACTCCTGTATTTATTTATTTATTTTCATTTTATAGAGTATCTTTTACCCTCCCTTTTTCCTTAGAAAAAGACAGAGGCAGCTTACTCAAATTGAGGGCTGGGAGAGTAAGAACAGACAAAAGAAAATATTTTTTCACCCAGTGTGTTGTTAGTCTATGGAACTCCCTGCCACAGGATGTGGTGATGGCATCTGGCTTGGATGCCTTCAAAAGGGGATTGGACAGATTCCTGGAGGAAAAGTCCATCACAGGTTACAAACCATGATGGAGATGTGTAATCTCCAGGCTTAAAACCAGGGTACTTCAAGGGCCAGATGCAGGGGAGTGGTATCAGGAGACAGATATCTAGTCTCATGCGCTCCCAGAGGTATCTGGTGGGGGCCACTGTGAGATACAGGAAGTTGGACTAGATGGGCCTTTGGCCTGATCCAGCAGGGCTCTTTTTATGTTCTTCTGTTCTTATGTTATGTTCTTATGTACTGTAATGAGGGACAATATACAGTCCGGTAGCAAGCTACTCCAGTATGCCTGCCGAGAAAAACTCCATGGACATGGGGTCACGAAGAGTCGGTCATAACTGTAACAACACAACAACAACAACAACAACAACAACAACAAACAATTAAGACATATTCAAGTTTGAGAACAGGGAGAACAGTGTGAGAACAGACAAAAGAAAATATTTTTTTTACCCAGCGTGTTGTTAGTCTGTGGAACTCCCTGCCACAGGAGGTGGTGATGGCACCTGGCCTGGATGCCTTCAAAAGGGGATTGGACAGATTCCTGGAGGAAAAGTCCATCCCAGGTTACAAACCATGATGGGGAGATGTGTAATCTCCAGGCTTAAAACCAGGGTACTTCAAGGGCCAGATGCAGGGGAGTGGTATCAGGAGACAGAGATCTAGTCTCGTGCGCTCCCAGAGGCATCTGGTGGAGCCACTGTGAGATACAGGAAGCTGGACTAGATGGGCCTTTGGCCTGATCCAACACGACTCTTATGTTCTTAGGTTCTTATGAGGCCCAGTGGGGGAACTGAACTCCCGATCTCTGGCTCCCCAGCCAGAGACCTAACCCACTGAGCTACCCGGAGGTGACCTTGTGGCCGCCGTGTCTTGCAGGAGCTGGACTACATCCAGCAGGTGTGGGAGATCACAAAGGAATGGGAGGACCACTGGAACGAGTGGAAGACAGGAAGCTTTAAGACCCTGAAAACAGAAGTGATGGAGAACACGGCCTTTGCCCTTTTCCGGAAACTGAATAAGCTGAGCAAGGAGCTCAAGGTAGGTGGGAGCGAAGGTAAGTGGCAGAGTGCCAGGTCAAGGTGTCTTTGGCTGTCCCTGGAAACCCCTCCACCCCCCATAAACCCATCCTGTCTGTTTGTCCGCCTGGCCGCCTGTCTGTCTCTGTCCCCACCTCCTCGGGAGGGGAGGCAGTTGTAGGAGCCTTTGATGAGGAAGAGTACGGTGAGAACAGCCAACATTATAATGATACACCTGGAGTATTGCGTACAGTTCTGGTCACCGCATCTCAAAAAAGACAGTGGAACTGGAAAAAGTGCAGAAGAAAGAGTCTAAAATGATTACTGGGCTGGGGCACTTTTCCTGGAGGAAAAGTCCATCCCAGGTGACAAACCATGATGGAGATGTGTAATCTCCAGGCTTAAAACCAGGGTACGTCAAGGGCCAGATGCAGGGGAGTGGTATCAGGAGACAGATATCTAGTCTCATGTGCTTCCAAAAGCATCTGGTGGGGCCACTGTGAGATACAGGAAGCTGGACTAGATGGACCTTTGGCCTGATCCAGCAGGGCTCTTCTTATGTTCTTATGAGAATCCGCCCAGGCGTTCCATGGCCATTGGCCCAAAGGTGGGGTGCCGGTGTGCTTCCTGCCATCTCACCCTCTTTTGCTTTCTGTTTCCTAACCCAAGGACCGGAACTGGGAAATAATTGAGACTTCCAAATCCAAGATTGAGCAGTTTAAGAGGACAATGCCCTTGATTACCGACCTCAGGAACCCAGCCTTGCGGGAGAGGTAGGAAGCTTGGTTTCTGGCTGTCCTCCTTCTCTTTTTGTGGAAAGTGTGTGTGTGAGAGAGAGATGCTTGACCCGTTCAATCTCCTAGGCCTCTGTCACACGATTGCTAAATGTGCATTGTAATTTGTTGCGTACTTTCTCTGAGAGCAGTCACGTGACATTAAATGCGCATTTACAGTCCTCACGGCATCAGTTGATTGATCCTGGTTTTTTAGCGTTCCCATTTGCAAAATGCACATCAAATCCTGGATTTGAAATGCTGTTTTCTCCGCCAGTATTATATACATAAGAAATTGATTTACTTTGATTGCCGGCATGCCAGGTTCCTGTTGCTACTGCAAGTGGATAAAAATGAGCAGAATAGCAAAAATGTGCACAATGGGCGTTTATACACGACCCCTAAGCTCCGCTGCAAATGGCTGCAAGCTCCGGAGCTTAAAAATTTTTCCCCACCAGCTCCGGAGTTTGCAGACAATTAAGTGCGACCCTGCCCACCTAAGCGCGACCCAGCGCACTTTTCTTGTACCTGCTCTTGGGAGGTGAAAAATCTTTGATGCGGTGCAACGATAGCGAGTGCGGGGCTCTCCTCGCTTCTGTTTGCTGCTTTTTGGCTCTCGCCCCTTTAAGAGCTACTTTTACAGAGAGGAGAGGCAGAACGAGGTGAGCAGCATGCTTTTCTTTCTCTTTTTCTCCCTCCCCTCACGCAGCCAGCAACCAGGAAGTGCGGAGGGGGGTGGGGACAGAGGAAGAGTGACGAACCCCTAAGATCTCTGTTCCGAATTTAAGTGGCCAGCGGATCTTAGGGGTCGTGTAAAAAGGCCCTATAACCCCCCCACCACTTGCTTTTGATGTGCAATTCTAGTCTTTAAAAAATGCAGATCAAAATAATACAACTGGCGGAGCGAGGTTCAGGAAAACGCTGTGGGTGGTGCTTCAGGAGGCGTGGCCAAGGCACTAGTGGTGTGGCCAGGGCCACGAGAGAGGGCCACGAGCCCTCCTGCCTGGCTGCGGAGGAGATGTCTGAATGGCATTGCAGGAGAAGACACCGAGGGGTGCCTCCTAGGCTGGCCAGTTGTAGAGGACCTTTTGCCTGTTCCGGGTTTCCTTGCAAGGGGGTGCCAGTGACGGGAGCCCCTGAGACTTGGAGCCTTTGCACACGACCCCTAAGATCCGCTGGCCACTTAAATTCGGACCAGAGATCTTAGGGGTTTGTCGCTGTTTCTGCGTTCCCACCCCCTCCGCACTCCTGGCTGCTGGCTGCGTGAGGGGAGGGAGAAAAAACAGGAAGAAAAGCATGCCGGCTTACCTCCCTTCTGCCGGTCTCGCTCTGTTCCCGGTAGCATTCAGATCTCTTAAAGGGGCGGGGGGGCACAAAAAAACAGAAGCCAGGAGAGCCCGGCACTCTCTACGTTAGATCCGCATCAGGGATTTTTCACCCCCGGAGAGCAGGTACCTGAAAAGTGCGCTGGGACGCGCTTAGGTGGGCGTGGTTGCACTTAATTTTCTGTAAACTCCGGAGCTGGTGGGGAAACAATTTTAAGCTCCGGAGCTGGGAGCCATTTGCGGCGGTAGGGGTCGTGTGAAAAGGCTCTAAGGCAGAGGGTTCCCTCCCTGCAGACAGAAGGAAGGGCGAGTGTCAGAGGCTGAGGAGGGTTATGGGGCTAAGAGAGGGGCCTCCTCAGCGCCCCTTGGAGGAAGAGGTCCAACGGGGCGGCCCCTGGTTTTGGCCCCGTCACTCTGGGTCCCCCTCCTTCGATTCAGCGGCACCTCTCCCTCACCCCCCCCCCAGGCACTGGGATCAGGTCAAGGATCTGGTCCTGCGGACGTTCGATCAGGACGCCGAGGACTTCCGCTTGGAGAACATCGTGGAGCTGGGCCTGGATAAGCACGTGGAGAAGATCGCCGAGATCTCCGCCTCGGCCACCAAGGAGCTGGCCATCGAAGTGGTAGGGCTCGGCCCCCTTGGGAAGGGCCTTGGACGCAAGGCTTCTCGGGTTGGCATGGGCCACCCGGGAGCCCGGAGGAGGGTCCCTGTTGTCTCCCCCGACAGAGGCTGGGCCTGGCTTTTGGGCTCCCAGCGCGAAGAGTGAGGAATCTGGGCATCGTCCTGGATCCGGGTCTGACCCTGGAATCCCAGGTGTCAGCCGTGACCAGGTCGGCCTTTCTACCATCTAAGGCTTATCGCCCAGATTCGCCCGTACCTGGACGAGAGCTCCCTGAGGACAGTGGTACAGGCACTGGTCACGTCGAGGCTGGATTATTGCAACGCTCTCTACATGGGGCTCCCCTTGAACCTTGTTCGGAGATTGCAGCGGGTCCAGAATGCGGCGGCCAGGCTGGTGGTTGGTGCGCGTCGGTTTGACCGCATCACCCCCATCCTGGCTCGCCTCCACTGGTTGCCCGTTGCATCCCGAATAAGGTTCAAGGTGTTGGTTTTGGTTTACAAAACCCTCCATGGCTTGGCCCCTGATTATCTGGCAGAGCGCCTTCACCGACAATTAAATCCAGCCCGACCCACCCGTTCATCTTTGGCACTTTCCCTCCAGACTGTCCCCCCGAAGGAGGCCCGCAAAGCGGGTACTCGCAGGAGGGCCTTCTCGGTGGTGGGTCCGTCCTGCTGGAACAAACTGCCGAGGGAATTGCGACAGGCTCCATCACTGGCGTCCTTTAAAAGAGGTTTAAAAACCTTACTCTTTACTGACGCCTTTAATACTGACTAGAGTAGGCTTTTTTTTTTAATCCCGCCTATCCTTCCTATAGGATTTGTCCCTGCTCTGATGACATTTTGTTTTTAATTTTTTCGCTGTAAAGCGCCCTGAGTTCCCGTTCTGGGAAGAAGGAGCGGTATAGAAATTTGAAAAATAAAATAAATAAATAAATAATGTGCAGCCCCCCCTCTACCTCCCCCCCCCCAGCCGCCAAATCTCTCCCTCTTGATGTCCCTCTGGCTCCACTGACCGGCCTGGTTGCCGCTCTCTTCTCCTCCCTTCCGCGCAGGCTCTCAAAAACATTGCTAAGACCTGGGATACTACCACCCTGGACATTGCCCCCTACAAGGACAAGGGGCATCACCGAATCAGGTAAGCCGGCAAGGAGCCCCCCCCCCCCGCAGTGGATGGAGGGGGCACACGCCTTCGCTTGTCGCCAGGTGTCATCCTTGCAATTGAGGGAGCCTTGTGGGACAGCAGTTGGGCCGCAGCACTGCAGTAAATACTCTGCTCGCGGCCTGCTTTCGATCCCAGTGGATTGAGGTAGCCAGCTCAAGGGTTGATTCGTCTTCCGTGGTTTAGAAGAGAATAGATACTTGACTGTCATAGTACAACAAAATTGAAAGCTTATCCCAGATATGAGAAACACAAAAAACAAAACTAAAATTAGAAAGGAAAAAATGACATTTAAAAGGTAAAAAGAATTAAAAGATCTCTGATAAACAATTGTGATGGATGTGTAGGAGTGCTTTTAATTCTTTTTACCTTTTAAATCTATTTTAAAAGGTAAAAAGGAGCTGAGCCGTGTGGTCATCACATCACAAAACACAATTGCAAAAATAGCTTACAGGCAATACCTTTATAGGCCGCTATTAAAAATTAAAGAAGAGGAACATTGCAAGCTTTCGAGTGTAAATTGCCCTTCTTCTAAGCAGGTCCCAGAAGTTCAGACATGGTGAAAGATGTTCTTTACCAGGAGGTTACTTTTAAAAGTCCTTGGTTAGATGATGTTCTTAAAGTCCATGGCTAGATGATGTATTTTAATAGGTTAAACCGGTGTTTAACCTATTATGCTTTAAATTCTATTCTTTTAATATTGTGAGCTGCCTTGGGTCCCCACATGGGGAAGAAGGTGGCCTATAAGTAAAACAGATAAACAATGAAAGCAGTGACAGGTGCAGCAGGGGTTCGTTGACGGCTGGGGAAGAGCGAGGCTCCCTTCTCCTGGGCCAGGCGACCCGTGCACACAGGTTAGGTGCGGTGCGTGGCCGCTTCCGAGCCTTCCCGCATCTATTATTGGTTCCCTGATTCCCAGCCGTCATCCTTTTTGCCACACAAAGTTTGGGCTGTTCACCAAGTGCCATCAAGAGGCAGGAGACAGTTCGGGATGGAGGCACACTAGCTGTGGGATTCTCGATGTCCTTTTAAAAACCTAAAGTTGCTCATTGCTTGGGTTTGCTGATCTTCTGGGGAGGGGGGCACCACACCTTCTCCCTTCAAAGCTCCCGGTTTGGGCCACCGTGAAGCCCAATCAAGTTTCTAGCCCATGATCTTTTGAGATCACTTTCCCAAGGAGCAGGAAAAATTTGGATGGGGGAGAAACCACTTCTTCTTCTTCTTCTTCTTCTTCTTCTTCTTCTTCTTCTTCTTCTTCTTCTTCTTCTTCTTCTTCTGCTTCTGCTTCTGCTTCTGCTTCTTCTGCTTCTCCTTCTCCTTCTTCTTCTCCTTCTTCTTCATCATCATCATCATCATCATCATCATCTTCTTCTTCTTCTTCTTCTTCTTCTTCTTCTTCTTCTTCTTCTTCTTCTTCTTCTTCTTCTTCTTCTTCTTCTTCTTCTTCTTCTTCTTCTTCATCATCATCATCATCATCATCTTCTTCTTCTTCTTCTTCTTCTTCTTCTTCTTCTTCTTCTTCTTCTTCTCCTCCTCCTCCTCCTCCTCCTCCTCCTCCTCCTCCTCCTCCTTCTTCTTCTTCTTCTTCTGCTGCTGCTGCTGCTGCCAACCGGTCCTCCTGCAGTAGGGTCTGCAGCGCACAAGGAATAATCTCCATTTCTCCTGAAGGGACAGTCCGATCCCACAAGGCACCACAGGTCCGAGAACACTCCCGGTGCCTTGTGGGATCGGACGGTCCTTCCGGGAGAAATGGTTTTCGTATGTGAGTGACCTTTGGATTCAATGAGGAACGTGGTGTGGCTTTTGCCGCCAGTGCTCACGACGCCTCCTTCCCATTTCTCCAGAGGCACGGAGGATGTCTTCCAAGCCCTGGAGGATAACCAGGTGGCCCTCTCCACCATGAAGGCCTCGCGTTTCGTGAAGCCCTTTGAGAAGGAGGTAGACCGCTGGGAGCGTTGCCTCTCCCTCATCCTGGAGGTGATCGAGATGGCGCTGACGGTGCAGCGGCAGTGGATGTACATGGAGGTGAGGAGTCCCCCTGGAAAAGGACCCAGGGTGGTAGTGGTGGTGGAGATCGCTGCTATAGGAAAGAAAAAACAAACACAGAGGCTGCAAAAAGCCCCTTTTCAGTTGGATACCGAATCGTTCTCTCCTTAGGGAATGAGCAGCAGATTTTACTTTTGGTGCCACTAGATAATGACAAAAAGCAAGAATCAAATGTTAGTAGGTGATATCTGTTAGCGCACGTGAGGGATAATTCTTGAACATCTGAGGAAAGCGAAAACATTCCCAGTAATATCAAAGTCCTATCTTCTTGTTTCTTGGGAAATTTTGTTTGTGTGTGTGTGTGTGTGTGTGTGTGTGTGTGTGTGAGAGAGAGAGAGAGAGAGAGAGAGAGAGAGAGAGCCCTGGAGTTCTCTTCCAACTCTAGGATTCTATTCTATTCTATTCTTGTCCATAAGAGCTCAATTTGAAATATATAAATGGTAGCCTTTAATGTGTCCCCACGTTTTCGTCTTTCTCTTGTTTTTTTAACTTTTATTTCTAGAGAAAAGGGCCTTTGTATTGTTGCTGTGGTGGCAGTTTTATGTTGACGTTGCTTTTAATTGTTTTACATTTTTTTAAAATTCTTGTTGCGAACCACCTAGGGCGCTTTTACATGATCCCTAAGATTCGCTGGCAACTTAAATTCAGACCAGAGATCTTGGGGGTTTGTCGCTCTTCCTGTGTTCCGACCCCTCCGCACTCCCTTGCTCCTGTCTGCGTGAGGGGAGGGAGAAAAAAAATGCAGGCTCACCTCCGCTCTGCCGTTGGGAGCTGCCTCGGGAAGCATTCCAGTCTCTTCCAGTCTCTTAAAGGGGCAGGGGGCAAAAAACAAACAAAACACAAGGCGAGGAGAGCCCGGCACTCACCGCTTTGCAATCCGCATCAGAAATTTGTCACCTTTGGAGACCAGGTACTTGGAAAATGCGCTGGGATGCGCTTAGGTGGGCGTGGTCGTACTTAATTTTTTTTTAAAGTCCGGAGCTGGTGGGAAAACAATTTTAAGCTCTGCATCTGGGAGCCCTTTGCCTCGGATTTTAGGGGTCGTGTAAAAGCGCCCCTAGAATAGTGCATTGTGGTGTACCAAGCTAAGTAAGTAAGTAAGTAAGTAAGTAAGAAAGAAAGAAAGATGAGATGAGATGAGATGAGATGAGATGAGATAAGAGTTTCCTCCCAGTATGACGGTCCAATGTAGTGGTGGTGGTAGTGGTGGTAGGAATCAGCTCTTCACAGCAATTCCGGTGGGGCTCAGTGACCCTCATCCCGAAGGTGCAGGAATCTTTCCCTTGGGTTCAGGCCTGTTCCCGCTGCCCCTTACCCCCCCGTTTCGACCCCCTTTCCCCCCCAGAACATCTTCCTGGGCGAAGACATCCGCAAGCAGCTGCCCAGCGAGTCGGCTTCCTTCGACCAAATCAATAGCAGCTGGAAGACCATCATGGACCGCTTCGTCAAGGACAACAATGCCCTCAGGGCCACCCATCACCCAGGTGGCGGCGACGGTGGCCTCGGCCGGAGGGGCTCTCTGTGGTGGCGGGGGGGAGACAAAGAAGGGGGCGGAGCTTGTTGGAGCAGAGGAGGGATGGACACGAACCACCTGTTCGTCCTTTGGGCGCATTTGTGTCTAGCGGTTGCAAGCCCTGTCTCTGCTGGCAGGCGCCCAACCCATGCCCTGGCTTCTCTCCTTGCCTCCTCTGGGGATGTTGACAGAAGAGATGGGGCTGGGAACCATTGGATGCACTTTTAGACGAACCAGTGTTTCGTGCCCGTCTCTCCTCTCCTCCATGAAAAGGGGAGCCTGGTTTTGTGCCCAGGAGGCACCAGATTCAAGACACAGCATCTCCCGAAATTGAGGATGTCAGGAACTCAGGAGAGAGCTGGAGAGCTCCAGCCCTTTGGGAAAGACGGCAATGCTAGGCTTGACCAGCCCGTGGACCTTTATTGTGGAAGTACTGTAATGAGTTTCAATTACTCATTATGTAGTATCTATGCATCCATGGTTAAAAACAGCTTTTGGAATGTAACAGGTTGCTATTGAAAAAGTAACTTTTAATATTTGTTGAGAGTTTTTCGGGCTGTTTGTCCATGTTCTGGAAGTTTTATTTCCTGGCGTTTTGCCAGACTCTGTGGCTGGCATCTTCAGAGGGCAAGGAACTCAAGGAACTAGGAGTTCTCTCTATGCTTTGGGGTATAGAGTGAGTGAGACTGTGTGGTTTTAAGGTTGTGGGAAAGAGGAAACTTCTTAATCCCTCCATCACAATACAATGACTAACAACTATTCTCCTGCATAGGACAAGTTTCCTCTTTCCCACAACCTTAAAACCCCTACAGTCTCACTCACTCACTCTATACCCCAGAGCACAGAGAGAACTCCTAGTTTTCTCGAAGGCTTTCACAGATGAGATCTGATAGTTGTGAGTTTTTTGGGATGTTTGGCCGTGTTCTGGAAGTTTTTCTTCCTGACGTTTCGCTAGACTCTGTGGGCTGGCATCTTCAGAGGGCAAGGAGCTCACGGAACTAGGAGTTCTCTCTCTGCTCTGGGGTATAGAGTGAGTGACACTGTGTGGTTTTAAGGTTGTGGGAAAGAGGAAACTTCTTAATCCCTCCATCACAATACAACAACCTATTCTCCTGCATAGGACAAGTTTCCTCTTTCCCACAACCTTAAAATCCCCACAGTCTTACTTTATAGTACAGAGCACAGAGAGAACTCCTAGTTCCCTGAGCTCCTTGTCCTCTGAATATGCCAGCCACAGAGTCTGGCAAAACATCAGGAAGAAAAACTTCCAGAACACAGCCAAACAGCCCAAAAAAACATCTGTGAAGATTCTCAGTCATCCAGGTGCGTTTAACTTGGGAGTTGAGTCATGGCACTGGACTTCTTTTTTGACAGATAGAAACGTTTCGCTGTTCATCCAAACAGCTTCCAAAAAAACACACAGTGCAAGAGACCTTCTTATATCAGCTTGACCTCTTGTCCCCCCTTGATTGGCTCATAAGATGAACAAAGCCTGAATAGGCTCGTTAGGGAGACATTAGTGTCCTTTTTAAGGTAAACAATGGCCTAAGGTGCTGAAACCCATCACACGTTAGCTGTGACCTGGTGGTGAAGGCTTGCCTGGGTACTTTGGAAAGTGCTGATAAGTAGCTAGACTATGCCGGAGCCCACCACCTCTGTTGAGGGAGGGATTTTCGTGTGTACATCCTCATCTTCAGTGGCCTTTTTCCTTCTGGAGGTGTACTGCTGAGAGCTGGAAGCCACCTCTGTTTAATGGCTGTTTAGTTTCTCCAATGAGAGGTCTGAACACTCTTCACTGCATTGGACTGCATATACTGCTCCAAGGTATCGGATCCTGGGTGGAAAAACTGCATTCATGGGTTTGAAATAAACAGGGACTTGCCAAAAATCCTAAGCTTCTCCGACACTCCCGTAATGTAGGGAAACCATGTTCTTCCGTCGGGTCTGGGTCTCAATTGTTCTAATAACCCACTGCTTTTTGAAGGCCCACTTGGATATCCACATGCTTAAGTGGTCTTCAGGTGCCTGTCTTCCTTCTTCTTGGCTTCTGAGGAGGTGGGGGCTTCTGCTCTGTGGCTTAGGGTCCTGATGACTCTAGTTTGTCTTGTAATGGGTTCCTGTAAACTTCTACTCCTAGGATGATCAAACTATCATGATCTGTGCGGGTGGGTTTCCTGTAAACTTCTACTCCTAGGCCACGGTCAGGTCTGATGATGACTGCACAATCCAGGAAAGCCAGCCTCTTGGGTGTCTTCCCTAGTGAACTTAATATTAGGATCCACTGCGTTGATGTGGTCTGTAAGGCCTGTACTTCCTGCGATCTACATACCTGAACCAGTGGGATGGTGTGTTGTCCCTGGGAAGGTGTTGCCTTCTTCTCCACTTCTGACACTGGGGAACCCATGGCACAACTGTAGAAGTCCCCTCTGTACATGAAATATGTGGTTCAGACACACTGGTCTGGGTTGCTTCTGGAGGTAAGGGTGCCTTTACCAGCATACCCACCACTGATGCGCTAATAATGGTAAAGAGAAGATTAAGAGAAGACAGCACCCTCACCTCCAGAAGCCGCCTCAACCCAGACCAGGGGACAAGAGTTCAAGCTGACTATAAGAAAGTCTCTTGCACTAACTGTATTCAGACCGATGAAGCTGTTTGGATAGCGAAACGTTTCTATCTCTCAAAAAAGAAGTCCAGTAGCCATGACTCAACTCCCAGCCCAAAAAAACTCACAACAGTTATCAGAACCCAGCTGTGAAAGCCTTGGAGAACTTTTTATATTTTTATCACACTGTTTGTGAGCTTTGTGCTCTCTGCGGTGACATTCCTGGTGGAGAGGAAGACCTCTCAGGATTGTGGAAAAGTCCTGCCAAGGTGCCTCTAAAAACGCATTCAGCAACTTCAAAAGCTAACTCTCGGAAGTAACTAGAAAATGTTGCTCAATTCACTAATAACCCAATTTTACCTCTAGCATGCTAGGGAGCTCGCTGGCTTATAGGTCTCTAGCTCTAAGAGGATGATGACTATCATGCCACCACACCTTCTCTACCTGATTATGAAATGCCCTGCAGATAACGAGATTACTTGTAACCATGCCAAAAGAGAACCACGAGCCTTGGAAGATGTTTCGGGGGGAGGGGAGGGAAGAAGGAATGACAGAGGGGTTGTGAGAAGCAAAGCCGGAGGTGTGCCGTGGCTTCGTGACTTTGCGTCAGCCTAAAAGAAGGGCCGGTTGCTGCCTAGATGCCCTAAGCACATCCTATCTCGCCTGATTTCGGAAGCTAAGCAGGGTCGGCCCTGGTTAGTCCTTGGATGGGAGACCACCAGGGAATACCAGGTGCTGTAGGCGCCTGGAGTAGGAACTGGCAAGCCACTCCAGTATTCCTGCCATGAAAGCTCCATGGACATGGGGTCACGAAGAGTCGGTCACGACTGTAACGACACAACACAAAAGAAGGACCAGCTGTGACCCCCCCCCTCCCTGTTCCGCGGCCCTCCCCTCCCCGCAGGGTTGTTGGACAAGCTGGTGGAGATGAACGCGGCCCTGGAAGACATCCAGAAGTCCCTCGACATGTACCTGGAGACCAAGCGCCACATCTTCCCCCGCTTCTACTTCCTCTCCAACGACGACCTGCTGGAGATCCTGGGCCAGTCGCGCAACCCAGACGCCGTCCAGCCCCACCTCAAGAAGTGCTTTGACAACATTAAGTCCCTCAAGATGCAGAAGGTGAGGCTGGGAAGGCCTCCTTCCCCCGGAGCGGTCCTTCTCCTGGCCAGCCCACCTCCGTTCCTCCTGGCCCTCTTCTTCCAGGCGTTGTTTCTTTCTGCTTAACGTTGTGTGTGGGTGTTTCGTTGGGTATCCAGGTTCTTTTCTGGCCCATGCAGCGCTTCCTGCTCCTTAGGGGGACAACCCCTTTATCAATCTATGGTGAGGCCCCATCTGGAGTATTGTGTACAGTTCTGGTCACCGTACCTTGCAGAAGGATATTACAGAAATGGAAAAAAGTGCAGAGGAGGGCAAC
Organism: Phrynocephalus guinanensis; assembly: GCA_037367245.1. Taxonomy (NCBI): domain Eukaryota; kingdom Metazoa; phylum Chordata; class Lepidosauria; order Squamata; family Agamidae; genus Phrynocephalus; species Phrynocephalus guinanensis. The sequence continues at coordinate 3,039,913 of CM074743.1, forward strand.
CAGAAGGATTAGGGGACTGGAACACCTTCCTTAGCATCTGAGGCTGCAACGGCTGGGCCTCTTCACTCTTGAACGACGGCGCCTAAGAGATGACCTGATTGAAGTTTATAAAATCATACACGGTGTGGACAAAGTAGATCAGGAAAAACAGTTTTTCCTTATCGCCCAACACTAGAACTAGGGGGCACTCCATGAAACTTTGGGGTGCTAGATCTCAAACAAGTAAAAGAAAGTACTTTTTCACCCAGAGGATCACTGGTCTGTGGAACTCCCTGCCAGAAGAAGTGGTGACAGCTGTCAGCCTTGACATCTTTAAGAAAGGATTAGACAAGTTCATGGAGAACAAGGGTATCCATGGCTCTCATTATGGATGCCTCAGGACAACTTCTGGGTTGGAGAGAGAGAGGCAGGGAATCTCTCAATGCGGGGAATCATAAGCAGGTGAAGACATCTGCTGGGGAATACTCTGAAGCAAATGGTGAGCTGCGGTGTGAGACAGAATGCTGGACTGGATGGGCTGTGGTGGCCTGTTCCGGCAAGGCTGTTCTTATGTTCTTATCCTCTTAACCCTTGCGCTTTTTTGCCACCGCAGATCGGCCTGACCAACCGCGTCGAAGCTTTGGGCATGTTTTCCTTGGACGGCGAATATGTGGATTTCACCCACCCGGTGCTGCTGGAAGGACCCGTGGAGGTGATTTCCGGTCCCTCCCCTCTCTCTTTGCGGCTCAGGCTCTCTCGGGTCACGCACGGTACCTACCGAAGCATGGCCCAGAAACACTGACATCAGATTGCAGACCAAGCGAGGCTTTCGAGGGGGTTCTGGCACCGTCCCTGGACTGCTTGGGAATGGTCTGGTTGGCATAGCGGTCAAAGACTAAGCTTAGGGAAGGCATGCCCAAACTTGGGCCCTCCAGATGTTTAGAACCACAACTCCCATTGTCCTTTGTCATTGGCCATCTAAGCTTAGAATTCTGGGAGTTGTGGTCCAAAACATCAGGAGGGCTGAAGTTTGGACATGCCTGGCTTAGGGTAACACCTAGGGGTTCTGCAGGAGGCCCACAGGCCCTGAGGGTTTCCCTAATGAACTCTCTTGAGTGCCCACTCCTTTACCTCCTTCCCGGTGGCCCTTCCCCTGCTTTCTCAGCTCCTCACCATATGTCCGGTCTGGCAGAGAGACCATACGCACCCAGAGTTAAACAGAAGCTCCTGTGGATGATGGAGAGGGGAACCCATTTTCAGTCCATAGGGGCCAAGTCCAGTTTAAGAAGCAGGTGAGATCTAAGGATTCCAGGTGTCCAGGAGGCTGGGTCACAGACAAAAAAGATGCTAAATCAATGCAGATGAGATTGGGCACAATTCTTAACTGTTGGGACATTTCCCCTCCCACCCAGCTCTGTGCAGGCTTAGGGTGCTTTTACACAACCCCTAAGATCCGCTGGCCACTTAAATTTGGACCAGAGATCTTGGGGGTTTGCTCCTCTTGCTGTGTTCCCACCCCCTCCGCACTCCTGGCTGCTGGCTGCGTGAGGGGAGGGAGAAAAAAAGGAAGAAAAGAATGCAGGCTCACCTCCGCTCTGCCATCGGGAGCTGCCCCGGAAAGCATTCCAGTCTCTTAAAGGGGCGGGGGCAAAAAAAAAAAAACAAGGCGAGGAGAGCCCAGCACTCACCACTTTGCAATCCGCATCAGAAATTTGTCACCTTTGGAGACCAGGTACTTGGAAAATGCGCTGGGATGTGCTTAGGTGGGCGTGGCCGTACTTAATTTTTTTAAAGTCCGGAGCTGGTGGGAAAACAATTTTAAGCTCCACATCTTGGAGCCCTTTGCATCGGATTTTAGGGGTCGTGTAAAAGCGCCCTTACTCAACCGTAAGCGTCAGTGCCGTAGTGTTCAGGCTTACGCATCACCCTTCCAGCCCTTCTCTGCTTTTCAGGCTTAAAGGCCTCTGCATGTCTCATCTCTCATCACTGACTGGAGATAAGAGCAGAAATGAAGAGGCATTTTTTTAAGCCTCTCCCCGGGGGATAATTGATTGGATCGTAGAACCCGAGAGTCGAAAGAGACCTCAAGGGTCGTCCAGTCTAACCCGCGGCCATGCAGGGACCCCCCCCCCCGGGTCAAAGTTGGAGGTAGAGGCCAGGCATCTGCAGAGACTCACCCGTAACTGTGTGGCAGGAGTGGCTGTGCGACGTGGAACGCGCCATGCGTTGGACCTTGCGGGAGGTGCTGAGGAACTGCCGGCTGGCCCTGAAGAAGATGCTCTCCAAAAGGGACAAGTGGGTGAAGGAGTGGCCGGGACAGGTGAGGCTCCCGAGGCCCGAGAGAGGGCGGGCGGTGGATGGTGTTGGCGGTGGGTTCTGGTGGGGAATCGGGCTGCCCCCTGAAGCCAGAGGCCCCATCCGGGGGCCCCCTGGAGAGGTGTGGGGTGCTTGAGTTGGCCGGCGTACGCTCCGAGATACTTCCGAGGGAAGTGGCTGCCGGCCTCTGAGATGGGAAGAGACCGCCTGCTGGGGAAGGAGGATTAACACAGCACCTGACTTGAGAGGCCTGCTCTGAAATAGACCCCATGAATAGATGCGTTTGTGGGCGACGGATGGGGAGGTTCCTGCCGCTTGTGAACTGTGGAAAGGAAGAGAAACCCAGAGGTGTCGGCAGCTCGTCTGGCTTCCTCACCCCTGGAGTCCTGCGTCAACCTCCTGGTGGATCTGTGCAGAGAGAGACTCCGGATGAGGGCTAGCCCCGGAGGGGCTCGCTCGTCCCCCGCCCCCCTCCAGGTAGCTCAGTCTGGAACCCCCCCTCCCTCCTCCTAGATGGTGATCACTGCCAGCCAGATCCAGTGGACGGCCGACGTGAGCAAGTGCCTCGCCACCTGTAAAGAACGGGGAGACAAGAAGTACCTCAAAGTGATGAAGAAAAAGCAGGTGAGGGAGCCCCCGTTGCCTCTCGAGAGGAAGACTGGTCTCTCTTCTTCCTGGGCACCGTTGGCATCCTTCTGGTGAAGTGCCACTTCCTCCCCCCCTTCCCTTCTGTTTTAGTTCACTGCAGAAACCGGAGCTGTTGCTCCCCCCCCTTCTCTGACGTCTAAAATCCCAAGCAGTGTTCTCTGAGCAGAGGCAGCGCCTGTTGGATTCTCGAAGGCTTTCACAGCCAGGATCTGATAGTTGCGAGTTTTTTGGGCTGTTTGGCCGTGTTCTGGCTAACACCTATTCTCCTACATAGGACAAGTTTCCTCTTTCCCGCAACCTTAAAACCCCTACAGTCTCACTCACTCACTCACTCTATACCCCAGAGCACAGGGAGAACTCCAAGTTTTGTCGAAGGCTTTCACGGCCAGGATCTGATAGTTGTGAGTTTTTCAGGCTGTTTGGCTGTGTTCTGGAAGTTTTTTCTTCCTGACGTTTCGCCAGACTTTATGGCTAGCATCTTCAGTGGGCAAGGAGCTCAAGGAACTAGAAGTTCCGGCCCCAGAGCACAGAGAGAACTCCTAGTTCCCTGAGCTCTGAAGATGCCGGCCACAGAGTCTGTCAAAACGTGAGGAAGAAAAACTTCCAGAACACGGCCAAACAGCCCGAAAAACTAAAAACTGCTAACAGTGCCTGTTTTTGCCTATTTTTTTGAACCAGTCCTGTAGGTACTGGTCTCTCTGGGAGGCTGTGATGGGAATCTCCCCAAGCCCCGTTGTGCTGAGAAGCACTGATGCAGGGCCTGGCTGGGTCAGAGAGATGTCTGGTCTGATGCCATCTTTACAGAAGTCCCTGGAAACCTAACAACCCGAAACCAGCAGCCTGCATTCCAGAGCAGGCTTCCTCAGAACTTAATTTTGCTGTTATTATGCATAGCAACTGTTTTATCTATTATCTGAATTTAATTTGCACCCTGATTCCTCCCCCCCCCCCACCCAACACCCTCAAACTGGTCCTCAAGGTGGTATACCAGACCTAACGGGTCCAGATTGTTATTACAAATTGTGGAATAAGAAAACATGAAAGGTTTGTCATAAAAAGGATAGTAGCCTGGGAATGACTTCTGCTTCACAAGCAAGACTTTCTCTCTCTCTCTCTCTCTCTCTCTCTCTCTCTCTCTCTCTCTCTCTCTCTCTCTCTCTTTTTGCGGGTGTGTGGTGGGGAGACAGGTGTCCATGCTCAGCAAATACTCGGAGGCCATCCGAGGCAACCTGACCAAAATCATGCGGCTGAAGATCGTGGCCTTGGTGACGGTGGAGGTCCACGCGCGGGACGTCATTGAGAGGCTTTACAAGTGTGGCCTGATTGACGTGAGCTCCTTTGAGTGGCTCAGCCAGCTTCGCCTCTACTGGGAGAAGGTGAGGGGACCTTTTGCGGGGTTGGGGGGTGTTGGGGGTTCAGTCCAGGGAAGGTGGTCGGAAAGGACTCAGCGGGGGGCGAGGAAGGGGAGCAGTGGGCGTCTCTGTGCCTCTCTCTCTCTGTGTGTGTGAGTGAGTGAGGATGGCTCTGGTGGTGAAGCCAGAGTTCAGGAGCTTGATTCCCCGCCGTATTGGACTCCATCATCCTTAGGGCCCCTTCCACCTCTGCAGTTCTAATGACACTGTTGGACTCCATCATCCTTAGGGCCCCTTCCACCTCTGCAGTTCTGATGACGGTGTGGGACTCCATCATCCTTAGGGCCCCTTCCACCTCTGCAGTTCTGATGACGGTGTGGGACTCCATCATCCTTAGGGCCCCTTCCACCTCTGCAGTTCTGATGACGGTGTGGGACTCCATCATCCTTAGGGCCCCTTCCACCTCTGCAGTTCTGATGACGCTGTTGGACTCCATCATCCTTAGGGCCCCTTCTACCTCTGCGGTTCTGATGACGGTGTGGGACTCCATCATCCTTAGGGCCCCTTCCACCTCGGCAGTTCTGATGACGCTGTTGGACTCCATCATCCTTAGGGCCCCTTCCACCTCTGCAGTTCTGATGACGCTGTTGGACTCCATCATCCTTAGGGCCCCTTCTACCTCTGCGGTTCTGATGACGGTGTGGGACTCCATCATCCTTAGGGCCCCTTCCACCTCTGCAGTTCTGATGACGCTGTTGGACTCCATCATCCTTAGGGCCCCTTCCACCTCTGCAGTTCTGATGACGGTGTGGGACTCCATCATCCTTAGGGCCCCTTCCACCTCTGCAGTTCTGATGACGGTGTGGGACTCCATCATCCTTAGGGCCCCTTCCACCTCTGCAGTTCTGATGACGGTGTGGGACTCCATCATCCTTAGGGCCCCTTCCACCTCTGCAGTTCTGATGACGCTGTTGGACTCCATCATCTTTAGGACCCCTTCCACCTCTGCAGTTCTGATGACGGTGTGGGACTCCATCATCCTTAGGGCCCCTTCCACCTCTGCAGTTCTGATGACGCTGTTGGACTCCATCATCCTTAGGGCCCCTTCCACCTCTGCAGTTCTGATGATGGTGTGGGACTCCATCATCCTTAGGGCCCCTTCCACCTCTGCAGTTCTGATGACGCTGTTGGACTCCATCATCCTTAGGGCCCCTTCCACCTCTGCAGTTCTGATGACGCTGTTGGACTCCATCATCCTTAGGGCCCCTTCCACCTCTGCAGTTCTGATGACGGTGTGGGACTCCATCATCCTTAGGGCCCCTTTCACCTCTGCTGTTCTGATGACGGTGTGGGACTCCATCATCCTTAGGGCCCCTTCCACCTCTGCAGTTCTGATGATGGTGTGGGACTCCATCATCCTTAGGGCCCCTTCCACCTCTGCGGTTCTGATGACAGTGTGGGACTCCATCATCCTTAGGGCCCCTTCCACCTCTGTGGTTCTGATGATGATGATGAACTCAGCCAGGATCCGTGAAGAGCCTCTCCTGCTGCCCTCTGCCGGGCAGGACACCCCTGCCTCCTCTCTTTATTCTCCCGGGCTGTTCCTGCCACCACCATCTTTGAGCGTCGCTTCCCTCTGCCGTTGGAGGCACGGAAGCGCAGGCGGCTTTTCCCAGCTGGGGGAAGGCATGAGCCTCGTCTCCCTCTGTTTTCTCCGAGTGGGCCCTTGTTGGTCACTAGTCTGCCAGCAACCAGGTTGCTTATGACGGGAGGGTCCAGAGGGGTAGTAGCACATTGGCTACTTTTGCCCTTTAAGGGCATCCCCACTCTGAGTCCTCTTGGCTTTCAAACCTCTTCAGCCACGGGGAACTGGTTTTGGAAAGTGGCCGTGCCCTCTCCTGCTGGCTCCCAGTGGGGTCTTGTGGATAGCAATGTAAAATTTTTGGAAACTTTAGTGGGTGGGAATTATCCAATTTTTCTCTATAGATCTCCCCACCTTCACCCCCCGGCAGCATCAAATTTTCTGGAAATTTTACATCTCTGGTTCTTGGGTAGCATTGTCCCTCCTCCAACCTGATGTCTCACCTCGGGCCTCAGTAGCCTATAGATGAAGACTGGAAGGCACAGGGATGAGTCTGCAGCTGTCAGCAATGCAAGCTCTGGTGCCTAAGCAAAGCCTCCCCAAGGGTGGTAAAAATCAAGCTCACGTCAAGATTCAAAGCACCCTAAACCTCTGCATCTACTCAAATACAGCAGGAAGCAGGGCCCTTCCAGGTTGTGCTGAAAATCACCTCCCATTTACATCTCATCACTGTTGTTGTTGTTGTTGTTGTTGTTGTTGTTGTTGTTGTTGTTGTTGTTGTTGTTGTGTTGTTGTTGTTGTTGTTGTTGTTGTTGTTGTTTTGCTGTTGTTGTTGTTGTTGTTGTTGTTGTTGTTAGCATTAGAAGCTGGCACCTTCCATTGTGGACAGGAAGGGTGGGACCTCCCTGCCCTTCCCTAGAGAGACAGTGTGTTATTTGTTTATTTATTGCACTTATATGCCACTCCATAGTCTATAGCAGTGGTTCTCAACCTGTGGGTCCCCAGATGTTCCTGGACTGCAACCCCCAGAAACCCCTTCCAGCACAGCGAGTGGTGGAGGCTTCTGGGAGTTGCAGTCCAGGAACATCTTGGGACCCACAGGATGAGAACCACTCGTCTATAGGCTACTCGGGGTGGTACACCACATAATAAAGAACAAATTACATGCATATTAATAAATTACAGGAGAAAAGACCCTAGCAGATGAAGATTGGCCTGATGGCAAAATCTGATGGTAACAGGCTTTAGGCAGGCTGGTACCACAACAAGGAGGGTGCCTGTGGGGTACAGGGTTCAGGCTGCCCAGTTGGCACTGGGAACTGCTGGGAGCCCCAGTTTAAGACATCCTCTGGCCTCCCTCCGCTCCGAGGTTTAACACTTTCAGCTTCCTTTTACCTGCGCTATGGGAAAAATCACACACCTTTCTGCAAAAACAACAACAACAGCAATGGAACTTTCTGTTAGGCTTCAAAGCCTTGCAATATGTTGTGCTTTTGTTTGGTTTTGAGGTACACGTGGAAATAGAACTAACACATTTTCTTCTTGGAAAATGGGGAGGGGGGAACGTCTCTGTATGTGGCGGTGAACATGTGTGTTTGTGTGGGACCCCAAAGTCAAACCGGCATCACTGCAGACATGATATGGGATGGCCTAGAACGGTGTGGTGTCTCGGTCCCTTTTCACTCTCTAAGGACGTTGCTGCTGATCTTTGTGCCAGTTTGGATTCATAAGAACATAAGGAGAGCCCTGCTGGATCAGGCCAAAGGCCCATCTAGTCCAGCTTCCTGTATCTCATAGTGGCTCCACCAGGTGCCTCTGGGAGCGCATGAGACTAGATCTCTGTCTCCTGATACCACTCCCCTGCATCTGGCCTTTGATGTACCCCGATTTTAAGCCTGGAGATTACACATCTCCATCATGGTTTGTCACCTGGGATGGACTTTTCCTCCAGGAATCTGTCCAGTCCCCTTTTGAAGGCAACCAGGCCAGATGCCATCACCACATCCTGTGGCAGGGAGTTCCACAGACTGACAACGCACTGGGTGAAATTTTTTTTCTTTTGTCTGTTCTTACTCTCCCAGCCCACAATTTGAGTGGGTGTCCCCTAGTTATGGCATTTTGTGAGAGGGAGAAGAGCGTCCCTCTATCCACTTAGAACAGGATTCTGGGCCACAACTCTTCCTAGTTGTGTGGGCAGACCCTGGTGAATTGGGGCTCCTCGCTTGGGCCTGATCTGTCCCCCTTGTGATGGAAACTCTCTCCTCAGGACCTGGACGACTGCGTCATCCGCCAGACCAACACGCAGTTTGCCTACGGCTACGAGTACCTGGGAAACTCCGGGAGGCTGGTCATCACGCCTCTCACCGACAGGTACCCCGCGGCGAGGGAGCACAGGCAGCGGGTGGGGGCTGCAGACGTCTGGCCCGGTACCTTTCAGGCATGGGGGGGGTTGTGGATCAGAGCCAGGGAGGTGGATTGGAGCCTTGATTTGCCCCCAGGGAAGGGAGAAGGTGGGAGAGTTTATTGATAGGAGAATGAGGAGGGGCTGGAGAAGAGATGTGGGACCTACTCTTGGAAGGGAGGCCAGGCAAGCATAACTGGGGAGAGGCAAGAGAAGGAGGGTGTTAAGGATGGGCAGGAAACAAACAACAAAATGCTGTTTCGTCGTTTTGTTACGAAACAAAACAAAACGAGGAACCAGCATTTCATTACAGACGAAACGAAATGGTCGTTTTTCCATTGAAAAAAACCGTTTTGTTCCATCTTTTTGGGCTTCTGCCAAGCTGTCAATGGCTGGAACCCTTTAAACCTGGTTCAGTTGGCACCAGGGGATCCCCCTGGTGCCAACTGGGCCAGTTTTAAAGGTCCAGCCGATAACAGCTCAGCAGGAGCCCTTTAAAAAATGGCTCCTGGAGTCCCGGGCATCATATCTGGTGCCTCTAGGATCCAGGGGAGCCATTATTTTTCATTTCACTTCATTTCGTATGATTTTTTAAAAAAAAATTTGTAAGAAACAAAACAAAACAGGGTGAACACAAAACGAAATGAAACGAAACTTTATTTTTCCGTTTCGTGCCCATCCCTAGAGGGTGTTGTAGACTCAGAATCACAGAATGGTAGAGACGGAAGGGCCTGTGAGTCCACCCCCCTGCTCAAGGCAGGAATCCTCCCAAGGTCATTGGTTCCATCGTCATACCCCTCTAACAGTTAGGAACTTCCCCCGGAAGGGTTGCCTCAAGTCTTCTTGTTCCAAAAGTGGGACAGCAGGGAGGCGGGTTGACGTTCGGGGGTCTTCTTCCGCAGGTGCTACATGACTCTGACGACCGCCCTCCACCTCCACCGGGGAGGGTCCCCCAAAGGGCCCGCCGGCACCGGCAAGACAGAGACGGTGAAGGACCTGGGCAAGGCGCTGGGCATGTACGTGATTGTGGTGAACTGTTCCGAGGGCTTGGACTACAAGTCCATGGGGCGCATGTACTCCGGCCTGGCACAGGTAAGGGCCCTTGGGGTTGGTCGTGTGTGTGTGTGTGTGTGTGTGTTTGTGTGTTAGGAGGTAAACCCGGCAGGGCTGACTCCTGATTCATACGGTCAGAGAATCAGGGCATCAGAAGGGGCCTACAATACCGTCGAGTTCAACCCCCCTCTTTCAGATCAAAACAGAACAGACAGATGGTCCTCCAGTTTTCGTTTGAGTGCCCTTCGCACTCCCTAAGGCCATTGGTTCCATTGTCGTGCTGCTCTAACAGTTAGGAAGTTTTTTCCTGATCATAGAATCATAGAATCACAGAGTTGGAAGAGACCTCGAGGGCCATCCAGTCCGACCCCCTGTCATGCGGGAACCCCCATCATAGTTCCCCTGACAGATGGCCATCCAGCCTCTGCTTAAAAACCTCCAAAGAAGGAGACTCCACCACCCTCTTTTGTGGCAGCCTATTCCACTGCTGAACAGCTCTAACCATCAGGAAGTTCTTCCTAACGTTCAAATGGAACATTTCAACATATTCAGCTGAAACCTGCCTTCTCCTAAGTTGAACCCACTGTTGCCTGCCCTGCATTCTGGGATTATTGAGAACGGATCCTGCCCTTCTTCTGTGTGGCAGCCTTTCAGATATTTGAAAAGTGCTCCCCTCTCCCCCCTTAGCCGTCTTTCCTCCTAGTCTTTCCTTACCAGGCCCCTCGCCATCCTTGTTGCCCTCCTCTGAACTTGCTGCAGTTGGCCAGCATCCTTCTTACGCTCACTCTTCCCCCCCCTCCCCCGCTTCCTGCCCTCCGCAGACCGGCGCCTGGGGATGTTTTGACGAGTTCAACCGCATCAACATCGAGGTGCTGTCGGTGGTGGCCCAGCAGATCCTGTCCATCCTCTCGGCCCTGGCCGCCAACATGACCCGCTTCACCTTTGAGGGCCACGAGATCAACCTGGTGTGGTCGTGCGGCATCTTCATTACCATGAACCCAGGTAAGTGTGTGGGGGTCATCGGGGGTGGCAGTGGAGGTAGGGGGACAGAGAGAGAGAGAGAGAGAGAGAGCGCTTTTACACGACCCCTAAGATCCGCTGGCAACTTAAATTCGGACCAGAGATCTTGGGGGTTTGCTCCTCTTCCTGTGTTCCCACCCCTCCGCACTCCCTTGCTCCTGTCTGCGTGAGGGGAGGGAGAAAAAAAGGGAGAAAAGAATGCAGGCTCACCTCCTCGGGAGCAGCCCTGGAAGCATTCCAGTCTCTTAAAGCGGCGGGGGGCAAAAAAACCAAACAGAAGGCAAGGACAGCCCGGCACTCACTGCTTTACAATCCGCATCAGAATTTTTTTTACCTCCGGACACCAGGTACTTTTAAAATGCGCTGAGATGCACTTAGGGGGGCGTGGTCGTACTTAATTTTTTTAAAGTGCGCAGCTGGTAGGAAAACAATTTTAAGCTCCGCATCTGGGAGCCCTTTGCCTCGGATTTTAGGGGTCGTGTAAAAGCGCCCAGAGAGAAAGAGGACCACTTGGCGTCCTTGGCACTTCCCAGCCTTGATGACCTGTCCTTGCGCCGCCCGGCAGGTTACGCTGGGCGCACGGAGCTGCCCGACAACCTCAAGTCCATGTTCCGCCCCATCTCCATGGTGGTGCCCGACTCCACCCTCATCGCAGAGATCATCCTCTTTGGCGAAGGCTTCAACAACTGCAAGGTAACGGGCCGGCCGAGTGCCCGGAAGGGGCCGTGGCAAAAAGGGGCACCCCAGTGGAGGCTCCCTTCACCCTTCTCTCGCCTCCCCAGATCCTGGCCAAGAAAGTCTACACCCTCTACTCCCTGGCCGTGCAACAGCTCTCCAAGCAGGACCACTACGACTTTGGCCTCCGGGCCCTCACCTCGCTGCTCCGCTACGCCGGGAAGAAGCGCCGGGTGCGCCCGGACCTGGCAGACGAGGAGGTACGGACGGCGCCCCTGTCCCCTGCCCCAGAATTCTGAAGCCACCCCATCTTGGCTGACAGCGACCGAGACTGCTGCTGTGCTTCCCACACCCTATCCCTATCCTTAACCCTAACCCTAACCCTAACCTTAACCTTAACCCTAACCCTAATCCTAATCCTTACCCTTAATTTAACTTTATCCCTATCCTTAATCCTAATCCTAACTTTAACCCTAACCCTAACCCTAACCCTAATCCTAATCCTTACCCTTAACTTAACCCTATTCCTATCCTTAACCCTAACCCTATCCCTAACCCATACCCTTACCCTAACCCTAACCCTAACCCTAACCCTAATCCTAATCCTAATCCTAATCCTAATCCTAATCCTAATCCTAATCCTAATCCTAATCCTAATCCTTACCCTCACTTTAACCCTAACCCTAACCCTAATCCTAATCCTAATCCTTACTCTTACCTTAACCCTAACCCTAACCCTAACTGTTAGGTAGTGGTTCAGATGGAACCAGGTGACGCCCAAGTGAATTTCAGCTCTTTTTTCATAGCAAAGGCACACGTTGCAAAGGGATAAAAGCATTGCTAAAAAGGCCCCAAGGGCCAGTTTATATATACACCTGTGGCAGGCCATTGGATGGTTTAAACAGCCTGCTGGCCCCCAATTGGACAAGCCAGAATCCTGCCCATTCAGTTATTCTCCAGCCTCCAGCTCCCACATTCCACACCTGTCTCCCATTGCCTGTGCTTGGGAGCTTGATCAGGCCCCGTCTGGCTGGGGCCCGGCTACAGCTTGGCTGGAGCTAAGGTAAGTTTGGAGCCTTCCTTTCTATTGATGAATATACTCCAAACTCAGGCAGTTCACGGGTTACACTAAGAGCACAACACTAACCCTAACCCTTGCCCAAGCCGGACTGCTCAGGAAGCAGCTGGAGGGGAGGACAGTTGTGGAAAGAGCGCCTTCCGCTGGAGCTGTGAGGGCCAATTGCCTCCGGAGGCTTCAATGAAGGGTATAGAACAGTGGTGGCGAACCTTCGGCCCTCCAGATGTTTTGGACCACAACTTCCAGAATCCCAACCCTGTATTGTCAATGACAAAGGACTGTGGGAATTGTGGTCCAAAACTTGTGGAGTGCCAAGGGTTCGCCACCACTGGTATAGAAGCTTGCTTGCACCATGGGGGCGCTCCTGGGGTCCCTCGTGGCTGCTTTCTTGGGGGGGCTGACTCCCATTTGGCTTCTGTGCCCTCCTTCCCCTACAAACTTTTCCTCCACCAGGCAAAAGAAAATAATTCCTTACACAGTGTGTTGTTAGTCTAGGCTAGGATGTGGTGATGGCATCTGGCCTGGATGCCTTCAAAAGGGGATTGGGACAGATTTCTGGAGGAAAAGTCCATCTCAGGTTACAAAACATGATAGAGATGTGCAATCTCCAGGCTTAAAACTGGAGTATTTCAAGGGCCAGATGCAAGGGAGTGGTATCAGGAGACAGAGATCTAGTCTCGTGTGCTCCCAGAGGCATCTGGTGGGGCCACTGTGAGATACAGGAAGCTGGACTAAATGGGCCTTTGGCCTGATCCAGCAGGGCTCTTATGTTCTTAGGATGTGGTGATGGCATCTGGCCTGGATGCCTTCAAAAGGGGATTGGGGACAGATTTCTGGAGGAAAAGTCAGGATGGACAGGGGCATGCTGGGGAGACGTGTGATCTCCAGCCTTAAAGGGAGGGCACCTCAAAGTGCAGGGGAGCGGCATCAGGAGGCAGGGATCTGGCTGTCTCATGGGCTCCCAGAGGCATCTGGTGGGGCCACACTGGGAGAAACACAGGGAGATGGACTAGGTGGGCCCTTGGCCTGATCCAGCAGGGCTCTTCTCGTGATGTCCTTCACCGTTCTGCCCTTCTTGGCTCCCGACCAGGTCCTCCTGATGGCCATGAAAGACATGAACATTGCCAAGCTGACCTCCAATGACGTGCCCCTCTTCAACGCTATCACTCAAGACCTCTTCCCCGGCGTCGAGTGCCCTGTCATTGACTATGGAAAGGTCAGCCGGCACCTCCCCAGCCCTGCCTTCCTCCTGCCTGGGGAACGCAGCAGCGACGCTGCCCGCTTTTCTGGGGCACATCCACTTCACGCTGGAACATCCCTGTGCTTGTGGGGCGGGTTGCAGGAAACCCTCTTTGATCCTGGGGGCATGCCGCACCCGGTGGGCTGCTGTGCCCTTTGACCTCAGGGGCGCCTTCCCTCCCTCCTTCCCTCCCTCCCTCTCCCCGCAGCTCAAGGAGGTGCTGGAGGTAGAGCTGGGGAACATGGGCCTGCAGGCCATCCCCTTCACCATCTCCAAGGTGATCCAGCTGTACGAGACCAAGAACTCGCGCCACTCCTCCATGATCGTGGGCAACACGGGCAGCGGCAAGACCGTCACCTGGCGGGCCCTCCAGGCCACCCTCTGCAACCTGCACAAGAGCGGAGAGCCCGGCTACAACATGGTCCGGGTCAGTGGCTGGCCGCCGAGTCTTCCCGGCCCTGACGGCGGGCAGAGTGGGGCAAAGAGAAGCACCCTTTGCCTCCTCCCTCCCTCCTCCCCTCCTCCCCTCCTTCCTTTGCTCGCTCTCTCTCCCCCCCCCCCCCGTGGCCTCCTCCCCGGGACCTGCCCCAGTCCCACTCCTTGACTTCCTGGCGTCTCCTTGAGCTGGGCATCTCTTTCCTCCTTCTCCCTGCTCCTGCTGCGCCGGAGGGTCTCTGCATGGGGGGGGGGTCAGTCCTGCGTTTCCTGCTTGGGGTGGGAAGCAGAGAGAGGGACAGGAAGGAAGCAGCCACCGCCTCTTCCGTTCCGGGTGGTCTCTCCGGCCAAGCAAGCCGTGGTAGCGTCTCAGGGGACTTGGCCCAGAGGTCGGCCGAAGACCTCCTGCTTCCTCCTGACTGTGGCTCGCTCTCTGCCCTTCCTTCCTCTCCTCTTCCTCTCTTCCTTCACTGGCCCTGTCTCCTTCCAGGAGTACCCCCTGAACCCCAAGGCGGTGTCCCTGGGCGAGCTGTACGGAGAGTACGACCTCAACACCAACGAGTGGACGGACGGCATTCTGTCCAACGTCATGCGAATTGCCTGCGCAGGTACTCGCGGCTCAAGTCCAAGCCAGCTTGGGTAACCCGCTTCGGAGGGAGCAAGGGAGCAGGCGGCCTCCGTGTGGCCTCGCCTCCTCCTTGGGAAGCCCAGGAGCTGAATTGCCTCCTTGATTTTTAAAATACAGCAGGACCCCGGGATCCACTGGGGATTGGTTCCAGGCCCTCCTGTGGATAATGAAAACCGTGGATAAGAGAGAACACCGCCAACCCTCTCAAAACCGTTTTACGACAGTAGCTTGCTTTACAGCTGCTGTTTGTGACAGCAGCTTGCTTTCGGCTGCTGAGTTATTTTTTTAAATTTATTCCTCTGCCAACCATGGATAAGAGAATCAGTGCATAATGCATCAGTGGATACGGGGGTCCTACTGTATTAAAGGGGGAATAAGAAGAAAAAGTAAAAAAAGTGGCTGCTCATTAAATCCAAACTTTCATATTTTTAAAATCTGAACTTTTGTGGACAAGTCAAAATGTCTGATGTTAATATGTCCACAAAAGCTCACACTGAACAATTTAAAAGTTAGGTGCCACCATGTTTGTATATTTCTTTTGTCTTTATCTTTAATTTTAATTTTGCTTTCACCTATAATGCTTGCACAGACTAACAGTGATCCCTTTTACAGCTGAAAACATTAAAAATATTAAAAGGGGAAAAATTCCAGAAATAAATATTTCTGAAGATGAGGCTACCAGAACTAACCCCTAGAGGGAGCCAGAGACCATGCAGTCTACCATGTTTGTTATTGAAATAGTACTACTACTTACTGTAATTCTGCACTCTTACCAGGAGTTCTGTGCATGATGGAGGGTAGCAACCTTGGTCTCCCAAGCCCTAGTCCAGTATTGGAACCATTCCATCCCACTGCCTTCTGGCATCCTGGACTGCTGAGGCGCGGGTCTGCCTTGGGCCAAAGTTTCCTCCTTGCTCACACTTCCTTCCTTCCTTCCTTCCTTCTTCCTTCCTTCCTTCCTTCCTTCCTTCCTTCCTTCCTTCCTTCCTTCCTTCCGTCTGTTTGTCCCCTGCCTGCTCACTTCTCCAAGACAGTTCCTCCCCACACCCCCACCTTTGGCTGAGAAGCCGTGCTCGCACTTTAAAGCCCCCGGGCCCAGCTGGCTGGCGCTTGTGTACATCAGGGCATCAGCCGTCCTGTGGGGACCTGCCGTTGCGGGGGGGCGGGCAGGAGGTATGGGGATGCATGCCAGCCCTCCTGGCCAACGGCAGTCCCTGTGGGGGCCCAGCACTGCTCCTTGGCCCCCGGCTCATGCCGTTCCCTTGATAGCCTCACTCATGATTACCTGGATGCATCCCCGCCTGGGGGCCTCCTACGGACATTTGCTTTTCTCTCATCCAGGAGGTGCAAATGAGTGGGGTTGGTGCTTCCGGGGAGGAGGCCATGGAAGAGGGACAGGGGAGGGAGGCCTTTCTTTGACTTCAATTTCTATGATGATTTGGAATGAGAGCCTAGTGCAGGCATGTCCAAACTTCGGCCCTCCTGATGTTTTGGACCACAATTCCCAGAATTCTAAGTTTGGATTGCCAATGACAAAGGACTGTGCGAGTTGCGGTCCAAAACATCTGGAGGGCCGAAGTTTGGACATGCCTGACCTAGTGGCTTGCATGTTGATTACAGTGTGTGTGTGTGTGTGTGTGTGTGTGTGTGTGTGTGTGTGTGTGTGTGTGTGGGCCAGCTCCGCTTCCACCCACCCTCGCGAGCCACCCCGTGATGGCCCGTGAACCTTGGCATTCATTGCACTGGGAGAGGAGCCCGGCTGCAGAAAGTGGCCACACACAGGGTGGTGGCAACCGGCCGCCACTGGAACCGATCCCTCCCAAGGCCAGGGGTCTGGCCTGGCTCCGTGGCTGCCGCCACCCCTACCCCCACCCCCCCGTCTTCAGCCACGGGGCCTTGGGGGAGACCTGCCTTTGCTTGCCAGCCCTGGTCTCAGTTGCCTGCCTCAGATAACTGTCTTGTGGCGGAAAACTAGAGCACCTGGCAACCCTGGTGTTTCCCTCCGCTTCCTCCACATAGGGCCCGCTGGCCAACCGAGGTTTTTGACCAAAGATCCTTGGTCTGCCTTGCCCAGGCCCGGCAGCCACCCAGGCATCCAGCTGGGATCTTTCTCCGCCTGGCCCTGGAGAGGCACCTGGCACTCCACGGAGGCCTCCGTCCACGCTGGGATTAAGCACACCCGAAGATGGGGTCTTAGCTCCCGAAATGTAACAGAGAAGTCCGGACTCAGCAAAGGGCTCCTTCTGCTTGTTTTGGCAGCAGCAGAGAAAAAAAATCAGCTGCCTCGCCCCCTCCCCCTCCACTGGAGCTGCTTGCCTTGGACCCGGGACCCAGTGCTGATCTAACCCGTGCAACCTGTCCCCACCTGGCCCCATTCATTCCCCTTGCAGGTGTTTCCCCTCAACCCCAAAGCCCTCAGCCTTGGGGAGCTGTTTGGGAGTTACAACCTCGCCGCCGGCGAGTGGTGCGATGGCTTCCATCATGCGCCAAACCTGCACAGGTATCTCCTTTCCGGCCGGCCGGCCTTGGCCGTGCCCGGTGCCAGCTTCCGCTGCCAAGCTTGCCTTTTTCTCCCTCCTCCAAGCGCTGGCCCTTCTCTTTCTCTCTTCCTTGAGCCAATCATCCTCTTCAGATCAAGGCGTGGGAAGAAATTCTCTGCTTCTCTCTGCTGCAATTCTTCTTTCACTGTGTTGCAATCCATGTGGGCTCTGTCCGGGGAAGACCCAAAAACCATGGTGCCTGCTACGGTGAGGGTGTGTGCTGAGCTTGGGTGCAAGGCAGACAGTGGCAGGGAAGCAGGGGCGTGGACCGTTCTCAAATCCATCCCGTATCTCGCCCACTGGCCCTCATTTCATGCCGAGCCGTGGCTCTCTGCCCTTGAGCAGGCCAGCTGTTTCATTTAACAAGCCATGTTTCTAGCCCTCATGAAGGCACAGGGATACGGAAACGACGGACAAAGAGCCTGCTCAGGATTTATGCAATAAGTCTTCTGCACATATAGGAACTGGGTTTGGGGGATCTGAATTGCATCTCCTCCTGCCCGTGCTCACTCGCTGTGGCTCCCACTGCCCAGGGATGGGTGGGTGGGTTCTGGGGAACTGCGGTCTGGAACAGGGATTCTCCCCAGCTCTAGTCTTGCCCAGCCCACACGCCAGTCACGTTCGGCCACCTCAAGGCTTCCCATAGTCATTCCTGGGGCCCCCGGCTTGCCCTGCCTCAGTCAAGGAAGCAAGAGCCTGCTTTTTCGTGCAGCTTGCTTTTCCCAGGCTCTTCAAATGACCTCTTCTTCTTCTCCTCCTCCTCCTCCTCCTCCTCCTCCTCTGCCTTTGCTCCGTTCTTTGCCCAGATGAGAAACCCGATGAGAAGTGGATCCTTTTTGATGGCCCCGTGGACACGCTGTGGATTGAGAGCATGAACTCCGTCATGGATGACAACAAAGTGCTGACTTTGATCAACGGTGAGAGGATAGCCATGCCTGAGCAGGTAAGACACGGATGGTCCCTTGCATGCATGCATGCTTGGTTGCTTCTTTCCTTTCTTCCTTCCTTCTTTCCTTCCATGATCAGTTCCTTCTTCCCTTTTTCTATCATTAGTTCCTTCCTTCCTTCCTTCCTTCCTTCCTTCCTTCCATTTCCTTCCTTCCATTTCCTTCCTTCCTTCCTTCCTTCCTTCCTTCCTTCCTTCCTTCCTTCCTTTCATTATCAGTTCCTTCCTTCCTTCCTTCCTTCCTTCCTTCCTTCCTTCCTTTTTTCCATTATCAGTTCCTTCCTTCCTTGCTTGCTTGCTTGCTTCCATCCTTCCTTCCTTCCTTCCTTCCTTCCTTCTTCTTCCTTCCTTCCTTCCTTCCATTATCAGTTCCTTCCTTGCTTGCTTGCTTGCTTGCTTCCTTCCATCCTTCCTTCCATCCTTCCTCCCTCCCTCCCTCCCTCCCTCCCTTGATGGTCAGGCCAGGACTGCGGCCCCAGCTGACCCCTGATGAGGAACCAAGGGACGGTGGGTTTTTCCCCTCTTCTGTCACAGGTCTCGCTGTTGTTTGAGGTAGAGAACCTTGCAGTCGCTTCCCCTGCCACTGTCTCCCGCTGCGGGATGGTTTACACGGACTACAGTGACTTGGGCTGGAGGCCCTACGTTCTTTCCTGGATCGAGAAGCGGCCAAAGGTACTTGAAGAGAGGAGCAGAACTTGGTGGGGGGGGCAGGGATTGCAGGGGTCAGATGGGAGTGAGGTGCCCTGGCAAGGGACCGTCAGCCTCAGCCAGGCAATCCTTCCTTGTGACACAGCAGGGTCAGCTGCCTCTCCTCCCTCTTGCGTATGCTCAGCACATGCCTGCCATGTGTCTGTTTTGCCCCCCAGCACCCGGTCACTGCTGCAGCCCTCCTGGACTTTGTATGGAAAGGGCCAGAGTCACTGCAGCAGGGGAAAAAAAGCCCCCGCCCCCAAATAGTCTGCAGGAGAGACAATAGATGGAACCTCAAAAGCTCTCAGTGGATGTTGGTTGAAGCCCTCTGATCGGGATGTATGGAAACGAGGAGGGGGACAAACGCCCGCCAGGATGGGATTGTCCGGAAATCAAATTACCGCAGGTGGCATTCAATTACCTGGCAGTTCATCTGCCTCTCTGTCTTTTTTCAGGCTGACACAGAAACCCTGCAGCGCATGTTTGACAAATTCACCAATAAGATCCTGACCTTCAAGAAGGACAACTGCCAGGAGCTGGTCCCCATCTCGGAGTACAGCGGGATCGTGGCCCTCTGCAAGCTCTTCTCGTCCTTAGCCTCTTCGGAGGAAGCGGTGGGTGGTGAGGCGTGGGCGCCTGACCTCCTAGGCCCGTGACCCGGGGACGAGCCGGCCTTGCTTGTACTGGGCCACCTGGAACACGGACGCCGCCTTGTCCTGGGGTGCCGTGGGCCCCTCCATGGTTCCTGCTCTGCTGCCCCGTCTCCTCGAGAGTCATAAGAAGTAGAACACAAGAAGAGAGCCCTGCTGGATCAGGCCAAAGGCCCATCTAGTCCAGTTTCCCGTATCTCCCAGTGGCCCCACCAAATGCCTCTGGGAGCGCATGAGACTCGATCTCCGTCTCCTGATACCCCTCCCCTGCATCTGGCCCTTGAAGGACCCCAGTTTTAAGCCTGGAGATGACACATCTCCCTCATGGTTTGTCACCTGGGATGGACTTTTCCTCCAAGAACCTGTCCCATCCCCTGTTTGAAGGCATCCACATAACTGTAGCTTGAGCCTGATGCTCTGTGATTAAGGACAGATCCTGCCCATTCTCTCTATGGCAGTCTTTCAATGATTTGAAAAGTGCTATTTCATCTCCCCATAGTCCTCTTTTCTGCAGGCTCCCCATGCCCAGTTCTTTCCGTCTCTCCTCTTAGGGCTTGGTTTCCAATCCTCTTGGTTGCCCTCCTCTGAACTTGCTCCAGGTGGTCAGCATCCCACTTGGAATGTGGTGTCCAGGCACAGGACTCAAGATGAGGCCTCACCAGGGCTGACCAGAAGGGGGACTGGTATCTCATGGGGTTTGAAGATTATACTCCAGGTGTCCACATCTCCAGGTTACAAAGCATGATGGAGAGGTGGAATCTCCAGGCTTAAAACCGGGGTACTTCAAGGGCCAGATGAAGGGGAGTGGGATCAGGAGACATTTGGTGGGACCACTGTGAGATACAGGAAGCTGGACTAGAAGGGCCTTTGGCCTGATCCAGCAGGGCTCTTCTTATGGTCTAACCATGGAGTTAGAAGGGCCTTTAAGACCGTCAGATACAACCTCCTGCTGTAGGCAAGAATCCCGATCCACCGAGATCTGCCGCGTGGTTCTCTCATTCCCTCTTCAAAGCCTCCAGTTCCACAGTCTCAGAAACTCCTGTCCTCTGGTCACCTCCATTGCTCTGCCCCTCTTTGGTCCCCTGGGCTCAGGGGCTTCTGAAAGGCTGCCGGGTACCAACGCGAGTGTCCTTTCCCTCCAGCTGAATCCGGCTGACAGCGAGAACTACACAGCGGTGGTGGATATGTATTTCATCTTCAGCATGATCTGGTCCCTGTGCGCCGCAGTGGACGAGGAGGGCCGGAAGAAAATCGACAGCTACCTTCGGGAGATGGAAGGCTCCTTCCCTAACAAGGTCTTTTGCATATCCCTTGCCCGCGCCAGCCATGGTGTTGGGAAGGATCTGGGCGAAGGACCAGGGGGTTGCACCAAAGAGGAGAGAAGGGCACCACAGTCGGAAGTAGGACAGGCAGGAGGGGAGATGAGAACAACTTTCTCCAAGGGAAGAGACTGGATCTCCCTCTAGGAGCCTGTCTGGGAATTGAGGCCTTTCTCTTAATCCCACCTGCAGTAATAATTCCACCTAGGCACATTATTGGGTTCAACAAGCCAGGCCTCATGCAACAGCTTCCTCCGCAAGCATGAGTCCCAGGCTCTGTTATTAGTTGCAAAGGCAGGGCATCAGAGGTGGAGCGAGGGTCTACGTGTCAGGATGGTGTAGGGCGTAGGCTGATGAATTCCTGGGAAGGGCTTATCTGACGTAGCAGTGTCACGTAGCAGGGGTCTTGATGAATGACTGCCAGACAGCTAATTTCCCTACATACCATCTCATGGTATGCCCATGGATCCCATGGGGCCTGATGCACAGGAAGCCAGATTGGTGGCTAATGTAGGGGGGGGGGGGAGAGATAAGAGCAATCTGGCTTCCTGTGCATCAGGCCCCATGGGATCCATTGCCCTCTCATCCGGGGTTTCCCCGCACAGATGGGGTTCAATGCTTCTCAAGTGACTTTCCCCAGGAAGCCGGCTGGGGTGCTTTTTAATCTCTTCCAAGGGCATATCTCTGTACCCACCACCTTCACGGGTGCATCTGATGGGGTTAGAAGAGAAGGGCCTTCTCTGTGGCGGCCCCCGGACACTGGAATTCCTTCCCACTGGAGGCCAGGCTGGACCCCAGCTTTTGTTGTCCTTCCACCAGCAGGCAAAAACCTTCCTCTTCAGGCAGGCTTTCCCCTTCAGGGAACTGCCTGCCTGAGTGGGGTTTTTAAATGGAAGGTTGCCCTCTTTTGTTTGAAAATGTGTTTTTAGTATTGATTTAATTGACCATTTGAAAAATAACGCTTGTTTGATTTTTTAAAAAAAATATATATTTGTATACACACTGTTTTCAGCTTTTAAATATTGTCCTTTTAATGATGTAACCTGCCTTGGGTCCCTTTAAGAAGATGGGGTAACAATAGATAGATAGATAGATAGATAGATAAGGAAGGGAGGAAGGAAGGGATAGATAGATAGGGAAGGAAGGGAGGAAGGAAGGAAGGGAGGGATAGATAGATAGATAGATAGATAGATAGATAGATAGATAGAAGGATAGAAGGAAGGATAGATAGATAGATAAGAAGGAAGGGAGGAAGATAAGGGATAGATAGATAATAGATAGAGGAAGGAAGGATAGATAGAGGGATAGATAGATAGATAGATAGATAGGAAGGAAGGAAGGAAGGAAGGGAAGGATAGATAGATAGATAGATAGATAGATAGATAGATAGATAGATAGATAGATAGATCAATAGATAGATAGATAGATAAGGAAGATAGGATAGAAGGGATAGATAGATAAGGAAGGGAGGAAGGAAGGAAGGAAGGGAGGGATAGATAGATAGATAGATAGAAGGAAGGAAGGAAGGAAGGAAGGAAGGAAGGTATTAGATAGATAGATCGATAGATAGATAGATAGATAGATAGATAGATAGATAAATAGATAGATAGATAGATAGATAGATAGATAGGGAAGGAAGGAAGGTAGGAAGGAATAGATAGATAGATAGATAGATAGATAGATAGATAGATAGATAGATAGATAGATAGATAGATAGATAGATAGATAGATAGATAGATAGATAGATAGATAGATAGATAAAAGCATTAAAGAAATCATCTAGAGAGAGGGTTTGCCATCCCATACCAGTTGATTTCTTCAAAGCTACTGGGCCTTATTGAGAGCCCTTGGATCTCGCCTTACTTTCCTCCCAGGACACAGTTTACGAGTATTACGTCGACCCCAAGCGGAAGCAGTGGGCGTCTTTTGAGGACAGGCTGCCCAAGATGTGGAGATACCCCTCCAAGTGAGTCCGTCAGCCGGGCTGTTGCTTTGTGAGTGGCGGGGGGGGGAGAGAGCCGGTTCTGGCCCAGCGCTGGGGGCCTCTGCCTTGACGCAGGTGTAGAGGCCCGTCTTCTTGAGCTGCCTGCCTCACCTGGAGGGGTCGGGGCGTGTCCTCAGCTTGGAAAATTCACTTTTGTGTGCTCGGGCTTTTCGGGTTTGCCAGCCAAGAGGGGCCGGTATTCATGCCGGGAGAGGCTGAGGGTGTGTTGATCTGAGGGTGGTACCACAAAACTGTCATTTCCCCCCAGCTTCTGGTCCCGTCTCTAAGGGCCCTGGAAGGTGTCAGAAGGAATGCAGATTTAGAGCAGAGAGAAGGGCCGTCCTTTTTCACCACAGAATTTGCAGAAATTGCAGACAGAATTTGCAGGGAGGTGGGGGGGGGGTTCTGTTCAATCGCCCCGAGTCTTGGGAGGCAATCCTGTGGGAAAAGCTACAGCCTTTTTGAGAAGCCCCCTCAGTCGGTGAAGGTGGGCTTTCTGGAGGCATCTGGTTGGCCTGATCCTGCAAAGCTTGTCCAGGATGCTTTAGTCCAAGGAGGGTTTGGGTAGAGCAGGTGAAAAGTCAGAGAAAGGGGTCCCTGCAGACCTCACCACCCTTCCAAGAAGTTTGGTTCCCGCACTCTTCTCTGGCAGCGGTTCCAGTAAGCTCACCAGCGAAAGGCCATGTTTATGACCTTCTGCTCCCTACTGCTTAACTCACACCCCGCACCCCCTTCCCCGCCTGGCTTATCTGTCGCCCGTGTCCGATTCCTTCCTGGCACCCGCCCGCCTGCCCGCCTGCCCTGCCTTTCCCTGGGACCACCGCCTCGCCCGGCTGGCGGAGTCGCCTGAGCCAATGGCTCGGATCCCAATCCCGTCGCTGGCTGCCTAATCTGATCAGCGGCCTGAAATTACCAGAACGTGCTCCCGGCGGCTGCCACGGGCTGCCGGCTGCCTGCATCTGAGCGCCGGGCACAGGGACAAGCCATCATTAACTGAGGGGTGGGGTGGGTGGGTGTGCTTTCTTCCAAGCTGTTGGGCTCCAGAGGGGGTGACAGCGGCACAAATGAGCATCTCGTGTCGGATGTCTTCATGCATTTAGGCCGTCGTTCTTCTTGGAGCTGTGACAGCTGCCTCTAAAAGGGACCGTAACGGCACTGGGGGGGGGGGCTTACACCGTTTGTTCTTTCTCCCAGGGGGGCTGATGGCAGCAGGGGGTGGGGGTAGGGGTGTGGAGTCAAGTTCCAGGATTCTCCAGGGTGGTGGGTGGTTGGAGCAACCCAAGCCCCGGGAGGAAAGCTGCCGCCCCCCTGAGCCGAGCCTCTCTCCCTCCGCCCGCAGCGCCCCCTTCTATAAGATCATCGTCCCGACCGTGGACACCATGCGCTACAACTACCTGGTGAACGCCCTCATCTCGAACCAGAACCCGGTGCTGCTTGTCGGCACCGTAGGGACGGGCAAAACCTCCATCGCCCAGGGCGTGCTGCAGTCCCTGGACAGCACCAAGTGGGCCGTGCTGGTCATCAACATGTCCGCGCAGGTAACGGGCGAGCGAAGGAGGCGGTCTCCCCATCTCGGCCGTTGGCCCCTGGTCTGCTGGCATATCACAAGGCACCAGGGACCCGCCCGTGTTCTTAATAGCACCATTCAAGTGAAATCTAGAGGTCCATCCTTCCGAGGGCAGTAAAATGAGTACCCAGCTTGCTGGGGGGGGGGCAATGTGTAGCCTGCACACTGTAATTAAAATTGTAAACCGCCCAGAGACTACTTAAAGTGGTATGGGGCAGTATATAAGCAGAACACTTTGCTTTTGCTTTTTAGACCGCCACCTGGCAGGGAGCCTACGATTTGGCTTCTGTCCCTGAGCAGGAGTTTGGACACGATGGCCGTAGAGCGTGGGTGTCCAAGCTTTTTGCAAGAAGGGCCAGATTTGGCGAGGTGAAAAATGTGTGGGGGCCGACCCTTCAGCTGATTTGGCCCCCAGGCTGGACTTTGGACAAGCCTCTAGGACAGGCATGTCCAAACTTTGGCCCTCCTGGTGTTTTGGACCACAACTCCCAGAATTCTAAGCTTAGATTGCCAGTGGCAAAGGACTGTGGGAGTTGCTATCCAAAACATCTGGAGGGCCGAAGTTTGGACATGCCTGCTCTAGGACATGCAAGGGGGTGGGGAGGATGCTGCAGCAACGGAACCAGGGGCAGGCTAGGCAGGTGGCTGGGGGGGACGGACGGAGGCAGGGAGGGCAGGCAAACTGTAAAACTGTAAGATGATGTGTCTATCCAGTATGGGGGGAGGCCAGCTGGTGGGGATGCGTGACAGGATGAGCCGGTGGGGAGAAGAGGCTGCGGGCTGCTCAAAATTTTAAAATGGGCCACATTTGGCCCCTGGGCCGGACTTTGGAAATGCCTGCCATACAGTCTAGGATTCCGCCCCCCATGGGGCAAAAGAAGCCACCAACTTGCATAAAGGAAGACCTCACGGGGGCCCCCTTTCCCCTTGCCCACCCCGAACCTCTACCCCTGCAGACAACGTCCAACAATGTCCAGAGCATCATTGAGAGCCGCGTGGAGAAGCGCACCAAGGGGGTGTACGTCCCTCTTGGGGGGAAGAGTATGATCACCTTCATGGATGACCTGAACATGCCGGCCAAGGACCAGTTTGGCTCCCAGCCTCCCCTGGAACTGCTGCGCCTCTGGCTGGACTACGGGTTCTGGTACGACCGGGTGAAGCAGACCATCAAGTACGTCAAGGTGAGAGCCGGCTCCCCTCTTAGGTGATGATGGGCAACTCAGAAACGAGGTTCATCCCCACCCCCCCTAGCCAGGAATGGGCCGCGATGCAAGGGCTGCTTCCCCCCCCCAAACCACCTACAATCTTCTAGGGTCCATGTGTGGAATGCTGGGATCGGCACAGATCCAGACAGGAAGCCTCAGGGAATCATAGAATCATAGAGAGTTGAGACCTCAAGGGCCATCGGAAATATTGTGATGGGGGTTCCTGCATGGCAGGGGGTTGGACTAGAATCTAGTCCAACCCCCTGCCATGCAGGAACCCCCATCACAATATTTCCGACAGATGGCCATCCAGCCTCTGTTTGAAAACCTCCAAAGAAGGAGACTCCACCACCCTCTGTGGCAGCATGCTCCATTGATGAACAGCTCTAACCGTCATGAATTTCTTCCTCATGTTTAAATGGAATCTCTTTTCCTGTAGTTTGAAACCATTGCCCTGCATTCTAATCTCTGACGCCATGGAAATCAAACCAGCCCCCTCTTCAATAGGACATCCTTTCAAATATTTAAACATAGATTTAGTCTTCTTTTTGTAAGGCTAAACATTCCCAGCTCCCTAAGCCGCTCCTCGTAAGACATTTCTTCCAGACCCTCAATCATCTTGGGTCGCCCTCCTCTGGACCTGCTTGAGGTTGTCAACATCCTTTTTAAATTGAAGTGCACAGAACTGGACACAGGACTCCAGGTGGGGTCTGACCAGAGCAGAATAGAGTGGTACTATCACTTCCCTTGATCTAGACACTATGGTTCTGTTGATGCAACCAAGAATCACATTGGCTTTCCTGGCCGCCGCATCACACTGCTGACTCATGTTCAACCTGTGGTCCACCAAGACTCCCAGATCCCTTTCACAGGTACTATTTTCCATCCATGTGTCTCCCATCTTTTATCTGTGCAATTCATTCTTTTTACCTAGATGCACCACTCTACATTTCTCTCTATTGAACCCCATTCCATTAGCTTTGTCCCAGGACTCTTAATCTGTCAGGGAGTCCCTTCCCAGCTTTGAAAATCTGGGATTATTATTATTATTATTATTTCATTGAATGGTGCAGAGCCACCAAGGGCCTTTTCACACAACCCCTAAGATCCACTGGCCACTTAAATTCGAACCAGGGATCTTGGGGGTTCGTTGCTCTTTCTGCGTCCCCACCCCTCCGCACTTCCTTGCTCCTGTCTGCGTGAGGGGAGGGAGAAAAAAAGAGAGGAAAAAAATGCAGGCTCACCTCCGTCTGCCGGTCGACCGCCCCGAGCCCCGTCGTCGTCCTGATTCCTGTCTCTTAAAGGGGCGGGGGGCAAAAAAATAACAAACAGAAGCGAGGAGAGCCCCGCACTCACCAGATTAAATCCGGACCTGGGGATTTTCACCTCCAGAGAGCAGGTACCTGAAAAGTGTGCTGGGACGTGCTTAGGTGGACATGGTCGCACTTAATTTCCTGCAAACTCCGGAGCTGGTGGGGAAACAATTGTAAGCTCCGGAGCTGGCAGCCATTTGCGGCAGAGTTTAGGGGTAGTGTACAAAGACCTGTTAGAAAGCGACTGGCACCTTTTGGACACCTGCCAAAAAAAAGCCAGCAGGGGATTGGGGGGGACTACAGTGGGTCCCTGGGGACCCCCACATGGTCCACCTTTGCTGGAACCCAGGAGGGCCACTAGGGAGCAGTTGAGCTCACTGCTGCCGCCCCCCCCCCCACCACAGCCGTAACCCTGAACCTGGCTGCACCTGCGACTGGTATTGAAAAGAGGCCGTCTAGACGCCCATTAAATGCAATCACACTTTTAGCGCATCGTCTCGTCCTCCGTCCCCCTCCCCCTCCCCACCAGCGGCGCTGCCTCACTTGTTTGAAAACTCAGCAACCGGAGAATGGCGAGACATTTATGCTGGCATAATTGTCCTCTCTGCACTTTTGGAGAGGTTGTGTCTCTGAATTTTAAAGAGCAGCGGCGGGCGGGCCACCGGGAGAGAGGGAAAGGGGTGGGTAGGAGGGTGGGTGGGCATCAGCAGCCTCAGGTTCCCTACCTGAGATTGGCGTGTGCTTCCACACAGCTCTGGCAACCTGCAGGGCCCCGATTTGTATGCTGCCTACCCCCTCGCCCCTCCCTGGGTTCCCTCTGGACCGCGTTGAGTGCCAAGCTACCAAAAAACCCCCAAAAAACACACTTTTATGGAAAAGAGGGTAGCGGGGAGCGTGGGGGGCTTGTGGAAGAGGGAGGGCGACGATACCAAGAGGGTCCTTTGTTTTCCTTTGGTTTTGATCCGTCGGCTGTTTTGTCTCCCCCCCCCAGGACATGTTCTTGATGGCAGCCATGGGGCCCCCCGGAGGAGGGCGCACCGTGATCTCCAGTCGACTTCAGAGCCGCTTCAATCTCATCAACATGACCTTCCCCACAGTAAGGGCTGCGGAGGAGTCGGGGGGGGGAGAGCACCCCCTCCCCATGGCTTTTGGGGGTGTGCGCTCGGGGAGGGGGGCAGGAGCTAATCAGGTCATCACAGGTGGAAAAGTCCCTCTCCTGGGCCCTTCTCTTCTCACATGGAGTGCCCAAATAGGTGGTGGTGGGGAAGCCACCTGTTGGCCTGCAGGTAGCCCACTGGGCTCCTTCAGTTGGCTTTTCTGGTGCCCTCTGCTCCCCGAGATCTAAGGGGGTGTGGAGGGAGGCACAGCTGGATCCAGCCGGCCTTTTTTGCCTTGCTTCTGCTGCTGCTGCTGCTGCTGAACAACCATCAAGGGCCAGCATCAGAATCAAAGCAGCTGAGGCCGGGAGCTGGAAGGGTGTGTGTGTGTCTGAGGGCGCCTGAGCAGGACAGGCGGACTCCAGGAGCAGGTTGCCCAGAGCAGTGCTTCGTCCTGCGGAATGAACCACTCCAGACTTGCAGAGCCGGGAGGGACTCTATTTTGGAAAAAAGGCACCTGAGGGGGGGGATATGATTGAGACGTACACAATAATGCAGGGCATGAGTCAAGCGGATAGAGGGACGCTCTTCTCCCTCTCACAAAATACCAGAACTAGGGGACATCCAATCAAACTGAGGGCTGAGAGAGTGAGAACAGACAAAAGAAAATATTTTTTTCACCCAGCACGTTGTCGGTCTGTGGAACTCCCTGCCACAGGAGGTGGTGACGGCATCTGGCCTGGATGCCTTCAAAAGGGGATTGGACAGATTCCTGGAGGAAAAGTCCATCTCAGGTTACAAGCCATGATGGAGATGTGTCATCTCCAGGCTTAAAACCAGGGTACTTCAAGGGCCAGAGGCAGGGGAGTGGGATCAGGAGACAGGGATCTAGTCTCATGCGCTTCCAGAGGCATTTGGTGGGGCCACTGTGAGAGACAGGAAGCTGGACTAGAGGGGCCTTTGGCCTGATCCAGCAGGGCTCTTCTTACGTTCTTATGGGCTCCATGGGTCCTTCAAGCCCAGGCCCTGTCCATGGAAGAGGCTCAGTGGGGACTCCAAGGCCCAGCCACCATCTCCACAGCCAGGGACCTCCTACCGCACTGAGCTCCCCAGCAGTCCTTCAGAACAAGACAGCCTTCTGGTGGCACCTTGACGGCCAACAAGATGCCTTTGGGTGATCTCTGAAGAAATGCCCCAGAGTTCACGGACGCGGGAGCCGAACAAATCACCGGGTTTATTTCTTTCAGGCGCTCTAAGACTCCTGGGTTGTTTTCGGTGCCACCGGCTGCCGACAAACACGGCTACCCCTCTCGAAATTTATTCAGAGCCTTTGTTCTCCTATCCGAGAGCCCCGGTGGTCACGTCTGTGCTTTTACGCCGTGTGTTGATTAATGTTTTATTGTGCATTGTTTTACTGTCATTCAAACGTTTTGTGTGGAAGGTGCCTTGAGAGGGATTTGCATACAAAACTTCTGGACTGAATAGAATGCAGGAGTTTGGGGAGGGAGGGGAAACGCAGAAAGTTAGGGAGGCACCAGCCGTGGGCAAGGCCGGGAACAGAGAGAGGAAGGTCAAATCCTGCCGCTGGTGGCTCTTCTCCAGCCCCATCCGAGGTGTTCTCCGTCTGGGCTGTATCCTCCTCGCCACCGAGCGGAGATGGAAGACTGTGCAGGCCCTTGGTGCCTCCTGGCATGGCCTCAGAGCTGCAGGCCTTCCTGTCCGGAGGGTGGCTTTGGCAGAACGTGGGAGGGGGGGGAGTCCCTGCCTGTGGCACAGATCCTGCCTGCCTGCACTCAGGTGGCACTTGGCATAAGCCACAGAGTGCCACTGAGCCTTTGGGGGTAACCGAGAAAACCTCTGGCCTAGGATGAACCCAGGATCACAGACTGCCTTTTCACACGACCCCTAAACTCCGCCGCAAATGGCTCCCAGCTCCGGAGCTTAAAATTGTTTCCCCACCAGCTCCGGAGTTTACAGATAATTAAGTGCGACCACGCCCACCTAAGCGCGTCCCAGCGCACTTTTCAGGTACCTGCTCTCTGGAGGTGAAAATTCCTGATGCGGATTTAAGGGAGTGACTGCCCGGCTCTCCTTGCTTCTGTTTGTTCTTTTTTTGCGCCCCTTTAAGAGATCTGAATGCAGTGCCGGGATGGCAGAACGAAGGTGAGCGGCATTCTTTTCTTCCTGTTTTTCTCCCTCCCCTCACGCAGCCAGCAGCCAGGAGTGCAGAGGGGGTGGGAACGCAGGAACAGCGACAAACCCCTAAGATCTCTGGTCCGAATTTAAGTGGCCAGCAGATCTTAGGGGTCGTGTGAAAAGGCCCAGAGTCTAAGAATCATGGAGAGGGAAGGGTCCCAGATGGCCCTTGAGTCCTGTTTGAGGCAGGAAGACCAAATGATTAAAGCAGATAGGACAGAAGGGGGGGCGCCCCCCCGCCTCGCCGCTACCTTTGGCCTTGGGTGTGCCTGCTCGTCCATGCCTTGCCACCTCTGCTTGACCTCCCCCCCCACCCCCGGCTACTAGGACTCCCAAATCCGGCGGATCTTTGGCACCATGATCAACCAGAAGCTGCAGAATTTTGATGAGGCGGTGAAGCCGATCGGCAACATCATCACGGAGGCCACGGTGGAGCTCTACAACAGCGTCATCCAGAGGTTCCTGCCCACCCCGGCCAAGATCCACTACCTCTTCAACCTGCGCGACATCTCTAAGGTAGAAAAGGCCAGCTTGGGGGGGGCAAGGGCAGGGGGGGCTTGTATCGGGTGAGGATTCCTGCCCTCTGAGCCAGGAAGGCCTGGTGGTGGCGGAGGGTGTGGCTCCTCAGCCTCCTCATGGGCCTATCTATTCCTTCCTTCCTTCATCAGCTATTTCTTTCTTTCCTTCCTTCTATTTATCCATTTAGCTCCTTCCTTCTATCCATCCATCATCAGTTCCTTCCTTCCTTCCTTCCTCAGCTGTTTCTTTCTTTCCTTCCTTTCTTCCATCCATCCATCATCAGTTCCTTCCTTCTATCCATCCATCATCAATTCTTTCCTTCTATCCATCCATCATCAGCTCCTTCCTTCCTTCCTTCCTTCCTTCCTTCCTTCCTTCCTTCCTTCCTTCCTTCCTTCCTTCCTTCCTTCCTTCCTTCCTTCTATTCATCCATTATCACTTCCTTCATTCTATCCATCCCTCATCAGCTCCTTCCTTCCTTCCTTTGCTTCCTTCATCAGCTCTTTCTTTCCTTTCTTCCTTCCCTCCTTCCTTCCTTCCATCCATCATCAGTTCCTTCCTTCTAGCCATCCATCATTAGTTCCTTCCTTCCTTCCTTCCTTCCTTCCTTCCTTCCTTCCTTCCATCCATCATCAGTTCCTTCCTTCTAGCCATCCATCATTAGTTCTTTCCTTCCTTCCTTCCTTCTCAGGTGCCAAGGATGTTTGATGGATGCCGCTTGGAGTACAAGGGAGGGGGCCAGACCTGCCTCCGGGGGGGGGGGCTCATTCTGCCTCAGGCAAGGAAGCTCTGCCGCTTGCTCGGCATCAGGGAAGCTTCTCTCCCCACCTTCCTCAACCTTCTCCTTCTTGTCTTTTTGACGTCTTCATCTCTTTGTACGACTTAACATCGTGGCTTTTCTTGGGATCAAAACCGTGTTTGTCTTCTCTTCCCCTCCCGCCTGAACTCTTTTGCAAACGGCAGGGAGGTGGCCCCTGGCTGGGCCGAGAATCGCCAACTACCCTGAACGCCATGGCTTGAACACAACCATTGTGCGGTGGCTGGGGGAGGGGGGGGCTAATGGGAGTTTTAGTCAAATCGAGATGACATCAGGATGGAGAAGGCTAGCCTAAAAAGCGCATTCCGTCCACGGACACAACGGCCGGGCGGTCCGCCACCCAACCCTTTCCCGGTGACAGAGAACGGGAAGGTGGGCACCTGCAAAGCAGAGGAGGGCGAGTGCTCTGGTGTTTGTGCTCCTTCTTGGGAGCCTGGGGTGGAGGGTGGGGGGCTGAGAGGAGCAATTAGAATTCCAGGCAAACGGCTCTCCTTCCCGCCTGTGCTGCAGAGCTCACATCAAACAGGCACCGCAACTTTGGAAAGAGTTTGAAGCTATCGAACGCCAATCAACATTTGTCTCGCCCATTTGAACATCAGGAAGCCTAGAGCCCGACTCGCAGGGTTGGCTCCCATGCAAGCAATTTCGGAAATAGGATGGGGGGCTGCGCACGATGCCCCCTTGGTTCCCCTGCCAGCACAAGCCCCCTTGGTCACCCTGCTAGGACTACTCTTCTCTTTGCAAGCCCCGTCCCTTGCCTTCATTTGGGGGGGGGGTTTGGGGCAAAGGGCTGTCGGGACCCGTTTGCCCCGGTGTCATTGTGACAAACGCTTTCTGCAGCTCTTGGGGAGATTTGGAAGTTGAATCATGGCAACTGGACTTCTTTTCTTGAGAGACAGAAACGTTTGGCTGCTCATCCAGGCAGCTCCATCAGTCTGAGGAGAATTAGTGGCAAGTCCTCCAATTTCTCGTTCGCCTTGATTTCACGCCACCCTGGTCTGACTAGGCTCCTAAGGGCCTTTTCACATGACCCCTAAGATCCGCTGACCACTTAAATTCGGACCAGAGATCTTAGGGGTTCGTCACTCTTCCTGTATCCCCACCCACTCCGCACTAGGTCCTGCCACAAGCTGTTGGCTGCGTGAGTAAAACAATGGGGAGCGCATGGAGAAAAAGAGAAAGAAAAGCATGCCGCTCACCTCCGTTCTGCCCTCTCGCTCTTGCCGGCAACATTCCAGTCTCTGTAACAAAGTAGCTCTTTAAGAGATTAAAGTGCGGGGGGGCGGAGGTGAGCGGGAGCCGGAAAAAAACAACCCCAAATCTCTGGTCCGAATTTAAGCCCCTGCCACGGGCGAGCGTGACAGCTCCCATGGCACTACGAGCTGGCTATTTGAGGCCTGTTACCCACAACAAGCTATTCAATGGGAACCTATTTTGCCCACCTCCTATAAAAGAGCAGGTACTTCCTCAGGCTGACGAAGCTACTGGGACGCGCTAAAGTAGTTTCGATCTTGTCATGACTCAACTTCCAAATAAACTCACCTGGATGACAAAGAGTCTTCACAGACTCTTGGGGAGAGTTTCTTGTTCTGAATGACCCCTCATGTCTGTATGTACCCGTGGCTGAGGTACGGAAGAAGGAGTAGGACCACTCCCCCACTGGCTGGCCCTGGGGTAGGGAGGAGACGGCTGGGCTGGATCCCATGTGAATGGGGCTTATAAGAGTCCCTTGTACTTCCTCCTGAGAAGGAGCAGTTAGAAGCCCAGCGTCGTGAATGCTGATCCCAGAATCTGCCACCCAGAGTGGGCGATAAGGGATAAGGTGGAAATTGGTTCTTTTCATGTCTATTTTAAGCTCCGGAGCTACGGGGGAGCACATCTTTGCAGCACAAGCCCCTGGAGACCTCTTTAGTGGGGGTCTTGTGTAAATAAATAAATATCAGGGAGGAGAGGCAAACGCCCTAAGCATCTTGGGCCAAGGGCCTCTGAATAGGCTTGTTTAGGTGTGGACAGTAGCCCAAATGAAGGGAACCTTTCATAGGTGGACAGATAATTAAGTGCGTGCCCATGCTTTGCCCACCAAAGAAGCTTATTGTGTAGCTTTCATATTGCCCCAGCACACTTTTCATGTAATGTTTCCTGGTCTCGTTTGCACAGTGGTGACTTCCGAAAAACCGGAAGTGACTTCCAGATTGCAAGAAGTCATTTCTGGGGCCCAGGAAGCCTGTTGGAGGCCCGTTCAGGGCAGTGCCATGCCCCCCCCCAGTCCTGACCTGATTCAGCATCCCCATATCGTGGATTTTCAATTATTGCGGGTTGGGTCGGGTCCCTAACCCCTTTGATAGGTGGGGGGATTACTGTATGTTGTCCTTCAGTGCCGTAAGCCGCCTCGGGTCCTTTCCGAGGAGAAAGGTGAGGTGAAACTATTCTAAATAACATTACTCAATAAAACTAAGTCGCTGCCTCTGGCTCCCTTCCTGCCCTTGCCTAGGTTTTCCAAGGCATGCTGAGAGCCCACAAGGACTTCCACGACACCAAAGCCAGCCTGACCCGCCTGTGGATTCACGAGTGTTTCAGGTAGAGCCATCCGGCTGTCTTTTTTGTGTGTGCCATTGCTGATGAACGGATGCTTTTTTGGGGGGGAGGATTTCCCCCTACCTGTGTGCCCCCCTCTTTCTGCCCCAGCCAGGTTGTCTCAGCAGATGTGCTGAAGGGAAACCAAAGGAGGCCACCTTTTTGCTTCTTCTGTTTTGACGGCTTCATTCCCAGGCGGCACTGGTGTCTCCTCCGGAGATGCCCCCAAACGTGGGAAAGCTCCCTTGGAGTGGAGGGGGCACGGTTCTTGGAATACCATGGGGGGATGTGGAAGCTGGAGGGGCCGCGGTGGCAAGGGCAGAGTCTGGAGGCTGTCGCCAAAAGATGTGCCCCTTCCGAGCTCCGAGAAGGCTCTGAATGTGTAGCGCAGGCCCAGCGCCATCAGCTGCAGCCCGGGGTTCCCGGAAACTGCAAGAGTCCCAAGGCACTCACAGGATGGGAGGAGAAGCCGAGAACCTCCGTCCGTTTGGCTGGGGCCTGGATTACCTATGGGACGCCCCACAGGCATGCCCAGCAGGAAGACTAGGGGATGTGGGTACGTGGGCATATCCTGCTTCTTCCAACCCTCAGTTTGGGGGTTTCTTAGCAGTGGGTTTGCCCTTTGCGGGACTGGACCACGCAGAGGACTCTGGTTGTGTGAGACATCAGCCACCTTCAAATGACATGGATTTCTCCTCCTCCTTTGCCTCCTTCTCCTTCATCTTCATCTTCATCATCTCCTTCTTCTCTTTCTTCTCCTTCATCTTCATCATCATAATCTTCATCTTTTTTCATCTTTTTCATCTTCATCGTCTCCTCCTCCTCCTTCTTCATCTTCTTCGTCATCAAAACCTTGTCTTCTTCTTCTTCTTCTTCTTCTTCTTCTTCTTCTTCTTCTTCTTCTTCTCCTCCTCCTCCTCCTCCTCCTCCTCCTCCTCCTCCTCCTCCTCCTCCCCCTTCTGTATTTTCATCATCGTAATCTTCTTCTTCTTCTTCTTCTCCTTCATCATCTTCTTCAGGGTCTACTCTGACCGCTTGGTGGACGCTGCCGACATGGAGACCTTTGTGGTTCTCCTGAGCGAGAAACTGGGCACCTTCTTTGACTTGACCTTCCACAACCTTTGCCCCAACAAACGTTCCCCCATCTTTGGTAAGCCCTTTGGTCCGCTGCCAGGGAAGAGGGAGGCCGGGAGGCCAAAAGGGTAGCGAGTGGTTTGGGCAGAAGTGCCCGGAGAGCAGCTCCAGAAAGGAACAGCAGTTCATCAGAGAACCCTCGGTCCACTTGGCCCAGGAGCTGCCCCGCTTTCTTTCATCTGTGCCTTCAAAACCATTATCACATTACAGCTGGTTAAGATAATGAGCTTCAGGCGATTGATTGATTAAGCCGCAATGGATCTGGCTTGGGAAAAGAGTGCTCAAAAGATGCTCCCCCCTCTTCTTCTTGAGATGTTGCAGGTCTTAACCCCTGCCTCTCAGCTGGAGGAAGCGCCTTTTTGAAGATGATATCTTAATGCACCATGGTAGTACAGGATTGGAAGGAACATCCTTTAAAAAAACTTGTTCGTTTAGTAGCAAGTGTTCGTTTGATCAAAATGTTTTTAACAGCGAGCCGAGGGGATTAGAGTTTAGCTCTAATGAGTGTGCGTGAGAGAGTGCGTCTGTGTTGTGATCTTGGGAGAGGAAAGGAAGGAAGAAGGAGCAATGACAATGATTGCTCAGTTCATAGAATCACAGAATCATAGAGTGGGAAGGGACCTCGAAAGCCACCAAGTCCAACCCCTTCCTCAAGGCAGTCGGGGTCCCAGTCAACGCAGACCAGACACACGATGGTCCCATTTTCTCGTGATGTTCTCCAGCGCTGGAGCGCTCATCACCTCCTGAAGTAGTTAGTTCCATTGTTGTACTGCTCTAACAGTTAGGAAGTTTTTCCTGATAGTCAACCGAAATCTTGATCCCATTATTACATGCTTTGCACTCTGTAATATAATCTCCTCCTCTCTATAATCCCCTTTCAAGGATTTGAAAAGGGCCACCCTCCCTCCCTTCCCTCTGCTCACTGCAAGGCTAGACATCTCCCAGTTCTTCCTTCCTAGGCTTGGCTTCCAGTCCCCTGGTTGCCCCAGTGCGAACTTGCTCCAGATTGCCAGTCTTCTTCTTGGGCCCTTTGTACACGACCCCTAAACTCCGCCGCAAATGGCTCCCAGCTCCGGAGCTTAAAATTATTTCCCCACCAGCTCCGGAGCTTACAGATAATTAAGTGCGACCACGCCCACCTAAGCGCGTCTCAGCGCACTTTTCAGGTACCTGCTCTCTGGAGGTGAAAATTCCTGATGCGGATTTAAGGGAGTGACTGCCCGGCTCTCCTGGCTTCTGTTTGTTCTTTTTTTGCCCCCTGCCCCTTTAAGAGATATGAACGCAGTGCCGGGACGGCAGAACGGAGGTGAGCGGCATTCTTTTCTTCCTTTTTTTTCTCCCTCCCCTCACGCAGCCAGCAGCCAGGAGTGCGGAGGGGGTGGGAACGCAGGAACAGCGACAAACCCCTAAGATCTCTGGTCCGAATTTAAGTGGCCAGCGGATCTTAGGGGTCGTGTGAAAAGGCCCTTAGCCTCCTGGTGTCCACCAGTTCTGGACACCGGGCTCTAGATGGGCCCTAACAGAGGAGAACGAGTACCTTACATGATTTGGGGACTGTCGTGCGAAGAAGCACGCTCTTGCAGTAGCCTCACATTCTGGGGTTTTTTTTTGGGGGGGGGTTGCCTCTGTTTGTGGCTAGGGCTGCGGGCTCAAAGCTTCACTGGCTGGGGGCCCTCAGAGGCAGGAATCCAGGCCCCAGAAGAGAACCCCCACCAGAGGTCTTTCTTGTGTTTCCCCCAGGGGACTTCATGCGCAACGTCTACGAAGACATGACGGACATGGGCGTCCTGAAGGCGGAGATGGAGCGGGCGTTGGCCGACTACAACCGGACCCCCGGGGTAGTGCCCATGCGGCTGGTACTGTTCCGGGATGCCATTGAGCACAGTGAGTGAGAGGGGTCGGGAGGTGTGTGTGTGTTCACGGCAGCTCTTGGCCAGATAGTGGATTGTAACACACACACACACACACACACACACACAAAGCACTGCCAAGAACAGTACGGATGGAACCACAGGGGCTAGCAGAGAGGCAGGCAAGGATGGTCTCTGTCTGGGTGGGGCACAGTTAGGCACAGAAGATGACCCAGGAGAGGGTGGGATTTAGCTCAGGGCACTGGTTCTCCACCTGTGGGGTCCCCAGATGTTCCTGGACTCCAACTCCCAGAAATCCTGGTCAGCTCAGCTAGTGATGAAGACTTCTGGGAGTTGCCGTCCAGGAACATCTGGGGACACACAGGTGGAAAACCACTGGCTTAGGGGCACATCCTGACTCGTGGACTCTCCTGCCGCTTCCCAGTGGAGCAGGACATTGAACAGCCGGGCTTTGTTACTGTCTCTTGATTGATTGACTTTTTCCCTTTTTTCTTGTTTTGATAAGGAAAAAGAGGGAAGAAGCTGAAAGATAACACAGACTGCTGTTTGCAAATGGAACACACTCCACATTGTTGTTTTCAGCTCTGTTTATTGACTTCAAAATATTTTTATCCCACTTTTCCCCTTAAAAAAGATCCAAGGTGGCTGATCATTAAAAAGGCAATATTTACAAATAAAAAACAATAAGTATGTGAGTATTAAAAAATTAAAAAGTGAGTTGTATTAAAAATGGTAATGCAATCAATATTAAAACACATTTAAAACAAGAGAGCACGGCCATCCATATAAAATAATTATTACTTACTTACTTACTTAATTAATTAATTCATCAATCAATTATATGTATACATTGGTTTTAGATGCTTTTAGATGCTTTTGTAGATTTTTTATACCCACTGTTTTTATCATGTTTTATATTGTAAACTGCCTAGAGTCCAGTCTGGGGAGATGGGTGGTGACATAACAAACAAACAAACAAACAAACAAACAAACAAATAAATAAATAAATAAATAAATAAATCTAATACCATAACATTCACATGGACCATGTGTGGGTAATCTGTAAGTTTATTTCTTTAAAATATCCCCCCCCCCCAATTTCTCCTTTAAGAAAAAGACCCACAGTGGCTCTCGCAGTTATAACCATCAGAAGCTGAAACCAGTAACTTACCCAGATGTTTCAAAAGAATTAAATAACCATGATATCGTTGGGCTCTTGGCTCTTGAGGTCTCTGTCGTGCCCCTTGGGCCCCCGCCCGGTGACTGCCCGCCGCTCTGTTTCCCTGCAGTAACCCGCATCGTCCGGGTGATCAGCCAGCCCCGAGGAAACATGCTGCTGGTGGGCATCGGAGGCAGCGGGCGCCAGAGCTTGGCCCGCCTGTCCTCGTCCATCTGCGAGTATTACACCTTCCAGATCGAGGTCTCCCGCCAGTACCGCAAGCAAGAGTTCCGGGAAGGTGAGGAAGTCCCCTGGTCGGCCGCTAGAAGCCAAACGGAAGATCCAGGCCCCTGGGACTCCTCTGCCCCCCTCCTTTGCACTGACCCTCACGGTCTGGTCTTTCTTTCCCCCCTTAAGCAGAGACACATCCACTGGCGGTGTGTGTGGGGGGGAAACACCCAATCGGAGACAGAGACGGTTACGTCATGTCCATTCTCGTCCCGGGAGGAAGTTCGTTGTATGTTGATGTCGATTGCGGTCACGTGGTCTTCTTCCGGTTCTGTCCCTGTTCACATGTATGCACGGGTGTGATGGATGATACCGGCATGACTGTTACTGCATGTCCTCGTTCCGTGATGAGATGTGAAATTCCATGCCTTTGTTCTCTGTTGTTGTTGTTGTTGTTTTTGGCCCGACCTTTCGTTTTTCGATGTTTCGATTCTCCGAAGCCTTGCCTTCAATGCATTACGGAGCCTAAGTTTGAGGCATTTGTGTTTTAATCTCACGTTGCGTGATGAGCTTTACCTCACGGGCACTTGTCTCGGAACGAGAAGCGTGACGAGCAGATTCCCGAGGCCAAGGAGGGGAATCTCTCATCCCACTTAAATTGCAGTTCAGGGGGCGTGGTCGGGACGCAGTCCCCTCGTCACGCAATGGACGTGCGTTTAGATTACTTCGTACCGGTCCCAAGTGGGACCGCGAACAGCGATGAGATGGACGTGAAGTATCAGCTAGAGTTTCAAGATGCCTGGAACGATGGTCTACGTAGCCCTGATCCTGGTCTCAAAAGCTCAGGCTCGGAACCGTTGACCGTTGTTCCTGGCATCTTGAGCCTTTGCTTCCTGTCTGCACCGTTGCTTTCCCTCCCCATAGATATCAAGAAGCTGTACCGCCAGACGGGGGTGGACCAGAAGCCCACCACCTTCCTCTTTGTGGACACCCAGATCGCCGACGAATGCTTCCTGGAAGACATCAACAACATACTCAGCTCCGGCGAGGTGCCCAACCTCTACAAGCCGGAGGAGTTTGAGGAGGTGGGAGCCTAAGCGGCATGCAGGAGAGGGAGGGAGGGAGGATTGAACCCTTGATAGCCAGTCTGCCCTGTGCTTCTCCTGGCTGGAACTGTGAGCGTGTCTGGATCGACACACCAACAGGAAAGGGGGGAAAGAGAAGGGGCCGTTTGCAGCTTAATCGTGCAGTCCATATGTTGCCCCACACACACACACACACGGCAAGCTGGGAACTCAATTTATCAACCTCGGAAGGATGGAAGGCTGAGTGAACCTCGAGCCGGCTCCCTGAGCAGAGTTTGGGCTGCAATACTGCAGTGCAATCGTTGCGACCACTCAGGGCTGTTGCTCAGGGCAGTGTTTCAGCTCCAGGACGTGGTTTTTGGAAACGTGGGTGGATTTGGAAGGACTGTGACCATGAGTGTGCACAGACATCTTTCAGCTGAATCTTTAGTAACAGCAGGCCTTTGCCTTCCCACCCCGGGCATTTGGAGATTAGGTGTCGAAGTTTCCCCATAAATCTGCCGCGTGCAAACACACGCAAGTCCAAATTATTTCCCTTCCCTTAAGAAGTCCGAGGAAACTGCTCTGTCTTGGCCCGATGGATGGTCCCCTCCATGCCAGGGCAGGCCTCCTTCCGTTGTCAAGCACTTCCAGGTCCTCCAGCAGAAGGAAGCTCCTATGTAAACTGGAGGTGCCCCAGGACTAACCCTGGCATTGTGTGCCTATGAAAGAAGGGTCGTTCCCCTGCTTCCTCTCTAACCCCCCCCCCGCACCCCCTCCTGGTCCTGCTGCACAACTGCCCTGAGGGCTTTCCCTTAGATTAGGCATGTCCAAACTTCGGCCCTCCAGATGTTTTGGACCACAACTCCCAGAATTCCAAGCCTGTATTTCCAATGGCAATACAGGACTTTGGGAGTTGTGGCCCAATACATCTGGAGGGCCGAAGTTTGGCTACATGGAGCACCCACTGTCCACCACCACGCCTCCAACACACCTTCCAAGCACCTCCGGCAAGGAACCAGGTGTACCTTGGCTCACTCAGGGGAAGATTTTGAACCAGGTGTTGTCCACCACCACCACCCCCCCCCGTAATGGTCATCTGAGGACAGCTAAACCCGGGCATGTGCCAGCCTGACCACCCTTCCTGCTCAGATTCTGCCCCTCTCTGGAAGTTTCAGGGGCGTATCCAGATTTGGGTGCCGGCGAAGCAGGGCTTCCTTGCCTCGGGAGGGTCCCCGGTTTCCTGGTGGCTTCTGGAAGGAGCTTTAATAGAAGCAAGGCTCCCCCCCCCTTTGCAGCCCCTCGACTGTTTCTCTCTCTCTGTCTTTCAACCCCAACCCCCAACCCCCATCCCGCCACCCCCCTCAGATCCAGAGCAACATCATTGAGGCGGCTCGGGCGGAGGGTGTCCAGGAGAGCCTGGACAGCCTCTTTGCCTACCTCATCGAGAGGGTGCGGAACAACCTGCACGTGGTGCTGTGCCTGAGCCCCGTTGGGGATCCCTTCAGGGTGAGGAGGAGGAGGAGGAGGAGGAGGAGGTGGTGGCGGTGGTGGAAGGGCTGTCTAGACAGGCGAGGCAGCAGCTTCTGCTCAGAGCAACAGTGACCTCTGGTGGACCACAGCGGCTGGGACCAAGGAAGGATGCTGACTGGTTTGAGGGGTTGGGAAAGGATGCTCCTTCGGGGATGTGAAATCTCCAGGTTTAAAAAACCAGCGTGCTTCAAGGGCCAGATGCTGGGGAGTGGGATCAGGAGACAGAGATCAAGTCTCGTGCGCTCCCAGACACATCTGGTGGAGCCACTGTGAGACACAGGAAGCTGGACTAGATGGGCCTTTGGCCTGATCCAGCATGGCTCTTCTTATGTTGGGTCTAGTGTTTCCGCTCTATTCTGAGACATTTATTAGCCGCCCTTCATCTCCAGACAAAAGAATTTTTTGTTTACCCAGCATGTTGTTAGTCTGTGGATCTCCCTGCTGCAGGAGGTGGTGATGGCATCTGGCCTGGATGCCTTCAAAAGGGGAATGGGCAGATTCCTAGAGGAAACGTCCATCCCAGGTGACAAACCATGATGGAGGTGTGTCATCTCCAGGCTTAAAACTGGGGTGCTCCAAGGGCCAGATGCAGGGGAGTGGGATCAGGGGACAGATATCCAGTCTCATGTGCTCCCAGAGGCATTTGGTGGGGCTACGGTGCACTAGATGGGCCTTTGGCCTGATCCAGCATGGCTCTTCTTAGGTTCTTATATGTTCTTATGGACCTTCCAGATCCAGGAGAAGAAGGCAGGGGGGAGGGAGGCGGGGAGGTGGCCCATGGCAAAGGCAGACGGTCAGCCGAGGGCACGAGGGGCAAGCGGAGGCAGGGGAATGTGGGCAGGGCCCGGGGTGGGGTGGGTGTGATGGTAGGGGTGCGAAGAGCATCATGGCTCCCTCTTCCCCTTGCTTCAGGAACCGGATCCGCCAGTACCCGGCATTGGTAAACTGCACCACCATTGACTGGTTCTCCGAGTGGCCCAAAGATGCCCTCCTGGAAGTGGCCGAGAAGTACCTGGAGGGCGTGGATCTGGGCAGCGTGGAGAAAGGAAGCCTCGATACGGTGAGAGAGCCTCCCGGGAGGACTCCACGGGGAAGGCTAGATGGCTCAGTGGTCTAGTATTACAGTAATGGCAAACTTCGGCCCTCTAGATGTTTTGGACCACAACTCCCAGAATTACAAGTCTGCATTGCCAGTGGCAAAGGACTGTGGGAGTTGTGGTCCAAAACTTCTGGAGGGCTGAAGTTTGGCTACCACTGAGAGGTCCCTGGCCGTGAAGCCAGAGGTCACGAGTTCAATTCCCCTCACTGGGCCTCCTTTGACAGTGGCTAGACCCCATGATCCAGAGGGCTCCTTCCACTTCTACCGGTCTCAGATGATGATGATGATGATGATGATGGCTGGGAAGACTGAAACAGGTGGCCTGATCTTCTCCTCCTCCTCCTCCTCTCCCCCCGTCCCCCACCCCACCAGATGCACAAGCGGGTGGCCAAGATCTTTGTGACCATGCACTGGTCCGTGGCCAGGTATTCTCAGAAGATGTGGCTAGAGCTTCGGCGCCATAATTACGTCACGCCCACCAACTACCTGGAGCTGGTCTCCGGCTACAAAAAGTAAGGAGGGCTTTGGGGGGGGAGTTCTCTGGCGGGGCAGCCGGGGTGGGGCGGGGGAATGGCAGAGAGATGCTATGCTGGTCAGGATTCCTGGAAGCTATAGTCCGAGAACATGGGAGGACCTGAGTTTGGGGACGGCTGTCATCAATTGTGGCTTCTCACTGAATCAGTTTGGTTAGTTGGGGTGTGGGGGGTTAGGTGCACAGCTGTGCACTGGCTCCGCTCCTGTCCACTGCTCCCAAGTCAGAGAAGGGGCCCCGGTGGATCTTCCAGAGGGATGCTCCAAAGATCCAGTTTAATCCGCTGTGGTTTGTAACACAGGGCCTTTTCACACGACCCCTAAGATCCGCTGGCCACTTAAATTCGGACCAGAGATCTTGGGGGTTCGTTGCTCTTCCTGCGTCCCCACCCCTCCGCACTTCCTTGCTCCTGTCTGCATGAGGGGAGGGAGGAAAAAAGAGAGGAAAAAATGCAGGCTCACCTCCGAAGCTGCCCGGAGCCCCGTCCTTGTCCTGATTCCTTCTCTTCTGTTTGTTTTTTTTGCCTCCCGCCCCTTCTCTTAAAGGGACGGGAGGCAAAAAAAAAAAAAAACAGAAGCGAGGAAAGCCCCGCACTCACCAGATTAAATCCGGACCTGGGGATTTTCACCCTCCTAGAGCAAGTACCCGCATCAGGCTAGATGGCTCAGTGGTCTAGTATTACAGTAATGGCAAACTTCGGCCCTCTAGATGTTTTGGACCACAACTCCCAGAATTACAAGTCTGCATTGCCAGTGGCAAAGGACTGTGGGAGTTGTGGTCCAAAACTTCTGGAGGGCTGAAGTTTGGTCACCACTGGGAGGTCCCTGGCCGTGAAGCCAGAGGTCACAAGTTCGATTCCCCTCACTGGGCCTCCTTTGACAGCGGCTAGACCCCATGATCCAGAGGGCTCCTTCCACTTCTACCGGTCTCAGATGATGATGATGATGATGATGATGATGATGATGATGATGGCTGGGAGGACTGAAACAGGTGGCCTGATCTCCTCCTCCTCCTCCTCCTCCTCCTCCTCCTCTCCCCCTGCCCCCCCCTGCACAGCTGTGCACTGGCTCCGCTCCTGTCCACTGCTCCCAAGTCAGAGAAGGGGCCCCGGTGGATCTTCCAGAGGGATGCTCCAAAGATCCAGTTTAATCCGCTGTGGTTTGTAACACAGGGCCTTTTCACACGACCCCTAAGATCCGCTGGCCACTTAAATTTGGACCAGAGATCTTGGGGGTTCGTTGCTCTTCCTGCGTCCCCACCCCTCCGCACTTCCTTGCTCCTGTCTGCGTGAGGGGAGGGAGAAAAAAAGAGAGGGAAAAATGCCAGCTCACCTCCGAAGCCGCCCGTCGTCGTCCTGATTCCTTCTCTTAAAGGGGCAGGAGGCAAAAAAAAAAAACAGAAGCGAGGAGAGCCCGGCACTCACCAGATTACATCCGGATCTGTGCATTTTCACCCTCCCAGAGCAGGTACATGAAAAGTGCGCTGAGACGCTCTTAGGTGGGCGTGGTCGCACTTAATTTCCTGCAAACTCCGGAGCTGGTGGGGAAACAATTGTAAGCTCCGGAGCTGGCAGCCATTTGCTGCGGAGTTTAGGGGTCGTGTACAAATACCCACAGTCCTCAGCCAAGAGTGACACCAACAGGTTTTGTCAGGCAGAAGGTTGCCATGGAGTGCAACTCGCTTTGTCAGATGCACAGAGAACCTCTTCATTAGGCGGAGGGAAGCAGAGAGGTCCAAGGGAAGGAAGGGATTCTTACTGGCCATGAAGAATCGTGAGGAGCACCCCAGAGCACAGAGAGACAACTCCTAGTTCCTTGAGAGCTCCTTGCCCACTGAAAATGCCGGCATCACAGAGTCTGGCAAAACGTCAGGAAGAAAAACTTCCAGGACACGGCCAAACAGCCCGGAAAACTCGCACCAACA
Source organism: Phrynocephalus guinanensis (assembly GCA_037367245.1). NCBI lineage: Eukaryota > Metazoa > Chordata > Lepidosauria > Squamata > Agamidae > Phrynocephalus > Phrynocephalus guinanensis. The sequence goes on from CM074743.1 coordinate 3,084,280, forward strand.
ATCATGAAGAGCCATGGGGGCCTTTTATGCAGATCACAGGGGTGGTCATCATGGAAGGGGCGTGGAGGATGAGGGCCTCCAAACATCAGTGGATGGAGAAGCATTTATCAGGCAGAGAACAGCCTTGCCCTGGAGAGTTAAAAACAGCCATCTGTATGCAGCCATTGTGTGAGATTGTAAGAGGGTAGGGAGTGAGGCTCCGTTGTCGACTGTCTCCCGGCAAAATGTCCCCTCGTGGTCTGGGGCCGTGCAGGGATGGGGTGGCATCTGGAGCTTGCACTGAGTTGGACGACCACCTGTAAACTGAGGCCGAACCCTGACAAAACAGAGGCCCTTCCATCGGCCAGATGGGCAGGATATAAATATAATAGTAAATAAAATAAACAAAATAAATTAGGTACTTCTCATGCCTAAAGACCTGGATGTCCATTCTGGACCAGGCTGAAGGTCATTCCCCTGAAAAACAGGTGTAGAGGTGCAAAGGGTGAGTGGTGAAGGGCACCTTTTGCTTATTTTATTATTTTATGTATTTCTTACATTTGTCTACTGCCTGGTTTGTGCCCAGTTTGTGTATAGCACTCTCTGGGGCACTTCAATATCCTAAAGCATCGAGATGAGAACTGGCATTAAAATCCACAGCTGAATCAAAGCAGAGCAAAACCCATTAAAAAACAGGAGAGGCATAGTCTCAATTTCAATTTACTGTCATTGTTCATATACACATAGGCGGTTACTTCACGTCCTACCTTGTTACGCGATTACATTTGTACCGTGACACCGTTGTTTGCGGTCACGTGGTTTTGTCCCTGTTCAGTCCCTGTTTCCGTTTCCTCACGGGCATGATTACTTGTCTCGTGACAACTGTTACTTCACGGTCTTGTTCTGTGACAAATTCTGAATTTGTCTTGCTTTCTTAACCCCTTTTTAAAATATCATAAATAAAACTTTTTCGATATTTCGATTTACTGGTCTTCCGGGATTTACACGTCAACTCAGTACTTTTTTTAATAAATGTTTGCACTGCACGGTATTTCCTGTAGGGAAACTAAAGTTGAATGCTGCTTCAGCTACTGACCACTGTTGCGTGACAGTTGTTACCCCACGGTCCCTTGTCTCGGAACAGGAACCGGGAACCAACCGTGACAAGAGAATACCCCAGCCCAGGGGCAGGTACGGCTTGTCACGCTCTGTTCCCGGTTCCAGGGGCGTGGTCAAGGCAACTTTTTGCTGTCACGCTATGGATGTGAAGTAATTTTTTTTGTACCGGTCTGAAGTGGGAAAGCAAGTAGGGAGAAACAGGATGTGAAATAACCACCATAGTCTCTACACATGCAACTAAATTCACAAGGAAATGCAGGAAGAGGAGGCATAAGGTCAGGCCAGACCACATAGATAGGCTTTGCTGTCCGGTCACGGCCTACAACTGTGTCTCTGGGTGTGGGAGTGAGGGCCAGAGCTATGGGTTCCGGGCCGGCGCACCCACAAGGAGACAATGGCCACCGCTTCCCTCCCCTGGGTCCCTGAATCCAACCTTCGCTGTCAGGTGTTCAGATGCCTTTTACTAACCTTTGTCTGTTCTTCATCATTCCTGTGGAGCAAACAAGTCCTGCTGTGGAAAAAAAAAGTCCAGTTGGACTACTGTAGTGGGTTGTATGTGGCCCTGCCCTTGAAGGCGGCCTGGGCGCATTTCATCTGGGGCAGAACACGGCAGCCAGGATTGTGAGCCGTGAATCAGTCTACCGATTCTGAAAGAGGTGTGCCGTCTTTTTCTTCTGAGCTCAATTCAAGGCAGGGTTAAAGCTGTCAAAGTTGCAGGGCCCCCAAATGAATTCCTCAACCTGCTAGCAGCCTGCCTATAATTCTGGATGATCAGAGGAGGCTCTTTGCCCCGGTGCCAACCAGGGAGAGCTGCCTTCTGCCTCGAAACAACCCCACTTGTGAGAGACCATGCCCGTGGAGGGCAACGGGCGCCAACTCTGCAGCCGTTTTGGAAAAAGCCCAAACCTTGATTGGGCGCCCAAGCATTTTGAAATCAGCGGAGACTGTTGGCTGCGTTATTTGCGGTGCCTTTCTTCATTTTCAGCACATGTTTTGGGTCGTATGGCGTTGCTCCAGCTACCTTCTTGTACAGACATCACAGATAAATATCTCCACCTAAAAGGAAGGCCCGTAGGGGCCAAAATCTCAGCTTTGCATCCAGAACGGGCTGTGCCCTCAGCTCTTTGCTTAGGAAGAAAATCTTGAGGTGGTGATGGAGAGCTTGGTTGAAACCATTGGAGCCACGTGTGGCAGCAGCGAAGAGGGCAATTTCTAAGTTAGGGATCTTTAGCAAAAGAAGTAGAAATAAAACCTCGATCACCACTCTGCAGCCCTTTCATAGCTCTGTAATTAGACCGAACCTGGAATCCTGTTCACTGCGTCTGAAAAAAAGGGATATTTATCTAATTTCTTTATTTGATTTAAGTATCGCCCATCTGGGCCACTCTGGGTGGTTTACTACAGGAACAAACAAGAGCCAACGCCATCAAATTAAAATAAAATACAAATCCAGTTAATAAAAAGGGATGAACATATGCTTCATACTGTCGAATGTGGGAGGGGAAGGGAGGCTGGCAAGCGTTCTGCTCTAAGTTTGAATCTGAGTCTTCAGGTCCCATTTTTTGAGTCCAGGTCCCTCAAGTTCGAACTTGAGGATTTTCCCAGGGGGGGAACGCATGCACAGACAGCATGCCTGTAAGGGAAGCCAGGCTTAGCACATGCGCGCGGGCCCAAGACAACTGGCCGACATCCCTTCCTGGAGCCGGCTGCTGCCTCGGTGCCTCATGCCACCATTGGCCTACCAGCTTGGTGGCACATGTGTGGGTGGGGCCAGTGGCCGGCTCCTGGGAGGGAAGGGACCTGACATCGTAGCTCGGACAAATGGATCCAATCCATGATTCGGGTCTGAGTCTTTAAAACACGACCACCCAAGCTGAGTCTGAGTCCCAAGTCACTGCTGCGACTTAAGTGTGACTTGGGACTCTCAAGTCCCCATCCTTGGCAGCCGAAGAGATTTTGGGGCGTGGGCCACTCCTCTGAAGGAAAGGAGAGATGATCTGGGGCTCTTTAGTATAGAAGAAAGGCGAAGAAGTGGATAAATGGGCATTAACTTATGCACAACGTGGGGAGGGTGGATATGGGGGGGATTTCCTCTCCCTCCCCCACCAGTGTCCTAGACCAGGCCTGCACAACAGGTAGACCGCGGGCTACCGGTAGCCCGTGAAGGGTTCAAAATTAGGCCACTACAATACATTTAAAAAGTGAGGGGATAAGTTCTCCACACCTCCCTCCCCCATCCCAAGGACCACCACTGCCCCAGCAAAGTTCTGGGTCTGCCAACCCACTGTCTCAGCTGAGTGGGGCAGTTCAAGGGCCATGGTGCATTGAAATCTGTTCCCTCCAGAACGGAGTGACCAGTTTTCAATGCATTCCTATGGGAAACCACTGTTCTACTTAACAAATTGTTTGACTTATGAGCATGTGCTCGGAATGGATAAAATTCGTTAAGTAGAGGTTTTAGTGTCGTAGCCCTCAGGCACTTTGGGCTGGAAAAAGTAGCCCTCGGACTATTCAAAGTTGAGCAGCCCTGTCCTAGACCTTGAAGCTTCATGGTGGGGAATTCCTCGGCCGGGGAAATGAATGCTTTTCCCTCACCACCCATGGTTCACCACCCCAAGAGTTTTTGAGCCGTGTGAGCAGAGGGTTTGAGAGGGAGGGGGGGGTACCAATGGTTTTTGGGGCCCTTCTGCGGGTCCCTCCGGGGCAGGGGGCACCCCTGAAGGCCTTGCCTCCCGTCCTTCCTCTCAGGCTCCTGGCGGAGAAGCGGAAGGAGCTCTCGGACCAGGTGAACAAGCTGCGCAACGGTCTCTTCAAAATCGACGAGACTCGGGAGAAAGTGGAAGTGATGACGGTGGAGCTGGAGGAGGCCCGGAAGAAGGTGGCTGAGTTCCAGAAGCAGTGCGAGGAGTACCTGGTCATCATCGTCCAGCAGAAGCGCGAGGCCGACGAGCAGCAGAAGGTGGGCGGCCCCAGCCTGGGCTCAAACCCTCGAGAAGGCAGGCTGGCGGGAGGGGGGTATATGATTGAGACGTACAAAATTATGCAGGGCATGAGTCCAGTGGATAGAGGGAGGCTCTTCTTCCTCTCACAAAACACCAGAACTAGGGGACGTCCACTCAAACTGTGGGCTGGGAGAGTGAGAACAGATGAAAATATTTATTTTACCCAGCGTGTTGTTAGTCTGTGGAACTTGCTTGGGACCGGACTACCTGGCAGAGCATATCGCTCAGCGACCAACCTCGGCCCGTCCCGTTCGGCAGGCGCGAGCGCACATGCTTCAGGTCGCCACTCCTCGTGAAGCCCGGAGGATGAGCACTCGGACCCGTGCGTTCTCGGTGGCGGCCCCCAGCCTTTGGAACTCCATCCCCAGTGAAGTGCGCTCTGCAGAGTCCCTGCTGGCCTTCCGGAAGGCGTTAAAGACCTATCTTTTCCGGGAGGCCTTCGGCGATCTTTAACTGAGTTTTTTTTTTCCTTCCGCCATCCCAATCTGTTTTTATCTACCACTGTACAGTGATTGAGGTGCCATAAGGTTTTTAACCTTCTGTTTTATTGCTATTACTATTTGCTTTACTTGTGCCTTTATTGTAATTTCTATGGCTTGGTAGCCTTGTAAGCCGCTTAGAGTACACTATGTAGATAAGCGGGATATAAATGCAACAAATAAATAAATAAATAAATAAATAAATAAATAAACTCCCTGCCACAAGGTGTGGTGATGGCCTCTGACCTGGATGCCTTCCAAAGGGGATTGGGCAGATTCCTGGAGGAAAAGTCCATCCCAGGTGACAAATCATGATGGAGATGTGTCATCTCCAGGCTTAAAACCAGGGTATGTCAAGGGCCAGATGCAGGGGAGTGCTATCAGGAGACAGATATCTAGTCTCCTGCGCTCCCAGATGCATCTGGTGGGGTCACTGTGAGATACAGGAAGCTGGACTAGATGGGCCTTTGGCCTGATCCAGAATGGTTCTTCTTATGCTCTTATGAGTCACCCACCACCCTGGATTGTTTATCCTGCTCTCCTTCTCCCCACAGACGGTGACGGCCAACAGCGAGAAGATTGCGGCCGAAGAGATCAAGTGCAAAGCTTTGGCTGACAACGCCCAGAAGGACCTGGAGGAGGCCTTGCCGGCCTTGGAAGAGGCCATGAAGGTAGCCAGGGGGCTCGGAAACCCAGCGATCCCTACGGCTGGGCGGGAGACGGAGCCAGTGGCCTCCTTGCTGAAATCGTTAAAGGGGGCTTTGAGCTGCTTTGCCCCGCCTGCCACCCGCCCTCCCGGGTGGGTCATACTCTGCACTTTCCCTAAGGAGGCCTCCCTTGTCTGTCCATCTTCTGTGCCCCGTGACCCTCCCTTTGGGGCAGCCTTCTCCAAACCGCCCCGGCGCCTTTTCTCCTCGCAGGCTTTGGAGTCGCTCAACAAGAAAGACTTGACCGAGATCAAGTCGTACGGCCGGCCGCCCACCCTGGTGGAGACCGTCATGCAAGCCGTCATGATCCTCCGAGGCAACGAGCCCACCTGGGCGGAAGCCAAGAAGCAGCTGGGTAAGGGATGGCCGAGGGGTCGCGACGGAGGCCCGGGGTCCGTGAGTGGTCCAGTCGGGGCCCTTCATCTCACAGGGCGTGGGTTTTCTCTGGGCAGCTCTTGAGGAACTCTAGTTGAGATCTGGATGATCACACATGGGGAAGAGAGGTCACCGTTTCCACTTGTGTCAAAATTCAGCTGGTACCCACAAATCCCAGTTTCCCCTTGGTCAGACCCATCAGATCACGTTCGGAGGCTGCGTTCTACGATGCGGGGGGGGGCTTCCTTCTCTGCTTCTGGACTTCCTGGAGGCAGCTCTTGGGTGGCTCGCCCTGGGAGGAGAGGGGAGGAGGGGGTCTGGCCCCGGGCAGTGGGCGGCCTCTGACCTCTGCCCGGTTTCCCCACTCAGGCGAGCCCAACTTCATCAAGCAGCTGGTCTACTTCGACAAGGACAACATCTCCGACAAGGTGCTCAAGAAGATCAGCGCCTATTGCTCGCAGCCGGACTTCCAGCCGGACATCATCGGGCGGGTCTCGGTGGCCGCCAAGTCCCTCTGCATGTGGGTGCGAGCCATGGAGGTGAGCCCGGAGGCCGAGGGAGGGAAACTCCCCTGAGAACGAGAATGCAGAACCGGCTGGGGATGAGACTCGTTTAGATAGCTTTATTATGTTTTATTTATGTTGTGTTGCTTATTTATTGTTGCATTTGTATACCGCCGCATCTTCCATAAGGAACTCGGGGCGGTGAACAATAAAAACAAACAGGGAAGACAAGCAAAATTATAAATAGAAAACAATAAAAAGTAGGGAGGTACAATACCCCCCCACACAAGAGATGGCATTAGCAGCGAGACAAAGGAGGAATAATAATAATAATAATAATAATAATAATAATAATAATAATAATAATAATAATAATAATAATAATAATAATAATAATAATAATAATAATAATAAACTGGAAAAGGTATCCAAAAGCCTCCTTGAATAGGTGGGTTTTCAAGGCTTTCCTGAAGGCTGGCAGGGACACTGCAAGGCGCAGCTCACTGGGACGTTGGTTCCACAACATGGGGCCCACCACGGAAAAGGCGCGGTCACGCGTAAGCGATTTCCGTGCCTCCCTGGGTGTGGCCACCCTCAGTGAGTGCGCCTGCACCATTCTCGTGGGTCTGGACCCAGTTGACCTCTGGGAGATACGCTCCGCCAGGTGCTCTGGTCCCAATAGTGTTTATGTTTGTGCTTGTATTTTTGTATGTGTTTGAATTTTGTAAGCCGCCCAGAGTGGCCTTGTTGATAGATGGTGCAGTATATAAATCTGATTTATAATAATAATAATAATAATAATCAGCTGAGTCCCCCACATGTAGACTCTGCAAAGAGGCAGATGAAACTATCGACCATATATTGAGTTGTTGCAAGAAAATTGCTCAGACTGATAACAAACAGTGTCATAATGTAGTTGCTCAAATGGTCCACTGGAATTTGTGTCAGAACTATCATCTGCCCATAGCAAAGAACTGGTGGGATCATAAGCCTGAAAAAGTGACTGAAAATGAGCATGCAAAATTACTTTGGGACTTCCGAATACAGACAGACAGGGTTTTGGAGCATAATACCCCGGATATTGTGATTGTGGAGAAGAAAAAAGTGTGGATCATTGATGTTGCTATACCAGGTGATAGTAGAGTCACCGAGAAACAACTTGAAAAAATGACCCGATACCAGGATCTCAAAATTGAACTTCAGAGACTCTGGCATAAACCGGTACAGGTGGTCCCAGTGGTAATCGCCACACTGGGTGCGGTGCCCAAAGACCTAAGCAAGTATCTAGAAGAAATTGGAGTGGACAAAGACACCATCAGTCAGATGCAGAAAGCCACCTTACTGGGATCTGCTCGCATAATTCGCCAATACATCACTGAGTCCTAAACGCTTGGGAAGCGTTCGACTAGTGATTGGTAATATAAAATCCAGCGTAGATAGCTGTGTGGTTAAATAATAATAATAATAATAATAATAATAATAATAATAATAATAATAATAATAATAATAATAATAATAATAATAATAATAATAAATGGGCCGTTGGCGAGAAGGTGTTCGGCAGAGAGGCTGCCCGGTTTCTGTGCCGTGCCGGCTCCAGGCCCCTCTTTGCCCTGCTCCCCTGCCCAGATGTATGGCCGAATTTACCGAGTGGTCGAACCCAAGCGTGCGCGGATGAACGCCGCCCTGGCCCAGCTGGCCGAGAAGCAGGCCGCCCAAGCGGAGGCTCAGGAGAGGCTCCGAGAGGTGAGTCTGAGGGCGGCCATCTGGGCGCTGGGAGGGGCCATGGGCTCCTTCCTTCTCCCCCCTTTCTGCCTGATGCTCCCTCCCAAACCGGGAAGGCCCCTGGGGCTTTGTCTCTTGCACCCCACCCAAGCCTCCTGAGAGAGGCTCTCGCCGGTGGACGGGCCTGCATGGGGCGCTCCTCCTTGGACCACTTCCGCTCCCTGGCCTCTCAGGTGGCAGAGAAACTGGAGATGCTCAAGAAGGAGTACGAGGAAAAGCTGGCCCAGAAGGAGGAGCTGCGGAAGAAGTCAGAGGAGATGGAGATCAAGCTGGACCGAGCCGACAAGCTGGTCTCGGGGCTGGCCGGAGAGCGAGTCCGCTGGGAAGAGACGGTCAAGGTAAGGCCCGGCCCGCAGCTCTGTGCCGCCTTCCTTGCACTAAGCCAGGCCCGAGACATTCCAGAGAGGCATGTTTGTGGATCTCCTTCCCTGCCTTGCACCAGCCCCCACCCCACCCCACTGGCTTCCTGCTTTTGATGGTCCAAATCCGAGGCTCCCGCAAGGATGGGCAAAGCTTTGGGAGGTCCGGGGGTTGCAGCCTGAGAGCTTTGTGTCTAGAGAGAAGAAAACACACACAGAGAGGGAGATGACGGGTGTCGGATACTCCAGAGAGGTTCCCACTTGGCCTCCTGTGGGGGAAGTCCATGTTTTCGGCTGTGACGGGGCTGTAGGTGGATTCCGGGTTTCATTCCCTTTAATTTTTTATTTTATTTTATTTTAAAAAGCACACACAAAAAAAAATAACAATAATAAAAAAAATGCATACATATATCAGTGCTCCCCAGCCCCCGGGACCATCTGGAAATCTTCTTGTGTCATCACCATCTTCCTCCTCTTCTTCTAAAAATCTTTATAGTCCTCTTTTCCAGAAGAGTATAGAGTCATTACTGGGTTCTTTCCCTTTCCCTTTTATTAAAACATATTCAATAAATTTCTCCCATATAGCGTAAACAATATCTTTCTTACATTCCCCTCTCTTAACCTTTAAATTACAAGACAGTTTATCATTTGTAGCAGTGGTTCTCCACCTGTGGGCCCCCAGATGTTTCTGGACTGCCAACTCCCAGAAACCCCTTCCAGCACAGCAAGTGGTGGAGGATTCTGGGAATTGCAGTCCAAGAACAGCTGGGGACTCACAGGTGGAGAACCCCTGATTTGTAGCAATATTCCATATTTCATTGTACCATTCCTCCATCTTGAATTCTTGTTTCGATTTCATTCCCAAACTCTTGCCTTCCCTCCAGGGCCTTGAAGAAGACCTGGGCTACCTGGTGGGGGACTGCCTGATGGCGGCCGCCTTTGTCTCCTACATGGGACCTTTCCTGTCGAATTACCGGGACGAGATCGTCTCGCACATCTGGATCAAGCAGGTGAACTGTTGTGTGCCTGGGCCGAGTCGGCCGCCGGCCTCGTCCTTCTTGCCGGGAGGGTGCGTTCCTGGCCTTCTGTCCATCCTGGGACTTCCAGCCAGCCTGCCTGGCTACCTCTTAGGTTCCCTCCCGGACTAGATTTCTATTAAAGACAGCAGCTCAAGGGACTCCCTGGGATTCAGCCGAGAAGCGCCATTTGTTAGCGGCCTCTGCCTCGGAAGCCAGGAGTCCCTCAAATCCCAGCTGGGTGCATTACACACACACATACACATACACACCCGCACCCCACCGCAAGGCGTGCCAGGAGAAAGGAGGGCCAAGCCGGGGTGGTGGTGGTAGTGGCTGAACCATCTCTCCCTTGCCCCTTGGCTGCAGATCCGTGAGCTCCACGTGCCCTGCTCCCCCCGGTTCACCTGCGACAGCTTCCTCTCCAACCCAACCATCGTGCGCACCTGGAACATCCAGGGCCTGCCCTCCGATAACTTCTCCACAGAGAACGGGATCATTGTCACGCGAGGCAACCGGTGAGCAAAATGAAAAAAAAAAAAACAAAGACGACCAAAAAGTCACGGCTTCTTAAAAAACTAGCTACAGTAATCCTCCGCTGATCGTGGGGGTTAGGAACCCGATCTGACCCACGATAAAAGAAAATATGTGGTATGTGGATGCTAGGTCTGGTTGGGACCGGGGGGGGGCTGTTTGGGGCCTCCTACACTTACCTTAGTCCTGGTGCTGCCCCGAACGGGCTTCCTGGGCCTGTCGGAGGCCCCAGAAGTGGTTTCAGGAGATCCAGAAGGCACTTTTGGATTTTTTGGAAGCCATTTCCGGTTCTCCGGAAACCACTACTGGGACCTCTGACAGGACCTGGAAGCCCATCCGATGCCTGTTCGGGGCAGCGTCAGGCCTGGGGTGAGTGCAGGAGGGCTCAAATCAGACCCATGCAGCTTACCTCAGGGAGCCTTGCCTTCATATAAATGCTCGTAAGACAAAAAAACTCATAGGAAGAAAAAAATTCCAGGAATATCCATGCTTCCCTTGACAAAACATTATCTATGAGATGCTTCACGATGAAAAACTGTTCTGCATGTACCCAGAGGACAAAAACCGATTATTTTTGTCTTTATTGATGCCTCCGGAGCAGATTAATCCATTCCCAATGCATTCCTATGGGAAACTGCATTTCGTCAGACAAAACTTTTGCAAAACAGAGCAACCCATCACCTCCGGAACGGATTAATCCATTTTCAATGCATTCCTATGGGAAACCACGCTTCAAAGGACAAAATTTTCTTAAAACAAATTGACCCGTAGAACAAATTAAATTCATTTTAAGAGGTACCACTATACTGTGGTCCTGCGATATGCCAGGACTACAGTATATGAACCGCGAAGTGGCGGGGGAACGACTGTATTTCAGTGTGAGATTTCGTGGATCAAGTCCACTTCCTCAGACTGAGCAGTGGATCTAGCCGCTCCCCAACACCTCAGTGTCTGCTTGGCTCAGCCCCTGCCCCCCCCCAAAAAAAATTTCACCCATGGATGGGATTCTGGGAGGTTAGGGGTGAGTTGTAGAGGAAGACCACAAATAAACAGGCAGACAAACAAATAAACAAACCCAAGAGGCCAATGCTCGTCTTCCTTTCTGTTCTCTTCTAGGTGGCCTCTGATGATTGATCCCCAGTGCCAGGCCAGCAAATGGATCAAGAACATGGAAACTAAGCGAGTAAGAAGGGTTTGGCCAAGAGGCGGCCATGCCAGCGGGTGGCACCGCAGCTAAAAATGGGGGGTGGGGGGGAGTGAACTCCCAGGATCCCTTTCAGATTTACTTTAGCATGAGCTTGTCCGGATAGCCAGCCCCTTTCCCTCAGGTGCACTAATCCAGGCAGGGAGAAGCTCCTAGGAAACGAAGGGCACTTTTACACGACCTCTAAAATCCGCGGACAACTTACATTCGGACCAGAGATCAGGGGTTTGTTCCTCTTCCCGTGTTCCCACTATTCCGTACTCCCTTGCTCCTGTCTGTGTGAGGGGAGGGAGAAAAAAAGGGGAGAAAAGAACGCAGGCTCACCTCTGCTCACCTCCGTCTGCTGTCCAGAGCAGCCCCGTAGGGATTCCTGTCTCTTAAAGGGGCGGCAGGGACAAAAAAACAAACAGAAGGCGAGGGGAGCCCGGCATCCACAGCTTTACAATCCGCATCTGAATTTTTTTTACCTCCAGAGACCAGGTACTTCTAAAGTGCGCTGGGGCGCGCTTAGGTGGGCGTGGTCATACTTTATTTTGTTTAAAGTCTGCAGCTGGTGGGAAAACAATTTTAAGCTCCGCATCTGGGAGCCCTTTGCCTCGGATTTTAGGGGTCGTGTAAAAGCAGCCTAAAAAAGCTTAACCTTCACGAACCCTCATCCTGGAGAGGTGCCAGATGTGATTTTAGGCCTGACAGAGGGCCTAGGATGGAAAGGTCAGGCTCTGGACCCTCCTGCCATTTTAAAAACAAAATACTGTGGTGATCTGTCATGGAGCAACCCCGCTGAGGGAGGTGACGGCGCTTACCCTGACCTTGTCGCTAGTTCTGAAGACCCCCCCCCCTACACACACACACACACACACACACACACACACACACACACACACACACTTCCCAAGTTCAAGCTTCAGGGCTCCAAAAATGTCAGTCTGTCACTGAAGTCAGAACTCAGGGATAGATGCTCAGCGGTCAGAACTGTGGGCTTCGGGTCAGAATAAATTGGTAAATTGAAAAATAAGGACAATACAGTGGACCCTCGTATAACAAGAGGTTTGTTTAACAGAAAATCCACTTAAAGGAAAATATTTCCGGAGATAGGGGGAAATTGCTTAACAGAATTGCCTATGGGGCGAATCCGTACAACAGAAAAACGTTCGCAATTAGGGATTCAATGCATTCCTACGGGAAATTTGTACAAAGAAAATTTTGCTTAACATAATTTCATTGGGAACAAATTAATTCCTTTATACAAGGTACCACTATGAGCCTTTTCACACCACCCCTAAAATCCGCTGGCCACTTAAATTCGGACCAGAGATCTTAGGGGTTTGTCACTGTTCCTGCGTTCCCACCCCCTCCGCACTCCTGGCTGCTGTCTGCGTGAGGGGAGGGAGAAAAAACAGGAAGAAAAGAAACGTGGCTCACCTCCGTTCTGCCTCTCGCTCTTGCCGCAGCAACATTCCAGTCTCTTAAGTAGCTCTTAAAGGGGTGGGAGCCAAAAAACAACAAAGAAGCGAGGAGAGCCCCGCACTCACTATCCTTACACCGCACCGCATCAAAGAATTTTCACCTCCAGAGAGCAGGTACTTGAAAGGTGCGCTGTGACGCGCTAAAGTGGGCTTGGTCGCACCTAATTTCCTGTAAACTCCGGAGCTGGTGGGGAAACATTTTTAAGCTCCGGAGCTGGGAGCCATTTGCCCCGGAGTTTACGGGTCATGTATAAACGCCCTAAGTCTTAGTTGGCTGCTTACCCTAGGCATTCTGGCAGTAAGAGAAGGACTTAATTACTTAAGTATCTGTTAACTAATGCACAATTCTGTTGGGCCAACATAATGGGTTCTGCTGCCATTAAAGCAAAGGAGCAGTCCTGTACACCTCGGAACCTTCAATGGACGCTCCTCCCTGCATCTGTTTGACCTTCTCTTTTTGGTCGTGCGACGTTGGTCTCTCTTGCCTTCCCACCTTCCTCGCCTATTCTCCCCATCTGTGGCAGAGACTGGCCACAATGGGGTGGCTGCTCCCCCTCCCTTGCTCCCAAGGCAGGGCCTTGCAAATGGTGCCACCCGTGGAAGGATCTGTCCCCCCCCCCCCCCCCGTTCCATCCCTGCCTTAGTTATTTATTTTATTTATTTTGGAGCTTATATACCGCCCGTCTTCCAAACGGAACTCCGGGCAGTTCACCACAGGAAACAGACAATAACCACGTTAAATATTACATCATAATAAAACAACAGGATCAGTTAGAACATAAAAATAAAAATCAGTATCAGAGAGACAAGTGGCAGATGAGCAGGGGGAAAAATTAACAGTCACCAAACGCCACTCGAAAAAGCAAGGTCTTTAAAGCTTTTTTGAAGGCTGGCAGGGACTCTGCAAGGCGCAACTGACACGGGAGATGGTTCCATAGAGTGGGACCAGCCACAGAGAAGGCTTGGCTACGGGTGACCATTTTCCGAGCCTCCCTGGGCGTGGCCACCCACAGCGAGTTGCGCCCGCAACAATCTAGTTGGTCGGGCCGAAGTTGACCGCTGGGAGATTCGCTCTGCCAGGTAATCAGATCCCAGGCCATGGAGGGTTTTATAAATTAAAACCAAGACTTTGAATCTTATTTGGGACGCAACGGATAGCCAATGCAGGCGAGCCAGTACTGGGGTGATGTGGTCATGACGACGCACACCTGCCACCAGTCTGGCTGCCGGATTTTGCACCCGCATAGGAGCAAAAAAAGAGGGGGGGAAAATTGGTTCTCATTTCAGCTTGCATCCACTGGGCATTCCAGGGGTTTTTTGATCCAGGTGATGCTCCTAGGAGAGCCAGCACGACCGTTGCATGGCTCTTGCTGACGCGGCTCTCCTTCCTGCTTCCCGGCAGGGCCTGAAGATCATTGACTTGCAGATGCCGGACTACCTGCGGGTCCTGGAGGCAGCCATCCAGATGGGCTCCCCGGTGCTGCTGCAGAATGTGCAGGAGGAGCTTGACCCGACCCTGGCACCCATCCTCAACAAATCCGTCACCAGAGTGGGTGAGCGCCCGCCCCGGCCACTCAGCAAAAGGGGTCAGGGGAGGGCAGGGGATCTCCGTGGGTATCCTCTGGGCTCCCGACCTCTCCCTGGCGGCCTTAGGAGTGGAAGAAAGGGCCGGAGGGAGGGACCTTCAAGTGGGCCAAGGAGGAAAGAGGGCTCTTGACTCAGAGCTCCTGTCCTGTGCGGCAGGTGCGCGCCTGTTGATCAGGCTGGGGGACAAGGAGGTGGATTACCACCCGGAATTCCGCTTCTACCTCACCACCAAGCTGCCCAACCCACACTACACTCCGGAGACCTCCTCCCAGACCACCATCGTCAACTTTGCCGTCAAAGAGCAGGTAGGCAGCTTCCTCCCGATCCACCTGGGAGGATCCGCGCAGGTAGCAACAGCGGGTGCCGTTTTGGGTTCCCTGAAACCCCCCCCCCCGATGAAGGGGAAAGATTCCCTGGGCTTGGCGGGGTGGGTGGGTGGGTTAGAAGGACTGGTCCAGGCTGAGCCCCTTTACCCCTCCCTCCCCCTCCCCTCCCCTCCTGGGGGTATCTCTGGGCCTTTTCACATGACCCCTAAGATCCGCTGGCCACTTAAATTCGGACCAGAGATCTTAGGGGTTTGTCACTGTTCCTACGTTCCCACCCCCTCCGCACTCCTGGCTGCTGGCTGCGTGAGAAAAAAAAGGAAGAAAAGAATGGCACTGCATTCAGATTTCTTAAAGGGGCGGGTGGGGGGGGCAAAAAAAGAACAAACAAGCAAGGAGAGCCCGGCAGTCACTACGGTTATATCCGCATCAGGAATTTTCACCTCCGGAGAGCCATGCTGGGACATGCTTAGGTGGGCATGGTCGCACTTAATTATCTGTAAACTCCGGAGCTGGTGGGGAAACAATTTTAAGCTCCGGAGCTGGGAGCCATTTGTGGCGGTGTGGGGGTTCATGAAAATGAATTAACGGTTCAGAAGAAATAATTGGAGTTGAGTCCTTTGGTATGAAAAAATCTGATAATAAAGTTTTATTTAACAACTCACAATCTTGTCGGTCATTTCGATTTCGTACATTCTTGTTTATATTAGGGGTTAAAATAGGAACAGATGAACTTGGAGATAAACAAACATCATCGTTTCTATAACTTTCTCCAAATGGATTAAACTTTACTTTAGGTTGCGGGTTTAATATTTCTTCATTTGACCACCAAATGGGTTCCCGTGGACAGGTAGAGCACGGAGGGGATGTTCCCAATCTGGGTGGATTGGGATCTAACTACCTACTCTCGGAATATCTTTTCCTTTATCTAAGACCTCATTTGATCTAAGATTTGTCAGAGATCTGGTGTTCTCCCTCCTTGGGTCTCACATCCCCTCTCTCTAACGATCTTAACGATCCTTTCCCCTCCTTCGCCTCGCGCTTCCCCCTCGCGCCTCTTCGATATTTTTTCTCTCGCCCTCTTCTGTCTGACTACCTTTCTCTCTATATACACGGCTTATTAATTGGGGTCTGTACAGCCACTTCCTCCTAAGTTTCTTTACCTCGGACCCCTACTTGGGACCCATTCAGTCTCTGAACTCCTAAGGCTGTGACTTGTATTCCTGCATTTACCATCTCCTTGTTTTCTCTAAATTCTCCTTCAGTTTGAACCCCTGCATTCTTTAGATCTTGGCAAATATCAATTAACCCCATTTTAATCTCCTTCCATAATACATACCTTTGAGCAGTGGGGCCTTCTTTCTTTCTCTGTGTCTACCAGTCTTATCTTTAACCCCCCAACACGCTTTCCCTAGTTTTCCATCTCCAGGGATTTCTTTTCCATCCTTCGCAAACGACCCACTGGCTTGATTGTGTTGTTCCTCCTCTTGTTCACAGGCGGAGTTTAGGGGTCGTGTTCAAAGGGCCTCTCTCTCTCTCTCTCTCTCTCTCTCTCTCTCCAGGGACTGGAGGCCCAGCTGCTGGGCATCGTGGTGCGGAGGGAGAGGCCCGAGCTGGAGGAGCAGAAGGACCACCTGGTGCTCAACATTGCGGCCGGCAAGCGGAAGCTGAAAGACCTGGAGGACGAGATCCTGAGGTGAGGAAGCAAAAAAGGGGGGGGGGGTTGTTGAGCCACGTGGCCATCGCCAAACACAATGGCAAGATGAGGCTACAGGTGGTGCCCTGTTGGCCAGAAATGTGAGGGGTGGGGGGGGGAGAGAAAAGGACTGATGCAGGGGACCCACGTGCTTCATTCTGGGATTGGGGTAAAATTGAGTAAATCCACTAGTTTTGCCAATTTCAACCAGATTGAATTAAAGTGAAATTACCTAGTGGTTGCAAACCCATAGGGACTCTCACAGTTCGAGAGTCCTTGTGCCTCATTCCAGGTCCGTGGAGGAATGCTGACTATTGCTTGGTACCTTCACAATTCCATCAAAGCAAAAAGGGGGTTGAGCTGCGTGGCCATCACAAAACACAATTGCAAAAAATAGGTTACAAGGAATACCTGTGTAGGAGGAAGGGAAGCCGAGGGCCGCACGGCGCAGAGGAGAGGAGCCGGCTTCGGTTGAGTAGGTTGCATGGAGAATCCACATGGGCGAGAAGCTGGGAATCCAAGGAAGAGTTGCTGAAAGAGCCGGACAGCTGAAGAGATAAAAAGTAGTGGCCATGCAGCCTGGCTGTAAGCCCTCTTGGGCGGTGCCAGGGGGCCAAGAAGAGGCAGGAGCATGGGGATCATACTCTGGACCACTTCCTTTTCAGAAAAACAGCCCCGCGGACAAGGAGTAAAAATAAGCATCGCTGAGCACCTATCCAGCTGCTGGAGCCTTTTTTTGGAAGTTCGGCGTAAAGCAGGAGTGAGAAGCTTTTGGCCCTCCAGATGTTTTGGACCACAACTCCCAGAATTCCAAGCCTATACTGCCAACGACCGAGGCCTGTGGGGGTTTGTGCCCCCAGACATCTGGAGGGCCAAAGGTTCCTCACCCCACCCCCAGTGTCAAAGCTCTTGCTCGTGTTTCTGGCCCACCTGGTGGGTCTCCTCAAGTGTAGAAGACCGAGGGCCTCCGTGCTTTTCTGCGGCTCTGTGAGACAGATCCAGGGGGACACAGGAAGTGCACTGAGGTTCTAGCAAGTGAGACTCCTTACAGCAGGCATGTCCAAACTTCGGCCCTCCAGATGTTTTGGACCACAACTCCCACAGCCCTTTGTCATTGGCAATCTAAGCTTAGAATCCTGGGATTTGTGGTCCAAAACATCAGGAGGGCCGAAGTTTGGACATGCCTGCCTTACAGCATGGCTTTCCAGGGATTCAGGCCGGATTTTTGCCTGATCCTGCCAGAGTTCCCTTTGGGGTGGTGGTGGTCTCCCATCCAAGGACTCACCTGGCCGGACCCTGCTTAGCTTCCAAAAATCGGCAAAGGGAAGGCTGTATTCGGAGCGAGATGGCAGAAGAGCCACATGTCGGTCTGGACGTGCCCTGCTCCAGCTCCCATGCTTTCTCGCCGTAGGTTGCTGAACGAGGCCACGGGCTCCCTCCTGGACGACGTGCAGCTGGTGAACACGCTCCAGACCTCCAAGGTCATCGCCACCGATGTCACGGAGCAACTGGAGACCAGTGAGACCACGGAGATAAAAATCGACACCGCCCGGGAGGTGATGCCATGCGGGGAAGAGGGTGGGTGGGTTCTGTGGCCCGTGGTGTCACGTGGCTGCAGCCCAACCTGGGAACCTAGAGAGGGGCCACGAGCTGTGGGTGCTATTCGGGGGGTTCAGAACAGGACATTGGTTCCCTCTGGAGATTCCCCACAACGCGCAGGAGCCCTTTAAGAATGGAAGTTGACGTTGCAAAGGTTCTTGGTGAAAGGCCGTTTCGCACACAGGCCACCGGAGAGCCTCGTGGCGCAGTGGTTAAATGCCTGTCCTGCAGCTAAAACTGTGCTCACGACCTGGGGTTCGATCCCAGGTAACCGATTCATGGTTGACTCAGCCATTCTTCCTTCCAAGTTCGGTAAAAGGTGTAGCCTGCATAATTAAAATTGTAAACCCTCCAGAGAGTGCTTGAAGCAATATGGGGTGGTATATAAGCAGAACACTTTGCTTTTGAAATGACTGCCTGGGAATTCCCAGTGTGTATAGCACACACACACACACTAGTTAACCCTGCCAAGCTTTAAAAAGTGAATATCATTATTGTATTCTCGAAGACTTTCATGGCCGGGACCTGATAGCTATTGTGAGTTTTTCAGGCTGTCTGGCCGTGTTCTAGAATTTTTTCTTCCTGATGTTTCGCCAGACTCTGTGGCCGGCATCTTCAGAGGGCAAGGAGCTCAGGGAACTAGGAGTTTCTCTCTGTGATCTGTGATCCTTGCTCTCTGAAAATGCCGGCCACAGAGACTGGGTGAAACATCAAGAATTAAAACTTCCAGAACACAGCCAAACAGTCCAAAAAACTCACAAGAGCTATCAATATCATTATTGTTTTATTTATAGTCCACCTTTCTCCCAATAAGGGGGGGGGGCTAAGGCAGCTCACAATATTAGAAAGAATAGAATTAAAAACAATAATAAGTTAAACATAATACAGCCCCCGAATTAAACTATACACTAATTAAAATACAGTTGAATAATTAAAAGCAAGGAAACATGAAAAACAATTTGAACTTTAAAAAGCATTTGGGGTCTCGATCTGGATCGTCAGAAGCCTGTCTGAAAAGGTGGGTCTTTGGTTGTCGGCAGAAGGATGCAAGGGAGAGGGGGCTGGCCCGGTTTCCCGGGAGGGGGTGCATTCCACTGTCTACTCTGGGGGTTGTGACAGAGAAGGCCCCGTCTCGTGTCTCCCTCAGCTCTGGAAAAAGTTCCTTCTAGGAGTCTCAGAACCGCTGCTCCCCCTCCCCACCGGCCATGCTGGCAGAGAGCTGCAGTCCAGGGATGTAACTTTTCTAGGCTCCGCTCCTGGGCACTCTCAGGGCCTTTTCACATGACCCCCAAGATCTGCTGGCCACTTAACTTCGGACCAGGGATGTTGGGGGTTCGTTGCTCTTCCTGCGTCCCCACCCCTCCGCACTTCCTTGCTCCTGTCTGCGTGAGGGGAGGGAGGAAAAAAGAGAGGAAAAAATGCAGGCTCACCTCCGAAGCTGCCCGGAGCTCCGTCGTTGTCCTGATTCCTTCTTTGTTTGTTTTTGCCTGCCGCCCCTTTAAGAGAAGGGACGGGAGGCAAAAAATAACAAACAGAAGCGAGGAGAGCCCCGCACTCACCAGATTAAATCCGGACCTGGGGATTTTCACCCTCCTAGAGCAGGTACAAGAAAAGTGCGCTGGGACGCGCTTAGGTGGGCGTGGTCGCACTTAATTTCCTGCAAACTCCGGAGCTGGTGGGGAAACAATTGTAAGCTCCGGAGCTGGCAGCCATTTGCTGCGGAGTTTAGGGGTCGTGTACAAAGGCTCTCCCTTGCTGGCCAGGTAACCCGCTTCCGGTTTGTGCTTCCGCCAGGCCTACCGTCCCTGCGCTCAGAGGGCCTCCATCCTCTTCTTTGTCTTGAACGACATGGGCTGGATCGACCCCATGTACCAGTTCTCCCTGGATGCCTACATAGACCTCTTCAACCTCAGCATCACCAAGAGCCACCGGAGCGCCAAGCTGGAGGAACGGATCCGGTTCCTCAACGAATACCACACCTACGCCGTCTACAGGTAACCCCTGTCCTTTGCTGCTCTGCAGGGCTGGGTGTGGCGTTTACCTGCTGTGTTGAATAATGCATGAGAGGTGTCGGTACTGATGGGTGGGTTTGTAGACCAATGAGAGAGTCTGGGGAGCGGCTTGAGAGGATTTAAGGCTCTGCTCGGCACTGTTTTAGGCAGATAGGGACCAACAGAAAAACCTACACTTGCAGATAGACAATCTCACAGGCTGAGAGAAACAGATAGGGTCTGGCACTGTCTAACAGAAAGACAGATAGGGCTAAAGAAGAGAGAGGGTTTTTAGAGTGTCTGTGAAGAAAACTAAGTGTTTAGAGTTTGTGATTTTAGGAACTCGGTGTGCGTGTCTACAGTTTTATTAGTGATCAAACTTAAGTGGGTTTGAACTATATTCTTCTTTTTGTTTATACTCCAACACGTTACTGTTGATGATTCTGATTAAACTTTGTAATTAGCAAAGTTATTTTAATTTTATTCAACTTAAAAACAGTCTGAAGGCTTTAATTTAGTAGAGAAGCTAGTTGGTGGCAGCGATAGAGGAAATCTCAGAAGCGGTGTTTGTCAATAGCCTGTGAAAGGGCCGCGGGAAAGCACATTAACTCTATACTGGGAACCCGTCACCGCCCGTGAGCACTTCTAAATGAAGGACACGGCGTGGTTGCCTTGTCTTGCCCTTCTTTTAACGGGTTCCACGTGGAAAGAAGAGAGGGACAGTGGGGGTGGGAGCAGAGCACCACCTGGCTCCCTGTGCCTCTCTGCGCCAGATTCCAAAGAAGGGCAGGTCTCACCGTGTCCGCTCCTTCCGACCCTCCCTTGCTTTGCCAAAGGTACACCTGCCGGGGCCTCTTTGAGAGACACAAGCTACTCTTCAGCTTCCACATGTGCGCCAAGATCCTGGAAGCCTCGGGGAACCTCAAGATGGACGAGTACAATTTCTTCCTGCGCGGAGGGGTGGTAAGCCCGAGGGAAGCGGCCGGCTCCTGATCTGGACGTCGGGGGGGGGGTATCTGGGAGGGGGGGCTATAACCCCCCCCTCCCCACCTGGAGGAGAACCAACGTAGGATGCTGCCGGGCCCTCCGTGGTTCTTCTCGCCTGCCCTGGGTGACGGGTGGCAGTTCCCTGGGGCTCCCGGAGGGAGTTTCCCCAAGCCCTGCCGGGAGCCACCCTCAAAGATGGCCGCTTTTGGTAAGCGAGGGGAGAGCCTTCCGCTCTCGACGCCATCTTGTTTTGCAAAACAGTCCATTCTGAGGAAGCGCCACCGTTTTTCATAGAATCAAGAATCGCCTCTTCTGCAAGACCTGTTGCATGTCTTAACCCCCTTGCCATGCAGGAATAGTCATCAGTGTATATTCCAGACAGAAGTCTTCCCCCTGCTCCTCTATCAGAAGGAGGGCCACGTGTGAGGGGGCAGCTAGTCCACTGCCCTTGACCTCTAACCCGTTCGCTGGGAATTGCTTTTTGGGCCTTTTTTACACGACCGAGTAAAAGTCCGCTGGCCATTAAATTCCCTCCAGAGATCTTAGGGGTTCTTACAAATATTTTCCTGTGTCCCCACCCCTCAGCACTTCCTTATGCTGGCTAAACATTGAGGGGAGGGAGAAAAAGAGAAAGAAAAGCATTTGCCGCTCACCTCCGTTCTGTCCTCTCGCTCTGCACCCGCAACATTCCAGTCTTTGTAAAGTGAGCGCTTAAACTGGGGAGGGACTCAAAACAACAACTGACCAGAGAAGCATAGAGAGCACTATCACTCACTTGATTTAGTTATGCACTGTGGATTACCAATAATCGCATTGGCTTTCCTGGCCGCCGCATCACACTGCTGTGCTCATGTTTTTGCTACAAGTGGGCCTGGTCTGCACTTAATTTGCTGTTAACTTCCGGAATAGTCCTGTGGGACAAAGATCTTTTCCCCTCCTCTATTGGGGCCATGTGTGAGGGTTGGGCTTCCCCTCCCGGACCTTGGGGGGTGGGTTGCATAAACGCCCTGGTTCATCCTTCTCTCTGTCACTTGCAACCTCTTAGGGCCAGGGCACCAAAAGAGGACCTTACTGTCAGAGGCATAGCTAGGGCTTCCAGAGCCCAGGGCAACAGTCAGTTTTTGCACACACACCCCAATTGCAAAATATAATCTGGATGGTGGGTGGGGGGCAGCGGCGGAGGGTCGGTAGGCAATTTGGCACCCCCTAATTGCTGAGCCTGGGGCACCCCACCACCACCCTTGCCCTCCCCAAGCTACGCTCCTGCTTACTGTGACATAGCAGGGGCCACCGACATGGTCTCTCATTCAAGGTCCAGCTTAGCTTTGGATATCAGATGAGAAGGGCTGTCTTCGGGGGGGGGGGGGGCAACCGGCTTTTTGTTCTGCTGACTTTCTAGGCAAGAAGGGTCGTTTGAGACGGGCATAAATCCAGAAAAGGGCAATTTGTCCCCCAGTTTGTGATTCGTCAAGGTCAATGACCACAAATAACAAATGTCCGATTTCCCCAACAAATCAAGAAATTGATTTGTTGATTTGTGTCGCCTGCACAAAGCCCTACAGCGCCAGTTGGGAGTCCAAAGGGGTAATTTTTCCAAGCCATGCCCTGGCCCTGTTTGGGCAGTCCGCCTGTGTTGTCTCCACAAGTGAGAGCTGAAGGGAGGAATCCCTCGGGCTTGTCCTCCTCTTCCTCACCTCCCTGCCCTTCACGCCTGCAGGTGTTGGACAGGGAAGGGCAGATGGACAACCCCTGCACCAGCTGGCTGGCCGACACCTACTGGGACAACATCACAGAGCTGGACAAGCTCACCAACTTCCATGGCATCATGAACTCCTTTGAGCAGTACCCGCGCGACTGGAACCTTTGGTACACCAGCTCCAAGCCGGAGAAAGCCATGCTACCAGGTCAGGGCCAGGCCGGGCAGTGCACCCAGGTTCTCTGCACGGACAGAGATGGAGGTTCCGGGCGGTCGGTGCAGCTTGGAAGCCACAAATTGTGCACAGCGTGGGACGAGGGTAACTGTAGGGTTAGAGTAACCCTAAGGCAGTGTTGGCGAACCTATGGCATGGGTGCCAAAGGTGGCGCTCAGAGCCCTTTCTGGGGGCACCCAACATCACCCTTTCACAACCAGCTCTTTTCAGGTTAAATTGCGATATTGGCACTTCATGAAAAATTAGTGGGTTTTGAATCGCAGTTTGGGCACTCAGTCTCTAAAAAGTTCGCCCTCACTGCCCTTGGGTAACCCTAACCCTAACTCTAACGAGAATAGGACGATGGTACCTTTCAAAAGTAATGTGATGGTAACAACAGAATCACCTTACCAGTGTAATAGCGTATCGGGCAGAAACGAAAGAAAAATTGAAAACTAAGAAGGCAAAAAAAAAAAAAACTT
This sequence comes from Phrynocephalus guinanensis, assembly GCA_037367245.1. Taxonomy (NCBI): domain Eukaryota; kingdom Metazoa; phylum Chordata; class Lepidosauria; order Squamata; family Agamidae; genus Phrynocephalus; species Phrynocephalus guinanensis. The sequence goes on from CM074743.1 coordinate 3,107,383, forward strand.
GTGGCACCCGAAAGACTGGCTGATGTATTTTAATGTGCCTCCTTCCTTAGACTTGCCCATGAAAGCTCTTTGAGGTGCCTAAATGTTTTTTGCCTTCTTTATTTTTTATTTTTCTAGGGTAACACACCTGCTTCTTCCCCGAGCTGTGCCATTGGGTGTGTGTGTGTGTGTGTGTGTTGACATTCTGCAGTTGCTCCTTAAGGGCCTCTTTATGAATGCTTTTTTCTCGGAGAGGGTTTGGCAGGGGTTTTACGGGTTTCCCCGCGCTTCTCGTGGCCATCCTAAGTCCTTCCCTGTTCCTAACACGAAGGGCTGGAAAGGAACAAGTCAGAAACAAACGGGGCCACAAGCAAGGCCGTGGGTTACTTAGGAAATGCTGCAAGGAGGGACAGGAAAGAATTACTCTTGGGGGGTAACTTTTCCAGCTCTTCCGCCTCCTTGCTCTCTGTCCTCTAGGGTCTGTGGGAAGAGAGACACCCCTAGATGGGTTCCCGTGGGTTTGGATCCTCTATGTGCTTGGGGGATCCTCTAGGGTGGTGGCAGTGGTAGCAACTTTCCCCCTCCCCCAGGTCAAGGCTGGCCTTCCCCACAACCAGTGCCCCCTCTCTCCATGTGGGGAGAGTGCCGTCCTAGCCCCCCTCCCATGTGCGCTGTCACCCCCTGCAGGCGAGTGGGAGAACTCCTGCAACCAAATGCAGCGGATGCTGGTGGTGCGGTCGCTGCGTCCGGACCGCGTCTCCTTCTGCGTCACGGCCTTCATCGTCTCCAACCTGGGATCCCAGTTCATCGAGCCGCCGGTGCTCAACATGAAGTCGGTAAGAGGAGGCGCGTGCTTCAGCCGCGTGTCCACGGGGCTTTCCCCCGCTTCGGATCACCATCTCTGCCATGGGATGGAAGGAAGGAGGCGCTGGGGCCTTGGCCACCATCCGTGTCCCCTGCTGACGGCACCCCCACACATCCCGTGGGGTGTCCTGCCTGAGCCGAGAGAACCGGATGCTCCCCCGCCCCCATTGTAGCAGGAGGGTGGCTTGATCCCTGCCTTCGTCCTCTCTCCCACCCTGTCTGGATCCAGGTGGTGGACGACTCCACTACGAAGACCCCGCTGATCTTTGTGTTGTCTCCGGGTGTCGATCCGACCTCCTCCCTGCTTCAGCTGGCGGAGCAGTCGGGCATGTCCCAGCGCTTCCACGCCCTCTCGCTGGGCCAAGGCCAGGCCCCCATCGCCACCCGCATGATTAAGGACGGTGTCCAACAGGGTGAGCCCCGGATGAGCCAGGAGAGCCTCATGGGGAACAATGGATCCTTCCGCATTGGGAGGGCCGACCCCACAGGGTGTCTCTTCCTCCTGGTTGGGATGGTGGCCACTGTCCCTCTTCTCCTCATGCTCGCCGGACCTTCTCAAGGCCCTTTCTCTACCTCTCTGCTTCTCCTCTCACTTGGGGCCACGGTGGGCTCCTGCCTAAGTGTGTGTGCCCCCCCCCAATCTTCCCCTCTGTTTCGTGGCAGGCAACTGGGTCTTCCTGGCCAACTGCCACCTGTCGCTCTCCTGGATGCCCCAGCTGGACAAACTGGTGGAGCAGCTGCAGGTGGAGGAGCCCCACCCGTCCTTCCGGCTGTGGCTCAGCTCCAGCCCCCACCCGGACTTCCCCATCTCCATCCTGCAAGCCGGCATTAAGATGACCACCGAGCCCCCCACGGTGAGAGCAGGGAGCCGGCGGGAGGGCAGGAGGAATGCGACTTAATTCTTCCTCGAACGCCTTTTTAAAGTGAAGATAGCTTGTAAAGTTTACGTGGTTTCAGTTGTACAGTAGGGACCCCATATCTTCAGGGTTCCAAGCCCCACCCTTGTGAATGCTGAAAGTTGTGGTTAATAGCAAACGCTAGATATACGGCATAGTAAAAGGAAAAAAAATCTTAGGAGCAAGTCCTTTCTGAAACAGAAGGTGGGAAGGTGGGATACAAATATTTTAAGTAAATAAATAATTTCCGTATGCATTACCAGCGCTGGCAACTAGAGGGCACCAGAGAGATGGTTATGGATTCTTCATTTACTTACAAGTCTTGATAGGATGATCTCTGGCTCTCTCTTGTGGCCGGTTCTGGTAATATATGTGAAAATACTTTTTCTGGATTTTTTACTTTTAATATTTCCAAACCATGGGTAAGTGAAAGGAACCCCCTTCGACACCCGCACTTCCATGGCTGCCCACCCCACCTCCTTTTCCTCACTTGTCCTTGCCCTCCAGGTCGTCCCCAAGAAAGCTCTGTACTCCAGGAACCGGGGTAACTGGCCAACGAGACAAGATATGAGAGGGCTCCCCTAATTGGCTTTCCCCCTTCTTGGCCTGGCCAAGCAGCTGCTTGTTGCCTTCAAGGCAGCCCTAGCAAGGGCCAGGCCAGTGGTTTCTCCTCATCTTCCTCCTTCCAGAGCCCCCTTGGGCCTCCTGGGGGGGGGTCTCGGAGGGCCTGGTGCCACCCATGTGTCTCCCTGGTTCCTTCCTGCAAACAGGGCCTGAAGGCCAACATGAAACGCCTCTACCAGCTGATCACGGAGCCCCAGTTCAACCGATGCACAAAGCCCGCCAAGTACAAGAAGCTGCTCTTCGCCCTCTGCTTCTTCCACAGCATCCTTCTGGAGCGGAAGAAGTTTCTCCAGCTGGGCTGGAACATCATCTACGGCTTCAACGACTCCGACTTTGAGGTGAGGCAGGAGGGAGCGTGGGAGGGTGGGGGTAGGGGTGGGGGTAGAGAGAGAAGAAGAAGACCCCTGCAAGGATACTGTGGGAGGGCTGGCACTGTGGGGCCCCCTCCTCTGCCAGACTAAGCCCGGGCGGCTCCAGGGTGCCTGAAAACTGCACAGCGACTTTGCTCCCTCGGATGGGGGACCTCATGTCCCAGGATCTGTTGACCGGCCTGTGGCACTCATGGCTCATGGCAGCCTCTATTGCGGACGTTCCATCCCTCCCACCCTCTTCCCTTAGAAAAGGGTGTCCAAACTTCGCCCTCCAGATGTTTTGGACCACAACTCCCAGAATTCCAAGCCTATATTGCCAATGGTTCACTGGAAGGACAGATTTTGAAGTTGAGGCTCCAGTACTTTGGCCACCTCATGAGGACAGAGGACTCCTTGGAAAAGTCCCTGATGTTGGGAAAAATTGAAGGCAAAAGGAAAAGAGGACGGCAGAGAATGAGATGGTTGGACGGTGTCATCAATGCAACCAATATGGATTTGACCAAACTCCGGGAGGCAGTGGAAGATAGGAAGGCCTGGCGAGCTCTGGTCCATGGGGTCACGAAGAGTCGGACATGACTGAACGACTGAACAACAACAACAACATATTGCCAATGACAAAGGATTATGGGAGTTGTGGTCCAAAACATCTGGTGGGCTGAAGTTTGGACACCACTGCCTTAGAATCTGGTGAGTAAAATAATTGTGATAGGGGAACTTTTGGGAATCTGAGGAAGGATAGCGGTGGCAGGGAAGTTCTGTAGGTAGACGGTGGGCAGGTAAGTTATCAGTGTTCGCTTGGTGGTGAACACAGAGGAACAACCACAGGGACTAGATGCAGTAGACCAGGCCTGCACAATCTGCCGACTGCGGGCAACCGGTAGCCTGTGGGGCCGTGTGAAGTTGCCCGCCGGGTCTCCGCCAGCCTCCAGATCCGCTGCCAGCAGCGGCATGGTAAAAAAAAAATGGCCCTCCCAAATACCCGGACGTTTGGATTTGTTCCCTTACCTGCCACTGTGACGCCCCGCCCCAACCCTGCACTAGACACTAGTAGAGAGTGTGTGATTCTGTTTCCAGTTTTATTTGTACAACAGGACTCCCATATCTGTGGGGGATTGGTTCAAAGCCTCCTCCTCCTCCCAATGGATACTGAAAACTGTGGATAATAGCAAATGCTATACATAGCATGGTAAAAGGGGACAAAGCAAGGAAAATATTTCATGATGCAATGCCAGAACTGGCCAGTAGAGGACGCCAGAGCCCATGCTGTGTATTCCAACAAGAATACATTACATAGCTCCTTCTCGTTCCCTCTAGGGGCCTCTAGTGGCCAATTTGGGTAAAAACTGTCATAATATATAGAATTGACAAAATATTTAATATTTTAATATTCTAAATATTTTCAGACCATGGATAAGTCAGACTCTGGATACCAATACTACAGATACAGGGCTATTCCATGCTTCTGATCTCAGCCAGAATAATGTGTGGGGCCTTTGGAGGGGCAGAGAGGAATCAGAGGGAGTCCTTGGATCTGTGTGCTTTTTTGATTTTTGGTGTTCCTAGGGCATCTTGTTTGGTGCATGCAGAAGGAGAAAGCACCAGTGGTACCAGCCTTCAGCCGGTCTACCGGCAAGCTGAGATATATCCCCTGTGAGGCCGTTCCCCCTCATTTACCCCCTCCTCCTTTCCAGGTGTCCGAAAACCTCCTGAGCCTCTACCTGGACGAGTACGAGGAAACGCCCTGGGACGCCCTCAAGTACCTGATCGCAGGGGTCAACTACGGAGGCCACGTGACCGACGACTGGGACCGCCGCCTCCTGACCACCTACATCAACGACTACTTCTGCGAGCAGAGCATCCTGGCTCCCGCCTACAAGTGAGTAAGCAAGGGGGGCCCCGGCAGCGAAGGCTTCTGGGAACTGCAGTCCAAGGACACCTGGGTGGCCCGAGGTGGGGTACCCCTGACCAAGGCCAAGCGGGGGGGGTGATTACTTGCAACCACAGCTGTCCTGGAGGGCACAACGTTTGCCTTGCCTTACCTGGACATTCCCCGGTGGCCACACGTTCCACCTCTCAGCCAGGTTCTCCTCTGTCAGGAGCCAAAATCAGACAAGATTAGACAGTTAGAGCTGTTTGGCAGTGGAAGAAGATGCTGCCACCAAGGAGGGTGGTGGAGTCTCCTTCTGTGGAGGTTTTTTTAAGAAGAGGCTGGATGGCCATCTGTCGGGAGCTCTGTGATGGGGGTTCCTGTATGGCAGGGGGTTGGACTAGATGGCCCTCCTTGAGGTCTCGTCCAACTCTAGGATTCTATGATTCCAAGATCTGGTGTGTCCGGGCGATCTCTAAAACTATGCCAGCCACAAGGAGAGGCAAAGGGCCCCTTCCTGGACTGAATCGGCCCTGGAAGGCACAGGTTCTGTTCACCCTGGAAACAGAGAGCAACCACTGGGGTGGTGCTGGTGCCACAACTCTTCATGGCTCACAGCTCCATTGTCTCCCCAGGCTCTCTGCGCTGGACACCTACTACATCCCCAAGGATGGCAACCTCGCCTCGTACAAGGAATACATCAGCCTTCTGCCCGGCATGGACCCCCCCGAGGCCTTTGGCCAGCACCCCAACGCCGACGTGGCCTCCCAGATCACCGAGGCCCGGACCCTCTTTGAGACGCTCCTTTCCCTGCAGCCCCAGACGACACCCTCCAGGGTGGCAGGCCAGAGCCGGGAGGACAAGGTACCCAGCCTTGGAGGGTGGTGGTGGTGGTGGGTGCTGGGTCCGGATTGGACAGCCATCGATGGGCCCGCCTGAGCAGGCCTGTTCTGGACAACCGTCTGGGCTGAGGCCCTGGGCATCCTGTCTCCACTGCACGCTGCCAGGAACCTCCTGTGGGTTGCCCGGTGATTGGAAGAGCAGCCCTGGGGGTTAAGCCCCACAGCCTCCTTTGTGTATGTCTGGATTTGGGAGGGGTGGCCTTTGCCTCCCATTGCTAAGGTGGTCAGCTGGGGTCCCCGATGCCAGAACCCTGGAGCAGCACCTCCGCTCCAGAGGGAAAGCCAGCCCTGGGTCATCCGGGAGCAGGACCCTCCCCACTCCCTGCATTTTCAGTGTGGGGGGGGCAGAGAAAGAGAGAGAGAGAGCGAGAGAAAGAGAAAGCAGGAGATCAGCCCCTTCATGGCAGCCCCTGGAAGCCCACCACCCCCTTTTCCTCCCTCCCACCCTCCGTCCCAGGTGCTGGAACTTTCCGCCGACGTGCTCAGCAAAATCCCGGAGGAAATTGACTACGAAGGCACTTGCAAGGTCCTCTCCACCGACCCCTCCCCCCTCAACGTGGTCCTGCTGCAGGAGATCCAGCGCTACAACTCTTTGCTGCAGGTCATCAGGTGAGGAGAGAATGGGGGGGGGGTGATCCCACTATCCCTGGGGCTTCCAGCCCAGACCCAACCCCTACCCAGCATTCCTCCTGTGCCTGCATGGGTGGGGGTGGGGTAGAGGCTGGCAGCAGCGAGGTTCTTCATCTCTGTTGGAAGTGTTGTTCCCCCAACGCAAGCAAGGACTTCCGCAAAACTCGGGGGGGGGGGTTGTAGCTCTTTCATACCTGTAAAGAACAAGCAGCCGTGTCCTAAAACCAGGCCTAACTCCTTGCCTAGAAAACAGGAGTTGAACATATCTGCTCAGTGCGAATTTTCCCCAGCCATCCCTTTTGTAGGAGTTGATACTTGGCTTTGCAATACGACGAGCGAGAGGGATTTTGGAATTATTTGGAGATGAAAAAAGCTGAATATGAGCCAATATAAAAAGGCAAATGCGATCTTAGGCTGCATTGACAGAAATATAGTCTCCAGATGCTGTGAAGCGCTCGCTCCTCTCTCTTCGGCACCGGCTAGGCCTCGTTTTGAGTACTGTGTCTGGTTCTGAACACCCCACTTCAAGAAGGATGGTGACAAATTGGAACCCGTTCACAGGGCAACTAATCCCTATAACGAAAGACTGAAAGAATTGGGCATGGTTTCTCCTTGAGAAAAAAAGACAGAGGGGAGACAGGAGAGTGCTTTTCCAATACTTGAAAGGTTGTCATACAGGGCAGGATCCGTCCTCTTGTCATCCCAGAGATTTAGGCTGAATATCAGGAAAAAAAGTTCTTAACCGTTAGAGCAGTATGACAAGGGCCTCGTGGGGTGCTGGGTGCTCCAACGCTGGAGGCATGCCAGAGAAAGTTAGACCATCCTCTGTCTGATCTGCCTTGGTTTGGATTTCTGCATGGTGGGTGGGTGTGGATGGGTTGGATTGGATGGCCTCTTGCCCCCCCTCCTCCTCCAAGCTGGGCCCCTCCTGGTGCAATTCCTTCCTTCCTGCTTCTCCCTCTTGCAGGTCCTCGCTGGTGGAGCTGGAGAAGGGCATCCAGGGCCTCGTGGTCATGTCCACGGACCTGGAGGAGATCTTCAACTGCATTTTCGATGCCCGCGTGCCTCCCATGTGGGAGAGGGTAAGGCCGGAGGACACGGGGTTGCTGTCGCCAGGCCCGTTCCCACGATACAGGGATGGCTGCCCTTGCCCCACCCCACCCTGGGTTGGTGGCTTCTCCAATGGCTAAAGCGTGACATCAACTCCTGGGCCCGGGAAGAACAAGAGAGAGAGAGAGAGAGAGAGAGAGAGAGAGAGAGAGAGAGAGAGAGAGAGAGAGAGAGAGAGAGAGAGAGAGAGAGCGTGCGCAAGGGTGGAACTGCCTGCCCAGGTTTCCAGCACAGCACAGAAAGGATGCCGAAGCAATGCCCGTCCCTTTCCTTCTTCTTATACCCCTTCACCTTCTCAGCCTCAGGGGCAAACCCTCTTTAAGGAGAAAAGGCAGGGAGGAGAGCCGTGTGACCATTACAAAATACAAATGCACAAGACTAGGCTATAGGGCCGTGATGGCGAACCTTTTAGAGACCGAGTGCCCAAACTGCGATTCAAAACCCACTCATTTTTTCGCCAAGTGCCCATACAGCCATTGAACCTGAATACAAGTGGCTGTGAAGGGTCGATGTCGGGTGCCTGCAGAAAGGGCTCCGAGGGCCACCTTTGGCACCCGTGCCATAGGTACGCCAACCTGCCACAGTGGCCTATAAAGGTATCCCCTACAGCAGTGGTGGTAAACCTTCGGCACTCCAGAGGTTTTGGACCACATCTCCCCGTCCTTTGTCATTGGCACTCTAGACTCGGAATTCTGGGAATTGTGGTCCAGAACATCTGGAGCGCCAAAGGTTTGCCACCACTGCCCTAACGGCCTAGTCTTTAAGGAGAGGCACTTGAAGGATCCCTTCTGGCTCCCTATCGATGCTCCCTCTTCCTCTGACTGGCCCCCAACTGCTGTCACCCCACCCACCCCAGGCATGGATTTCTCCCTAGGGAGACGTCAGCTGTGCACAAACCTCTTCTACGGTAGACAGCTTCCCTGACCAGGGGGAAGGGGGGGGGACAATTCAAGAACAGTTCTTTGGAGGACCAGATTTCACCGCTTGAGATGCAAAAAAGCAAAAGCAAAAGCAAAGTGTTCTGCTTCTATACCGCCCCATACCACTACAAGTAGTCTCTGGGCGGTTTACAATTTTTAATTACAGTGTGCAGACTACACATTGCCCCCCCCCCCAGCAAGCTGGGTACTCATTTTACCAACCTCGGAAGGATGGAAGGCTGAGTGAACCTTGAGCCTGCTACCTGGGATTGAACCCAGGTCGTGCAACACAGTTTTACCTGCAGTACAGGCATTTAACCACTGTGCCACGAGGCTCAAAACACTTCTACCTCCTTGTTTCAATTCCTGGAGGGAGAGCAGAAACCTCTTCCGGGGCAGGCAACGCATACTCAGAGGAGAAGCCACCACCTTCCCAAACTTGCGGTCTCCTCCTCCTTGTGGCTTCCTTGGGTGCTGGCTGAAGTCACCCCCAGCTCTTTTTCCTTCTCCCCAGGCGTACCCGTCCCAGAAACCCCTGGCAGCCTGGACCCGAGACCTGGGCCAGCGCGTGGAGCAGTTCACCCGCTGGGCCAACACGGCCCACCCTCCGGTGCTCTTCTGGCTCTCCGGGTTCACCTTCCCGACCGGGTTCCTGACGGCCGTCTTGCAAGCCGCCGCCCGCATGAACAACGTACGGAGCGGCCAGAGAAAAGGGGGCAGGATGGAGGCCAGGATGGGCTGAGAAAACGGGGCCGGGCTAGAGGCCATGGGCAGGCCAAAGGGGGCTACGGGCATCTCCTCCAGTGGGGAGGGGCACCTACGGGGGTCAAGTGGAGACGGGGAAGTGAGGAGAGATGAGGATCGATGAGGAAAAAATGTGTATTCGCTTTGATTCGTTGTTAATCAACGCCAACATATTGCAAATTGCAAATTTACAATTTCTCTGGATGAATCCATTTCTTGATTTGTGCTTGCCTATAAAACCCTATAAAATGCCCCTCCCCCCAGCACTTATAGACATCATAATCGCAGAGGTTTCCCTCACTCTCCTTTACAATCCTTCCAAATTCGGTGAGGATTGGGTTTCTGACATCTGAGTTATTCACCCATAAAGTGTGTGGGGTGGTGGTGGGGTGGAATAGTGATTGATAGTGTTGTCCAGTACCTCTGTGTTCTAGAAGAGGATTTCATGTCCAGTTTGGAGTTTTAGGGTGTGTTCAGCTACTGCTGAACCCATCACTATGTCAGACTGCACAGGGAAGCCATTGAAATCCACAAACATAAGCACATTTTCAACAAAAAAGAAGAAAGTCTAAAAATCAACAAAGCCTGGCTTCCAGTACTGAAAACTGCAGAGTGCAAAAAGGTCAAAGCTCTATGATTCCCATCCAGCCACAAGCAAAGGTGATGATCAGTTCACACAGTAGAACAACTAAGGACACCCATTAACTACATGTTAGGATCATTGCTACCCCTGATTACCTTGAAACTTCCTAATCCCTCCATCACAATACAATGACTAACATCTATTGTCCTGCATAAGACAAGCTTCCTCTTTCCCTCAACTTTATGAACCCCAGTCTCACTCACTCTATACCCTAGAGCACAGAGAGAAACTCCTAGTTCCCTGAGCTCCTTGCTCTCTGAAGATGCCAGCCACAGAGTCTGGCGAAACGTCAGGAAGAAAAACTTCCAGAACACGGCCATACAGCTCGAAAAACTCACAACTATCACTAAAAATTCATTGATTCGTATTCGTTGGGGGGCATCGATCTGGATGATCACAAATGGATGAATAAGTGATTTTCTAAAAATAATTTTTAAATTCCTGCCCCTCTAGCAGTGAGGTTCAGGGGGCAGGGTTAAGACTGCTTACAGCCTGCAGGCCTGTGGTTGATTGGACAGGGAGGACCAAGCAGGTGGAGTGCTGGCTCTGGCATCCTCGCGGAGCCGAGGCAGGAATGGGGGGGGGGGAGATCTCTCATTCCTCTCCCTCCGCTCTGTTCCTTTCAGATCTCGGTGGACACCCTCTCGTGGGAGTTCATCGTCTCCACCGTGGATGACAACAACCTTGTCTATCCGCCCAAGGTAGAGGTTTCCTTCGGTGGGCCTGGTGGTACGAATCGGGGAGGTGGTGGCGGCGGCGGCGGTGGTGGTGGTGGCTCAGCACCCGTCCAAGTGCCAGGCCCAGAGCCCTCGGCCCACGCTCACCCGCTCTGCCCTCCCCTTTAGGAAGGCGTCTGGGTCCGAGGTCTCTACCTGGAGGGCGCCGGTTGGGATAAGAAGAGCTCGTGCCTCATGGAGGCCGAGCCCATGCAGCTGGTCTGCCCCATTCCCACCATCCACTTCAAGCCGGTGGAGAACAAGAAGAAGAGCGGCAAAGGTGGGGCTCGGCCAGGCGGGTGGGGGGGCTTGCCGGGGCACCTGTGTGCAGGAAGGACTGAGGATCAGTTCATACCTGTCAAGAGTCCCATTTTCACCAGGAAATCCCATTTTTACCCCTATTTCCCGGATATATTATTTTCCCGTAAATGTCCCGGATTATATAATTTTTAAAAAATCCTCTGAATAGCATGGGCGCCGCCATGTTGAGGACAGCGATTGAGCATGCTCATTAGGTGGTAGGGGCGGGGATACTGTGACCACGATCCCTTATTTTCAGATCTAAAACTTGACAGGTATGGATCAGTCTGCCCCCCTACTGTTCTCTTCCTCCCCTCCCCCCCCCCCAAGCCAGCATCAGGAGATGGGTCCTGCTCAGAGCCCATGGGAAGACTCTGTTGCTGTTTTTACGACCACGCCTGGCTGGGGGACTACGCAAGCCATCATCCACAAGGACAATGCTCTGGTCTTTCTCAGCAGTTGGGATCTCCCTGCTTCCCTTCTATTAGGGGAGGGTCTCTTCTCCCACTCCGAAGAGGAGGAGGTTTCCGTGCCACAAGAACAGGGGCTGCCCCAAGGCTGCCTCCTCCTTGCCTGGATGCCCCCTCCTGACCCCCCCCTTCTCTGTGCCTTCCTCCCCTCCCCCCCCACCTGCTTCTCCACCAGGGATGTACGCCTGCCCTTGCTACTACTACCCCAACCGGGCAGGCACCTCCGGACGGCCCTCCTTTGTCATCGGCATCGACCTGAAGTCCGGCACCATGCCTCCTGACCACTGGATCAAACGAGGGACGGCCCTGCTGATGAGCTTGGATAATTAAAGGCCATCATCATCTCTCTTTCTCTCGTGCACACATGCAGGCGCACGCTGCACAACTTGGGACTTCCAAATGTTTTCCCCTTTCCACCCCTGTTATTGTCAAAATTAAACACAGTTATTTTGTTTACAACCTGGTTCAGTCCTTAATCCCTGCCTGGCTGCTGGGGTGTGGAGGGGCAGAAACTCCTCCTCACAGACCCCCCGGCCAGGGGCCCTTGAACCCTCCCAGAGAGACTGAGGGGCAGGCAAGCCCCTGACTGCTCTCCATGCCCCTCCCCACACTTTTTGCCTTGGCCCATGAAAGAGGGGGAGATACTGAAGCTGCCCCCCTCACCTCCATGATGGCTGTGGGGAACCCCTTCTTAGGGGTGGGGAGTGCCCAGCAGACCTTGGGGATCCAGGGCAAAGAAGACCCCCCCTCCTCTGCCTGCAGGGTCTGTGGGTCAGGCATTGGGTGGGAAGGGTCCAGGGTGCAAGAATTTTTTTTTGGGGGGGGGGAGGCAAAAGGGTTTCCTGGAGAATGTGGGGCGAGATTTCTGAATTTTGGGAAGGTTGCATCCAGGAGAAAGGGGCAGAAGAGATGCTGGGGTGGGGGCAGGTGTGGCAGAAAGGGCAACAGGGACGGGGGGGGGCAGGCGGAGAGGCCAGGGGCTCTTCGGGTGAAATCCGACTCCAGCCCGGAGCGGGCCAGGCGGCTGAATTCCGTGGAGGTGGGATCCACCCTTTGCGCGCGAGCCGGGTCGGTCTAGATGGCCCCGGGAGGGCCCCCTTCCCCCCCCCCCCCCGGCTCGCCTTTCCCGACCGGTCGTGGTGGGGGGGGGGTTTGCGGGCTTCCGCCGTCGGGGAAAAGTTTTGCCCGGCCGAGAAGGGGGGCGATCCGCCGCTCCCCCTCCGCGCCCCAGGCGGGCGGGCGTACCCGGGGCCGGGATGGGGCGCAGGAGGGGCGCGAAAGAGGGTGGGGGGTGTCCGTATCCGGGCGCAGGGAAGGAGGAGGGCCGGAGGAGGGGCTGCCGCTCGGATCCAGCCCAGGGAACCAGCCAGCCAGCCAGCGAGGGAGGCGGGCGGGCAGGCGGGCAGGCGAGGCGCGGAGCGCGCGCGTGTGTGTGTGTGCGTGCGCGCTAGGGGAAATGGAACTGCGCAACCGGGGAGGACTTGGCCGCGCCCGGCGCCTCGGAGGGGCCACCGATCCTCTCTACCCACGCACCCCTCCCCTACCACCGGCCCGCCTCTGGATCGGGAACGCCGCCCGGGCATCGCTGACCCCCCCCCGCCGGGACCCCCCCCCCCTACTCCACCACCACCCCTGCTGCGCAAAAGGTCCCGGGACAGCCGGACGGAGGGAGAGGATGCTCGCCCGGTGAGTGGCCTGGCCGCTTGGCCCCCGGGGAGGAGGAAGGAAGGAAGGGGGACCCGAGGGAATCGGGGGGGGGGGTGTTCAGCGTGTCTTCCTCCCGGATCGGGCCGCCCGCCGCCGCGCAACTTGGAGGAAGCAGGCGCGCAAGTTCCGCCGAGGCGCACCACCCCGGGCCCTTTTTTGGCACCAGCCCCAGGCCGGGGTCGGGGTGGGGGTGGGGGTGGGGGCCGGGGGAGGGCAAGGGAGGGAAGGACCCCCGCATGATGTCCAGGAGGAAAGGACATCGGAGGCACCAAAGAAGGACCCCACCCCCCAAAAAACAAAACCCGCTCCACCGGTGGCCCTGCACGTCGGAATGTGCCTGCGAATGGCCGGCCCTCCGGGGAGGATGCGCCCCACTTGAACACGGGTTGGAAGGATGGAGGGGAGGCGGCGTGGGGGGAGATAACCTGAATGTTGGCCAGGAGGAGGCATTTTGTGGACCAAAGCCTGACAGAGGTCAAAGGTCAGCCAAAAGGGGTGGGGGCATGGCCTGTGCTCCCCCCTGCCTCTCCAAGGGGGGGGGGCGGATGGGGACTCTCCAGGGTGCTCCCCCTTCAAAAGCCAATCCTCCCCCCCCCACCCCCGCACCTGGTCCTTTGCCCACCAGCACCCCACACACATACATACATGGTTGCCATGTTGGCTGTGCCCCTCCTGCCCTTGACACTGGTGGCCATAGATTTGCAGTCACGGGGGCAATCGCCTCCTGGCCCTTTTCTGCCCTATTTCATGTGAACCTAGTGCCCCTTTTAGAACACAGCAAGGGGCTTGTCTGGATGGCCTTTGAGGGCCCCTTCCACCTGAGGATCAGCTGTTTGTTGTGGCATCCCCATGACCTGGTCTGTAACAGACACACACACTGTGGGACAGGTATGCCTGGGAAGACCTTCAGTGGGGCCCAATCTAAAGCTTTCCACATCCAGTGGGTCTCAACCAGATGTGCCTGGACTGCAACTCCCAGAAATCCTGGCCAGCTCAGCTAGTGATGAAGACTTCTGGGAATTGCAGTCCAGGAACATCTCGGGACCCACAGGTTGAGAACCACTGACCGATCTTCGACTTTTGAGCTATGGAGTTCATCAGGGGGGGGGGCTCTCCCGCTGCCCCCTTCGTCCGCCTGACAACCCTGTGTGGTGGGCCAGGCTCCAGGACAGAGCGATTGACTTGACCTCCTCTTAAGGGCTTTCACGGCCCAGGAGAGACGGACCCACAGCCTCCGGATTCCCGGCCCCACATCCTAACCTCTGCCCTGCCCTGCTTGGCTCAGTTATTGGGGAGGAAGTGTCGAGATTCCAGTTGGGGGGAGAAAGGGGAAGGAAGGTCTGGAACTACGATCCCTTCAGATGTGTGATGGCATCGGTTGGGGTGGGTGGGGTGGGGTAAGAAGTGGTGGGTCCAGGAAAAACATAAGGTTCTAGTTCTCTATGATCTCTACCCAGACCCATAGATTGGCACTGGCCTTTGTATATGTTCCATATGAATGCATCAATCGCTTTTAGTCTGCTTAGTTTTGCTATGTATGACTGCTTCCTACCCATCTTGCACCACAGTCTGGCTGCTGGCGGTCAGGGGGGGCATTGCTCTGCCTTAGAGAATGGGGTTTCACAACAGTCTTAGAAGGTAGGTGCATGTTCTGGTACTTTGCATACAGGCAGGCCGCCTGCCCCCCAGCACCACCGGCTGTTCATGGGGAGAGGAGGGTTCTGAAGCTGCCATTTTGCGGGGAACCTCCAGTTCCTCCATCCTGCCCTACACATCCTTTGCGCCTCAGTTTACCGTTCTGTATATTGAATGGGCAGGGTGGGGGGAGGGAGTCTCCAGGAGGAGTACATGACTCAACCGGGATTTGTCTTGGAAGAATTTAACCCTTATTTCACAAGTATTGGGGTGGCGGCGGTTTTTTACAGCTTTGAAATGTAAACAAAGCGGGGAGGGGGCTGTCCCAGAGCATGCCGTCCTATTGGGCGGCTCCGGTGGTTGTGTGCAGCTGTTTCGTCCAATCGGCAGGGAGGGAGCTTTTCAAAAAATGTCGCCCCCCCCCCACACTGATGATGTCGTAACAGCTGGATTTGTGCCTGGGGAGGTCTGCCGGTGGGTGGCACTGATGCCTCCTCGCTCAAGGGTTCGGCTGCAGTCCTAGCTCTGGAAAGTGGAAAGTCATAGGAGACGTTCATGTTTCTTGAGAGGCGTGCAAGCTTCGGAGCTTCACAAGACTCTTCTTCACCGACAAAGAATTCGGTGAAGATGAGAAACGTGCACACTCCTCCCGCATCATCTTCATGTGGTCCATTTCAGAGGACCATTTATATTTTATACACTTGAGTCTTCCTTGCCACCCCACCCACCATCCCAGGCCCCATCTGGCTACCCCAGAAAAACATTGCTTTGTGAAGACCTTGCTGTCAGGACCAACCTCTCTCTCCTTTTGGGCTTTTGGCATGGCTTGGGCCCTTGAGCCTGGACAGGAAGGCAGTTCTCTGGAGCATGTTCAGAGTGCATTAGATGGTTTGATACCCAGCCATGGGCCTGCGCACCCTCTCCCTCCTCAACCCGATGCCTTCCAGACAGACAGCTGGACTACAAGATCCACAAACGCTTATGGGTGTTGGAGTCCAGCCCCCTAGAGGGACCCATTTCAGGGACAGAGGTTCTTGTTACATGGCAGGAATGTGGCCTCTTGACAGATGGAGAGCTTGTTAATAAGACCAGGAAGGAAATAATGTTAATTGGCAACAATATCTCCCTGGAAAGCATTTGAGAAATAATCCATTTCCACCACTACCCTCCAGCCTGGAAAGCTAAAAGTTTCTGCTTTGCATTGGCAAGTGGCGGCCACGAGAGGGCACACAAAGATTGCAGAATAAACAGGAGCCTTGATTTGCTCCCCAAAACTCCAACTCCCAATTAATATTCAATTAATACTCACTAGTAGCGGCTGAAAAGTCCTGCCTGGGCCTTTGAACAGGCCACAGCCAAGGGTATAGGTTTGGCTCCTTGGAACTGAATACTGAATAAAATATGTGAACTATATGAAATATTGAATAAAATACTGAATATAAATAAATAAATAAATAAATAAATAATACTGTAGTAGCAACAGCAGCGGCTGTAACAATGACAATGTTTGCCCTCATCCACGTTGCTGCTTTTAACTCATTTTACTGATTTATTATTCCTTTATATATTATTTATATATATACATTTCTCCTATAGGATCCAAGGGGGCTTACAGTATTAAAAGGAACAAAGAGCCAAATTAATGGATTATTGCTGTATTGGGAAAAAACATATATTAAAACTCATAAAGAGGAGCTTCAGGTAAAACAGCAGAAGACAATAATCTGTTATTTTTCAAATCTCCTTGGTAAACCATTCATTTAAAAGAAAGCCTGCCTGAAGAGAAAGGGAGAGGCAATCATTGTTGTGAGTTTTTCGGGCCGTTTGGCCGTGTTCTGGAAGTTTTTCTTCCTGGCGGGAAGAAATTAGGAGAACTCCTAGTTTCCGGAGCTCCTTGCCTCTCTGAAGATGCCGGCCACAGAGTCTTGACGAAACGTCGGGAACAAAAACGTCCAGAACACGGCCAAACAGCCCAAAAACCTCACAACAGCTATCAGATCCCGGCTGTGAATGCCTTCGAGAAGACATGGAGAGACAATCCTTTAAGTAGCTTGTACCCAAGGCATTTAGGGCTTTATAGTATTCCTGCCAAGAAAACTCCATGGACATGGGGTCACGAAGAGTTGGTCACGACTGTACCGACGCAACACACATACACATGTTAGCATTTGGAGTTGTTATGCTAATAATTACAGGGAAAGCAGAAGTGAATTTTTATTTGCCAGGGATTTCTGAAATTGATTCTAATGATGAGTAAACATAATGTGTGTGTGTGTGTGTGTGTGTGTGTGTGTGTGTGTGTGTGTGTGTGTGTGTGTGTGTGTGTGTGTGTGTTCAGCATATGGCCAGAGGCTTCCTTACTCTTTCACGTTTAGTGCATGTTGGCCTGTCTGTGGCTCTGGCGGGTCAACATTTGTGCTTATTTAAAAAGGACAACCGTAAAGAAAAATACCCACAGAGATCCTGCAGGGAATAGAACGTCCTTGCTACCACGGTTCTGTAGAGGTCAATTTCTGGACACAGATGTGGAGGATTTGCCCTGTAAAGCAGACAAGGCCTCGGGTGCAGGCTCTCCAAGGGACCGTAGCTCCCCCGTCTGAGCCACCCTGTTTTTAATGCCTTTTTTTTGGGGGGGGGAGCCTTTATTTGGGTCCCACCACCCTCACACACCATAGACCCCTGGGGGCAGACACAAGAGAAGAGCTTTTCGGTAGTTGCTTTCAGCATGTGGAACTCCCTGCCACTGGAAGCCAGGCTGGACCCCCCTCGGTGTTGTCCTTGTGCTGGCAGGTGACAACTTTTCTGGCTCTTAAGGAAGAGTTTTAATGGTGTTGTATTTTGTTTGGGGTTTCCCGCCCCCTTTCAAAAGCAGTTTTAAGTTGTTGTTTTTTGTTCCATTACTGTAAATTGTCCCTCAGTGCTATAATTTATTATATTTTTAGCAGTTTTAATTTTAAGATCCTGGCTTTTAAGACTTTGTATCGGGTTTCCTTGCAGAGAGAAAAGCAGGCTATTAAATAAGTGATGAATAAATAACCCCTAAAAATAAGTGGGAAATCGTGCTCGTTGCCGTTTTTAGATCAAGCAGCGCTTGGCATTTTTGAAATCATATGAAGATCAACGCCTCTCCTTTCTAAATTTGCTTGCATCCCTCCAGGCGTGACTTTGTGTGGCTATTGTGCTGTCCAATCTCTGCCGTGTACACAGGAGCAAAACTTTGAAAAGTTACTTATTTGGACTACAATAATGCCTGCCAACATGGGAATTGTAGTCTTAGAAAGCTCTCCAGTGGAGCAGAGAGATTTTTTGGGGGGTGGGGCGGGGCTGGGGGAATCACACTACAGACTTTTTGCTTGGTTGCAGAAAGCGTTTTTAATTTCACGGCGCCGTTTTTGCCAGCGTGAGGCGATGCCAGGTGCTCCGGCAAAACCCTCAATCTCGATCCTCAGGGGAGGGCAGTTGTAATTCAGCTGCTAATTATAGTTTTCAGCCAATTTGGCTTTGCAGCCGCCACCCCCGCCACCCGTGCAGCCCCGTATGTTGTTCGAAGGGAAGCGGTGAGGCCCTGGTATTGGGTTTAATGAGCAGGTGTGGAGAACATGTTTGCCAACCGTCCCCATGTCACATCTCCCCTCTGAGGGACTAGCATCTTGCTTAATCCGCCCTTGGGTTTCCGTCCCCTGGTGCTTTGATTCCTGGAGCAGGCTGTGGAGGATTAAGGCACGGACCTTTGGTGGAGCAGGCCGGGTGGGGCGGTGAGGCGAAGGTGTCCACTCTTTCCCCCGAACTCTAACCTTAACATAGGAACATACGAAGTGCCATGCTAGATCAGGCCAAAGGCCCATCTAGTCCAGCTTCCTGTATCTCACAGTGGCCCCACCAGATGGCTCTGGGAGCGCATGAGACTAGATATCTGTCTCCTGATACCCCTCCCCTGCATCTGGCCCTTGAAGTTCCCCGGTTTTAATCCTGGATATTACACCTCTCCATTATGGTTTGTAACCTGGGATGGACTTTTCCTCCAGGAATCTGTCCAATCCCCCTTTGAAGGCATCCAGGCTAGATGCCATCACCACCTCCTGTGGCAGGGAGTTCCACAGACTAACAACACACTGGTTGAAAAAAAAATTCTTTTGTCTGTTCTTACTCTCCCAGCCGTCAATTTGAGTGTATGTCTCCTCGTTGTGGTATTTTGTGAGAGGGAGAAGAGCTTCCGTCTATCCGCTTTACTTATGCCCTGCATTATTTTGCACATCTCAATCATATCCCCCCCCCTTATGTGGGGGCGGACAAAATCCTTCCCCAGCTATTTTCTTCCCTCCATTTTTAGTCTGGCGCCGCTTTTGCCTTGCAAATCAGGCTGGCAAAATGGAGGGTGGGGAGGACAGTTATTCCTGGAGGCTTTTCTTTCATATGTTTGTGTGTGTACTTGTAAAGCAAAGGGTGAGAAAGAAAGTTTGCCGCGAAGAAGGCGGACTTACAGCTGGAAACAATTTCCTCTCAACCAGAGGAAATGCACACCTGTTGCACTCCTTGAAAGGCCTGTTGCACGCTCAGCATCGCTGAGTGTTACCAGCGAGCATTAATGATTTGGAAGAAGGCGAGAGAGGGGGTGCCTCTGGTGGCACCAAGCTGGAATTAAGATGGAATCAGGGTTTTTGTTGTTGTTGTTGTTCAGTTGTTCAGTCGCGTCTGACTCTTTGTGACCCCATGGACCAGAGCTCGCCAGGCCCTTCTGTCTTTCAATGCCTCGCGGAGTTTGGTCAAATCCATATTGGTTGCATCGATGACACCGTCCAACCACCTCATTCTCTGCCGTCCCCTTTTCCTTTTGCCTTCAATCTTTCCCAACCTCAGGGACTTTTCCAAGGACTCCTCTCTCCTTATGAGGTGCCAAAGTACTGGAGCCTCAGCTTCAAAATCTGTCCTCCAGTGAACATTCAGGGTTGATTTCTTTCAGGATGGGTAGGTGTGATCTCCTAAGGCTGTCGTGGTGGAAGGCGGGGAAAGGTTGGCTTGCAGTAGCTCCCAGAGGGTCAGAATCCAACCAAAGTACTGGATTCAAATTATACGAAAGGAGATTGCGCCTAAAACCGTAGGAGGAACATCTTGACAGTAAGAGCTGTTCAGGAGCGCAGCGGAGCACCTCAAGAGATGGTGGACTGGACTCTGAAATGATGCCACTCTCCTTACACTGCCCTTCACGAAGCCTCTTCACGCTGCCATCCTTGCAGCCCGAACCAAGCTAACCGCTAGGCACCACAGCCTGCACCATCTGTCCCCTCTGCTCCTTGTGCCTCTTCCCCGCCTCTGGGGGGCAGCAGAGGTACCTGAGATGTCCCAAGGATTGCAGAAAGTCCTGTGGGAACCTGGAAGGGGTGATTCACTCCATGTGGCTGGGCGGCAACCTGGCATGTTACCTGAGTGGCCACCACCTGCTGTGGTAGCCTCCCGGGGTTACATCCTCACAGGTGGGTGTGGAACCAGATCCCTGACAGGGACCTGGGGCGGGCCGAGGGCTCAGCTGTTCCAGGCTTTGTTGGATCCGACAATTTGGAAACAGCTCCTAAACCCAGGCCACTGGAAGACGGGGGATTCCGAGAGGTGCAGCCCGTAAAACTTTATGGCGCCCAGTTTCATCTATAGCTAGGGTGTCTGTATGGCCTCTTAGACAGAGACCAACCTCTGTTTGAAGGGACACTTCATGTACAGTAGGACCCCGGTATCCACTGGGGATTGGTTCCAGGCCTTCCTGTGGATAATGAAAACCGTGGTTAAGAGAGAACACCTGCCCGCCCACCTTCAAGCTGCTGTTTCCTGACAGTAGCTTGCTTTATGGCTGCTATTTTGAGACAGTCGCTTGCTTTGCAGATGCTATTTGTGACAATAGCTTGCTTTACCGCTGCTGTTTGTGACAATAGTTTGCTTTTTTAGCTGCTGAATTGTTTAATTTTTTCCCCTCTGCCAACCATGGATAACTGAATCGGTAGATAATGCATCAGTGGATACGGGGGTCCTACTGTAATCCTCTTTTTTAAAAATTGTGTCTTTAATTTTCCATCTTCCTTTTTCTCTGCTAATTTCCCTCCAGGCTCCCCCCCAAAATAGGAATGTGGCCTAGCTTCGGTTATTCACCCCCTTCCTCAAAGCAGATTTTTCCTTGAAATGCCCCTGTTGGGTTTTCTTGAGGAAGGGACCTGGCACTACAGATTGTTGTTTGTGCACATCAGAAGTGAGGAGTGTTCATCCCTCCCCGCCACTACAGTGCCCAGAATCCCCAGGCGGTGGCAGCATAGCCAGCAAGTGTGTACAGTGCGCATCTGCAAACACATGCGTGCACGCACCCACCATGAACGACAAGATCTTGCACCTGTCTCGTGCGTTTGATGTGGCCTCCGGGAGACGTTAGCTGCCTCCTTCCTGCTTCCATCCCCTTTGCCCGACCCACCCCAAGGCCCCCAGTTCCTGGCTTCACACACGCCTGCCTGGCCCCAAACAGGAAACCCACCACCCCCGAGGGGGGAAGGGGAGCATGTAGTGGGGGTGAGGCGGGTGAGGTTTTTCAGATACGAAATAAATAAATAAATAAATATCTGGGTTATTTTTCCTCTTTTTAATTTTAATGTGTTTGTGATAATTGCTTATTTTATTAAACATAAGAACCTAAGAAGAGCCCTGCTGGATCAGGCCAAAGGCCCATCTTATCCAGCTTCTTGTATCTCACAGTGGCCCCACCAGATGCCTCTGGGAGCGCACGAGACTAGATCTCTGTCTCCTGATACCACTCCCCTGCCTCTGGTCCTTGAAGGACCCCGGTTTTAAGCCTGGAGATGATACATCTCTATCATGGTTTGTAACCTGGGATGGACTTTTCCTCCAGGAATCTGTCCAATCCCCTTTGGAAGGCATCCAGGCCAGATGCCATCACCACCTCCTGTGGCAGGAAGTTCCACAGACTAACAACGCGCTGGGTGAAATAATATTTTCTTTTGTCTGTTCTTTCTCTCCCAGCCCTCAATTTGAGTGGATGTCCCCTCGTTCTGGTATTTTGTGAGAGGGAGAAGAGCATCCCTCTATCCACTGCATTATTTTGTACGTCTCAAAATAATTGTACGTTTGCTTGATTATGAATAGCCTTATGTTATAAGTTATACATATACAGTATACAGTAAACTCCCTATATATTCTTCATTGTAGTTTGTGACTGTTGTAAACCACCTGGAGTTCCTCTGGAAGACAGTACGGTACATAAACAAACAAACAAACAAATAAATAAAAGGCAGAGCATAATTTCTACAAGCGACCACCCACCCATGGTTTTTGCATCCTTGGTATTTTGGGATAGGGGCTCTAAGGTGCCTCCCCCCCCCCAGGCACTCTGCCCATGCCCCAGGAGCCTGGGTTTCAGGACACCACCCACATCCTACAGAGGGTCTGTGGGTCCCATAGTGTGGGTCTGTGATTATTTCGGTTCTGAGACTACATCAGGTCTTAAATCTGACGCCTTTTGTTGTGTTGGGGGCCGTGGCAGGCACTGGCAGGCACCATTGATGGGGTGAAAAGATCCCCCCCCCAAAACACACACACACACACACACACACACACACACACACACACACACAGGTAGTATACTGGCATTTGGGCTGGGGGGGGGGTCATTTCTCCCAAGCAAGCAAATGCCTTTTTCCCTGTGCAGCCCCCCCCTCCCTCAATCACAAGCTGTGTGTGTGTGTGTGTGTGTGTGTGTGTGTGTGTGTGTGTGTGTGTGTGTGTTTTAAAGACTGATTGTTCTGTGTTACTGCCAGGACTGGATTTGTACAACTGGTGCTTTCCATGATTGTATGTCCTCCATCTCTCTCAGCGTGGTATTCATTTATTTTTTTTCTATATTTGTTTTCTTATTGTTCTTAGCTTCAATAATGCCCTTTGACTGACGCAAGTAAGATGCCTCTTCACACTCATTGTTCTTAGCTTTAAATATTGACTTTAACCGTGTCAACAACTGTTGTATACTCGTGGTCTCCAACATTATATATTGTCCATTACTGCTGTAAGCTGTGTTGGGTCCTTTCCAAGGAGAAAGGTGGGGGTTAAAACAAACAAGGTAAAGGTATCCCCCCCCCCGCGCACTTGTGTGCTAGTCGTGTCTGACTCTAGCGGCCATGCTCATCTGCGTTTCTAAGCCAAAGAGCCAGTGTTGTGCACGTCCTTGGCCATGTGGCCAGCATGGTCATGTGCATTTCTGCGCACGGAACACTGTTTTCCCTTCCTGCTTTTTATGGCAATACAGTGGTACCCCCACTTAAGAGCAGCTCGACTTAAGAGCAATTTGACTTAAGAGCGGAAAACTGTTGGCATTTTAACTGCCGCCTTACAAATTTTAGATATGGTCTGCTCAACTTACAATTTTTTCTTTTCTTTATTTTTTTCATTTATTTTTTCAATTTTTTAGATAGGTACCCCGACTTAAGAATAGTTTGACTTAAGAGCATGCATTCGGAACGGGTTAAATTTCATAAGTTGAGGTACCACTGTACCTGTTTATCTACTTGCATTTACATGCTTTCAAACAGCTGTGTTGGTAGGAACTGGGGTAAACAGCATGAGTTTGCTCCCCTGCGTGGCATCCGGGATTCGAACCGCCGAGCTGCTGACTTTGCAGCCGACAGTTTCAGCGCTCTAGCCTGCTGAGCCACCTTGCCCCAAAACAAACAAACTAAGCAAACCAAACTAAACTACAAAAGGCTAAGAGAAACCTTATCCAGGTGATATACCCATGAATATGCATATTTATCCCCCTCCCCAGCAGGGAGTGGGTTAATCATTCAGGGAGTGGGTTAATCATTTATGGGCAATCAGATTAAAGCACCTTTACCCTCACCTGGAAATTTCCCAGGTAACCCCTCCTCTTGCTCTTCCTCCTTGTTTCCATATCTGCTGGTTTTCTATCTCTCTTGATCGATAGCTTGGGAAGATCCCTGGGGTTGGACTACAACCTCCATAATCCCCTGACTGCTTTGGGGTGTGTGTCTGCGAGTGGCATTGCACAAAACCCAGGGTTCTTCCCAATCACTCTCTCTCTCTCTCTCTCTCTCTCTCTCTCTCTGATCCCCTCCTGCACCCTCTTCCGGTTCTGCAGGTTTTGTTGCTCACGACAATGTCTTATAAAGCCCTGCCTTACCTGCTTCGTCTCAACCCAGCCCGGAAACTGGCTACCTGCAGAGAAACGAATCTTTTCCCCAAATGAACCTCCGGCAAGATTCGCTCCTACATGTACGGTGCACGTACACCACACCGGACCCACACCCTCTTTGCACCCTGTGACATTTCCTAGGTTGCAGGCACTGGCCCAAACCTGTCCTGGGTGGCGGTGAGCTCGGTGGGTTGGTTCCTGCCGTGGAAAGAAATTTCGCTGCCTGTAGAAAGTGAGAGGTTCTAAACCAGGTATTCTGCAGATAACGTGTTGTTGAGCAGAACTGTGGTTACGTCCTGTGGAAGTGAGTTTCACAGATTAGGGTGGCATACTGGAAAGGCGTTTTTATGCTATCAAAACACACACACAGAGACATCCTGGTCGAGATCTTTGTGGTGTCTTTCAGATCCCCTAGCTGTCTCTTGCAAGGGAAAGGGTTTGCTTATCCCAAGGCTGTTAGAACTGCTAGCATGTGGCCACTCCCTCCCTCTTGTTGGCAAGAGCCTGCTGTGGATTTGCACATCTTACTGAAGCAGGGTAGTTTCGGAGAAAAAGAACAGGGTGGTGGCTTCCCAAGGAGCTGGGGCAGATTGAGGGTCTGACTCAGTCCTTTTCCAGTATCTTTCAGCTGCTTTTGGAGGGGGTTTGGGATATGCATTAGACACACATACCCCAAAGAGATATTTAACAGTTCCCTTGCTGATCGAGATTTAGGGCTCACACCTGGGTTCGTCTCCACCTTTACTGTATAGTGTTTGGAGTAAGGAAATGCTCAGCTTGGAAACCATGTTGGGGAGCCCTGCGATTCCCCTCCACCCCACCCTGAATCAAAGCATCCTTCCAGGTGGGCAGCTCCTTTCTCTTCCAGTTGTGTGCAGTTGATCCCCGTTGTCCTCCTTAATTTTATTTTTATATTTTGGTGGAAATAAAAAGACAGCCAAGGTGGGGTTAAGGTCATCAGGAGAGGCCCTTCTCTCCATCCCACCACCCTCACGGGTACGGCTCGTGGGAACCCATGAAAGGGCCTTCTCGGTTGCTGCGCCCAGACTCTGGAACTCCCTCCCACTGGAGGCCAGGAGTGCCTCATCTCTGATGTCCTTCCAGAAACAGGCAAAGACCTTTCTCTTCAGGCAAGCTTTCCCTGAATGATGGACTACCTGTTATGTGTATTTTATATGAATCTATAGGATCATATAGACTTTGTGTTTATAACTACAGTGCTTATAACCTTATGTGTTTACATTGACACTTTTGTTTGTCATGTTAGTTTCCATCAGTCACAACATTTACATGGAATTTTACTCTCTTTTTAACTGCGCTTGTTTTCCTGTAACTTTAATGTAATGTTGTCTATTAATGCTGTAGGATGCCCCTCAATTCCCTGTTCTCAATACCTGAACATGTCTTAATTGTACTGGGCTGGACCGGACTGATTAGTGTAAACCACCTCGGCTCCTTTTCCAAGGCGAAAGGCAGGGTAAAAATACTCTTGAAATAAATAATAATAAATAAAATCCACCGGGGGGGGGAGAGAGGAGCAGCTCCCCTGTCCTCTGAAAAGCACCCCACCCAATAAAAACCATGTCAATGAGCCTTTCTTCCTAGCAGAAGTAAAAAAAAACAAAAAGGTGGGTGGAGCCGTGTGACCAGAAAAAAAAACAAATTCAAAAGTAGGCTAGGGGATACCTTTATTGGTCACTCCTAAAACAAAACAAAAAAAATGTAAGCTAAGCGTTCGATAGCAACTTGCTATCTTTATCAAAGCATTGTACCAAAAATGCAATCTTGAGAGAGGATGTCGTCTGAGCATGCACAGAGTGCATTTCGCGGCACGCTTCCTGAGCTTGGCAGGGGAGAGGCAGTGTTTGCAAGGCCTGGTTGGAGCACATATTCTTCTTTCCAGCACGGAAGTGGTGCTGAATGCTCCCCCCCCTCTCTCTTTCCCCTGCTTCCTCCTGGCATCTCGCCCACCCCTTTAATGGCAGCTGCAGGGGGATGGGCTCGGTGTGTGTGTGTGTGTGTGTGTGTGTGTGTGTGTGTGTGTGTGTGTGTGTGTGTGTGTGTGTGTGTCTGGCCTAGAGATTTGGGGGTGGGATGATGGGAGGAGTCTGGTGGTTGTGGGCTGAGCAGGGGGGACGACGACAAGGCCTCTCAGCTGGGGTGCTTGCCTTGTTGCTATGGGAACAGCGGCAGGAATGTTTGCCTTCCCCTCTGCAGCCGCCCTATTAACTTTGGGGGGGGGGCGGTGACATCACGGGCGCCTTGGCCAATGGGGCGCCTGCCAGCCGGCCTGGTTGCTCGGGCGATGGGAGGGGAAGCTTAGGAACAGCTGCTAGGAGATGCACGTGCACGCACGCACATCCACAGGGCACGCCCGGACACGCTCCCTCACACATGGAACACGCCTGCACACGCTGCTGCCATGCCACAGAGCCGGCTGCAGGAGCGGCCCAGGCCTGAAGCGGCGCAGTGCATGCGGTGCATGGCATGGCATGCAGTGCAAGGGTGCATGCCCACCCCCCTCGTGCCAGGCGTGTTGCCCTAGGCTCACACACACATAGCCTATCATCCTGGGAAGGCCTCAGGGCCTTGCCAGGAAAGGTGCCCGCCTCCCTCCCTCCTTGACCCACGTGACCTGTTTTGCCCCGGTTACAGGCCAGGGGCAGCTTCTCGAGCCCTGTGCCAGGCGTGCTGGGGCGTGTGTCCTACACACACGAGACCGGGCTCCTTGCACATGGACTGGGACCGGGTCCCGAATCCTGCCCTGCAGGTAGAAACCAGACCCGAATTTTAACATCTTTGGCTGGAAGTTGTAGTCCAGGTGGGCTCAATGGTTTAGACCAGTGGTTTTCCACCTGTGTGTCCCCAGATGTTCCTGGACTTCAACTCCCAGAAGTCTTCATCACGAGCTGAGCTGGCCAGGATTTCTGGGCGTTGCAGTCCAGGAACATCTGGGGACCCACCGGTTGAGAACCACTGGTTTAGACTTCCAGATGTGGCGCCAGAAGTCATGAGTTTGATTCCGCCACTCAGCCGTCTTGAAAGGGCCTGGACTGGATGATCCAGAAGGTTCCTTCCAGCTCTGGAGTTCTAGGATGATGATGATGATGATGATGATGATGATGATGATGATGATGATGATGATGATGATTGATGAAAAATCTATAGGTTGTACCTTTGTAGGCCACTAATATCTTGCATTTTTGTTTGCGACGGCCACCCAGCTCTCCCCTTTTATTTCAGGTTGTAACCTTTGTCGTTGTCATTTCAGTGACGGCGACACGGAACTTTTCTGAGATCTGACCTATTTATTTATTTATTCAGAATATTTTTTTTCCTACCCCAGCTTTCCCCTTAAGAAAGCCCTGAGGTGGCTTACGTTGAAAGGCAATGTTTAGATCACTGAGTCCAGAGACCCTATGAAGGAGGCCCAGTGGGGGATTGAACTGCCGACCTCCAAACACCTAAATCACGGAGTTATCCTGCAGTTCAGGGAACTGGATGATCTTATAACAGTCGGGGCAAGTCCCAGAATCCTTTACTTCAGTGCTATTAATCTTTAGGATTTTTTACACCTGCCTTTCCTTTAGTTCTCTAGTCACATCCAGAGGACAAAAATGCTCTCTGCCTGGTACTTTTTAACCTGCGACAGCCAGGGTTTGGGGGAGGGTTTAGATCTCTGAATATTTATTTTATTTATTTTAGAGTATTTTTACCCCGCCTTTCTCCTTGGAAAAGGACCCAAGGCAGGTTACAGTAATGAGGGATAGAATAATATACAGTCCAGTCCAATTAAGACATGTTCGAGTATTGCGAACAAGGAATTGAGGGATATCTTACCCTTACAGCATTAATGGACGACATTACATTAAAGCTACAAGGTTATAAGTAGTTACAGTATAAACACAACGTCTATGAGAGCCTATATAGATTCATATAAAAGACACAATGGTAGTCTATCATTCAGGGAAAGCTTGGAAGGACAACAGAGAGGAGGCAGTCCTGGCCTCCACTAGTGGGAAGGAGTTCCAGAGTCTGAGCGCGGTTGACAAGATAACTGCGCTGAATTTTGTATTAGAAATCACTAGTCGAACGCTTCCCGAGTGTTTAGGACTACGTGATGTATTGGCGAATTATGCAAGCAGATCCCAGTAAGAAGGTGGTAATAATAATAATAATAATAATAATAATAATAATAATAATAATAATAATAATAATAATAATAATAATAATAATAATAATAATAAAAAGCCACCCCTCGAGCATTTTCCACACTGACTTTGATAAAATTTTGTTTCCCTGCCAAGAGAACAGGACTGCAGGAGGACTGTATTCTTGCCCCCATCCTCCAAATTATCTCAAAAAGGGAGAGAGCAAAAAATTTTTATTTAAAAATATATTTTTTTAAAAGTTTGATTAGGGCAGGAGCTTGGGCACTCCCCACAAAGGGACTGAGTTTGGGAGAGCAAACTGTCACCTCTGAGAAACACATGAGCCCCATGCATTACGCCTATGGACCAACCTGCTCCATTGCTCCCCCTGCCCAGCACCATGGGTAATCCAAGAGGTGAGGATCAGGCAGTCAAAACTGTTGTGGGGGGGGGGGGAGTGGGGGTGGCAGATAACTTGGGAGATTTAGTTTGGCACTGTTATGTGTCCCCAACCCCACTTAGGGTGACCCTATGAATAAGTGACTACCAGGACGCCCATCCCCCCTAGCTCTAATCTTGCAAACTCAAGCCTGTGGTTTCCTTGAGGGGATCAGTCCATCTCTTGTTTCGTCTTCCTCTTTTACTGCTGCCTCCAACTTTTCCCAGCATGATGGGTCTTTCCAGGGAGTCCTTCTGCCTTCTCGTAATGGGCCTGAAGTAGGACAGCCTCAGATTTAATATGTTCCTCTTGAAATCTTCCCTCTTTAATTCTGCTTCTTTCACTCGCAAGGAAGAGAGCTGCTAAAAGGACCGTCCTTCCCACCCCTCAACAGTTGCTTGCTTCTAGTAAATCTCAGGGCTGGGGCAGCTATTCTATAGATTATTTAACTTTTAAAAAAGTTATTCACTCTTTGGGTGTCTGCTTGAACTGCTCTACAAGGACAAGTAGAATTAACCGATTGTGCCTTCCTGCCTGCCTTGAATGAGTTTCTAGTATTGCGTTTGTTTAGCATTTCTTCGAGCAGGATTTCGTACACTCACGGTTTTTAGCCTTCCAACTCTGAGATTATACTATATTATTATCACCCTAGCGTGGGCCTGCTAATACTGTACAAGTCATTTGCTACTTGATAGTATTACTTCTGTTTACTTTGTTGGGTGTATCCTGACCTGGATGTGATTCTCAGTGCCATGAGGACATGCATAAATACATTAGTACCTCATAAGACGAATGCCCCTTAAGACAAAAAAAATTCGTAAGATGAATGAAATGTCCAGGAATAGAAAAACCTCGTAAGACAAATTTTTCTATAGGATCCTTCGGAAGACGAATTAAATGCATTCCTATAGGAATCTGCACTAAACTGTGCTTCGTAAGATGAATTTTTCGTAGGACGAATTTACCCGTAGAACGAATTAAATTTGTCTTAAGAGGTACCACTGTACAGAGGCCGTGTATTGGCATTTAGGTAGCTGAAGTAAATGGATTCTGACGCCCAGGAAACTCACACTGAAATAAACCCGCTGAAATAAAAGGAGAGCCTTGTGATCAATACGAAATAAAATACAAACACAGGAGTAGGCAATACCTTTACAAAACACTAAAAATATCAAGTAGTGAGCTTTGGTGGATCAAGGCCACTTCATCAAGCATGCGTGGGCGTGAAGAGAGTCAAGTCTGAAAATTCGTGCCAAGATGGATTTTGCCATGAAAGTTACTCTTATTCATGAATAAATCTTTAAAGACCCACTAACTTTTGCCCTTGTCTCTCTTCGTGCTCCTGGCCTTTAATTTTGGTGTTATGTTGTGTAACTAGGAACGAACTGGTTCGTTAGACCTCCTACACAGCTACTAACGAAATGGGGGTTGTTGTTTTCTTTCCACAGCATCGTCTTCCTCTCCTGGACCCCTCGTCCCTCTCCGGGCCATACTAAGAGGGCTGATTTAAGCTGATGCTCCGTTTCCCAGAATCATGGTCAGTTTATTTATTTATTTACAGTATTTCTCTTTATTTCACTGTACAGCTTGCTGTCTTCCGAAGATGTGGGTCTGCTAACAATGGTGTGTTTTTGTGCCCCTTTCCTCTTTGCAACCCTCCTGGCTTTATCCCCATTTTACAGAACGGGAAGACTGAGGCCCAGTAGGGACCCTCTTGTCACCGTCTGGGTTGCAGCTCAGCAATTCCCAGGATGGCCTCCTACGGGAAGCCTTGAACCTATTAAGCATTTTCCGGGGTGGGGTCAAGTCTTATCAATTTTGGATGCACAGACACACACACACACACACACACACACACACACACACACACACACACACACACACACATATTCCTGGGTCCGAGCCCATCCTGCCAGGGTCCCCATTGGCTGCCTGGGTGGTCTCTGGCTGAGATTGGCTGTGGCCATCGCAAACGTGATGGCCGCCAGGGGACGATGGGGTGGAGAGAAGGGGGGGGTCCGCCAACAGCAACACAGCTGTGCCTGAGGAGGGGGGAGGTGGACCCACTCGGTCATGTGACTTCTGCTCAGGCTTTCACGCTTCTCTTGCTGCTGGGGCTGTGTGGAAGGAGGGCAGATGCAAGGGGGAAGGAGGAGGAGGAGGGAGGGAAGGGGTTTCCCTTTCCCCCTACCTCTCAGATCATCATCCTCCCCCCCCCAGCTCAGGGGGAGGACCCAGAGGTTCCAGGCTTCCAGCATCCTCCGGCTTCCAAAATCCTTGTTGGGAAGAGAGTTTTTAAAAGGGGCAGACTGGCCTGCAGGAAAAGGGGTGGGGTGGGGTGAGGGGAGGGTGGGGCTTCTGCACAGGAAGTGTGTGCATGTGTGCGGCGGTGGCGGTGGGGGGTGGTGGAGTATTGAGGATCCCTGCCATTTTCTTGGCCAGGATTGGGAGGTGCGCGTAGGTGTCTGTGGAAGGGATGATGGTTGGGTTCCTGAATCCGGGACGTTCTGAGGGCAGGAAGGGGCTGCATGAGTCACCCAGGGAAATGATGCTTTTAGGGTCCCTTTCTGCTCCCCCCCCCGGCCGTCTCTTCCTCTGCTCACATACTCCCACCTTGCTGTTGCCTTTGCAGCCGGCTTATATAACATCTGCTCTTAACGTGTCCTGGATTGAACCCCGCGCTCTCTCAAATCTCTCAACAAAGGCGGCCCCATTGGTGGGGCTGGGTGGGTGGGGGTGGCTCTGTGGGTCCTGTTGTGTGTGTGTGTGTGTGTGTGTGTGTGTGTGAGAGAGAGAGAGAGAGAGAGAGAGAGAGAGAGAGAGAGAGAGAGAGAGAGAGAGAGAGAGAGCGCAGGCAGGTTTAGTGGCTTCAAATTTAGGTATGTGGGTCAGGGTTTCAATGCTCGACTGGGGAATGTTCAGCTCCCCCTTCTCCCCCCCCCCCACCAGCAGAGTTGGAAATATACCAGCTGGTCCTCTGCAACATACAAAATAAACCCCGCTTCCTCCTCGCCAGTACCTTTCACCTGGTTATTTTCATTTTCCGCTGGCCACAAAACAGTGGATGGGAGGGAAAAGTCACAAGCTGAGGATTAACATGAAATCAAAACTACCGCCTTTGAACGGCAGTGTTGGAAGGGGTCCTCAGAGGTCATCAGGTCTAGCCCCTCTCCACGGGGCAGAATGGGGAATCGAACTTCTTCCACTTCAAGGGCCATGTCCTCGTAGAACGCTGGCGATCGGTCGCCTGAACTGGTTTCTGCCTGAGGCTGTTCTCAACAGAGCAGCTGTGCTCACGGCAGACCACTGGATCCATCTCTCCTTTCCAGAGAGATGTAGAGACAGGCAGAAGCCCCCTTTATTATTATTATTATCATTTTTTGCAAAGGGACGGGGGCTGATGGGGGTATCATGTGAAAGAAGAATAAAAATATGAGTAAGAGTCAAAAACAGCAATGTTCGGAACAGCGTATATCAGTGTTGGCGAACCTACGGCACGGGTGCCAAAGGCGGCACTCGGAGCCCTTTCTGTGGGCACCCGACATGGCCCCTTCACAGCCGCCTGTGTTCAGATTAAATTGCTGTATTGGCACTTTGTGAAAAATCACTGGGTTTTGAATTGCAGTTTGGACACTCGGTCTCTAAAAGGTTTGCCATCACTGGCATATATACTTAGGGTCTGGGTTAAAACTTATTTCTGTTGTGTAACACCAGCTCAATATTTTAATAATTTGCATTGGCTGTGCCTAGTATTTTTGACTACTACTACTACTACTACTACTACTACTACTACTACTACTACTACTACTAATAATAATAATAATAATAATAATAATAATAATAATAATAATAATAATAATAATAATAATAATAATAATACTTTGCTTCTTTGCTTCTTCTTCTTATGTATTTATATATTTTATTTAATTATTTATTTTAGAATATTTTTACCCCACCTTTCTCATTGGAAAAGGACCCAAGGCGGCTAACAGTAATGAGGGCCTCATTAATCCCTTTAATGAGGGACAATATGCAGTCCAGTACAATTAAGACATGTTCAGGTATTGAGAAACAGGGACTTGAGGGACATCGTACAGCATTAAATGACAACACTACATTAAAGCTACAAGAGAACACGAGCGATTAAAAAGAGATTAAAATTCCATGTAAAAGTTATGAGTGATGGAAACTAACACTGAAAACATAGTGTCGATGCAATCGCACAAGGCTATACTGTAAGTGGTTATAAACAGAAAGTCTATGTGATCCTATAGATTCATATAAAAGACACATAATAATATTTGCTTGCTTACTAACTGCACTGATATTTCAACAGATAGATAGGTACCTGTGTTGGAATGGAGGACAGAAAAAGGGACGTCAACCATTAGCAGCCATTGCTGAGCAGTCCCTTTGGCCCTGAAACCTCCTAAGCACCCGTTCTTCTCTCCCTTGGGCCCCGGGGTCAGCGGTAGGGTGGAAGGCTGCTGGGGTTTATACTGCCCCCAGGCACCTGCCCTCCGGAAGTTTCAGGTAACCTGGGACCTGCGTCCTCTGCTTTCTATGCTCCCCTCCTGTTACCGGAGCTGGGACCCCCTCCGGCCGGCTACTTTCCTTCTTCCTGGCCCTGGACCCCCCCCTTGCCTTTGAGAAAAGGTTGACCCCTTCCTCTCATTCCTGGGTCGTGTCAGGGGAGGGGGTGCATGGGTGGGGGTCCTCTCCCCCATGTGCTCGGCCTCGCCTGTGGGTTTCGTGGTTGGAGAAGGCCCTCCTCGGTCCTACCCCCCCCCCCCATTTGCAGGAAAAGGCCCTCCTCGGTCCTACCCCCCCATTTGCTGGGTTTAGGCATCTTCCGTCTGAAAGGGGTGGGATTGGGGGGGGGTCACAGCAGGCCATCTCAAAACACCCCTCCACCTGAAGCAGCATGGCACATGCCCGTCCTTCGACTCCCCTCGACTCAAGGGGCCTCGTACCCAAAGCCTGCCAAGGTAATAATGATGAAAGGGGCTAATAATAATAATAAATAATAATAAATAATAATAATAATAATAATAATAATAATAATAATAATAATAATAATAATAATAAAAAGATTCGCCCCCCCCACAAAGAAGAAACCTGTTGTATTTTTTTTAAATCACTTCTATAACAAATTCAAGAATGAAGCTTTTAATGTCGGTCGTGGGAAAATGTTCAAAGGTGAAGGGGGGGGTCCGAATGTCTCACCGGTGCTGACAGGTGGAAGGTGGGAGTTGGAGCCGCCTTCTCACCTGGACACCCCCCCCCCCCGGTGTCCTGCCTCCAGTGCCAGATGTAATCCAGACACCACCTTTCCTGTCCTTCCATGACATCCTAATCTACGCATGTGGTGATGCAGTTCGCACATTACGCTTTCCCCAGGATCTGTGGAGGTGCCAACGGCTCCCCCCCCTTTTTTTTTTGCATTCACTTTCCTTTCCTCCCCCTCAACACATTTTCACACAGACAGGCGGGCGAGACCCAGCCACATGCTTTTTTAAAAAAAGAGTTGAGCTGGGGACACGCTCCCTTACTGCGGCGCTAGGTTTGGGTGGGTGGGTGGAGCGCGTTTGCGTTTTTCACATTCCACGATGATCTTTATAATAGGCTGGTGTCCTGATGATAAGTTTGTTGTTTTCCTGCAGCAGGCGGGGTAGCCGTGTCTCTCTCTGTGTGTGTGTGTGTGTGTGTGTGTGTGTGTGGGCCAGCCGTGGGGCTCACAGCACAATAGAGAGGTCAGAAAAAAAATATAATCCAGCAACACGTGGGTGGAGGACTCGAACCCAGGTCCCTTGCTTTCTCTGTGTCTCTTGCAAATCAGCATGTGTGTGTGTTTTCCTTCCCCAGACACAGCTTTCCTCCTGGTGCTCCCTTGCCAGTCCTGGCGGGGCGGGGGTGGGGGGGGTAGAGAAGGTGCCATTTGTCTCCCCATCTGTTTTGAGGAGGGTGGAATCCGCTTTGTAGGATGTGATTGCAGTGACTCCTTTTTCTCAAGGGGGCTTGCCGGGTGCCAGTACAAGTGGCACCTTCTGTATAAAGGAATTAATTCGTTCCAAATGAAATTCTGTTAAGCAGATTTTCCTTTGTACAAATTTCCCATAGGAATGCATTGAAAACAGAGTAAACCCTAATCGCGACCGTTTTTAGGTTGTACGGATTCGACCCATGGACAATTCTGTTAAGCAAATTTCCCCTATCTCCGGAATTTTTTATGTTGTAAAGATTTTATGTTATACAAACCGTTTGTTATACAAGGATCCACTGTATGCGCCTATGGGTGGGGTGTTGGACGACCTCTCTATTGGAGGCAGGGCAGTGGGATTTCTCTTTTTCACCCAGAAGGAAGCCGAACTGGTGGGGAGGAGCGCTAGGCTTCTAAGGTGACCAGAGAACTCATGGCAAGAGGACTGAGGGGTTTTTTGATCACCTAGTGTTGCAGGTCAGTCATGAAGGTTAGGGGATCGGCCACCATACTCTGGTGGTGGAGCCACATCCACCAAGCCCAACAACAGAGAGAGTCTAATTCAGTCCTGGGCTTCTAGTCCCCTGGAAATTCCTGCAGATTTGAACCGGAGAAGTGATCAGCTGCAGTGCTTTCATTGCGTGCCATCTGCCCGTTGTGAGAGAGGCAACCCAAGAGTTTGGGGTCTGCTTAGCAGCAGTTTTGGTTCTTTGTGGTTCTTTGTGGCCCAGTGATTAAATGCTTGTGTGTGTGTGTGTGCGTGTGTTGGGTCGTTACAGCCATGTCCGATCCTTCGTGACCCCATGTCCATGGAGTTTTCTTGGCAGGAATACTGGACTGGCTTGCCAGTTCCTACTCCAGGCGCCTACAGCACCTGGTATTCCCTGGTGGTCTCCCATCCAAGGACTAACCAGGGCCGACCCTGCTTAGCTTCCGAAATCAGGCGAGATCGGATGTGCTTAGGGCATCTAGGCAGCTAAAGGCTTGTACTGCCACTAAAACTGAGCTCACGACCTGGGGTTCGATCCCAGGTAGCTGGCTCAGGGTTGACTCAGGCTTCCATCCTGCCGAGGTCGGTAAAATGAGTACCCAGCTTTCCTGGCAGGGCAAATGTGTAGCCTGCATAATTAAAAATTGTAGCCCACCCAGAGAGTGCTTGAATTGCTATGGGGCGGTACATAAGAAGCAGAACTTTTTTTCCTTAGGAGGTGTGGCCCTGCCTGCTTTGGCTGCTATGCCAATGAGAAGCAGAGATCCTGCCCCTGGGAAACAGCTTCCTGGAAAGAGAGGCTACCCTAGTCAGGATCGCAAGAGGCCCTGAAATGTGTCCCTTTCCCACTGCTTTTATGTGTGCTGAATTTCACTGTCTTTCACGGCCGCGTATATATTATACTGAACAAATAAGGGAATATGACAGAGTTCTTTTAACACCCCCCTCTTTCTCTGCCAACCCAGCTTTCAGTTTCGGGGACAGCAGCTTTTGGGGTGGGTGGGGGTCAAAGATGCTGACCTACCTAGAAGTAGGGTGTCCGATAGATAGACCGTTCGGAAAAAACAGAGGGATCAATTTGGACGAGTTATTCGGCTTTCAAGGGTAATAACAGAATGAAGAGGTAGCACACAGTATAAAAATTATAACATTTTTATGTCCCAGAGCCCAGTTATGCAGTGAAGCTTGTGGGGAATACGTGGGGGGGGGCTTTGTTTTTGAGCTGCAGGTTAGGAAAGGAGGGACCCTAAGTAGGCAGAATCCAGTGAGGTGTTTTTTGGGGGTACTAGGAGCACCCCTACCAGCACAAAGCATCTTTCTGCCCTACAAGAGGGTCCTCTGACTTCCACCGTGCCTGCCTCGCTCCTCTCCCCCACACCACGCCAGAAGAAGTGTTTAGGGTCACCCAAAACGGTCAGGGACCCACAGCGCACCCTGGTCCAGATGGCCAGCCAAGGGTAGGCGGATGCTGCCCGGGCTTGCTGGCTCTCCTCTGCCGGCGCCCGGTGGCCGGTGCGCCATCGGCTCATGGTTGCGCCCTGGCAGCGCAGCCAGCCATCCCGCCTAGCCCCCCCCCCCCATTGCAGAACACGCCTGCACGCTCCGCATCCACTCCTTCCCCCAGATCCTCACCCCCTTCTCTTTCCGACCCCCCTCTCCCCGGGCCGGGCAAGTCTCCTTTTGGCCCGGATCCCTCTCCGTCCCCTCCGTGTCCTTTCTCGTCGCCGCCGCTCGTCTTTTGGGGAGGTCTCGCCCCGTTGGAACCGCGTCGGGTCCGCCGCCTCGGAGCCCCACCTGGCACCTGTTCCTCCGCCTCGCCCCACTTTCCCAGCGATCGGGGGTGGGGGTGGGTGGGGAGGGCAGTCCCAAAGGGGTGGGGGTGGGGGCTGGGGCGCCCAGGAACCCCCCCTCCCTTGCCCCCCAAAACGGCAAGCCAAGAGCACCCCCACCCCCCACCGCACCGCCAGGATCCTTCCAGGAGGGTCCCTTGCGCCAGCCCTGCCTGCCTGCTTGCTTGCTTGCTTGCTTGCCTGCCCCCTTGCCGG
This sequence comes from Phrynocephalus guinanensis, assembly GCA_037367245.1. Taxonomy (NCBI): domain Eukaryota; kingdom Metazoa; phylum Chordata; class Lepidosauria; order Squamata; family Agamidae; genus Phrynocephalus; species Phrynocephalus guinanensis. Next base: position 3,144,059 of record CM074743.1, read on the forward strand.
GGTGTCGGGGGTGGGGTGGGGGTGGGGTGGGGGGGCATTGCGCCGCGGGTCGGTCCGATCCGATCCGGGCGGGGTGAGGTGGGGGGGGACCGCGGAAATCCTGCCGCAGCCCTTTCGCGAGTGGCGGCTTCTCTTGCGCCGGAGCCAGCGCGAGAGAAGGGCTGGGCGCAAGCAAGGGAGGCCGCCTCCCTTCCCTCTTTGTGTGTGTGTGTGTGTGTGTGTGTGTGTGCGTGTGTGCCGGAAAGGGAGGGGGAAAAGGAGGAGGAGGAGGAGAGAGGGAGGGAGGGGGAGGAGGGACGTCTGGGCTCGGGGAAGGGGGGGCCGGGAGGGGGTTGGGCGCAGAACACAACCCTCATTTCTTTGTTTGAGTAGAGCCTGGGAAAAGGGGGGGGGGGGCGCGCGAGCCAGCCAGCCAGGCAGCCAGCTTCGAAGGCAGGCAGGCAGGCAGGCAGGCAGGCAGGCAGGCAGGCAGGCGAGCCAGCCAGCCAGCCGCCGTGTGTGTGTGTGTGTGTATATATGTGTGTGTGTCTGTGTGTGTGCAAGCGAGTTAGTGTAGGTCGCACAGAACCAGCGCCGCCGAATCCGGTGGATTGAGCTCGCTTGGCCCTCAAAGTCGGCGCTCCCTTCCCCCCCGCAAAAGCAGCAAGATCGGCTTTTATTTAATTTTCCCCCCCCAAGGGAAGCCCCCCCCCTTCTTCTTCTTCTTCTTGACCCTTTGGAACAACAACAACAAAACAGCAAGCACCCCCCCCGGGGTTTTTTTTCCCCCTCCTCGCCCCCTTCAAAAAAAGAGAGAAAGAAAGAAAGAAAGAAAAAGACAAGACAAGACTGGACATTTTGCAAAAAAAAATTTTTTTTTTACCTCTCTGGTTTCCCAGCCAAGCGAAGGGGGGGGGGGACCCCGAGGAACGGCGCTTCCTTCGGCTCCCCAGTCTTAGCAGCCGCGGCCCCCCCTCACCGTCTCCGCAGGTAATGTTGGCTCCTTGAGCCCCCCCCCGCGTGCCTTTGCTGTCTGTCTGATTCCCTCCTCCTCCTCCCCCCCCCCTTTTTGCATCTTCTTGTTCTATATAGTGGGTGTCTTTTTCTCTGTGCTTGCCTTGAGCAGTTTTCATCGGGGGGGGGGGGGGTTGATCTCGCTTTCGCCCTGGGTATGTTGGAGGGGGGTGTACGCGTGTTTCTTGGGGTTTTGTAGTGGGGGGGGGTTGTCCGTGGGAGGAGAGACTCGGTTCGTGGCCGGCGGCGGGTGTGTGTGTGTGTGTGTGTGTGTGTGTGCGTGTGCGTGTGCGTGCGCGTGTGTCTCGGTGCCTGGGCGCGCGCGTGTGCCAAGGGGCCTTGCTGGCCGCTTCTGTTGGCTTTGTTATCGGCCGCCAAGAGGACCGAAGGTGGGCGAAGCAGCCTTGGAGAGGCCTAGCAGAGAGACGCTGCCCACACACACACACACACAAACACACACACACACACACACACCCGCGTCCCCGTCCCCGTCCCCGCTGCCCCTCGGCTGGCCGGCCGGCCTCGCTTCACCCGCAGCGAGGGACCTTTAAAGGAGCTGCAGCAGCACCAGCCGGAGGTGGCGATGGTGGACCCGGCTGGGAAGGGGACGGACGGACCCTCCTCCGGCGGCAGCAGCAGCAGCAGCAGCAGCAACCCCCGGCCAGGGCCACCCGCCGCGTGGATCGGCCGCCCACGAGCGAGGAAAGAGCCGCGCTTGGCCCCGACCTCACGCCGGCCCAAGGAGCCTTTTTTTTTCCGCCCCGGGGATCCGTCCGGGAAACCTCCTTTCCTTTCCTTCCCGAGGCCCTCCTTGCGCGCGCCCCCACGCCCGGCGATCGCCACGTTTGGATGTCGTGGGTGCCCGGCGGCCGCATCCTGCCCGGGTGCCGGCTTGGGTCCGGGACGGGACGGGTGGGGGGGACGGGACACGACACCCCGGTGCCTGCCTCTGTGGCCTGGAAGTCACTGGGGAGGAAGGACCCCAGCGGAGGGGAAACTCCGGCCGGTGCGCGCGCGACTGGGAGCGACCAGAGAGCTGGTTTGGCACCAGGGGCACGCGGGGACTCGGTCTGGGCGCGCACCCCGCTTGGATCGGATGCCTCCTCCGGCTTGAGCAGCGAGCCCCCCCCCCATGCCTTGCGCCCATTCCTGCCTTCCACGGACACACACACACACACAAAAAGGAAGGATGGGGCTTTTGGAAAGCCAAGACCCCACTCCTTTCGGAGGGCGGCAGCCATGTTATGGTCAGGGCAGGCCGAGAGGAGGGCAGCCCACTCGCGCACAGCCTGGCCGCCCTGGTAGGGTCGGAGTCGCTGCCCGCTGGAGACCTGATCCCACCCGCTGCCTTGGCAAGGGAGGCGAGACGGGGAAGATGGATGCCCAGGATGGCACTGCGATCCGCAGCTCGCTCTGTCTTTCTCTATGTCTGTGCCTTTCCAGCCACGTCTCCCTGTAGCCAGGGGAGACTCGGTGTGTCCTCAACATTAACCAGAGGTGCAACTTTGCCCAACTCCAGCGCAGGAGCCTTCGGCTGCACCCAGATCCTGTTTCCTAGCAGGATCTGGCCCTAGAGAGTTGAAAATGCCAGGGTTTTCTTTGGGGGGGGGGAGAGAAAGATTGTGAGACATGCTGTTCCAAAAAAAAAGTACAGGGGGAAAAGTCTGGGAGGTGGATGAGGACCAGGGCTCCCTGTGTGTGTAATAGGTGGTGGTTTTACTGTGTTATCAGTTGGAGAACAGAAACTAGATGTTCTGAACAGTAGAGGTTTGGAAGGAGACCGGGAGAAAAATCAGAAGTTGTGTTTCTGTTGGGGTGTGTGGTTGTGTCTTCCCCCTTCGACTCCGATTTGTTGAGATGGTCTATTTTTGGGAAATGCCAATTCTGTATCGCCGGCGGAAGGTGGATTTTAAATGCCTGTTTGGGAAGGGAGGGGCAGCAGCGGAGCAGGGCTGATTGGCCAGGTTTTGCTTTTGGAAGCTGGACAGGCGAAGAAGGGATGGACCAGACCCGGTGGAAAGTTTGGGGAGGACAGGGTCAGGGGTCAGTTTGCACTGTGGACATAGGTCGTGGACAGGGAGGGGAGGACTCAGAAAAGGTAAGGGAGCTCTGCCTTACATTCTGCAGTTGTTTCCCATGCCCTTCAAGGTGTTTCAGGGTGGGTGGGTGGGAGGTGTGGGGTTGTCAGTGGAATAAAGGTCAGTGGGGAACTGAGCCCACAGAAAGGGCTCCTTCGAGTGCCACCTTTGGCACCTGTGCCATAGGTTCGCCAACACTGATCTAGGGCTTAGGCTGGCTTTTGGATCTGCAGTGCTTGGCAACTGTGGAGCACCTGTTCCTTTAAGAGTGCCCAGGTGAGACCGGTTAAGAAGGTGTGCTAGCCAGCATGAGGGTGGCACCAGCTGGCTGACAAAACGGGTTGGGCCAGCCAGCCAGCCAGCCAGCCAGCCAGCCAGCCAGCCGCTGGGAGCACCCCCTGGGACAAAACCACAGGTGAGTGAGAGAGCAAGCGAGTGTGCCGTACAGGGGTGCCTTTTAAACAGTCCGTTCTTCCTTTGTGTTCTTGGCCAGCCCGAGCGGATCGGATAGATGTGTGAGTGTGAGGTTCTGGAAACCTGCCTGTGCGACCAGGCAGCGGTGTGTCGAGGAAGTTAGGGTCACTTGCCTACAACACATCGCAGGTTGTCGACTTCAGACCAGAGATGTTTCCAGTAGATCCTGGGGTTTTTTTTGCACCAAGGAAGGGCCCCCGGCTGCCCCCTCCCCCAACCCAGATGGATTCTCCTGGGTGGTGTTGCGCGTCCTTGTTGCCACGCGAGTGGGTATGGCTGGTGCTTTGGAGGGTGCGAGTGGGGGAGTCATTTAGGGTGATCGCAATGGCTCCTCCTTGGGTATGAATGGAGATATGCTGCCTTCCCTCCCTCTCCTGAAACCCTCGCATCACATGGCTTCGTAGTGGGCTGGCACAGCGCGCAGCAGGGGCCGATGGGAGGCAAGGCACCTGGGTTCTGCCCGAGTCCTGTTCTCTCGAGACAGAGGGGCTAGTTGCAGAAGCGTGATCATTGTAGGTTATTCTTTGGGGAGGGGGATTCCAGCAGGAGAGGGGACGTCGGGGTGCCTCTTTTCTGAACCCAGGAAGGGCTGCCACTTGCCTGGGGGCAGGGGAGGGGAAGAGGGAGGTCCCAAGAGGAAGAGGCTGGAGCCGGGATCTCTGAGATCCTGAAAAGTTCATTCTCTGGGGTTTGGCACCTTTGGGCCTAAGAAAAGAGTTGGCAGTTTAGGGAACAGGCAGAGTCCAGGACCCACGGAGACCGACCCACCACCGAGAGAGGAGAAGGCTTTGCCCCCCCCCGCCTCTGAATTGCTTCCCAGGGTGGGGAGGGGGGGAGCTTGAGGAAGATAACTCTGGACTACAGCTCCCAGAATCTTGCAGTCTGCACTGGGGGGGGGCTGGGAGTTGTAGTTAAAGAACCCAGCATTTCCAGGGGGTACTCTGACAGACTCCTTTTTTCAGAAATAACTTGGAAGGATTGAGACTTGACATCTCCTGACAAGACCCCCCCTTTTTTTCCAACTCACACCCTATCATCTCCTCCCTTCCTGTACAATCAGCCCGACACTGGATTTTTCCCTAAGGGGTGGGGTTCAGTGATTTTTCAAGTGCCTTTTTTTTAAAACAGAAGCGGGAGATTTTGCTGTACCGGCTCCATGGCGTTATTCCAGAATCTCAAAAGACACGCCGACGTCTCAACCCCGTCGCCAGAGCCTGGCCTTTCTTGAAGAGAAGCTGTTAGGACAGGGGTTTCCAAATGGCTTTAAAAGCGCTGGAGACGAGGACTCTTTGCAAAGCGTGGCCTTGGATCCCCATGAAACTCATTTTACTGTACTTCCTCTTCCAATATTTCCTGATCCCGCAGTGGCCTGCCCGGTTGCCCTGCCTTATCTTCTCAGAGGTTTGGGGAAGGGAGGAGCTGCCGAAGCAGGTGTGCCTTTGAGGGGGGGGTGATGCCCGTGACAGGTGCCCTCTCCAGAGGAAGGGGAGAAGAGGAAGCCTTGGACAGCCCGCCTACTCCTCTCTTGCACCATGTCCTCATTTGCTTCTAATCCACCGGCGCACCCTCCAGCCCAATGTCTGGGCAGCAGGATCGGACTAAGCTCTCGTGCACGGCTCTTCCAAGGGACCCTCCCTCCCCCGATATCTTTCCTAGAAAGTGTTTTTCTGTGTGTACAGGCGCATGCCGGGTGCATGGCGTGCTTGCGTCCGGGGCGGTACCTGATGTTGCTTTGCACAACTTTGCTTTTCTGCCTCCCTCCCCCTGCACAAAAAAAACCCCACAGGTATTTTTTTGTAAGGGAAAGGCATGAAAACTGTTGTGGACCCAAGACAGAACGCTATGTGTTTTGACCATGCACAGAAAGGCACACTTGGGGAGGGGTGTTGTTGTTTGCATGACTCCAGGACAGGGAAAGCCACAAGGCAGTTTGGGGGTGCTTTTTTAAACTCGGCCTGTTTTATTCGACATAAGCTTTGCCTGCGGTCCACAGAAGCCTTATCCCATATGGAACGTGATCATCCTTAGGGTGCCATGAGACCTAGCCTGGTTGAGGCGTGTGGTTTTTAGTCGTGACGAAGGCTGTGTAAATATCCTGCTTTCTCGTGCGCAGAAATGCATCAGGTGGGATGATGAATTTTTGACGACAGCTCCCACTCTCTGGAGAGCCTTGAAATAGATCCTAGTTTTCCCACTCCCCACGCACCTCAAATGTAAATACAGTATCTATATATTCCATACTATGAACATGTCGCTGGTGGTAGCTTCAGCTGAGGTTCTACGTCCCTGGTTCCCTGGCTGTGGCGTGTAATTCTCGCATAAACACCTGCTGAGATTTGGACCGGAGTCGTGTGTCGCTTCCCTATGAAAACAGGCTTGCCATTCAAAAAGATTGTGCATCTGGGTTGGTTCATTGAGTCACAATCGCAACATCATGTGTAGGAGTCTTGATTTTCCTACTTGATACATCATTGTCATCCTATTTAGATCTTGATAAAAATATTTCTCTTTCTCTCTCTGTGTGTGTGTGTGTGTGTGTGCGTGCAAACATTTTTTTTTAATGTGACTCTCTGCTTAATCAGAGGAAGATAAGAGGTGGTTTTGCTGGTTACAGGCCGGTTGGGTGATTGTGCAAATGCGCTCTTGTGCTTGTAAAATATAGGTTGCAGCATCCCTCGTGTTGTAACACATCTGGGCTCCCGAGTGTGTGCCTTCATGTTCAGAGGAGGTTGATATGGGTCAGGGAAGGGAGGGAGCGCTGATGGAGGGGGCAGCATTTCTTGGTGGCGGGGACAGTGGGGTAATGAAAGATTCTGGATTCTGAGGTGTGGGAAAATGGAATATTGGGGCGATACGATTAGCACTGCGGGATGCAATTTTTTTTAAAAAAAATGGAGCGCTGGCCCTAAAGATTGTCCTGGGTCCGAAAAGAAAAAAAAGTTTTGCAACAAGAAAAACCAAATTTGCATGCGGGAAGAGGAGCCTGGGGTGTGGAGAGGTTGTTGTGTTTGCTGTCCACCCCTCCCCTCTTCCTGTCCCGTCTCTTGGCCTTTTCCACACTGAGCAGTTCCTATTTTGTTCTCAAACGAGAGAGAGGAAAGAGGCAGTAGGGGACCAGGGGCTGGTGCAGGGTGTGCTTCTTGGTGTCGCAGAACCTGTTTCCCTCCCCATGACAAAGAATGTGGTGAAATTCAGAAATGTATTCCTACCACAAAACTGAAAAGCCGCAGCGTGAGACTGAGAGTGAGAGCGAGAGCTCTTTTTTAATTAATTAATTATTTAACAGTTTCTGTGATGATGAGCTGCTCCTCTTGCCTTCCCGAAAAGTTCGTTAATAAGACAGGCATGTCACGTGGGATCCCATTCCAAGTCTGCCCCATCAGGGAACTCTTACATCATCATCATCATCCTCAGAGGCAGCAGATTGCTCTTTCTTGCATCATCAGGAAAAGTCACCAGCTGGAACCTGGTTGGATTACACATGGCCATTTATGTCTTCATGCTCCCCAGGTGATGCCAAGTCCCTCCCTTGCTTCACTTTTTACCCATGGCCATTTATCTGCTTGCAATAGTGTCAAAATGCAGCTGCGCCAGAAACTGCAGAAGTTTTTGGCTTCTACGTTTCCGTTGTTGGGTTTCCTCAAGGAGGAGCTGGCTGGTATTTATTAGAACCAGTGTCTTCCCCAACCCTCCCTCCCACCCACCCACCCACCCTTCGCTTGTGCAAGGTGCAGCATCAAAAGCAGTGGTTCCCAAACCTTGGATAAGCCATGCGCTCCTGGACTAAAACTCCCAGATGCCCCCACCAGTAGCTGTGCTGGCCAGGATTTCTGGGAGTTGTAATCCAAGAACTACAGGGTACGTTTGCAAAACCAAGTGGAACGGAATTGTGAGCCATCTTCACCCTCCACAAATGAAGCTTCTGCACCTTTATCTCCAGGTAAACGTGTTGAAATAAATAACTTTAAAAGAAGGGTTCCTCAGTTACTGTTACCAAGAGCAGTTCAAATGTGGAATTAGTTAGATAAGTCAGCTGTATGGATTTTTGTTGTTATGTGACCTTGAGTGGCCTTTGACTTATGGTGACCCTGATATATTCAGGAGTAGTTTTACTGGTGCCATTCCTATGTACGCCCTGAATTTCCACGGTCAGGTAGGGATTTTAGCCCAGGGCCCTTGAATCGGAGTCCGATGTGGCATCTATCACGCTGCAGTGGCAGCCCTTGACTCCGCCACTATGAGCTATCACTTTGTCTACTGTACATACTAAGGAAGAGAAAGTTGGGGATTTCCCTTTGCTTTTATGGTTGTGAACTGAGAAACTCCTGGTTGTTTTCTCTCGGTTTCTTGACCTGGAAAGTAAAAGGGTGTGATGTTTTGACTGCATGGCAGCTGAATATGTGGTTTCATAGACCGTCATCCCTATTAAGGGAATCACATACGTAGACACCCAAGAGTCTAATGGCCATTTGCTTCTTGAACATAAGGTGCTCTTGCCCCGGGGGTCCAAGGCATTGCACTTGTTCCTCCTTAGCAGATAAGGAAAAGCTGTTTTCCCTATCACGCAACACTAGAACTAGGGGGTACTCCATGAAACTTTTGGGTGATAGATCTCAAACAAATAAGAGAAAGTACTTTTTCACCCAGGGGATCACTGGTCTGTGGAACTCCCTGCCAGAAGAAGTGGTGACAGCTGTCAGCCTTGACAGCTTTAAGAAAGGATTAGACAAGTTCATGGAGAACAAGGGTATCCATGGCTCTCATTATGGATGCCTCAGGACAACTTCTGGGTTGGAGAGAGAGGCAGGGAATCTCTCAATGCGGGGAATCATAAGCAGGTGAAGACATCTGCTGGGGAATACCCTGAAGCAAATGGTGAGCCGCTGTGTGAGAGAGAATGCTGGACTGGATGGGCTGTGGCCTGTTCCAGCAAGGCTGTTCTTATGTTAGGTTTCAGGGCATAAATGATGCTGGATCGGAGCTCGGATCCGAGGTCCAAAAGACAGATCACGTCTCAGCCAAGAATAACGGCCGGGGTTGTGGCTGCTGTGAATCCAGTTGCACATTTCTTAACCGTAGTGTGCGTGGAACCTCACCGTTTATAACCAGAGAGATCTCTGCCCCTAGGGGCTTCCAGTCTGAGAGCCTAAATTTCGTCAGAGGGCTGGAGCAGAGATGAAAAAGTGTAGTGGGGAGGGGAAGGAAGGACTCTGACAAAAGCATCGTGGGTCTCTTTCACCCCGGGCGACCGACAGGCAGTGAATATGAGGCTTTCTCAGCATCACGGGGGGAGAAGATTGTTCCACTCCCCCTCCCCTAGGATGCCTAAGAGATTCCGGCACCATCTCCAGCTGCTTGACCGCCTCCACTCTCGGAAGGGATCTTCCCAGCCCCCGTGGGCGGCCGTGAAGGGTCCTTCTTATGCCACTCTCTGTGTTCATTGTCTCTGCACACTGGGACCTTTATATCGGCCGAGACTGAGATGCCATCCTTTACGCACCACTTCTGTGAAAGAAAGTGTGCCCTCCCCCCCGCCCCCGCCCCCGCCCCTCCTCATGATGACTATTCATGTCATTGGGGGGAGCGCTTTTGCATCGATCTTTTTAAAATGAGCTTTCTGCCGGCCCCGTTTGTTGTTCCCATTCTACAGATCAATTGAAGCTCCCGGGAAGGGGGGGGGAAGCAGAGAAGAAGGATGTGATCCGACCACGACATAAAGATCACCTGGGGTCTCCCCAAGAAGGGTTACGTAACCGGCTGTGATCTTTAAAGCCACCCTTCCGTCCAAATGTGATCCAACTCACTTACCACTGGACCCACAAGTTCTGGGCTGAGTGCGAAGCTGGGTCAGGACTGCTCCTGATCTAGTGCTCATTTTTTGGTTGCTGGCAAGTAGAATGAACCAGGCCGGGTGTGGGAGGTGCTCCATAAAAAAAAAGAAATCAGTCTAAACCGCCTTCTGATCACACCCTAAAAGAAAGAGAGAAAGCATGCTCCTTGCCTAAGGGTGCACCCCAAGCTTGTCACACAGGGAACACCTAATGCCACCCGTCTACTTTGACCTCCTCTTCTGAGTTCTTATCTTCCTTCGTTCCTTTTTTCTTTTTAAAAAAATTTTTTGTCACTTTGGTGACTAAGCTCCTGGAAGGCAGGGCAGGATCACCCGGGGGGGGGGGGCTGGCTGGCTGGGAGCCCACCTTTGGGGAGCAGAAGACAGGAAAAGTTGACTTTCCACACTCACACCCTATACCAGTGATGGCGAACCTATGGCTCGGGTGCCAAAGGTGGCACTCGGAGCCCGTTCTGTGGGCACCCAACATCGCCCCTTCATAGCCGCCTGTATACAGGTTAAATTACTGTATTGGCACTTTGCAAAAAAAAAAAATAGTGGGTTTTGAATTGCAGTCTGGGCACTCGGTCTCTAAAAGGTTCACCATCACTGCCCTATACGAAGAGGCTCCTGAAGTCTTTTGAGATCTCTCCACGTGTCCGCTGGGCCATGCAACTTTTATTTATTTATAGTATTACTAGAATGTTTGAGTTTCCTTGATCGTCTACCTGTCCTTCAGTCAGCTTAAGGCAGCCGACACGCCGCGGGTCCTCCCTCTGCCTGACAACAACCTTGCGAAGTAGGTCAGTCTGAGAGGTGGGAGGGGGCCAGAAGGGAGGGGGGAGAAGGGCTCCCTCAAGGTCACCCTTTGTGATTGACATGCCTCACTAGGGACCGAAAACACAATTTCCCAAACCCTCACTGCTAACCACTACACCACACTGTCTCTTGTTCCTTGTGCGGAGGAAGGGGATTCTGGATTCTAGTTTTCCCTTAATCAGGCATGTCCATACTTCGTCCCTCCAGATGTATTGGGCAACAACTCCCACAGTGCTTTGCCATTGGCACTCTAAGCTTAGAATTCTGGGAGTGGTGGTCCAAAACATCAGGAGGGCCGAAGATTGGACATGCCTGCACGGTGCCTGCTTGAGTGACTTGATTTCTGACCATCCATGACCCTTGCCTGGAAGCCAGAGGAGCTGTGAGCGAGGCGATCGGGGTGTGTGTGTGGTGTCTTTGCTCAGATAAGCCACAGCTGGTGCCTCTGGAGGGCTGATAAAGCCAGGAACATCACTGGTGTAGAGGGCATCAGCAGCCAACAGTGCGGGAGGCGGCGGGGGGGGGGGCAGCAGCAAGGTTATAGAAGGTTGACCTTGAATCCTCCTGTAGAAGAAGGCGGCTGCAGGTACTGTATTCCCAACACAGTATTCACGGCTTTGTACCCACCATTCAGGTATTGGTTTGGTTGTTTTCCCAAGTGCAAAACCAAGGAGGTTGAGCTCAGAGAGGTATTCGTTGGAGCACAGCACCCAGAATCCCTGAGCCAGCTGGATGGCGGCGGGGTGTATTTTGGGCATGGCCAACATTTCTAACCTGTTTTCCTCCCGGATCACCAGGAGTTAATAGGCTGCAGCCAACGGGGGCATCTGACACAGAATTATACCCCCCCCCGTATGCTTTCCTGCTTCTACTCTGCGTGTGTTTGGGAACTGTTGACACAGTTATTTGCTTCTCCCGATGTGGCAGGAACGATGCACATCAAAGGCATGTAGCTGTGTGTGGCACATGTGTGTCAGAGCATAGTACATGTGGATGTGATTCTGTGGATGATTTGGTTTTTTTTTGATCTCTGTTCACAAGGGGCTAACTTGTGAGGCCTACGTTCGGTGGAATATTTTTATTTGTTAGCAGTATTTGAAATATTGTAACCTGCCTTTCTCCTTGAAAGGGCCCGACGAGTGGGTTTGTTCATGGTAATCGGTGCTCCCATGAACGCATACCTGATGCCATGTTCAAAACTTCAGTCTAGTTAATCAACAAAACAAAACTGTCCCCCTCCCCACCGCCGCCTGACATCTCCTCTCTTGATTCCCCACAGGACCGGGTTCCGCATCATGGCTGGAGCGTAGCCGTAACCCCCCCGCCAGCCGCGCCTTGTGGGCCACAACGCCGCATGGGTCCGGCGTGGGGGGGGAGTCAGCCCGTGAGAAAGCAGAGACTGGAGACCTCCCCGGCTATGGTGAGTACCTGAGACAATGTTGGTGCTGGGGGGGCTTCCTTCCAGAGAAGGGGCTTACCCATCCGCATTTCTGTGATTTCTGCTTCTTTTACACCAAGAATGGATCAAGTGATTGGGGGGAGGGGGGAGGGAAAAGGGGGTGGTCTGTGAGGTTTGGCGTAGTTTTGGAAGAGGGGTTCTGGCCTGTTCCGTTCCTTTAAAATCTCCTTTTCAAAAATGCAATATTTTTTTAAAGTATGATATGCCAGCCTTCTCCAGGTGCAAAGCTGCACCTACAGCTTGCTTAAGACTCATGCTTGGGCAATGAGATTGTAGGAGTTATCGTCCAACACATTGCAGCAGATGGATTGGGTTGGGAGTTGACCACGGAAGTGGACACGGTGGTGGCAGGGTGGTAAAAGTGGTCTTGTGCAGGATCTTCTCTTTGAACCAGCGAGTAGGTTTGGTGGGATGTGGGGCACTTGGGTGTCCCAGGGAAGGACCAAAATGGATTACCTGGTGGGTGAGTGTGAACTGGAACAAGTTGTGCACGGATGTCTTTGCGTCATGCTTTGGTCCAGCTAGAAGTGAAGCATGCTCAGGAGAGAGACCACAGCCTGTACCTTGCGCATGCATACACAGATAACACACACACACAAAAAATGCAACTAGTACCTCTCCGAGCTCTGTGAAGGAATTTGGGGTTGTGTACAGTCCTTGCACAACCTCCCTGGCTTTGCACTGGGAACACCCCAAAGACAATACCTGAACGGTGGAGTGTAAAGCCGTGAATGCAGTGTTGGGAATACAGTACCTGCAACCGCCTTCTTCTGCAGGGGGAATCCAGGTCAATGTTGTCAGTTCAGTGGTACGGCGGCACGTTTTCTGGACTATCCTGATGATAGATCATATTTGGCCGGAAGGGTCGCTTTAAAGATCACGGCCGGTTATGCAACCCTTCTTGGGGAGATCCCAGGTGATCTTTTATGTCGTGGTCGGATCACACCCTTCGTCTCTACTCCCCCCACTTTTTTCCGGCACCTTCAGTTGATCTGTAAAATGGGGACAAGCGGGGCCGGCAGAAATCTCTGCTTCCTCCCTTCCGTTGTTCTCTTCCTCCTTTCTGGTCCAGCCTCTCCGATGGATGGGTTCGGCCCCCTTTCTCCACGCCTACCCTGGCGCATAGCCAGCGGAGCAGCTGGGCTCGGTGCGTGGGAGCAGAAGGGGCGGAGGGGGGGGTCAGGGAGACCTCGGAGGGAGGATCCTATACATGTCCACAAGGAGGAGGAGGAGGAGGAGGAGGCGGCGAATGAGAGAATTGAGAGAGTGACTCACAGGCTGCCCCAGAGCAGTGCGCCTGCCTGCATCCCTCAAACAAAACGCAGCCGCAGCCGGCTGTGACCTTAAAAGGCTCCTTACTGGAGAGAACCGCCGTTAACCCCACACGGCCCTTTAACGAGAAGGCGATCTTTTTCAAGCCAGGCCAACAGATTCCCCCCAGTTGATCTCTCTGAATCTTTGATCTCCTGCCCACAAGCCCCCGATGCCCTGTTCCGACATAGGGTATCGGGATCCTGTGGTTGCACAGAGAGGAACGAATGTTTTACACACACACACACACGCACGTGCACACACACGCACGCGCGCGTGGCGCGCGCGCACACACACACACACACACACACACACACACCTCCCGGAGCCTGATTCTTGCCCTGTTGTGCTCCTCAGTGCTGTGAGGAGTGAATGAGCCCGTGCCGGCGTGCACTCGGTGTGGTTCCCTCCCGTCTCTTTGTCTTTCTATTTTTGGACCTTGCCTTGGAGGTGGAGTCTGACGGCTGTTTTAGAAGAGGTGGCTCTCACTCGCTAACGTGTCGGGCAAATGTAAAACAAAAAAACGAAGACAAAAACATGTCCGCCTTCTTTATTTTTGCTTTTTATATTTTGCTGTGTTTCTAATTTGGGTACCGCGTACCCACTGGCGTGTGGTGTGGGTCAAGGGTACAGATTCACGGCATGGTCGCACTGGTGGTCTGCATGTGTGCACCATGATGGCACCCTTCAAGCCCTTCGTGATGTTCCTTGCCACGGCGTGGCGCAGCCCTTTTGACTGCACCCTGGGGTTGCATGCTCCAGCGTGTTTGCCCTCGTGGTCTGCTGTGTGGTAGCGCTGAATGACCAGGGCCTCCTTGTATACACACACCAATGTGGGCACCTACGTACGCTGAGAGGTTGCCTTCTTTCCTCCTCCATCTGTGGACTCCTACTTAAATGTTTACGGCTGTGGAGCCCCGAATGTTTTGTTAGCCATGAAACTAGCCTTGTTTCCCTTGAGCGGGTCCAGAGGAGGGCGACCAGGATGGTTGAAGGTCCGGAAGAAATGTCTTATGAGGAACAGCTTCGTGGGAGCTGGGAATGTTTAGTCTTTCAAAAAGAAGGTTGCGAGGTGATATGATAGCTATGTTTAAATATTTGAAAGGATGTCATATTGAAGAGGGAACAGGTTTGTTTTCCATGGCTTCAGAGACTAGGATTCAGGGCAATGATCTCAAACTACAGGAAAAGAGATTCCATTTGAACATTAGGAAGAACTTCCTGACGGTTAGAGCTGTTCAGCAGTGGAATACACTGCCACAAAGGAGGATGGTGGAGTCTCCTTCTTTGGAGGTTTTTAAGCAGAGGCCGGATGGCCATCTGTCGGAAATACCGTGATGGGGTTCCTGCATGGCAGGGGGTTGGACTAGATGGCCCTTGAGGTCTCTTCCAACTCTAGGATTCTAGAAAAAACTCCCTTAAATCCAGCAAGGAAATAGTTACCGCTTCGGCAGATGACACAAGATGGTGCTGCCAACAGGAACTGGCACAATCCTGGCACTCCCCTGCATGACCATGGTTCTTACACACACACACACACACACACACACACACACAGAGAGAGAGAGAGAGAGAGAGAGAGAGAGAGAGAGAGAGAGAGAGAGAGAGAGAGAGAGAGAAGTTATTTGATGGTTTTTTGGAAAGACTGCTCCCAGGTCCTTTCACAGCCTGAAGTGAACAGGAAAGAAGTCCAGGCTGGAAGACAGGGTTGCAAATGACCGGAAGCAGTGGCTGAGATGATCACTGCAATCCTCCCTTCCTTCTCTCTCTCTCTCTCTCTCTCTCTCTCTCTCTCTCTCTCTCTCTCTCTCTCTCTCTCCCCCTCCCTCCCTCCCTCTCCCTCTCTCTCTGTTTGTGTGTGTGTGTAACCAGTGATGCATTCTGTTGTGGTTGTGTTGCTCCGGCATAGGGAGAGGCGCCTACGTTAACGGTCAGCGGTGAACGAACTTGCTTCCTTGGCCTTATGCTTCCTTCTACCCTGCTTGTGTCTCGGGCTGGCGGTGCCACGTACGCCGTTGGGGCATTTGAAGAGCGTGTGTGGCTGCACAGTGCCGAGCCTGCCCGCTTTCCGCTGGTTGCGTTACGGGAACCGGCTGTCTGTTGATGTGTGTCTCCGTTCAGCCCACGAACGCACTAACGGCTGAGATGAGTGTGTTGCTTTCGGCAGCATCATTGTTGTTGCTGCTGTTTGGCACTTGGGGTTGCGAGGAGGAGGAGGAGGAGGAGGAGGAAGAGGAGGAGGAGGAGGAGGAGGAAGCCAGGGTCTGGGATTCCCAAGTGGGGTGGAGAGAGCTAGAGGGTGTGATGATGTCATGCCAGCCCTTTAAACCAGGACAAGTTTCCCGTGGGAGGGAGGGGGGCTGAGTCATTTGTGGCCGGAATTCACCCCCCCCCACACACACACACGCACACACTTGCTCTCGCTTTCTCATGGACGCACACACACACACAGAGAGAGAGAGACACGCTGCGCTGACTTGGCAGGGCCCTGAGCCCCACACAGTGGGGGCGACAGACGGCGAGAGCGAGACACACACCACCACCACCGCTACCATCACCACCACCACCACCGGCAGGCAGTGAGGCAACCAGAGACGGAGAAACGCAGTGGCTGCTGGACTCCG
The DNA here is from genome assembly GCA_037367245.1 of Phrynocephalus guinanensis. Taxonomy (NCBI): domain Eukaryota; kingdom Metazoa; phylum Chordata; class Lepidosauria; order Squamata; family Agamidae; genus Phrynocephalus; species Phrynocephalus guinanensis. Next base: position 3,159,647 of record CM074743.1, read on the forward strand.
GACAGAGGAAGACTCACTCTGGCTCCTCCGACACCCCTGTCGGCAAATTCTCCCCTCCTAGGCTCTGCGGGATGCCAGCGAGAGAGCTTTGAAGCAGGGCCCCGCCTCCCCTCCCGCGCTCACGTCCACCCCTGGCGGGCCAGGAGGTAAGGCCACGCTCTCCTCCGTGGTGAACTTGGGGGATACCTCTCGGTGTGCACCTTGTTGGTGGCTCTGGCTTCTGGATCCACGAGAGAGACAGCAGAGAGAGAGAGCGAGAGAGAGAGAGAGAGAGAGAGAGAGAGAGAGAGAGAGATGGGTAGTGCATGCCACGAGCCTGTTTCACAGCCGTTGTGATTGCTGTGTGTTTGCTACGGTTGCTCCGCTGCATGTCTGTTCCTTCCTTCCTCGCCCCATTGCCCTTCCTCCAGCGTCTGCCGGGAAGAAATGTGGGGTGGTATAGGCCTCTTCCTTTGGCATTGTCACTCCCAAACGGTCGTGTCCCGTGAACTCTCGTGAGCGTATGCGTGCACGTATGCATCGGAGTTCTGCTTGTGTGTGTCGCGTGTGCCTGTGACATACACGCACAGAGTCTTTCGCCACACGCTCTCTTTGTAGGTAAACTGAAATCGGAATTTGGCAGGGTGGTTCTGGGAACACCTGGCTGACTTATGCCCCAGGACTAATCTTGTGTGAGGGTCATATCAGGACAGAACGTTTTGTGTGGCAGTGTGTGGTTCCCTGCCCTCTTTGTGTGCCAGGGTCTGTTTTGTAATTCTCTAGACCCCCTCAAAGGCATTTTTGCTGTGTTTGCCCTCCGTCTTTTCTTCCTGGTGTCCTTTCAGTGCGTGCCAGAGAAGGCGACAACTTTTCTGTCTCGGATTCTATGCTTGGAAATAGGACTACATCTCCCAGAATGCTCCAGTCAGCTTCAGTTAGTTCCCCACCTCCGAAATAATACTCCCATGATTTGCTCCTGTTCTTTCCACTTGTGGCTTTCAACCTGGGATTACTTAGTAGGTCTGAATTGGCTGTGCACATGGCGAAACTTTTTGTGCTTGAATTCTTCTGGGGGTTTCATTAGTAAACAGAGGACATTTTTCTGCTCATAACATATGTCCTGGTTCCCATCAAACTGCGTGGAGTCCAGGGTGGATAAAAATCAATGATTTTTAAAAAAAAATCAATTTGATTTAAATTGTGATTTAAATTTTTAAAATGGGTGTTTTGATTCAATCCTCAAAAACAAAAATCCAATTTTTAAAATGTAGATCATTATTTAAATCAATACAATTGAATTAAATCAAATTTAAACCACAATCTAAGTTTTAAAAATTGGATTTCTATTTTTATTTTATGATGATTTGAATGGAGACATCCATTTTGATTTAAATCACACCCCCCCCCGCATTCCTCCACCTCACGTTATTTTCTTCTGGCTCTCAGAGGACTGGCGGGGGGGCTGGGGGGGGCTGGCAGAAAGCTGAGTATGGCACCCTCCTGGAACCAGACTACACCCACACTCATCCCCAGCTGGGGGAGACTAAGGATGATGGCAGTTGTAGTCCAAGCCCAGCTGGGAGGTGCTTGGTTCAGGAAGCCTTTATTTATATATATATATATATATATATATATATTATATATTATATTATATTATATATATTATATATATATATATATATATATTATTTATTTATTTATTTATTTATTTATTTATTTTTGTGCTTATTATTGCTTTAGGAGCAAATGTGGTGGTGGCGTGTGTGGGGGGGAGGGGGGAGATGGGCAGAAAGCGTGGAGAGAAGAATGAACCGGAGGCCTGGAAGCTTTAGAAATCGGAATATCAGTCCCTGGGAATCCGGAGGGGTATACCTAAGAAGCAGGGGATTCCCCTGCCTCCCTTGCGCTCTACCGCATCTGTTAACCCTTGAAATGTCAAGGGGTTTTCCTGCAGCGTCATCAGCACTGGACGGTCTCTCGGGAACGGCTGAACCCGTGGGGATGCAAAGACCCAACCCGTGGCCAACGTGTGCTATATGTGGGCGCTCCTGGTGCATCAGATCTGCTCTGTGGGCCTCTGACGGGAAGGAGTAGGAAGAGGAGGCAAGGCTGGCTGAGAGAAGTTGCAACCACACACCCCATTGTGGGGCACATAACCCCCCTCCCCGGTTGTTATTTTGCCCCCTGTGATGCAGCCAGCCCCCTTGCATATATTTTTTCAGGTGATTGTGTGGGCGGGTGCCTTGCTTGGTGCACTTGGTCCCCGTGTTTAGCGTGTGCATATCAAGGGGAAAATCCATCGTCAGGTCTCTGGCAGGTTGTGATTGTTCTGCTTGTGTGGTGGGGAGGCGATCGTGGCTTGAATTTATGTAATACTGGCCTGGGAGGAGGCAATGGGTCTTGGAGGGGGGGTGTTTGAGAGGAAGGCACCTGTGAGAGGGGCCTGCGGTGTGTCCCCCTGTGTCCATCCACCTTATGGCACCATCCTTTGTGCATGTGGCAATCTTGAGGCCATGAACTGAAGTGACTTGATGTATACCGACCTCTCATTCCCAGTTCTCAGTGGTTTCCAGGAAAGGGGTTTGTGTGTGGGGGGGGGCAGGGGAGGTGGCAGCCTGTGCTGATGCTGACTCAGTGCTGACACGGCTGTTCTCACCCTCCTGTGTGAGAATGTGGGGCACTGTTCATTGTGTCTCATGAATCACACACCAAGCACATCAGTCTCTTACAGACGAATTCTGAAGCCCACATCCTGGAGGCCATCCCTGGCGTACTCCCAACTCCCTTGCGTTATTTGGCTTCTTCTACTGGGCTTCTCTGCCTGCCTCAATCCTGCCCCTCCTGCAGATGATGCAAGATGATATTCATCCGGTTCAAGCATCCTGTTGTTCCCTAAAAACTGCTCGTCTTAAGAAACTTAGCCCTGCCGCAACGGAAGAGCAGGAAAGCGGGGTGGCGTGTTGGAATCTAGTATGTGGTGGGCGCGCTTAGCTTAGCACAGTGGTTCTCAACCTGTGGGTCCCCAGATGTTCTTGGACTGCAACTCCCAGACGCCTCCACCACTAGTTGTGCTAGAAGGGGTTTCTGGCATTTGCAGTCCAGGAACATCTGGGGACCTACCGGTCGAGAAGCACTGGCTTAGCACAGTGATGGCGAACCTATGGCACGGGTGCCAAAGGTGGCACTCGGAGCCCTTTCTGTGGGCACCCGACACCGCCCCTTCATAGCCACCTATATACAGGTTAAATTACTGTATTGGCACTTTGTAAAAAAAAAAATAGTGGGTTTTGAATTGCAGTTTGGGCACTCGGTCTCTAAAAGGTTCGCCATCACTGGCTTAGCAGGTGTGGTCCCCCATGTGAGACACCCAAATGCACCTGCTGTGTTTTGCATGGGGGTTGTTGTGTGTTTTCATGCTCTGGCTGTGGATTTCCTGTGTCGACACGGTTTAGGGACGACCGGGGGCCCTTTCTGAGCTCAAGAGTTCATTGAAACCTTATGATGTTGTGAGAGTCGCCATTAGGAGCGTGATCCCATCTACGTGCGCTTTTATATCCCCCTTTCCAAATGGATCTTGCTGTTTTGTGGGGAGGTAAAAGGTAAAGGCAAAAGTTTCCCCCGCACATGCGTGCTAGTCGTGTCTGACTCTAGGGGCACTGCTAATCTCTGTATTCAAGCCCAATAGCCAGTGTTGTCCAAGTCCATGGCCACGTGACCGGTATGGCTGCAAGGAAAAACTGTTTTCCCTTCCGGCTTTTTATAGCGGTGCCTATTTATCTACTTGCATTTAGATGCTTTCGAACTGCTAGGTTGGCAGGAGCAGGAGATTACTCCCCTGCGTGGCACCCGGGATTCAAACGGCTGTGCTGCCGACTTTGCAGCCAGCAGTTTTCAATGCTCTAGCCCGTTGTGGGGAAGAGGAAGTGGTTTTTTTTTCCCCAGTAGGAAAAGAAGCCGCCCACCCACCCACAGCTCTGTACGCACACAGACCCAAGATGTAAAGCCTAAATTGGCTTTGCCCTAACCCTACTAGACCCTTCACCCACCGCTGCCTCTGCTCCTGCTTCTCTCATGGGTCTCTCCCCTGCCTCCGATCCCCAGTTCCTTGAGTTCTTATGTGCTATTTCCCCTCCAGCGAGACAGACTGGTTTGCTGCTGGGACCTAATGGAGGAAGACCGGGTTTGCAAAGTTTCCCTTGTGGTAGGTAGATAGCTCCTTCCCCAACCCCAGGCTGCGGGAGAAGGAGGTGCCCCCCTGGCTGCTTTCCTAGGGGATGTTGCCACTTAAGTCCGACGTGAAAGCGAGTCACGCAACTCGAGTCTCTCTACCCATGTCCTTGACGCTTTCTCGCTGTGCTTGGGTGCGTGAAGGGGCCCGATGCCCTCCAACACCCCCGTGCTATCCTTTCACGACTTTCTAATTGTCCCTCGTTTTTAATCCCTTTGGACTGTTGCATAAGAAGAAACCTCTTGGCCGTGGCAGCAAAATGCCACTGATTCCAGAAGGCGGCCACGGCGGTGTTCCTGGGTGCGTCCTTGCACCTCGGCGTTTCCCGGTCGCAACCCTAGTGGATTCTGGCGGCCCGGGGTGCCAATCTCTGTATGTCATCATAGAAGAATATATTTCACACTCGGCTGTGGCGTGGCCGTCACCTGTGGCACACTCAGCTGCCTTCATCACCTTGATGCCAACTCCCTCTCTTCTGCCCATATGGCTGGCTTTAATGCCCCCCCTCTGAGGAAGAGGTCGGGCGGGGGGCTAGAGGTCAGGAGGTGGGTTCCCAATAAAACTGGCCTCCCCTCTCTGCCCCTCCAAAATTTTATTTCTCACGTGTCCATGCTTTCTCGCCAGCAGTTCATCATATCGGTGGTATTTTCCCCGCACACATACACACACACCGTGCTTATGCACACTCACCCACAATGCTCACGCGCTCGTGAATCGCCGCTTCCTCTATGGCTTGACCAAGGGCCTCCTCGGCGCTTCTCGTTTCTCGTAAATCCGACGACCGGCCTGGGTGCCACCCTTTCGCAGAACGTGACCACAGAAGGGGAAACTGAAAAAGCAGTTCCCCCAAAAATCGGTGGGCGGGGGCCAACCGTAGCCCTGTCATGGTTCGGAGACCATGTTTCTAAACTGGGGAAGCAGAGCGTGGTTGGATACCTTGCTTACTGCCCTCCCCCCCAGGTGTCGGGGCATCAGTTGCCACTTGAGGCATGCCCGGGGGGGGGGGGGCATTTCGGGGAAAGCAAACAGCAAAATCCCTCTTGTCCCACCGCTTTTCGGGCAGCCACCCACGGGTGCTATTCTCTACCTTCCCCAATGGTGTGGGTGGAGTGGAGATTCCCCTGCGCATCATTGGCGTGCCGCACGGAGGTGGCTTGCGCTCACAGCCTCGGAAAGAAGGTCAGCTCTTTGGGGCTTGCCCAGAAGGCTGTGCGTGGCGGTGTTCACCGGGAGGGGGGGGTGGCAAAGGAATAAGGCTGGCAACAGAGCATCCCCCCTCCTCCTCCCTCCCCGTCCCTATCCACCCCCTACATGCTACAACCAATGGCTGTATAGACTACAGCCTATCAATATCTGGTATGAAATATATATCTCATATTATACAGTATCACACACCTCATTCTGCTGCTATATGTCTGAAGAAGTGCGCCTGTGCACGAAACGTCACATTAAAATATGAAAGTTAGTCTTTAAGGTTGCCACATGTTTGTGTGTCTTTTGTTTTGTTTTGTTTTTCTTTGATTTTTGCCTGAAATGGTGAAACGAGGGAGTGGCTTCTTTTGTGCACCAGGGAACATGCGCGTGGCCATTTCCATTTCTTTTTCTTTTTATTAGTTCTTTTCCCCCTCCCTCCCTCTCTCTCTCTCTCTCTCTCTCTCTTTTTTGGAAAGCAAAGCTTTTAGCCAAAGAAAGATGTCTCGGCATGACTGCCCAGGGTAAGGTTGGGGCATTCCTGCCAAGCTGTGTGTAGGGACAGCTGCTTATACAGGAAATGGTTTCCTAAACCCTGGGGCGGTGGAGAGGGGGGGGGTTGAGTAGAGGAAAAGAGAGCATTTCCTGCCCCTCCCCCCTCCCCTCCGCCTCCTGTTCACATGTGCTTTCCGCTTCACTTCCTCCCTGGGCAGACAATGCCGGATGACATCTCTCTTTGCTTTTCCCACCATGCAAAGCGGGGGCGTTGTTCTCTGTATCTTTTGGAGCAGGAAGGGAGGGAGGAGGGCACGGCTCATTTGGCCCCCGGGCTTCTTGGGGGAAGGCGTTAGTGTAGCCAGGGGAAATGGCAGGCAGCCCGGTGGTGGTGGTGGTGGTGGTAGCCGCCGGAGAACACCACCGGCTCAGCCCACGCATGTGGCAGGGCCGGAGCTGAGGGCATGCGCATCCACGGGGAGGGGGGGTGCAAGTTGGCAGTGTGGTCATACCAGGTGGGGACTGGCCTCTTCTGCAGTTAAAGCAGGGGAGTGTGTGTGTGTGTGTGTGTGTGTGTGTGTGTGTGTGTGTGTGTGTGTGTGTGTGTGAGATGGAGAATTTTCTAGCCAGCGGGGTGGGTGCAAGGCACATTTGCCTTGTGTCATGGTTCAGTCCCTGGCTCGCCATGCTATGGAGACTCTTGAGTGCTGGAATACATATGGGGTGAGGGTGGGTGGGTGGGGGAATTATTTTTTATGCAAATTTAACAGAACGTCAGCAGATGCGTTGATGTGGAGGCGGGGAGAGAGTCAAGGGCCCTAGTACAGCGTATTATGACAGGCACCCTTCCGCGAAAGAACCGGCAAATGCCAGAAAGCAAACCGGGACTCGTCCGTTCTCGTTTGCGCTTGCGGGGAGACCACCGGGACCGTGATGGGACCTCGTTTCCGATCCTTGAGCACGTGTGCGATTAAACAGACCTTCCGTGGTGTGAGCAGGCATGTGGAGACACCATGTGTGGAAACAGGCATGTGACAACGCCTGAGGAGGTCGTGCGTTTGAGGACGCTCAGGGCACATGTGTGGTTTGACTTCAGAGCACCTTCCAAATCCTTTGTTGGGTTTTGGTTTTAAAATACAGTTCAAAGGCCACGTTTGCAGACAGTGTACAGCCGTGGAGGGAGAAATTCCACAGAGCTGGAATTTGGAACTGCAAACAAAAAGAACGCAGGAGGTTGTTTCGTGCTATTGTCACATTTCAACCCGGCAGGGGAAAAGGCAAGAGTGATAATATGGGGAGGTGTGTCCTAGTTGGCAGTTACTGTTTTGTTTTGTTTATATCCTGTCCAGTTAGTGCATGCACAAACTACAGGTGTTTTGCAAATTAAAACTTACAGATTTCAAAGACACCCCCCACATAGCAACACATACAAATATGGCATTTTTAAAATTATTAGTAGAAGGCGTGGCTTCTTTCTTTTGCTTCTCCATCTGTAAGGAGTGTGACTCCCCCACCTGGGTGTGAGCGGGGCAGAGAGCTGCCCCTGAGGCCATGGGGAGATCCGTCCCTGTGTGGAGCTGGGCCATGGACATACCGGTAGTTTGAGGGGAGTGAATAGCCTGATAGTGCCCTTGCGAAGCCTTATGGTGACCGTGCATCTCCTGAAAATGCCACTTAGATGTGGCTGGATGCAAAGAGAGACCCTGGCAACACAACAGTGCGGAGATCCTCTGTGGGGCACCCCCCGCCTTCCTCCACCCAGGGTGCTCTGTGTTTCCCAGATGACTGCTGCTGTCTTTCTGTCCAGTGGCTGTGCTCGGTGGGGATGATGGGAAATGTAGTAGAACACTGGTCAGGGAAAGCATGGTAGGAGAGTGCATGGAGGACTTCAAATTCCTGCATGGCAGGGGGTTGGACTAGATGGCCCTTGAGGTCTCTTCCAACTCTAGGATTCTATGATTCTATGAAATCTCTCAGGCACTGCATCTCAGAGATCCGGAGTGTGGGAATGGTGGTCACATACATACAGGGCCAATATGTACCAGAGGAAGGTGTCAGCCAAAGATGAGGTGTCTGAATCTTTCGTTGCCGCTAGTGCATAATAGTACACTTAAATGGGGTGCGTCTTTAGCACATAATATTCCCTCATTTGCATCCTTGTGTTTGCATGGGTCTGAACAAAAAGACCACTGAACTGTTTCATCCTCTCCATGCCCAACTGGCCTCCCGGTGGTTTTCTCCCCCCATCCTACAGTCCTGCAGGGCTTTTAATTTCTTCTGTGTAGCATGCATTTATTTAAAATAAACGAAGGTATGCCCTTGTGAGATATTTGTGATGGGGCCAGAATGACATTTTTAGACTACAGCTCCCAGAATGCCCTGGCTCACTTGGGGAGTCATGGTTCCTTCCCCCATCCCCCGCCTCCAAAATAATAATAATAATAATAATAATAATAATAATAATAATAATAATAATAATAATAATAATAATAATAATAATAATAATAATAATAATAATAGAGAGGTGAGAGGGATGGCCTGTAGACACAGGGCCTTCTCGGCAGCTGCTCCCAAGCTATGGAATGCCCTCCCAATCGAGATCCGCCTGGCGCCAACACTGATTACATTCCGGCGCCAGGTAAAAACCTTCCTGTTCCAGAAGGTTTTTAATTGATACAATATAGATTGTGGGTCCGCTGATGACAATTTTAGAATAATGATTTTAGTGTAAGGTTTTTTATTGAAGATTTAGTGATATTTTACTTTTAACTATTTTAAATTGTTTTATTCTTTGGATTGTAAGCCGCCCAGAGACCTTGGGTAGTGGGCGGCATATAAGTTAAATAAATAAATAAATAAATAAATAATAAATAATAATAATAATAATAATAATAATAATAATAATAATAATAATAATAATAATAATAATAATAATAATAATAATGCCCTGCCTCTGCTCAGAAGCACTCTGTGCAGGTGGCATCACCGTCTGCCATTTGTGTGGCGTAGATGTGGGACATGCTGCCACCCTGTTGTTACCGGAGGTGATGCCATTGGTTCCCAGGAGGCCAGCGGTGGATTCAGAATACACTCTAACATTGTATTTATTTAAAATATTTTTATTCCTCCTGTCTCCTTTAAAAGGACAGGATATATATGTGGAGGGAGGGGACCTGATTCTCACTAGGATGACAGCTACTTGCTGCCACTGCTGTCACTCTTTTGACTCCCTTGCCTGCCTGGTGGAGAAAGAGTGGGAGGGGTCCTGGCCACCGCCACCAACCCCCCCCCCCCCTTTTGCCCACCCGCTGCCCTGGCCTGCCTAGAGCCAAACTTAGCTCTCAGTCCTCAGCTCTTCCCAAAATAGCCGCTGCGGTCTTTGGCTTTGGACTGGCTGGCTGGCCGGCCGCCTGGTCAGCACATCGGTCCCCCCACGTTTTGCTGGTGTCCCAAAGTCAAAGGTGATTGGGGGGGTAGGGGTGGCTGCATCCATGTGGGGGAGGGGGAGGAGAGGCGCTGCCGGGTTGAAGCTGCCCCCTCCTTCCTCCACCACAACCGGGACCGTGGGTGGCTGCCGGAGACACTCATGCCCGCCGTCTGGCCCCCGGGGGGGCAGGCAGAGTCAAGCCGCTCCGACCACAGGGTGGGGACAGGAGGTACGGGACAGGTTGACCTGTCTGGGTGATGAAGGTTGTGTCGCGAGACAGACCCAGACACACGCGTTGTGGGGCCGGGATTGGGGGCATCTTATACAAGCAGCGACGACGGGTGAGTCACAGGCTCTTCGGCAGGTTGGGGGTGGGGGATATGCCACTCGTTGGCTCCCCCCCCTGCATGGGCCAAACCTGCCGCCTTTGGTTCAGTGCATGAGTTAGGGGTCCCAGGAGGATGGGGGAGAGACAAGCCCGGCTCATGCTTGGCATTGCAACTTAAGCCTTCCGTTCTGCTCCTGGCCGTTCATTCCAAACGTTTGGCCTAATCCCAGGACGCATGAGTAACAATAATGAGAAGTAAATGTTGCTCTTGGCCACGTGCAGAGCGCTTTCTCTCTCCACCGAGTGACCCGTGGCTTTTTCCGGGCTCTCCAAGGCATCTGTCTATGCAAGCCACTGGGTCTGTTTATTGTTGGGCCAGTCGACACACGTGTGCAGAGCGCAAGCTTCAGGTCCACACAGAATTGTGCTTCAGGAAGGTAAACACTTTCGTGTACAAACACCTAAACACACACCCTGTTTCATCGCAGCGTGATTCTAATTACTCCAAGCTAAAAATCGCCTGCCCTGATTTTTCCCACAGTATTTTTAAACTTTTAAGTGTCTCCAGAAATAGTGCTGGTGACTCCTCCTTCCAGCAAGTCTGTCCATTGACTGTTGGGTGTAGATTTAAGAATACTTTAGACTGACGGCTCCTTTTTCCTGTGAACCAGGTTTCGTGGTTATTTTTGAAATCTTGGTGGTATCTTACTGAGGGGTAAAAATGGCAGATTGCGCTTACAGGAAGCACAAGACTCTGCCACAGGAATGAAAATGCCTTGTTTCCCACCTCTGGTTCCCATTACACACAGAGAAACAGACAGACACACAAACACACACACACACACACACACACACACACACACACACACACACACACACACACACACACACACACACAGACACAGAGAGAGAGAGAGAGCTCTGTCAGACTTGAAGTCTTTTGTGAGAAAAAAAGTGAATTCAATTTTTTGTTGTTGCAAAAATACATTAACCCACTGCTTGTTGAATAATTTCCATATTGCAGATTGTAAAACAGACCAGTGTGGTTATTTCATGTTGCTCTGTGTGTGTGTGTGTGTGTGTGTGTGTGTGTGTGTGTGTGTGTATACACCAAGAGTGATGTCACCATCCTGTATTACAACTGTTGTGGTTCAGAAAATGGCAAGCCTTGATATAAAACAGTTAAAATAAACAACTTTGAATCTTTTTTTATCTTTCTTGGCCACAAGAAGAACCACATGTTTATCCCTGGCACCGCAGAGTTTCCCAGCCTGGTGCCTTCCAGAAGTTTCGGATTACAGCTCCCACTATCCACCATCCTGGCTTGCAGTGGATGATGGTGGCTGTAGTTTGACACCTCCAGAAAACATCAGGTTGAGAGCAAATGAAAAACCACACACACAACATGACTGGGACGCCAAACTTTTCTGCAACAAGTTCTAACGTGTACGGGAGGTAGACCACTTGCCAACAGCTATGTCCAAATCCACTTGAACCTACATGGCCATGTAGGAAAATAATATGGTACTTCTTCTTTTTCATAGTGTTTGTTCCACTTGGTGGTGGGCTCCGCTAAAATATATATAATATGGTACTGCTTCTCTTTAAATAAACCCACTCCAAAAGCTGCAGGAGTGAAGACAAGCCAGGATTATTGGTTCTCTAACAATTCTATAATTTGCGTTAACAATAAACCCAATATTGGCGTGGCTTGTACGCTAGTGTAAATTGGCAGACACATGAAGCGGGAAAGGAAATCCACAGGGCTCATTACGATCCCTTGGTACCCCTATTGTCCCCACCCTAGCCCCAAAAGTTGGGTGTTTCAAACTACAGTGCCCATAACCACTGGCTCTGAGCTTAACATAAGAGCATAAGAAGAGCCATGGCTGGATCAGGCCAAAGGCCCATCTAGTCCAGCTTCCTGTATCTCACAGTGGCCCCACCAGATGCGTCTGGGAGCGCATGAGACTAGATGTCTGTCTCCTGATAGCACTCCCCTGCATCTGGCCCTTGAAGGACCCCGGTTTTAAGCCTGGAGATGACACATCTCCACCACGGCTTGTAACCTGGGATGGACTTTTCCTCCAGGAATCTGTCTAATCCCCATTCGAAGGCATACAGGCCAGGTGCCATCACCACCTCCTGTGGCAGGGAGTTCCACACACTAACAACGCACTGGGTAAAAAAATATTTTATTTTGTCTCTTCTCACTCCCCCAACCCTCAATTCAAGTGAGCGTCCACTCATTCTTGTATTTTGTGAGAGGGAGAAGAGCGTCCCTCTATCCACTTGACTCATGCCCTGCATTATTTTTGTACGTCTCAATCATCTCCCCCCCTCAGGCGCCTTTTTTCCAGACTAAAGAGCCCCAAATGTTTTAGCCTTTCCTCATAAGGGAGGTTTCCCCAGCCCAGTAATCATTTTAATGGCTCTCTTCTCCGCCTCTTCCAGCTGTGGTGGCTGGGTCTGATGATAGGTGTAGAGCAAGACACCTGAAGGACACCAGTGTGCAATAGAAGAGAAGGGTTAAAAGGGCAACTGCTAGAACAGCTGCCTCAGCTGTAGCTATAAAACAACAGTGCTAATGCAGCGTGGCTGTTTCCTGACTTGCCTGTAAAAAAGACCCACCCGGCAAAACCCATCTTGCCATGAACTTTTGGACTTTAGATCCAAGAGTAACTCTTGTCAAAAGCCATCTTGCCATGAACTTTGGGACTTTACGTTCTTCGGACTGGCACACGCCTGTCGAAGCGGCCTTTGACCACAAAAGCTGGCATAATGTATGATGATTTTTTTTTTAATTTTATCTTTTAGTGGCCTATAAGAGTGTCGACTATTCTTGCACTTGCAAGAACAAAAGCAATGCCAATTAATCTGCCAGAAGGGTTTCTGCAGCACCTCAAATCTCAGGTCAGGTGGGCACAAAAGGTCACCCTAGTGCAAATGCCCCCCCCCAAAAAAAACATCCCCCTCCCTGTATTGGAGATCAGTGGCCTCCCTGCCACTCCAAACAGGGATGCAAAAAGGGCGCCACTCTGTCATTGCTGTTCATCTCTCTCTCTCTCTCTCTCTTTTTCTCTCTCCCTCTGTTGTCTCTATGATTCCAGACCTCATTAGGAGACTGAGGTGGAAGATGATTGGTGGCCACGTGAAGGAAGTTGCGTGATTGGCCATCTGCTAGGAGAAAGAGTGTGTGTGTGCGCACGCGCACGTGTGTGTGCCCGTGCACACCACTAAGAACATCAGGAGGAGGGTAAGTGTGATGCAGAGTGGGGTTTATGGAATACCCATTGTGGTGGCAAGGCAGGAGTTAACTATGTGCTGACTCTGAGTCCCCGCCTCCCTATACCCAAGTAAGGTGCCCTATTGGAAGAGAGCAGGAGGGCTTAGGTCACAGAGGGGGTGGAGCTTGTGTTCATTGAAGGGATAGAGACTGGGTTTTTGTTAACTCCTTCTTCCCCTTACTTAATTGTATAGTCGTAACAGCACTGGAGTGACCCTAAAAAAATAAAAGCTGTAAGAGATAGAAAGTCATGGAGAGCATCAGTCGACAAAGTGACGAGACTCGGATACAACTAAACAGATAGATGAGACAAGAAAAAATTGGCTGATTTTGCTTCAATTGAACTTTTTTTTGTTTTGTTTTTAGGTTTTTTATTAAATATTATAAAACTACAATACCTAAAACAGATAAAACAACAAAATATCATAAGGGAAAGGAAATTAGTCAAAAAACACACCAATATAACAAAAATGTAACAAACATAATAGACAAAAACCCAGTGCAAGCCCCCCCCCCCTCAGGACTTTAACAAAATTACAACTCTCATGATATTAACCAACCCATTTCCCTCCAGAAATACATTGAGTCTTCTCCGGGTATATACCCTTTACCATTTTGAAATACATATACCAACAGTTCATCCCATATTCCATTGAAGTCATTAGACTTAATCAAACCTTTCCTAATTTTAATTTCACAAATCAGTTTAAACTTGGAAGTCATCAGTTTTATTACCCGGAGCTTAGAAGGGGAATAAATTTAAACTTTGTCTTAAATGCCTATTTGTTTTTTAAAGTACGTTTTAAATGTCTATATGAACAAAAATTAACAGCTATTCTAATACCAACGTTGAGAAAGCTTGTTTATGCCTGCTTTCCATTATTCCGTTTGGAGTTGCAACATTAACCTGAACATTCCGTCATTCGTTTTTGAGAAATAATGCTAGATATTTAGAAATCCGCCTATGAATCTATTTGTTATTCTTGACAACCAGCAAAAACAGGGGCACTGAATCAGTGAGACCTCCATAAAGGCTGACTTTAAAATGCCCATTGTTTCTGTGAGTTTTCTCGAGTTGAAAACACAAATACTGTATACCCCAACATTGATTTGAATCTGTTCCATCTTTATCCATATTTCCTGTAGAATATTGTCTCAGCATGAAATACCCGATATACAGTATTTTAAGAAGAAAGCATGCTTTATCTCAGGAATCTGAAGCAACTGCTTCTTTCTCATGTTTCTCTTTCTCTCTCTCCCCCCCCCCAATCTTGTTCCCTCACCCCACCCCTCTTCAGCGTTATATGTGTCTGTGACTGGAGGAAGGAGAGCAGAATCCGGAGGGCACACACAGCCGGCAGCGACTGGGTGGGGGCCACCCGTCGCTGAGATCCTGGAAGGGTGGGGTGGAGGGGGGTACAGAGACGCACCCACTGCGGCAGAAGAGGTGAGTGGCTTGGAAAACACCAACATCTGCTTGTAAATAACATTTTGATTTTTTTTAATTAATTTGCTTTTAAAGCGTTTTTCAAATCTGTTTTTAATGCCTGTAAGCTAAAATCACTAGTCAAGAGTTTGGTCGGGGTGGTGGTAGAAATAGAACAGAAGCTATGAAAGGAGAAACAACAGTTCATCTTAGGAGCGGAAATGCGGTGTTTGAGCCACAGAGATGGCTATTTGGGTGTGGATACCTTGGAACTCTTCCTTGACTTCAGTTTGCTTACTGCAAATGTTCCTTTTAAGGCTACAATATCCAGCCTCCCCCAGACATCAAAGTAGTCCTGAAAAGTAACTTTACCAAGCTGTGCTTTATTGTTTAAAACGACACAACATTATAAGTACGTCTGCAATTGAAAACCCATATCAATTATGTAGAACTTTGCTTACTGTATTTGTACCCAATACAGTACATAAGAATATAAGAAGAGCCGTGCTGGATCAGGCCAAAGGCCCATCTAGTCCAGCTTCCTGTATCTCACAGTGGCCCCACCAGATGCATCTGGGAGCGCATGAGACTAGATCTCTGTCTCCTGATACCACTCCCCTCCATCTGGTCCTTGAAGTACCCTGGTTTTAAGCCTGGAGATTACACATCTCCATCATGGTTTGTAACCTGGGATGGACTTTTCCTCCAGGAATCTGTCCAATCCCATTTTGAAGGCATCCAGGCCAGATGCCCTCACCACCTCCTGTGGCAGGGAGTTCCACAGACTAACAACATGCTGGGCAAAAAAATTATTTTCTTTTGTCTGTTCTCACTCTCCCAGTCCTCAGTTTGAGTGGATGTCCCCTATTTATGTTATAAGCAGAGGGAAGCACCAGACTGTCCCAAGTGGCATTCGATGGATTCCTGCCGTTGGACCTTGCATTCAGGGCCAAAAGCTGGCATTAGAACTGCTGGGTGATTCAATTCTTGGAGCCAGAGGTCTGGAGTTCATTTCCCCACTGTATCTCCACAAAGGGCTGGATTTGATGATCAATAGGAAGGTTCCCTTCAATTCCCTGTACTGCAGTTCTTAGAGTATTAATTGCTGGGTGGCTTGAGGCTTAGTTCCTCTGTTCGCAGAGCCAAAGGTTTGGGAGTTCAATTCCTCCCTTGGGTCTCCTTGACAGTGGTTGCGTTCTTTCCATTTTTGCAGTTCAACGTCTATGCAAAAGTTGTTATTATTCCTCCTCCCTAGGGAATTCTGGGGTTTGTAGTCTGAATACCTTCAGCAGAAATAAATAAATAAAAATAAATAACATTTCCCCTTTTTGATCAATGCTCAGGGGAAAAAACATTTTGGGAGAACAACCCCGAAGTAATTTTTCCTACCTTTGTCCTCGGTCCCCTTTTATTATTTATTTATTTGTTTGTTTGTTATATTTCTAGACCACTCGCCTTCCAGACGGAACTCAGGGCGGTTTACAATTAAAATGACATAACAAAGACAACAGAGAAAAAAATATATAAAGGGGAGGGAACTAATAAAAAAATAATAATAATAAAGAGGAACAATTCTCTCCACAAAGGATGGCGCGGGTGGGGGGAAAAATTAAATGAAATTAAGTAAAAAGGTCGCCATATGCCTCTTTAAAAAGGTAGGTTTTTGAACTGACGTGAAAAGGGAGAGTTTTACTGATGGGTAGAACCCCCCCCCCAAATTGATTGAGGAAGAGGCAGGCTCGATGGGAATGAGTTAGAGAAAGCCAAGCCTCACGTCCTGCCGACTTTTTAAACTTCTGAATCTCCCCCCCAACCCCACCCCCCACAGACTGGATGCATCGCACAGTGGAGCAGCTGGGGGGCCGCGCTGGACGGGACCCTTTTTCTATCAACAACTCGGGCTGCAGTGGAGGGGCCTGGGGTTCGTGCCACTCTCGGCCATGGCTGCCAGGCGGCAGGTAGGTCTCGGTCTTGCTCGGGGGCGGGGGTGGTAATTGGAAACGAGATGGGGCGGATTGTTTCCTGGAAGGACTTGGGGAAGAAGGTGGCTGACGCAGTGTGATTCAATTCAGACATGGCAAGGGGGAGTATTGGGGGTTTGTTTTTTTGTTTTTTTTGGCCTTGTGGGGACTACAGATTCCAAAATCCACTGCTGCAGTGAGTCAAAAGGGATCTGGGAATTTAGTTCGCACCCCTCCAAAACAAACTAACTAACTAACTAAGTCCACACACATCTGCTATCTCTCATTTGAGTTCAGGGCCAGATCAGGGGCATCACCCTTGTATATTAAACTGCCTCCCGCTTTAAACTGCTTTGAAATGTTTGTTGATTTAGTTTAATTTCACTTAAATGCCATTGCCTTTGGATTGCGTTATGTTTTTGTGGTATTTTCTTTGTTGTCAACCCCTCCCCCCCGCCCCCCGAGCGACCATTGTTTAGATGGGCGGTATAAAAATCAAATTAATCAAACAGAACTAAAACTGGCCCTTCTGTCCTTTATGAGACTCAAACCACGGCTCGTCTAATGAATTTGCCTCCTTTCTCCCCCACCCCACCCCACCCCACCCCACCCCCTTCCACCACTGCTGTCCACAGGTGCTCCGCCAGCGTTGGCCAACCTCAGCTGCCCCCGCACCTGCCGCCCGGCCATGGATCTAACATGGGGCAACACAGCAAGGGCTATTACCCACCAGCGTAAGTGTATCTACCGCCCTAGAGCAGGCATGTCCAAACTTTGGTCCTCCAGATGTTTTGGACCACAGCTCCCACAGTCTTTTGCCATTGGAAATACAGGCTTGAATTCTGGGAGTTGCGGTCCAAAACATCAAGAGGGCTGAAGTTTGGACATGCCTGGCCCTAGAGGGTTTGGCACTGGATTCCCACCCTGGGCACCAGTGGGAACCAGCAGTGCCTTAAATGCTATTTCTTTCTTTCTTTCTTTCTTTCTTTCTTTCTTTCTTTCTTTCTTTCTTTCTTTCTTTCTTTCTTTCTTTCTTTCTTTCTTTTTTCTTTCTTTCTTTTTCTTTCTTTCTTTCTTTCTTTCTTTCTTTCTTTTTGTCTTTCTGTCTGTCTTTCTGTCTGTCTGTCTGTCTGCCTGTCTGCCTGTCTGCCTGTCTTTAGCTTGTATGCCGCCCACTACCCAGAGGTCCCTGGGCAGCTCACAATCAAAATAAACAATCAAAACCATCAAAATTACAATAAAATTAAAACAATAAAAACATTCAAGTACAATAAATACCACACATTAAAACACAGCACTAAAATTGCCATCAGGACCCACAATCATCAGTTAAAAAACTTCTGGAACAGGAAGGTTGTTACGTGGTGCCGAAAGGTCATCAACGTCGGCACCAGGCCGGTCTCACTCGGGAGGGCATTCCATAGTTTGGCAGCAGCTGCCAAGAAGGCCCTATACCTGCAAGCCATCCCTTTCACCTCCATGTGAAAGGGATGGGGAGGAATCCGGCTTCTCAAGTGCCACCCCCAAGCCCAGGAGCAGACACCCAAGAAGGGCCTCTCCAGAAGATCCCAAAAGCCAAAGAGGCTCATATGGATTGATATCCTTCAAACGCTATTTATGTCTTCTTTATGTGTATGGGGCTTGTAGAGGTTTTTATTTTTGCTTTGCCTTTGTGCCTGATGCAACAGAGGGAGATTCGCTTTCCATGCACACACACGTGTGTGTGTGTGTTTGTGTGTGTGTGTGTGTGTGTGTGAGAGAGAGAGAGAGAGAGAGACTGTCTAAATTGAGTCTTAGGGCGTTTATACACGACCCCTGAGCTCCGCTGCAAATGGCTGCAAGCTCCGGAGCTTAAAAATGTTTCCCCACCAGCTCCAGAGTTTGCAGACAATTAAGTGCGACCCCGCCCACTTTAGCACGACCCAGCGCACTTTTCTTGTACCTTCTCTCTGGAGGTGAAAAATCTTTGATGCGGTGCAACGATAGTGAGTGCGGGGCTCTCCTCGCTTCTGTTTGCTGCTTTTTGGCTCCCGCCCCTTTAAGAGCTACTTAAGAGTTACTTAAGAGCTACTGGAATGTGGCGGGGGGGGGGCAAGAGCGGCAAGAGCGGAGGTGAGCCACAGTCTTTCTTCCTTTTTTTTCTCCCTCCCCTCACGCAGGCAGCAGCCAGGGTGGGAACACAGGAAGAGCGACAAGCCCCTAAGATCTCTGGTCCGAATTTAAGGGACCAGCGGATCTTAGGGGTCGTGTAAAAGCGCCCTTACTTGACTGGATTGTTTCCAGATAAAAGGGGGCAGGGAGAGAGAGAGAGGAGAACCACACATAGAGATCTGGAAGTTGAGTCATGGCTACTGGACTACTTTTTTGAGAGATAGAAACATTTCGCTGCTCATCCAAACAGCTTTCATCAGCCTGAATACAGCTAGTGCAAGTCCTCCATCTTATAAGAACATAAGAACATTAAGAAGAGCCATGCTGGATCAGGCCAAAGACCCATCTAGTCCAGCTTCCTGTATCTCACAGCGGCTCCACCAGACTCCACCATAGTCAGTCAGCTTTGACCCCTTGTCACCCTGGTCTGAATTAGGGTCATAAGATGAACAATGGCCTGAATAGGCTCATTAGGGAGACAATAGTATCCATAGCCTTAAGGCGAACAAGCCTGAGGTGCTGAAACCTACAAAGAATGGGTCGTTAGCTATGGCCTGGGTGGTGAAGGCTTTTTGATTTGTTTGGGTATTGTCGAAATCACAGCCTGATAAGTAGCAGATAGACTATGCCTGAGGCGGCCACCTCTGTTGAGGTAGGGGATTTCGATGCTCACATGAATGGCTTCCCTTACTCCTCTCTCAAACCACCTCTCTTCTTTGTCTTAATATGTGTACATCCTCATCTTTGAAAGAGTGCCCTTTGTCCTTCAAGTGGAGGTGTACTGCTGATTCTGGTCCTAAGCTGTTACCCCTCCTATGTTGGGCCATCCTTCTGTTTATTGGCTGTTTAGTTTCTCCATTGTAGAGGTCTGAACACTCCTCACTGCATTGGAGATGTAAAATTTTCAGAAATTTTGAAGCCATGGGGTGGGAAACTTTGGAGAAAAATGGACAAATTAGGGGCGGGACAGTCCCACCCCCGTCTTTTTCCAAAGGTTTCCAGAAACTACATCTCTCGCCCACCTTGCTTTGATAACGGAATGCCAGGTGTAAATGGGTAGCCTGCTTGTGTGTCTTTCACGGCTTCTGCCCAGGTGCATCCCAGTTCTGATGAGTCTCCTCCTTTTCTCCTGCTAGGAACCTGCCTCCCCGGCCCTTCAGTGGGAAACTGGAGGCCATCCACGGCTGCGTCCAGGCCTTGTTGCGGGATCAGGGCCAGCCCCAGCTCTGGGAACAGCTGGGCGAGATCTACGAGTCGGAACAGGACTGCGAGGAGGCCGTGTGCTGCTACCAAAACGCGGTGCGGTACCAGCGCGACTATGGCAGCTATGGGGAGATGCACGCCCGGATCGGACGGCTGCAGCAGGTGAGTTGGGGTGGTGGGGGGCAGAGGGGGCAGGGTAGGAAGGTGACTGGGGTGGGGTGAGCATCCCAGGTGAAGAGGATTTAGGAAAGCCAGGGTCCACCACACCCATCACTGACCAGCTCTTCCTTCTTTCTCTAGGCTCAGCTGTGGAATTTCCATTCAGGGTCATCACATCACCGATCAAAAACATTACCTCCTTTGCAACAGGTCTGGAACCTCCTGCACCTTGAGGTGAGTGGAGGGCAGGGAAGACCACCTTACGTCTTAGAGCAGTCCCTGAGTAGCAAGGACAAAGGCCCTCCCTCCCTTCTTTCCATCATCAGTTCCTTCCTTCCTTCTTTCCTTCCTTCATCAGTTCCTCCCTTCCTCCCTCCCTTCCATCATCAGTTCCTTCCTTCCTCCCCCCTCCTTCCTTTATCAGTTCCTCCCTCCCTCCATCATGAGTTCCTTCCTTCCTTCCTTCCTTTCCTGGAATTTTCACCTTGTGTCAGAGTTCATATCTGCCTGGAGAAAACCATTGTTCCTGATGATCATCTTTCACTACCCAATGGAGAGGCGGAAGGTAGTGAAGGTGGAAAAATAGCTTCTCTGCACCCTCTCTCCTGGTCCAGACCCAAAAGCACAGTGATATCTGTGGATCCTTTAAAAACAGAAATCCTGAGACTTGAGCTTTAATTCCCCACCCCCACCCCCGGGATGTGTTCCTCCCTAACGCCCTAGCTAGTAATCCTAACTAACTTTTACTTGATGTGGCCGACTAGCCAAGCTTTAACTGGTGCTAACTAATCCATTGTGCATTAATCTACTTCATCAGCTGCTACTGATAAAGTGGATTTAATGTACTGTACTTAATACTTCATCAGTGAGTGGTTCAGTACTTCATCAGTTACTACTTATGGAAGTAGATAAGCTTAGGTTTCAGATTCTAGGATGACTACATAGTTTTTTAAGGAGGCATGAGACTGAAGCAAACAAACATGTCTGCCAACCCCTTTCTAGCTTACTGAGGCCATGATTTCTCAAGGAATACAATGTTTAGAAAAGGAGAGGGGGCGTGTAACTCTGGAGAATTAGCACTGATGAGATAACGAATAACATGCCAGATCTGTCCCATGCAATAGCAGAAACAACAAAGGGCCCAAACGCTAATAAATTAAGGATAGGAAAGCTTGAAAGCCTTGTTATCACCTGATTTGCGTGCAGGAAGGGCCGGGTGATAGTATGCCCTAGCAAAAGGGGATTGTTATCATTTTCTGCCTCTCACTTTTTCTGTGGACAAAGGGAGTGAATGAAGGCCAACTCCTTCTCTCTCCCCCCCCAACCCACCCACCCCTGCAATCTGCAGAAGAGAAATTTCTCTACCAAGCGCAACCCTCAGCTGAAGAGGCCTGGCCCAGCCATGGAACCCCCTGTGGTCCAGCCCATTCCCCCCGCCCAGCACCCGCCCCACACCGGGCACGGCGAAGAAATCCCCACCCCCATGAAGCGCAGAAGGAGCTCCAGCCCGGACCAGGTAACAGGGGTGGGGAAGGTGTGTGTGCGGGGGGGGGGGGTGTTATCTACTAATGGCCCCAAGGGACAGCGAGGCTCTGCTTATGCCCACCTGGTTTTCACCACCGTTTGAGGGGGGGGAGTTTTTTTTAAAAAAAAGAGGTCAATTCCCAGAATTCTGACGGTTGTCGTATTTAACAAAGTAATTTTTTCTAACTGTGCAGAGACATGCACTCAAACTGAGGGCTGGGAGAGTGAGAACAGACAAAAGAAAATATTTTTTTTTCACCCAGCGCGTTGTTAGTCTGTGGAACTCCCTGCCACAGGAGGTGGTGATGGCCTCTGGCCTGGATGCTTTCAAAAGGGGATTGGACAGATTCCTGGAAGAGAAGTCCATCCCAGGTTACAAACCATGATGGAGATGTGTCATCTCCAGGCTTAAAACTGGGGTACTTCAAGGACCAGATGCAAGGGAGTGGTATAAAGAGACAGAGATCGTCTCGTGTGCTCCCAGAGGCATCTGGTGGGGCCACTTTGAGATACAGGAAGCTGGACTAGATGGGCCTTTGGCCTGATCCAGCATGGCTCTTCTTATGTTCTTATGTTCTTACACACCTCTTTTGTCTTGCTCGCTGTCCTTCTCTGCGCTAAGTGCTTGCCGTTTGCTCTTTCGCAGCTGCTTAGCAAACCATGAGACAGGCCTGTTGCTCAGTGCCTCTTTTCTCCTTGTTTGACCCCAATTTTCCAGCAGTCGGAGGCCAGAAAGGGGAGGTTTAGCCAGAAGTGGGGAGTTCGATTTCCCCCACTGGGCCCAGAGGGTCCCTTCCTGCTCATCACTTCTAAAGTGCTGCTGATGATTTGAATATTGACCCAAGGCTTCGTTCTGTTGGGGTATTCCTTCCTAACTTGGGGGGGGGGGAGAGAGAGAGGCAGGGTTGGGGTCTGGAGGCAGCAACGATGAGTGCCAAGGGGTGGCAGGCAGCGGGAGCCTCTTTTCTCTCTTACTCTCTCTGCCTTTCTTCCTTTCTGCGAACTTCTTGCGCTGAAGCAGAACGGGAACAGGCTGGGCCACCACCCTCCCGGTCCTGGCCTCCCCGGCAACCCCCATTACCAGCTGCCTAAACCAGGACTCTGGAACCCCCTCCATGGAGATTCGTGGGGACAGGAGCGCAAGAATGGGGCTGCCCCGGACAGACAAGTAAGGCCGACCTCCACCCCACCTGTTCCTGAATTAATGCCCACCCTTGTTCGGTGCTTCATTGCTTGTTGCTGAACTTGCAAAAATTACTTTAAAAAAAATTACAGAATCCCCCCCCCCTCCAGTTTGTGCCCAGGTGAGCAGAGCCAAGGTGTCTGCAGGTTCAGAACTGTGGGTTGAAACTTCAAGAATTCTGTTGTGAGGGTTTTTTTGGGGGGGCTGTTTGACCGTGTTTTGGAAGTTTTTCTTCCTGACGTTTCGCCAGACTCTGTGGCTGGCATCTTCAGAGGGCAAGGAGCTCACGGAACTAGGAGTTCTCTCTGTGCTCTGGGGTATAGAATGAGTGAGACTGCGGAGTTTTAAAGTTGTGGGAAATGGGAAACTTTTCCTATGCAGGAGAATATGTGTCAATCATTGTATTGTGATGGAGGGATTAAGAAGTTTCCTCTTTCCCACGACCTTAAATCCACAGTCTCACTCTTTCTATGCCCCAGAGCATAGAGAGAACTCCTAGTTTCCCTGAGCTCCTTGCCCTCTGAAGATGCCGGACACAGAGTCTGGCGAAACATAGGGAAAAAAACTTCCAGAACACGGCCAAATAGCCCGAAACACTCACAACAACTATCAGATCCCAGCCGTGAAAGCCTTTGAGAATACATTTAAGAATTTTGCTTGGGGTATTCTGTAAAATTTGGAGATTTGGAGTCCGAAATACAAATAAACAACGAATAACAAACGTCACCTCCCAAGCTGTTATTCAAAAGGAGAGTCACTTCTCCACCCCGCTCTCTTGTGTTGGGGGATCTTGGCTCTGCAGATCTGACTTTTGGTTAAATCAGAGAACTCATTGCTATGCTTTTCAAAAATGAAAATACAGGTTTCTAACTTGGGGGACTTGGGATGCCTGACGGATCTGATGTCCTTGGCTCGTTGTTGGTACCCTTTGCAAGGGGTAAGCTGGCTGGCTTTCTTGCGCTTGGGTGCTTTCCTGTGATCCTGCAAAGGGCCTACTGGGGGGTCTCTTCACAGGCTGGGCAGCGGTGGATCAAGGTGCCAGCTAGCCTGTTTTTCTACAATTGCTGCGTTAGAGACAAGTGGCAGGGATCAGCAATACCTTCAACAGAAAGGCCATAAAAACAAAC
Source organism: Phrynocephalus guinanensis (assembly GCA_037367245.1). NCBI lineage: Eukaryota > Metazoa > Chordata > Lepidosauria > Squamata > Agamidae > Phrynocephalus > Phrynocephalus guinanensis. The sequence goes on from CM074743.1 coordinate 3,183,315, forward strand.
CAACATTTTTTTTAAAAAAAAGGCAAATTCATGCTAGTATGCGTTGCAAGATCCATTGGGGTGCGAATTACAGGTGTCCACCATGAAGTGTTCTTTCTTGTCTCGATATCTGTGGTTTAACTGTTGATTCAATTCTATAGAGGTGTTATTGAATCTATTATCTGTTCCTCTATAACTGTCTGGTTTAGCTCTGCGACTAAGCATGACAGATATAGACTTCAAAGGATAATTGGAACTGCAGAAAAAATTATTGCTACTAATTTGCCATCTATTGTGGAATTGTATACCACACGAGCTAAAAAGAGGGCGATGAAAATATATACAGATTCCACACATCCTGGACATAATCTGTTTCAAATTGTTACCCTCAGGGCGACGTTTTAGGGCATTGCATACTAGGACAACTAGATATAGAGAGAGTTTCTTTCCAGGTGCTATCAAACTGTTGAATAATTAATTTTTACATTTCTTCCTTTTTAAATAATAGGTTATATTGTATTGTTGTACTGTGTTTTTATTGTTGACTATATGATTCTTATATTTCCTTTTATATAGAGCATTTTTACCAAAACAAATTCTGGGTGTGTCTAACCACACTTGGCCAATAAAAGTATTCTAAATAACGCACTGTGACACAGTCCTGCTTAATACTTTATGGTGTTTCCTCCCCCTTCTTCCCCCTCCCCTCCACCACCAGGAGCAGAGAAACTCATCGGCTCATCCATTCCCCTACCCTTCCCCTGCCTACGGTTCGCACCCGCCCCCCCACCGCCCGCCGGCCATGGCCCCCACCCCCCGCACACCGCCAGCACACCGCCCGCCCCTTGAGAGCCATGGCTGCCTGGCCCGGCCCAACGGAAGTGACCTTAGAGACAGCCGAGTCCCCCGGGGCCGTCCCGACTCCACCGCTACACCAGCAACTGTTGCCTGCGTGCCTTACGCCCCGCGCCCGAGCCCGGGAGGCCCCCCTGCCACCAGCAAGACCACCTCGCGGGGGCAGATGCCCCCTGACAGCCTTGTGAGTGTGAGGACCCGTGGGGTCCATAGGGTATTTGCATGCGGGGCATTCTGTTGTGGATGAGCCACACGGGCTGGGTAGGGGGGTGTTGTAGTATCCGGAAGTTGAGTCACGGCGACTGGAGTTCTTTTGTTGTAAGATTGAAACGTTTCGCTACTCATCCAAGTAGCTTCATCAGTCTGAGGAAAGTTGGTGTGGGGCTTCCAATTTATAGTTCACCATGGTTTCACGCCACCTTGATCTGATTATTCAGGCCAATATCCACCTAATAAACCTATTAACGTTTAAGAGCTGTGTGATGTTGCAGTTATTGTGTATTTTATGCTTTTATTAGATATTTTGTTTTATTATATTGGGATTTATATAATTTTGGTTCACTGAAACCAACAAGTGACAATCCATGGTCACCTTCCTGTTCGTTTGAGGCATTACCTATGTATTCCTTGGTTATTTTAGTTTGTATGGGTGGCTTAATTATGTAAACCATCCTGAGTAGTATTTTACTAAATCAGGCAGTCTAGAATATATCAGTTAGCTGGCTAGCTGGCTAGCTAGCTAGGAAAGAGATAGATAGATAGATAGATAGATAGATAGATAGATAGATAGATAGATAGATAGATTAGATTAGATGCACATTGTCCTGAATATTCAGACCAGAGTGGTGTGAAACCATGGTGTCTTGTATCTTTCTCGCCACCGTTTAGTATTGCTTCTTGCCGTGCCTTTTAGCCCATTGTCTGTTTAGTGTTATGTCTTTGCCGTTTATGGATTCTTTTGTTTTTTATTGCCTACTATTTATTTGGCTTTCATGTGAACTGTCCAGAGTTCCTTCTGGGAAATCGGGGTGTGTGTGTGTGTGTGTGTGTGTGTGTGTGTGTGTGTGTGTGTGTGGAAAAGCAAAAGTAATAAATAAATAAATAAATAAATAAATAAATAAATAAATAAGGTGAACTATAAATTGGAACCCTCACACCAATTTTCCTCAGGCTGATGAAGCGGCTTGGATAAGTAGCCGTTGGGGGTGTGTGGATCCGGTAGACCCCTGGACTGAATGTTGGGACGGGGAAGATGAGAGTGCAAAAGATGGGATGTGCTCTGTGCTCCAGAGCATTCCAAGCAGGAGAAGAAGGGAGGAAGGAGGGGGGGTCCCAGGGACTCTTGTGACGCCTCCCCCCCTCTTTCCACCTGCTTTGAGACTCCCTCTTCTTTCTCTCCGTCCTGCAGGGCTCGGATCATTACCAAACACCGGCTTTGGAGCCATCCGCTCCTGCCCTGGAGGCCGTGGGGCGCAAGCCACCCGCAACACCGCGACCCGCTCCCTGCCTCGCCCCCTGCGACCTGCCCTGCTCTCGCATGCCCCCGCCCATCACCAGAGGGGCTCCACCAGCAGTTGCCCGGCCGCCCCCTGCCCTGCAGTGCCCTCCCCCTCCCTTGATGCCCCCTCCTCCGCCCCCTCCCCCTCCCCCGCCCCCCTTACCCTGGCTGAAAGGGCCGCCGGCTGCCTTGGGGGCATTCAAGAGCAAAGCACCTCCCGAAGGGAAAGGCGGCACCGACCCTCTGGGGGAGATTTTGTTCGGCTGCAGTGATCCCTGTCGGGGGGAGCAGCCTCCCCTCGCGGCCTGTGATGCCGGGCGCGGCTTCCAGGATTCCAGCACCAGCAGCCAGAACGGGGCCTTCTCCCGGCCCGGCGAAGAGGTTCCGGTGGAGAAGCCCAGCCCGGCGAGAGCGCCCAGCCCCGAGCCCTCGCCAGCCCCAGACTTCTGGCTGTCGGAAAGCAAGCGGGAGGAGAAAGGATCCGGGGTGCCCCGGGCCCTGACACCGCCCCCCACCCTCATTACCTCAGGAACCTTCCGGACCCCCAAGAGCCCCCCTCTGCCACCAGCGCTGCCCCCAGAGCAGCCCCCGCCCCCACCCTGCCCCTCCTTTCCAGAGAGCCCGGAGTCACCCGTGGGGGCCCCACCGCCGCCGCCGCCGCCGCCACCGGCACCACCAGCAGCAGCAGCAGAGGCTGCCCCTGAAGGCCTCTTTGGCTTTGCCAGCCCCCAGCAGGAGGACCAGTTCGAGGAGTCCTCCGAATTCTCCAAGATCCTTCCCGACGGCCTCGCCAACATCATGAAGATGCTGGACGAATCGATCCAGCGCGAGGAGGACGAGCGCGAGGAGGACTTCCCGCCCCCGCCCCCCGCGGCCATCCTCTTGCCGAGCCCACCGCCTTTGGCCCGGCCCAAACCGCCGCCCTCGTCCGTCAGCTCTTTCGATTACCCCAAACCCTCCGGGCAGGATCCTCCGGAACCCCCTTGTTTGTACCGGTTTGGCAAGCGGGACGGGGCAGAACAGCACCCGACAGTGGCCAGTGGAGGAGGAGGAGGAGGAGGAGGAGGAGGCGTCAGCCGTAGCCACAAGTTCCACCACCACAGCACCGCCTCCCTGCTGAAATCTTTGGCCAACGTGCTGGAAGGGCAGAAACACGCCTACCGGCCGAAGCCGCTAGCCCCTCCGGGTGCCAAGATCTCCGCCCCTTCTGCCGCCGGCCCGACAGCTGTGCCCCATTTCTCTACCTCAAGCCAAGCCTGGGGGGCAGGAGCCGCCGGAGAGCGTGTGGCCACCCCTCCGCCGCTGCCGGCCACCCGGCCGGTCAAGACGGAATCGGAGGTCCTCGAAGAGATTAGCCGTGCATGCGAAACGCTGGTGGAGAGAGCCGAGAGGGAGAAGACCCCGCCACCCCCTGCTACGCCACCCCCGCCGCCTCCCCCGGCTTCCCCTCCCGCTCCCCCCTCTCCGCCACCCACCCCTCCTCTCCCCCTGGCGGCTCCCTCGACACCAGTGCCGCCAACACCGCTGCCTCCGGCTCCTCTGCCTCTACCGGCCACCCTTCCTCACCCTCCCCGTCCTAAGGACGAGTCCCGGAAACGGGACCGCGAGCACCGGCGCCATCGCCGGTCGGCAAAGGATGGGTCTCGGCGGCACCGGGAGGGCAAGGCCCACAAGGAGAAGAACCGGCAGATCCTGGGCAGCTTGGACCCAGTGCAGAGCACCGAGGGGCAAGCGCGGGAGAACGGGGCCAAGCCGCCTCCGTTGCCACCTCCCGCCGCACCCCCGCCCGAGCGGAAGCCTCCCGTCAAGAAGGAGGAAGGGCCCGTCGGCACCGGCCCCACCACCACCACCGCCGCCGCCATCACCACCACCACCTCCTCCTCCTCCTCCACGGTTGTGTGCTCGGCCGACCTCCTGAAGCTGCGCTCCTTCACCGAAGGGCCCCCGAAGGAGCTGAAGATCCGGCTGATCAAGGTGGAGAGCGGAGACAAGGAGACCTTCATCGCCTCCGAGGTGGAAGAACGGCGCATCCCCCTGAGCGAGCTCACCATCAACCATTCGGCCGCAGAGGTCGTGAGGGCCAGCAAGTGAGTTCTTTCCTCCCCCCCCCCCCCCGCAAAAAAAAATACCGAGAGAGAGCCAGGGGACAGATTGAGACGTACAAAATAATGCAGGGCATGAGTCAAGTAGATAGAGGGACGCTCTTCTCCCTCTCACAAAATACTTGTACAATGTACTTGTGGTGTGTGCAGGGGGGGTGTCTGTTTAGAGCAGGGGGGAGGGGGAAGGCATTTTTCAAACTAGCTAGATCTTTCCCTTCTGGTTTTTTTGGGGGAAAGACCCCTCTGAGCCCCCATCGGATTGGCTGCCTGTGGAGATAGGTGGCATTAGGCATGTGGGAAACCATTAGCCACGTGGAAGCCGAAAAGAAAAGGTGGATTAGTCTGGAAAAAAGGCACCTGAGGCGGGGATATGATTGAGATGTACAAAATAATGTAGGGCATGAGTCAAGTGGATAGAGGAACACTTTTCTCCCTCTCACAAAATACCAGAACTAGGGGACACCCACTCAAATTGAGGGTTGGGAAAGTAAGAACAGACAAAAGAAAATATTATTTCACCTAGCGCGTTGTTAGTATGTGGAACTCCCTGCCGCAGGAGGTGGTGATGGCATCTGGCCTGGAAGCCTTCAAAAGGGGATTGGACAGATTCCTGGAGGAAAAGTCCATCCCAGGTTACAAACCATGATGGAGATGTGTCATCTCCAGGCTTAAAACCGGGGTACTTCAAGGGCCAGATGCAGGGGAGTGGGATCAGGAGACAGATATCTAGTCTCGCACGCTCCCAGATGCATCTGGTGGGGCCACTGTGAGATACAGGAAACTGGACTAGATGGGCCTTTGGCCTGATCCAGCAGGGCTCTTCTTAGGTTCTTATATATGGTCATACCTGGTACAAGGGCACCCCCAGAAGAAAGGCATGGGAAATCACTTCTGAGTAATCTCTAGTGGACCTATGAAATCCCCAAAAGAGACACCAGTTAGTCAGAATAGACTTGGGTACACACGATAATAAATTATCTTTTTTTAAAGAGAAGCCATTCTGTGATCCCCAGCAGCCCACCTCCTCTGTCTGAGTTTATTTTATTTTTATTTATTTATTTTAGAGTATTTTTTTACCCTTGGAAAAGGACCCAAGGAGGCTTACAATAATGAGGGATAATATACAGCCCAGTACAATTAGGACACGTTCAGGTATTTGAGAACAAGGAATTGAGAGACATCTTACAGCATTAATAGACAACATTATATTAAAGCTACAAGGTTGTAAGTAGTTATAAACACAAAGCCTATGAGAACCTATAGATTCATATAAAATACACATGGTAGTCCATCATTCAGGGAAAGCTTGCCTGAAGAGAAAGGTCTTTGCCTGTTTTTGGAAGGACAACAGAGATGAGGCAGTCCTGGCCTCTAGTGGGAGGGAGTTCCAGAATCTGGGCGCAGCAGTCGAGAAGGCCCTTTCATGGGTTCCCACGAGACGTACCTGTGAGGGTGGCGGGATGGAGAGAAGGGCCTCTCCTGATGACTACTCTTCATCCCAGGCTACCCAAATCAAAAGGGTTAATTTTTGCACTGACTTAGAAGAGTAAAGGTTTGTGCTTTGGCGACTACCGCTCCCATAATTCTCAAGAAATTCCTCCCAACAGATTGTAGCCTCCCCCACCCCCACCCCCTTTTAAAAAGGAAATCTGCATCTTAGCAGTGGTAATGAAGGTGGATGGGCTTTGCATGGCTTTTGAGGAATCGCCCCTCCTGTTTGTTAGTTTCCTCAGGAGTTGCCATGCTCAGCCATACAGTATTTTGGCTGCCACCATAAACCCAAGAGGAAATAAATAAATATAAATAAGAGGAAAGAAATATAGTTCGAATCAGAACGATAACTTCTGCAAGTCGTATAGCGAACCTTACAAGGTGGTGCTTGCAGAATGGTTTGCCCAGCCTGTGTTCCCCATTCAAATGTGACAGCCCCCCCCCCCCAAAAAAGGCAGCCAATGTCTCCTCTAGAGTAGCAGCAAGGAACCTCTGAGAATCAGGAAGTTGGACATGTTTCTGCCTTGCTATGACACCCTGGAATATCATGGGGGTTGGGGGGGGGGCAGCTCTCTTCCTTTCCCTGGCCAGTCGAGTCACCGAGGCAGCTTAATTGGCTGTTTAAACATAGTTCCTTCATTGCTTGGACCTGTTATAGATATTAAAGGGGCCTCTTTTGTATAAATAGGAAATGACCGGCCTCTTATTTCCTGTTGCTTATCTTTCAAAAAGTTTCCTAAGGCTTTAAACAGAATCGGAGTGGGCTAGAATTATACTTTCATGGAAAACTGGGTTCCCCCCCCCAAGGGCCCCGGGAGACCACATGAACACAACCCTCTGAGCAGAGGCTATGGTTATTGATGGAGGCATCACCTTCCCCGTGGGGGGGGGGACCAAGCGCATCGGTTATCTGGGGCTCTGCGTGGGTGGGGGGTGTCTCAGGGGCCATCCGCACTGACCTGGGGAAGGTGAGGAGGTGTGCTTCTGTGTAGGACAGCTTAGCTCAGATTGGGTCATCTTGGTGGGTCCAGGAAGTGCTGTCTCCGTGCCTGGCTGCCGGATGCATCGGCCCCCAAGCCCCCACCCCACGGTCTCCATTTGAAGGGAAAAGGCCACTCTTTCAAAGATGAGGATGTACACATATTAGACAAAGAAGAGAGGTGGTTTGAGAGAGGAGTAAGGGAAGCCATTCATGTGAGCATTGAAAATCCCTCCCTCAACAGAGGTGGTGGGCTCCGGCATAGTCTATCTGCTACTTATCAGGCGGTACTTTCCAAAGTACCCAGGCAAATCAAGGAGCCTTCACCACCAGGTCACAGCTAACGACCCATTCTTGATGGGTTTCAGCACCTTAGGCCATTGTTTACCTTAAGGCCATGGACACTAATATCTCCCTAACGAGCCTATTCAGGCTATTGTTCATCTTATGAGCCAATCAGACCAGGGGACAAGAGGTCAAGCTGACTATAAGAAGGACTACTTGCACTAGCTGTATTCAGACCGATGAAGCTGTTTGGATGAACAGCAAAACGTTTCCATCTCTCAAAAAAGAAGTCAGTAGCCATGACTCAACTCCCAGTTAAACGAACCTGGATGACTGAGAATCTTCACAGACGCACCCCACGGTCTGTTTGTCAAGCCCCCTTTCCTGTATAGCTCAGTGGTTGAGGCCTCTGATTCTCCCACTGGGCCACCTGTGACAGGGGCTGGACAGTGGTTATATCTAATTCTACAATACAGCTAAACCGCCCGGAGTTCTGGTTAGAAGATGGGTGGTAAGTAAGTAAGTAAGTAAATAAATAAATAAATAAATATTTTAAAGGAGAGATTTTTAAGGAATTATCCAGAAAAAAACAACACTTATTCTAAAGCTGACACTGGGTCGGCGACCGGGGGGGGGAGTGGGAAAGGGGGGGTGTTAAAAACCTTTTTTGGGCGATGTGATTTTCGCCCCTGGCTGCCTGAACACCGTCCCCAGCACCCCTAAAAGGGAAGCTACCCACATTTCTTGGTGATATGTTCATTTAAACCTGGGATGTAGCCCAGTCGCATTGAACACATGGACTGGGTAGAAAACTTAACCACAACTGTTGTTAGTTTGTGGAACTCCCTGCCACAGGAGGTGGTGACGGCACCTGGCGTGGATGCCTTCAAAAGGGAATTGGACAGATTCCTGGAGGAAAAGTCCATCCCAGGTGACAAACTAAGATGGAGATGTGTCATCTCCAGGCTTAAAGCCGGGGTACTTCAAGGGCCAGATGCAGGGGATGTAGTTGCAGGAGACAGAGATCTAATCTCATGCACTCCCATAGGCATTTGTTGGGGCCACTGTGAGATACAGGAAGGTGGATTAGATGGGCCTTTGGCCTGATCCAGCAAGGCTCTTCTTCTGTTCTTAACTGGGGCAGTTTAGGAGCGAAAGCCACACAACCTCCCCCTCGCCCGTCCATCTGAATCTTTGCTGCCCCCAGCCCACCCCACAGTGTACCCATCAGTGGTTGAGGTCTCCCGCCCCTTTAAGAGAAGCTCCATTCTTCTCTTCTTCTTTGACTTTTGCAATCGGGTCTTAACCCCTTTTGGTTCAGACCTGGTGGTGGTGGTGGTGGTGGTGGTGGTGGTGGTGGTGGTGGTGGTGGTGGTGGTGGTGGGAGGGTAGAGACAGGCTTGGGCCTGCCGACCTGTTGCGTGATGTTTAAGCAGGGCTTGTGGGTATTGCGTGTGCATGCGTCTCTGTGGCACCGAGAACCGGGCAAGGGCTGCTGGGGCAGCAGGATGAGGGAAGGAAGTGGGGGGGGGGGGGGACAAGACACGTCCTTGGGCTATGCTCTCTTTTCTTAGGGGCTTCACTGCCTAAGGATGCCGCCTCTTTTGCCTTTTCAAACAATTCTTCCAAGAACCCTGCCAGCGAACACTCCAACACCCCCCCCATAAGAAAGGGAGGATTGGCCGTAATTGTGGTTGCAAAACGTCCCAGCTGCTCAGAGAGCAAGGGTCAGTCCCGATAACATAGTCCACCTCGGGGACAAAAGCAAGGGAAGCCTTCGGTGTGTAGCCTGAGCTGGGGACAGTTGCTTTTCAGGACTCCATGTCCCAGAATTCCTCAGCACGGGTGCAGTTTCAAGCCGCAGGTTGGAATAAGCGGCTGGCTTCCAGCAATGGCGGGGCTTCCCAGTGCAAGGCTGTGGAATTGCAAACAGTGGGGTGTTGAGCTGGCAAACTCGCTCCGAGTTGGAAGGAGCCATGGAGAGCCAGGGTGGTGAAAAGTTCGGGTATTCGCCTGTCTGTGACCTTCTCCCCCTTCTGCTCCTCGCAGGCATGCCAAGGTGAAAGGAAAATTCAAAGAGTCGTACCTGTTGCCCAGCCATTCTGTCAAACCTCAGATCAACGTGGACGAAAAGCTTCCCAGAGACAAACTCAACCCCCCGACCCCAAGCATCTATGTGAGTGCCTGTTTTGTGGGGGTGATCGGGATAAGGATGGGGTGGCAGTGGGGGTGGGTGGGTGGTTTTTTGTTTGTTTGTTTTTGTAAATTTGCAACAGCGGGGGCTTGCGGGATGCTGGTATGGGTGCGGAACAGTCTTCAGATTCCTGTCCATTGGCTGCAGGGGTTCACAATAAAAACCGTACACAAGGATTGCAGATTCAAACTAGCAGGGGCAGCAGCAAAAGATTCTAGTCCTCATGGCCACAGAGAAAGTTTTTTCATTCTTCCTGGCTGGAATTTCAGAAGCTGGGAAAAGGCTGACGAAAGACTTTGGGTGGAACACTGGATTCCCTCTATATCAGAGGCGCCTCTGTATAGAGAGCATTCAGTTAGATCAGACCTGACCTGTTAGACGCCCTTCGCACAGGCAACATGGAGGCCTTGGGAACATGGCTTTTTTGTACTGCAAGGCCCAGCGTCACTGCTGGACGTGGCTCGTTTGAATTTGTTTTTGGACAGCAGACAATGAATTCACTGGGAATTCCCCAAGTCGAAATTCTGAAGACTGACACAAAGAAAACCAGGTACACAGAGAAGTACTGAAACTTTGCATTAGTAACTTACTACTAACAAGCGGGAAGCAATGGCTGGGAAGAGGTAAACTCATGAGGAGCCGTGAGGGATGATGGGATTGGTAGTGTTTTGAAAAGCATCCTTTCCAGTGCCTAAAGGTCAGAGAGGCTCAGAAAAGTGCAGTTCCCATAATCCCCTGTAGCTCCCATGGAATTTACCACCCCCAGGCATTTCATTCTTCTTCAGATGCAAAGGATGATGGCCCTGGGCGTCACGAGGCCCCACGGGTAAGTAATGGAAACTCTGAAAATTCTTTCGTGAAATTTTAGTAGTAGTAGTAATACTAGTGGTGTGTCTGCAGGGCGCAAAATTCTAGGTGAGTGAATTCCTGGTGAATTCTTAGGGGGCTGGAATCCCCCTCGCAAAAACAAACAAACAAACAAACAAACAAACAATGCCAGAAAGGCCATGCCTGATCTCAAGCCATGGTGGCTGGGGATTCTGGGAATTGTAGTCCAAAAAAAGCGAATGTTTCCGAGTTCTCGGCCCTGTGTGTGCCTGATTACAGCGGCCCTTTGCAGTTGCTGGTCCCGTGACCCCCGTCACGTGGAGGTGGCGGTGGCGGTGGGGTTGGAGAGGAGGCTTGCATTGGGGTTGCTGGTACACTCAGAAGGAACCAACTTGATTTGTTACCGTGTCCTACCTCCTCGTCTTTCTCTGAATGGATGGAGCTCCTTTATTACCATTTCTATTATTATTTTTTCCTGTCACCTTATTGTTTTCCCTTCCATTTCCTCCCTCTGGCCTTGTTCTTTCCTCTCTTTTTCCTCTGGCAGTTCTCCCGAAGACCCTTTCCCCCTAGAGATCAAAGACATCGGGGCTGGTTTAATAGAAAAGAAAGCCTCCCTGCCCACTCGAGACCTCTTTGCTCATGATTTGGCCATTGCTGCCCAGAACAAGTCAGGGGAGACAGCAGTTTGTCTATCTTTCTATTCAATAAAAACATTCCCTTTGAGTCCATTCAAGGTGGCATCCACCTGTGAGAATTTCATCATCTTGCTTCTCCCTTTGGCTTTTCTGCTGCTTTGACTTTTCCCTTTCGAGGTGACCCGTCGCGCAATGAGGACTAGCCACTTAAATCTCTCTCTTACCCCATCTGTTCTCTGGGTCCAAAAAGGAGAGCCTCTTTCCTCTACTCTCTTAAGAGTTAAGAGTGCTTCTTTGTGCAAGGGGTCACCCTGTTCATTGTTCTCCCCAAGGGAACAGACACACGTGTCCCCACTCGGTGGTGTTATTTATGTTCCTTTAGATTTAAAATTTGGCACTCAGCTTACCTGTCCTTTCCAACTCTTCAGCTTTCCTCTCTTAAGATGCAGCTGAAGGCCACCACAAGCTGTCCCACTTGCTGCATAACGGAAACCTTTGTTGAAAAAAAAAAGACCCCAAGAGCTTTGTGCCACTTTCTGTTTGTGGCCATGCTTTAAATATCTTTTTATGTATTCTCTTTCCAAACTGCCTTGGACAAGGTCTCTTCTTTCCTCAGATAGTCCTTGCTTTGGTGACTGAGCCAAGATATTAGAAGTTTCTTTTCTGGCCCGGAGCCATGGCCCGCCCTCCCCCCCCCAAAAAAAATCTGTCTCCATAAGCTAAGGGGGCAATTCTTTATTAGTTTGCCAAATGATCTGAGATCAAGCAGACTTAGGTTGCAGGCAGATGGAAGTGTGAAGAGGAGTTCCTTGCTGCCGAGAGCGGTTTGGTAAGGGGACCGGCTCTGTAGGGGTCCGAGAGCTTTTCCTTGCAGCCCAGTCCCAAGCAGAAGCTGCGCTGAGACCGGCCCTGAAGGATGGATGTCCTCCATCCTGCGGGTGCTCCGACAAGATGACGGATGACGCACCCACATACTGCGAACACATGAAAAAAAGCGGTCCTTTCCCTTTGTCTGCTCTTACTTCCAGTTAACATATGAACATTAAAAAAAAACAGCTTTGCTGGAACAGGCCACAGCCCATCCAGTCCAGCATTCTGTCTCACACAGTGGCTCACCATTTGCTTCAGGGTATTCCCCAGCAGATGTCTTCACCTGCTTACGATTCCCCACAAATGGCATGGAGAGGGATCCTGCCTATCATAAGAACGAACATAAGAACAGCCTTGCTGGAACAGACTGCAACCCATCCAGTCCAGCATTCTGTCTCACACAGCGGTAGCTCACCATTTGCTTCAGGGTCTTCCCCAGCAGGTGTCTTCACCTGCTCACGATTCCCCACAAATGGCATTGAGAGGGATCCTGCCTCTGTCTCCAACTCAGAGGTTGTCCTTAGGCATCCATCATGATAGACATGGAGACCCTTGGTCTCCATGAACTTGTCTTCTGCTCTCCCATAATGCCTTTTAATCCGCATTAATCCTTGAGAGCTTCAGGCTTGACCCCCTTTGGAGTGACTGTGTGGTCAGTAGCAGAGGTTCCACCTCCTTCAGAAACCTCCTTTTTGCTCCCGGAAGGAGGACCAACCGACGCTTCTCCGCTATTCCTCCTTCTGAACCCTGAAACACAGCTGGTATGGTTGTTTTTGCTGAGAATCCATTGTTTTGTTTTCTAGACTCCAAAAATCCTTCCTTGAGGCTGGCTGTGCTTCCTACATCCTTAGCCTGCTTCTTCTCCTAAAGAAATGGAAATTCACCCTGCCTGGTTCTCCCTTTTCAGCTTCTTGCCATAATAGGCCCTTCAGGATACTTTGATCTTTCGCTCATACCTGCAATTCCTCCTTCTAAAAGCTAAGCATCTCGCTCTCTTTTCAGTTGATGGGTTTTTGGGTGTCCCGACGTTGGCTGGAATCCCCATTGGGTACAGCAATTTTCCAGGTACATTTCCTCGCATGGCCTCCCCTGTTGCGTTTGTTGTTAGATCGTTCGGAAGGACACAGGAAAGCGTTCTTGGTAGTGGAGTGTGGTTGTGGTCAGGGTCTCTTTCCAGCCTGGATCTGGAAGTTGAGTCATGGCCACTGCACCTCTTTTTCTTGAGAGATAGAAACGTTTTGCTGCTCATCCAAACAGCTTCATCAGTCCAGACTGACAAAGCTGTTTGGATGAGCAGCGAAACGTTTCTATCTCTCAAGAAAAAGTGGTCCAGTTGCCAGGACTCAACTTCCAGATAAACTCACCTGGATGACTGAGAATCTTCACAAACTTTCCAGCCTGGAACAGGTTGGCTTGCGTCTGGTTGTGTCGTCTTCTAGAAAAGCCCCGGTGGATAGGAAGCGATGGACTCTTGACAGCTTCTTTCTTGGGTGAGGCAGCTTTGAGGTCAAATCCTGCTCCAAGGTCCATAAAACCACGGTGTAGGCCACATTCTGTGGGTCCTTCCTGCCTGTTCTATGACAAGAGTTTGCCAGGCGCGTAGTTGTCTCAGAATTGCACAAGATTTTTATCCTGGCTAGACGGGATCCAGTTCCATCCCTCCAGTTCCTTGTGAGATTCCCTTATAGTTTTCCACACCGCTTATACAGACATGGGAAAAATAAGACCCTCTGCTTCCTCTCTTCCTCCTTTCACTTCACCCTCACCTCATGGCTCTGTATGTCCCTCCCTCCCTCCTTTCTTCCTCCTCCTCCTCCTTCCTCCTCCTCCTATGGATGATCCATGTCTGTTGTGTTTGGGAGTCTGTGCGCTGCCACCTACCCTCCATCCCTGACTTAGTTGCACCGTTAATTTAACGGCCTTCTGACTGTTCTTAGCTCAGGGCAGCACCCCAGAAGACTGGGACTTGTGCTTCAGAGAGTACGTTAGGCCTTCAAACACCGGGAAATCAGAGCAAAACGGAAAAGGCTCCGACCGCTCTGCTGGAATTCACCGATCGCTTCGCTTTTTCCTTCCTGGAATCAGGCGTGTCGCTGCTCCATCAAGACTCTTTTTTCTTTTCTTTTTTGTGCTCGACTCCGGACATTTTTTTTCTTCTTTCCGCCCACGTCCAAGCAATTATGTCATGGATTTTGCTATCTCCTCACCTTCTCTGCCTCCGTTTCTCTCCCGGTCTCACTAAGCACTGTTAATTTGGATTCTTGTCAAACTTTACAGAAAGCAGAAAAAAGTTTTGCTTTGAGGGGTTTTTTTTCCCCTTCCGTTTTTCTTTCTTGGATATTCTGGATGTTTTGGTAATCTGGAACTGTCAGCTGTTCTTGAAGTTCCTTTGCGCCATTTCTCCAAGAAAAGCTCCAGGATTGCAAAAAAAAACAAAACAGTTTTTTGCCCTTCGCTAGTGTGTGGCTGCACGGATTGCAGTTTTGGTTGTTTCCAGAAATTCTTCTGTGGTTCGCTTCGACCCACCCGGGCTTCTCTTGCAAACATTGTTTTGCCCATTTGGAACACCACTCTGGAAGAAGGAAACTAAAATCATAAAAGGACCGATGTTCCTCCCCACGCTGCACGCTTGATCAAGGGACAGCCACGGTCTCTCCGCCTCTTCGAGAGACAGACACAAAGGCAAAGCGATTTTCAGAATGACCATCAAGGCACTTTTGGGCAGAGGAAATCCAGGAGATCCGTGTGAGGCAGGATCTCGGGACGTGTTTCTGGCTGAAGAAGGGGGGCGTGGACCTAAATTTGGGGGGGGGGGGACAGATTGAGTTAGGCTGTCTTGTCTAAGCAAGGGGAAACTGGGCTTGCTGAATCTACTCCCACCCCACCCCCCATAGCATGGAGTCTCTGGCCTCATTCTGCGGATGGCTTTCCACGGGGCGTTTGCTGGAATGGACCCTTGGTCCAAGCTGGGAGATGCTTTGTCATTCGGGGGGGTGGGGGTGGGGGTGGGGGGTGTCGTTTCTCAGAGTTTTAGGGCCTGCCGTCCTTGCTGTGGGGTCGGGGAGGGCCGCAGGGTGGGGTGGGTCCCAGGAGGGCATCTGAGCCTCTAATTGCCATTCCCCTTTTCCTCAGCTGGAGAGCAAGCGGGACGCCTTCTCCCCCGTGCTGCTGCAATTCTGCACCGACCCCAAGAACCCCATCACCGTCATCCGAGGACTGGCCGGATCCCTTCGCCTCAGTGAGTCTGGGGACCGGGAGGAGGGGTGGAGGTCTCAGGAGGTGCCCTTCCAAGGGGACGGAGTCCAGAGCCGCAGTCCTCGTGGCTAGGGCTCTTTGGACAGCAGCCTGGACGTGGGATGAAATGGCTTCTGAGGGGCAGGAGGTGGCTGGAACAGAGGGGCTTTGGAACCCCTTGGTGGGGGGGGGGAGCATTGGTGTCCCAGGCTTTGGGGTGGGTCAAACCCTTGCAGGCATGTCCAAACTTCGGCCCTCCTGATGTTTTGGACCACAACTGCCAGGATTCCAAGCCTGGATTGGCAATGGCCAAGAACTGTGTGAGTTGTGGTCCAAAACATCTGGAGGGCCGAAGTTTGGACAGAGGCTGGACAGGTGTCATTCATTTGAGAATGCGTGTAGCCATGGGGACATAGCAAGAAGCTTGGTGGGGTTTTTTTTTAGGACTGTAAAGAACAAGGTGGGAGGGGTCCTAACTCCCCACAGTGTGCAACACCCCCCCTCCCCATACACACAGCCTTAGAAGAGAATGGCTCGATTTTTTAGCAAGAGATGTCTGTCCGCTCTCTTTTTAAAAGGTCCTTTAAGGTTTTTTAAAAAGCATTGGGAGGTCAGGACTAGGGGCTTCGTTTCCAAATGGTCCCTGCAGAGACTTGGTAGAGCGCGCCGTTTGCCGCTTTGAGCGTGAATTTCATAAAATCAGAGCGTATTCACAGAGCCGACTCCGTGGGATGTGGCTTCAAAAAAGGCCAATGTTATTTTTAGGATGCATTAACAGTTAGTCCTGTGAGGGACTAGCCCCCCCCAACCCCCGGTACTGGTTAGGTCTCCTCTAGTGTCCACCTCTAGACACCACACACTTTAAGAAGGACGTCAACAAACTGCAGCAAATGCAGAAGAGGGGGCAACAAGGATGATTAATAAGGGGCTGGAAACTAAAGCCCTAGGACAGGCATGTCCAAAGTCCGTCTCGGGGGCCCAAATGAGGCCCGATTTAAAGTTTCGAGTGGCCCTCAGCCTCTTCTCCCTGCCAGCTCAGCCTGTCATTCATCCCCGCAGGCTGGCCCTTCCCCTGTGCTGGCTAGAGACGTCAGCTTGCAGTTTTATGGTTTGCCTGCTCTCCCTGCCTCCGTCCATCCCCTCGACCACTCATCCTGACGACCCACTCCTGGTTCCGTTGCTGCAGCGTCTTCCCCACCTCCTTGCGAGGGAGGGCAGCATAGGCGAGCAGTGGTGCGTCTTGGGTGCGTGTGAGCTGGTTCCCAGGCCAGGCAACAGCTGCTGGGCCCTTGGGTGCTTTGAAACACTCAAGGCCCCGGGAGTTGGAGATGTGCACAGACCATGCCCTTTCTCCCCCCTTCAGGCTGAATGAATGGCCGGCCCCCACACATTTTCACCTCGCCAAATCTGGCCCTCCTTGCAAAAAGTTTGGACACCCCTGCCCTGGGAGGAAAAGCTGGAATAGTAGGGATGTTTAACCCAGAGTCCTCCCTGCCTCGTGCCATGACACCCTCCCCTCCTTCTCTTCCCCCCCCCCCCCAGATCTAGGGCTCTTTAGCACAAAAACCCTCGTGGAAGCCAGCGGGGAGCACGCCGTGGAAGTCCGCACGCAGGTGCAGCAGCCGTCGGACGAAAACTGGGACCCCTCGGGGACCAAGCAGGTGTGGCCGTGCGAGAGCAGCCGCTCCCACACCACCATCGCCAAGTACGCCCAGTACCAGGCCGCCTCCTTCCAGGAGTCCCTTCAGGTGAGGAGAGCCAGGCCTCTGCTTTTTGCAGGGCAGGAAGCAGCGGGGGGACGGGGGGGGGAGACACACACACACACGCCACCCCCCTGACGTAGGCGTGGAGGGCCAGGAGGAGGAGGAGGAGGAGGAGGGCCCCATCCTGACCCCTCTCTTCCTCCTGAGCTAGGAAGAGAAGGAGACGGACGACGAGGAAGCTGAGGAGCCCGACAGCACGACGGAGGCGCCTCCGAGGTAAGGCCTTTCCCCACAAACCGCAACAGGGTTCTTTCGGTCTGCTTTCTCTCCCCCCCCCTTTCTTATTTTGAGGACATTCCTGTTTTGTTTTTTTAATTGGATTTGTTCGCTATGTTTTAATTTGGTGTGTGTTTTTAATATTGCCCTCTTTAATATTGTGAGCCACCTGGAGGTCTCTTATTGCAGTGGTTCGCAACCTTGGGTAACCCAGATGTTCTTGGACTGATCTCTCTCTCTCTCTCTCTCTCTCTCTAATCAGCCGTCACTCAATCTTCCTTCGTTCCTTTCTAAATCCTAAATATGATTCTATGTATCTATCTATCTATCTATCTATCTATCTATCTATCTATCTATCTATCTATCTATCTATCTATCTATCCCTCCCTCCCTTCCTTCTTTCCTTCCTTCCTTCCTTCCTTCCTTCCTTCCTTCCTTCCTTCCTTCCTTCCTGTCTCATCTATCTATCTATCTATCTATCTATCTATCTATCTATCTATCTATCTATCTATCTATCTATCATTGCCACTGGCCATTTCCCCCCCTCACCCACCCCCATTTTTACTGATATATTGTATACTTTTTCCTACAAATGTATATACACATTTGCAAGAAAAAGTATGTGAATCTTTTGACTATATCACTGGTTACCAACCTGGGGGTCGGAACCCCTTTGGGTGTTCCAACGACAATTTCAGAGGGGTTGCCATGAGCCAATGAAGAAAAAGGCACAAATGGCTTGGATCTGGAGGAGGGGGAGGGAAGGGGGAGAGTGAATTACAACTTGATAGGTTGGAGGGGATGCCAGTCAGTGGTACCGGAGGCTGTGATTGGCTGAGGTTGCCTGTAGAGGGAAGTTCTCTATGGCCCCTGCGGCAGAGGCCTGCCAAAGAGGGCTGGTGGCCTCTTCCAAGCAGGGCAAGGGGGTCACCACCACATGAGGAACTGTATTAAAGGGTTGCGGCATTAGGAAGGTTGAGAACCACTGACTTAGAGGTAGATCAGAGTACATTGTGTGACACATTAATGCAGAACACCATGAAATTCCAAAAGGTTGCAATTAGATAGATAGATAGATAGATAGATAGATAGATAGATAGATAGATAGATAGATAGATAGATAGATAGATAGAATAGATAGATAGATAGATAGAATAGATAAGGAAGGAAGGAAGGACTTAGATAGATAGATAGATAGATAGAGAACACCATAGATAGATAGCAATAGATAGATAGATAGATAGATAGATAGATAGATAGATAGATAGATAGAAGGAAGGAAGGAAGGGATTAGATAGATAGATAGATAGATAGATAGATAGATAGATAGATAGATAGATAGATAGATAGATAGATAGATAGATAGATAGATAGATAGATGCGGTGTAAAAATATGGAGTTAAAATTTGCACCCATAAGGCTATGATACAACGAGGACTTCAAGGTCTTGGAGGGGGGAGAGCATATTGCAGACTCCCCCACCCTATGCAGTGACCTCCAAGTGGCTTGGATTGTCCCAACTCCCACGGTGACTGGGGATGATGCGGTATGTTGTACAAGACACCGGAAGGGTCCCATATGGAAGGGCGTTGTCGTGTCCGGGATCCCACCCCCTCCCCAGGGAAAGTACGTATTTGACTCAGATTCTGTGTGGAAAAAAGAGGTGAAGTGACCTCTGCTCTCCCCATCCTGGTTGGTCACCTTTTCCTTTTTTGTCTTTACAGCAACCCTGACCAGAAGCCGCATCAGATTATCAAATTTGGGACCAACATAGACCTCTCCGATGCCAAGCGGTGAGGATGGCGGGGAAGGGGAGGGAGTAACACACACACACACACACACAACCCAAGACACACTCTTCCATGGCTTCTCGTCCAGCCTGCTGCTTCTGCCCTAAAATCGTGACAGATTCTAGAGCAGCAAAGTGGAGGGGGGGGGGGATGTATTGTCCTAGAAGAGGATGCTACAAAATATGGATAATAGTGGGTGATATATTTATTTGACCAATAACACATCGAGAAAAGGGGCCTGCTGAAATGTTTGCATTCTTTTTTTATAAATCTGGCCCTTAACATTCTGCCTCTCTGATGTGAAGGCTGTAGTACGGATCTACCATGGGGTCAAGGCTAGTTCCTGCCAGAAAACAGTTTATTTCAGCATGCAACCCTACCTTGCCACAGTCTTGCCCCCGTGGCTCCCTGCTGCCCCTTTGCATCCACATGTTTGCCGCTACAATCAAAGGTTGCAGTGGAAGTCTCCCATTCATTGGGTCCCCACCTAAAAACAACACCCCCTCCAAACTTCAGCCCTCCCAGAATTCTAAGCTTAGCTTGCCAGTGACAAAGGACTCTGGGAGTTGTGGTCCAAAACATCAAGAGGGCCGAAGTTTGGACATGCCTGATAGAGCATATACAAATAATTCAACAAACAATCATTAACAGTATACCATGTAAAAATGCGACTAATAAATGTGACCCTTTGCTGCCTCTCGGTGGTCATGAGTTGTCAGTGCAGGCAAGGTGGAGACAAGATGGCTCTCTGCTGCCCCTCTGTGGTTGCCTTTGGAATTAAAAGTTATTCCATCCCACAAAGCTGCCTCCAACTTATTTATTTATGTATTTATTTATTGGATGTATATTTCACGCCATCTAGCAACAAGGCTACTCTGGGCGGTGTACAAATAATTCAACAAACATGAACAGTATGC
Organism: Phrynocephalus guinanensis; assembly: GCA_037367245.1. Classification (NCBI taxonomy): domain Eukaryota; kingdom Metazoa; phylum Chordata; class Lepidosauria; order Squamata; family Agamidae; genus Phrynocephalus; species Phrynocephalus guinanensis. Next base: position 3,202,954 of record CM074743.1, read on the forward strand.
AGTGTAAAAATGTGACTAATAAACATGACTAAATCAACAAAAGCATCATACAAATCACTGAAAGGACAAAGGATAACTAAAACAAAAAGGGCGGATTAAAGATCAGCGAACTAAGAAAGAATGAATTAATAGCCAGGGAAAGCCTTTCTATATAGCCATGTTTTAAGATATATTTTTCAAATAAAATTGACAGCGTAGGGGCCAGACAGATCTCGACAGGGAGCTTCATAGGGGCAGCCCTATTAAGGAGTGACCTCCAAAATAAAAAAGCAAAGAGGGCTGCTTATACACTGCCCCTTAGCACTTGCAGCTCTCTCTGAGCTGTGTACAATTCAATTTTTTGCCTTTGGGTGGCACTCCTACCTAGAGTTGCTAGCTTAAGACCAGATCCCGAGGCCTGCTGCGTATGAGCCACCCGCCACCCCCCAGGAACCGTGGCAACCAGAAAATGCTGACTGCTGCTCCAGCAAATGACAGGAAAGAGCTTAGAGAAGTTCCTTTTTGGGGGACTACAACTCCCAGGTTCCACAAGCCTGCACAGAACCTTAAGCTCTAGGACATTTGCGGCTGTGCCTAATGAGAGAATTCTGGGACTTGTAGTCCAACCCCCCCCCCCAAACTGGATTTTGGGAGACCAAACTCATGTTTCCTGAAGGCCTGAAGATTAAAATAATGATACAGTAAGACCCCAGTATCCACTGGGGATTGGTTCCAGGCCTTCCTGTGGATAATGAAAACCATGGATAAGAGAGAATGCCAAGCCCCCACCTCCAAAACTGCTGTTTTGTGACAGTAATTTGCTTTACAGCTGCTGTTTTGTAACAGTAGCTTGCTTTACGGCTGCTGAATTATTTATTTAATTTTTTCCTTTGCCAGCCATGGATAACTGGATCAGTGGTTAACGAATCAGTGGATATGGGGGTTCTACTTTATTTGATAGCATGTCTTTAAATAACAATTAACATGGCAGTGACCGATGACGACAACCATGACTTTGGATAATATTCATTTTCTCCCCCAATGCGTGGCAGGTGGAAACCGCAGCTTCAGGAGCTGCTGAAACTGCCAGCGTTCATGCGGGTCACCTCAACAGGGAACATGCTGAGCCATGTTGGACACACCATCCTGGGCATGAACACGGTGCAGCTGTACATGAAGGTTCCTGGCAGCCGCACACCAGGTGAGGATTACTCTGGGCCCTGGCGACACACAGGAGGCGGTCGCATGGTGCCGGCCCTGCCAGATTCAGCCGGGGACCCCAGATGCCCCTCAAAAGGGAGCAGTGAACTAGGTTGGCAGGTACAAGCTGTGACGGCTAGGTAGAGCGAGCCTCCATATTCCAAGGCAGTCTACCTCGTTAGGCCAGCTGTTGAGGAGAAACAGCGGGAAAGACTGCTGGCCTCCTTCCCCGGCATAAGGGGTTTCTCCAAGGCATCAGATCACCTGCGTCCAGCATCTGGGGAGAACCGAGAGGAACACTGAGTTAAGGGAGGGAGTGGGGGAGCCTGTCTGTCAGTTTCATTCCATAAGTGGGGGCAACGTTGGAAATAGCCAGACTTATTCTCATAGAAGGAACCAGTTCCTCCTCCACCACCACCAACACCCCCCAAAAACCCTATGAAAAAAACTCACAGAGGATTAACTCAAAGAGTTGTCTCATCCTTCTTTCGCAGGACACCAGGAGAACAATAATTTCTGCTCCGTGAATATCAACATCGGGCCGGGGGACTGTGAGTGGTTTGCTGTCCATGAACATTACTGGCAGAGCATCAGCGCCTTCTGTGACAGGTACAGCAGGGGGGGTGTCACAGGGAGGGTCCCTCAGCCCTGTTTGAGAGTAAATCTGGGAGGGGAGGGCATAGGGGTTGTAGGGTTGAGGAAAGTGAGGGAAGTTTTCACGTTCTGCTGGAGTTTGCTTAAAATAAAAAGACACAATTTATAAAATAAAATCCTGCCTTCCTTAAAAAGAACCTAAGGTGGGTTATTTCGTTTAGAACAGTGTTTTTCAACCTTTTTGGGCAAAGGCACACTTGTTTCATGAAAAAAAATCACGAGGCACACCACCATTAGAAAATGTTAAAAAATTTAACTCTGTGCCTATATCCGTCTCTAAAAGGTTCGCCATTGCTGGTGTAGGGAGAAGCAGGACAGAGGGGCCACAGATTGAGGCAGCCCGCTCTCTAGCACCCAGTTCCCACTTACCTGTGTTGTTTTTTTAAAGACATTTTGCCCTGCATGGACTTCTGTGTCCAGTGGAGACCTGAGAAGGGGCACTGACTCTCCAGGAACACAAATAAGACCCAAAAGCCCATCTTGCTCTCCACACTGTGGCCAAGGCAGATGCCTTCAGCAAGTCCAGCGACAGGAGGGGAGGAGGATGAAGGAAGGCAGGAAGGAAAGAAGGCAGAACGTGTTCTGCTTGTATACCGCCCCATACCACTTCAAGGAGTCTCTGGGAGGTTTACAGTTTTAATTACAGTAGGCAGGCTGCTAGACATACACATATGCAGGCTAGAAATGAGCACGTTTCTATGAAGAGGGGAAAGGGTACGAATGGAAAGAGAGAGGTGGGGAAAAAAAGAAAGAAAAGACAGAGAGAGAGAAGAGGGCAACCCAAGACAGAAAGAAAGGGGCAAGACTTCAAAGAACCCATCTCGGGGGCCCTCAGAGATGGCTCTTCCCCTCCCGGACCCTAAAGGCCGGCCGGCCGGCCGTCCAGACGTGCCAGTAGCCCCCCCACCCGCCCGCCTCCTCAGCCCAGGCCCAGCGGAGGCCTCCTCCATCCCCTCCTCCTCGCAGCCCTGCCGCGGTGCTCGTGGGGCAGCTGGGCGCCCCTCCTCCCCTTCCCCTCACCTGGTGGTTTGTTCTGGGCTGGGGCTCCCGGGCCGGCTCGTGTTGGCGGGCGGGCTGTCGGGCGGCTCAGTCCATTGGTAGCTCCCAGGAAAGGGGTGGTGGTGGTCCAAGGTAAAAAAAGGAGGGGGGGAGAGGGAAGCGAGCGAGTCGCGGCGGCGGCGGCAGGCACAGGGCAAACACTAAGAGAATGAGCGGGGCCAGGTCCGGCCGGGGAGGAAGTGACGCCAGCGCCGCAGGCCTCCGGGGGGGGAGCCAAGCTGGCCCTTGGACGCTATTTATAGCGCCTCCCAGCTGTGGGCCGCCCGCCGGCCCTGGGTTGAATTTCTTTAGAATTTTTCAATTTTTCCCACGGCACACCAGGCAACATCTCGCGGCACACTAGTGTGCCACGGAACAGTGGTTGAAAAACGCTGGTTTAGAAGGCAATATTTAAAAGCTAAAGACAAGAGGCACGCAGATATGGAAAAAAAGAATGAAGCAAGTGCAGTGGTACCTCGGATAACGAATTTAATTCGTTCTCCAAGGCAATTTGTTATCTGAAAAAAATTGTTATCCAAAACACGGTTTCCCATAGGAATGAATGGGAAACCAATTAATCCATTCCACAGCTAGGAAAATGTCACAGACACCTGGGTTTTTGCTCAAAACCCTTTATAAAGTGCACTTTAAAGGTACAGATGCAATGCCACCCAGGATAACCCATTTTTATTTATGCATGCTGGAAATTCGTTATCTGAGGCAGTCCATAGGGGAAATTCGTTATTCAAGGCAGTCCATAGGAAAATTCGTTATCCGAGGCAGCCCTATACCTAGAAATTGTGATTCGTTATCCGAGGCAGCCCATAGGGAAAATTCATTATCCGAGGCAGCCCTATACCTGGAAATTGCAATTTGTTATCCAAAAAATTCGTTATCAGGGGCATTCGTTATCCGAGGTATTACTGTATTATGTTGAAAACAGTAAATAAAACCAACAATCGAGTACAACCATCCCTTGTATCACTGCTCTCAGACCACCAGTGATTAAGGGAAAGCCTGCCTGAAGGGAAAGGTTAGCAGTGGGGGAGGTTGCCCCAAGGAGAGGGGGGGTTGGCTTGTGCCCCTTAAGCCTGGGTGGTGCCCTCCGGGCAGAGGAATCGGGGAGAGCAGCACTCCTTGGAACCCGTTGCGGGGGCAGTTGATAGAACTTGCCCGCCCCCCACTGCCTTCCTGCATGAAGGGAGGAGCCGCAGAGGAGCCAGACAGACCGTAAGAGAGGAGTCGAGACGTCTGTGTCCACAGGGATGATCTAGCCGGGGAGTAATCCTCCGGAAGGAGCTGCTGATACACGTGGTGTTGATTAGGAGCATAGCGATTCTCTTGCAGGCCTCATGCATCTCGCACAGGAGAACTTCCTGCTGGAACTTGGCTCCTCGCTAACGAGCAGGGAGGGGGGGAGCCTCTTGGCCGCCTCTCCCTCCTCTCAGTGTGCCCTCCCTTCCAGGCATGGTGTGGACTACCTGACCGGCTCCTGGTGGCCCATCCTGGAAGACCTGTACCAGGCCAACATCCCCGTCTACCGCTTCATCCAGCGCCCCGGAGACCTGGTATGGATCAACGCTGGGACGGTGCACTGGGTCCAAGCCACCGGGTGGTGTAACAACATCGCTTGGAACGTCGGCCCCTTGACAGGTAACGGGCGGAGGGGTGGTGGCACCTCCTAACTTTGCCCGTGTTTGCTGTGGCTTTGGGCCGAAGGGTTAAAGGTGGGGGGGGGGGGCTGTGAGCCTCCGGCAGTCTCTCGACTTCCTGTTCTTTTCCCCCACCAGCCTACCAGTATCAGCTGGCCCTGGAGCGCTACGAGTGGAACGAGGTGAAGAACGTCAAGTCCATTGTGCCCATGATCCACGTCTCTTGGAATGTCGCCCGCACTGTGAAAATCAGCGACCCTGACCTGTACAAAATGATCAAGTAAGAACCGGGGTAGATTGGTGTGGTGGTAGGACCCGGGTATCGCCTGCATGCTTTGCGTTTCCTCCTTCCCAGCTCTCTTGCTGTGCCTAAACCCTCTGGCCCGAGGGAGGGCACAGAGATCGGGGCAAAGGGGGGCATCCGTACCAACCCCGATCCCATAAGAACATAAGAAGAGCCCTGCTGGATCAGGCCAAAGGCCCATCTAGTCCAGCTTCCTGTATCTCACAGTGGCCCCACCAGATGCCTCCGAGAGCGCATGAGACTAGATATCTGTCTCCTGATACCACTCCCCTGCATCTGGCCCTTGAAGGACCCCGGTTTTAAGCCTGGAGATTACACACATCTCCATCATGGTTTGTCACCTGGGATGGACTTTTCCTCCAGGAATTTGTCCAATCCCCTTTTGAAGGCATCCAGGGCAGATGCCATCACCACATCTTGTGGCAGGGAGTTCCACAGACTAACAACACGCTGAGTGAAAAAATATTTTCTTTTGTTTGTTCTCTCTCTCTCTCTCAACCCTCAATTTGAGTGGATGTCCCCTCCTAGTTCTGGTATTTTGTGAGAGGGAGAAGAGTGTCACTGTATCTACTTTACTCATGCCCAGCATTATTTTGTACATCTCAATCATATCCCTGCCTCAGGTGCCTTTTTTCCAGACTAACCCACCTTTTCTTTTCGGCTTCCACGTGGCTAATGGTTTTCCACACGCCTAATGCCACCCATCTCCACAGGCAACCAATCTGATGGGGGCTCCCAGGGATCTTTTTTCCCCAAACCAGAAGGGAAAGATCTAGCTAGTTTGAAAAATGCCTCTCCCCCCCCCCACTGCTCTAAACAGACACAAGTATATTGTCAGAGGAAATATAGGGGGGGGGAGCCCTGGGCCTTTGAGGTGCCCCCGCCTCACCCACTCCTGCTACTTAGAGGGTCACCAAGAAGAGGGTGGATGTCCCGTACATGTAACACACACGAGTTTAGGTTGGCAGGCTGTGATGCTGTGGCTGCCTTGCCCCTTGTTTTCCCGTGGGCTCTGGCCCAAAAATGCCCTCCTCTGAACCTGCTCCTGTTGGCTGGCCTCCTCCTTCAAGGGTGGGGTCCAGAACTGGACGAAGAGATGAGGCCTCGTGGCGCAGTGGTTAAATGCCTGTCCTGCAGGTAAAACTGTGCTCACGACCTGGGTTCAATCCCTGGTAGCAGGCTCAAGGTTCACTCACCCTTCCATCCTTCCGAGGTCAGTAAAATGAGTACCCAGCTTGCTGGGGGTGGGTGGGGGCAATGTGTAGCCTGCACACTGTAATTAAAAAATTGTAAACCGCCCAGAGACTACTTGTAGTGGTATGGGGAGGTATATAAGCAGAACATTTTTGCTTTGCCTCCCTAGCCAGTGCTGAACAAAGAGGCACTCGGGCCTCTCGGGATGTGTGGGTCTCTTTAGGTGGGCAAGTGAGCCGGTCCTCTTTGACAGCTGCCTTTCCTTTCCTTTCTCTCTCTCCCCCCCACCCCACCCCCCACCTCCATCTCAGGTACTGTCTGATGCAGTCCATCAAACACTGCCAGGTCCAACGGGAAAGCCTCGTCCGGTCCGGGAAGAAGATCGCCTATCAGGGCCGGGTCAAAGACGAGCCGGCTTACTACTGCAACGAATGTGACGTAGGTTTTGCCGGTGGTCTCTCTCTCTCTCTCTCGTTGTTGGCTGCAGCAGCCGGTTGTTGGGATGGAGACCCCTTTAGAGAAGGAACGAGGGTGAACTACTGGCGTCTCTCTCTCTCTCTCTCCTCTCTCTTTCTCGCCAATTTTTTTGTTTTGTTTTCATTTTGAGCAGTCTTTCCATCTTCTCCGTCGGGCCTACCCTTGGCAGTGGCCACCTGGGTGACAGAAGGCCAAAGTCCCATGGCCCCATGAACCTGTCTCCTGGGGCCATGTCCATTGTCTGGTTATGTGCCATGTCCATTGTCTGCTCCCTTGCGCCACCTCGGAAGTGGTGATGTTTTGCCCCAGCTCCCGAAGGCTCGCCTCCGGTCTTCCTGACTGGAAAACACCAGCATCCCTCCCTGGTCATGCTTCGTTCCTGACCATGGCATGTTTTGTGTATGTGTGTGTGGGTCCTCTCCTCCCAAACGCCATTGGTTATTGATAGGACCTTCGGTGTGAAGTGTGTCTTTATAAAACCTGCTTGTCTGTTTAAAAAAATACCTCCTGTCACCTACCTCCAGTTTCTGGTTTTCACATCTCCTTCGCACCTGAGTTTGCTGAGAAGCGAAGACATAACAAGAGAGTAGAAAGTTCGAAACAGTGAGTATGAATCGCGTGTTTTTACAATCGCAAGAAAAGAAAGAAAGGCCGGCGCTGATGATGAAGCTCAAGAACGATGCAGAAGTGTGGATTCCACCTCCCTTGACCAAGAGGAGAAGAAACCTCACGGTTTGGTGAGGAACATGCCTGCACCAGAGCATCAAGAGGTTGGATCACACAGGAAGGCTGTGGAGAAGATGATGAAAGGTTCCTTAAATTGGGGATGGGGAACAAAGAACTTCCGTGGAGATAGAAGAGCGAAGCCACAACAAGGCTACGAAGGAAGAGAAGAGTGATTTGGTTGACTGAAGGACCTCAGAGCACCGACTCGGAAGCATGGTGAGCTGAGATCAGGATCAGGGCCCCTGTCGCTTGGATTGAGGCAGGTTGGGTCCAGTTAGCTAAGTCATGCATAAAGGATGTCCACCAGGCAGCCTGCTCAGAGAGTGCCTGACATGCCTTGAAGGACATGAGCGGAGTCCTGTTTGTCTGACCTGAGCAGAAAGCAAGAGCCTCTGGCAAGATTCTTGGGGGTCATCCTTGAACCGAAGTGAGGAAGCCACGAGACTGAACCTCCACCTTGGCTAGGCTGCGGAAAGACCAAGCTCCCGTCTTCCAGGAGCGGGTAGGGAACAAACAGATTGCCTGGTGGAGAGGTGACCCCAGTAAAGAGGGGACAAGAAATGGCTTCGCCAGAAAGGGTTGCCACAAGTCTGAATTGACAGGGCACAGTTATGATGATGACGACGACGATGACAACAGTGAAGTCCTTGCTGGATGGTCCGTAGGCTACCAAGACCAGATGCACGTTTCAAATGCACGGAAGAAGCTTTCGTCGGGCCAGTGTTTGGCGTCTGCGCGGCACACAGGCTGCCCTTTCTAGACTGGAACAGAAGCTGGAAGCCCACGGCTCCCCGAATCTCCGGAGCCCTGGGGAGGTCGTCCTGGGACGAGCCCACCCTGAGCGAGGCCCCTTGAGGGGAGGAAGGTCTTTTCACAACACCGGTTGTGGGGGATCCTTCCCACGTAGGGAAAGGCCAAGAGCGGCCTCTCCTCCTTTGGAGCAAGTGAGGGGCACCGATGTGATCCTGGCGAGATCCAGGGTGATCTACTCAGCCAAGGAGACCGGCTCTAAAGCTGAAGAGAAAGGCTCCACGTCTTGTTTCCTGAGCTCATTTCCAGTCTTAAAGATATGGACTCTGTCGAGGGATTGTCGATTGATTGATCGATCGCTTCTCGGCCTTATAGCTAAGATCAAGTGTAGTACAGTGGTACCTTGTATAACGTAATTAATTGGTTCCAAATCAAATTACGTTATACTGTGTGCAAACCCTAATTTCCCTAGGAAGCATTATTTAATCCGTTCCAATGCGTTCCAATGGCGCTAGTTTTTTTTGGGCAAGGGGGGGCGGGCGGGTGATGGACCCCCTCTGCCAGGTAAGGGTGCCCCTCCCCGGCTCACCCCCCCCTGTGTCTGCCGCCCCTCCTCTCCCCCCCTCCTTCCCTCTTTCCCCGGGCGGCCGCAGGTGGTCGGGCGGAGGTGGCCGCGGGGTGGGGGGAGGGAGTGGGGTGCGCCGCTTGGCCTGGGGTGGGGGGCTCGGCGATCGGGAATATCCCCCCCCCTCACCTGCGCCCGGTGGCTTTGCTCGTGGCGAATGCTCCCAAACACGCTGCAAACTCAGAAGCGGCAGGGACGCTGTTGCTGCTGCTGCTGCTGCCGCCGCCACCGACACTGTTGCCTCCGAGCCTGTCCGGTGCAGCCGCTGCTCGTGCCTGCGGAATCCCCGGGAAGGGCGCCCGGCCGGCCGGCAAGGTCTCTCCCGTGCGGCCTCACCCACCGAAGGCGCTGGGGGTCCGGGTGGGGGGGCTCTTCAGCTCAGCGCAGCCACCGCCAGTGAGGGAAAAAGAGGGCGAGATCCTCGGCTGCTATCTTTGTCTCCAGCCGGCGCCCACCCACCCATCGGAGCCTCTTTCTCCTTGCCGGAGGATGGCTCCCGGCTTCGTCCTGGTGGCCGAGGATCGTGGCCTTTCTCTGACAGGCCGCCGATCAGCTGGGCTCCCCGATCGGAGCCCTGATAAGGGCTCCCCCCCCCCCCCGCAGGAGCCACAGCTGCGTCAGCGGCGGCGCGCAGCAACTTTTCCACCAGGCAGCGCGAGGACATGCAGCCGGCCTTTGGGACAGGCGGGGCGGCTTCTCCGGGCAAGGCTTGCCCTCGTCCTCCCTTCTCCCTCCCACCTTGGGAGGGGCGGCCCTTCGGCAAGGCCGGCAGAACGACGGGAGGGTTTGTTTAGCGAAAAATCCGGGGGGGGGGGGGAAATCCGCCCCCCTCCTCTTCCCAGGCGGCCACAGGTGGTGGGCGCTATACAAACCCTCCGTTATACGAGGTACCACTGTATCTGTCTATCTCTGTCTATCTATCTATCTATCTATCTATCTATCTATCTATCTATCTATCTATCTATCTATCTATCTATCTATCTATCTATCTGCCTGCCTGCCTGCCTGTCTCTCTTCCTGTCTTCTTTTCTTTCTTCCTTCCCATCTCTCTCTCTCTCTCTCTCTCTCTCTCTCTCTCTCTCTCTATCTATCTATCTATCTATCTATCTATCTATCTATCTATCTATCTATCTATGTCTAATCAGCCATCACTTAATCTTCCTTCCTTCCTTCCTTCCTTCCTTCCTTCCTTCCTTCCTTCCTTCCCATCTATCTATCTATCTACCTATCTATCTATCTACCTACCTATCTATCTATCTATCTATCTATTTATCTATCTATTTATGTCTAATCAGCCATCACTTAATCTTCCTTCCTTCCTTCCTTCCTTCCATCTATCTTCTATCTATCTATCTATCTATCTATCTATCTATCTATCTATCTATCTATCTATCTATCTATCTATCTATCCATCTATCTATGTCTAATCAGCCATCACTTAATCTTCCTTCCTTCCTTCCTTCCTTCCTTCCTTCCTTCCTTCCTTCCTTCCTTCCTTCCTTCTATCTATCTATCTATCTATCTATCTATCTATCTATCTATCTATCTATCTATCTATCTATCTATCTATCTATCTATCTATCTATCTATCTATCTATCTATCTATCTTTATTTGCCTTCCTTCCTTCCTTCCTTCCTTCCATCTATCTATCTATCTATCTATCTATCTATCTATCTATCTATCTATCTATCTATCTATCTATCTATCTATCTATCTATCTAAGCTATCTATTATAATTTTCCTTCCTTCCTTCCTATCTATCTATCTATCTATCTATCTATCTATCTATCTATCTATCTATCTATCTATCTATCTATCTATCTATCTATCTATCTATCCATCCTGATTTCCTGCCCAGAAGTCTGATAGGCGCTCAGTGGCTTGTAATTTCTGTGCGTGCGAGGCGTTTTGTTTAATTATTCTTGTGCCAGAGAAGAATTAAAAATCCCATCCCTCTTGGTTCTGCTTTTGTGTCGTTTTTCCTACACGGAGCCCCATCCTACAGGCCGGAATCCCATCGTCCCCTGGGTGCGCTGGCTTTACTCCAGAAGCAGGAGACTCTGTGTCCTCTGTGACAATCTTTTAAAGAGCCACAGGCCATCAGCTTCTTGTCTTCCGGAACCATGCACGAGGCACGGTTCAGAGGTTTAGGGAGTTCCTTTTTTGGGGGACTACAACTCCAGTAATTCATTGCACCATGTAAGACAGCAGGCGGGCAGGGTTGGTGGCGGCAGCATCCGCTGTCTCCTGCCTTTATGAGTGCGCCCTCCTGTGGAAACGGGGGGGAACAACCGAGGACAGCTTCCTTTTGACTTCAATATTGTGCAATTAACTCGAAGCGATTCCTTCCTTGGGTTTATTCCTGGAGTTGCGGGATCGTTTCGGCTCCTCTGGATTTTCTTTAGTGTGCTTCCTTATGGGGTGACTTTTACCCACAAAGGAAAGTGAGGTGCTAAAGCAGTGTCTGCAAAAAACTTTCAGGACCCCCAAACAAGAGAGTGTTTCTTCTCTCTCCCTCCTCCCTGCCATCCAAAAGCAAACTTTAAGGCTTCCTGTTCCTGCCATGGGCCAGTGCAAGCCGGGAGGGGGGATTCCGTGGTGTGTGTGTGTGTGTGTGTGTGTGTGTGTGTGTGTGTGTGTGTGTGTGTGTGTGTGTGTGTGTGTGTGTGTGTGTGGTGTGTGGTGGGGGTGGGAGGGTATCTTGCAGCACTGCAGTTTATGGAGATTATCTGGGCGGGTCTGGATGCCAGGCCTGCCTGGTGCCTTAGGGTAGGATTTGGCTTCCAGGGAGATTAAAGTCAACGGAGGGAAAGACTCCTTCCCTTGGTTTTCTCAGCTGTTGCCTTCACATAACAGAACGTTTCCTTTCCATAAGATGGCCAACTTAGCCTTCTGGACTACCAGAATCCTCCTAGCCCCGCTGGTCGGCTGAGGGGATCATGGGAACTCTAGTGGCGGGAAATAGCTTGGTGCAATGTTGCTGCTTCGGGACGTCATTCCTGGTGGGCCCCCCCTCCCTTCCCCAGCCCCCTTTGGCCCTCTCCGACAATTTACATCTAGCTGGGCAAAGGGCCGCGGGAACGGGGGGGGGGGGAGGCTACCATCCATAGAGACCCCAGGCTCACTCTGTCCCCTCCGTTCCTTTGCAGGTGGAAGTGTTCAACATCCTCTTCGTGACGAGTGAGAACGGCAGCAAGAACACGTACCTGGTGCACTGCGAGGCCTGCGCCCGGAAGCGCAACGCCTCCCTCCACGGGATCGTGGTGCTGGAACAGTACAAGACGGAAGAACTGATCCACATCTACGACAGCTTCTCACTGGTGAGGGATGCGAGCGGGGGGGGGACCCCACGCCCCCGGGCCTGATGTGCCGACTTGAGAAAAGCGGTCGGCCGAAGAAGCAACACTTAGCCAACGATGCGCTTCAAGAGAGTTGAGGGTGGCTCAGACCACTTCCCAACGCACTCCCCACCGGAGTGGCGGGGGGCGGCTGGCAGATCGTTGGCTAGTCCCCAGTTGGTTGCAAGGGGTGGATTCCTGGAGGAGAAGTCCATCCCAGGTGACAAACCATGATGGGGAGATGTATCATCTCTAGGCTTAAAACTAGGGTCCTTCAAGGGCCAGATGCAGGAGGGAGAGGTATCAGGAGACAGATATCTAGTCTCGTGCGCTCCCGGAGGCATCTGGTGGGGCCACTGTGAGATACAGGAAGCTGGACTAGATGGGCCTTTGGCCTGATCCAGCGTGGCTCTTCTTATGTTCTTATGTGGTGATGGGCCTTATCATCATCTTCATCATCATCATCCCCAGCTTCTTCAACAGTTTGGTCTTTTTCTTTCTCCCACCCCACCGCCCTCTTCGGCAGGCTGCATCGCCAGGTTCAAGATGAGCCATACTCCGCCTGGACACAGACGTCTGGGCGCGTCTCTCCGTGGTAGCCGGTCCTCGACTCTCCACGCCTGTGTGGTGGTGGTGGTGGTGGTATGGGGGGGTGGCTTCAGCCTGTCCTTCCCACCCCCCACCCCCCCACCCAACTTCAGTAGCAGCTGAGCCTCTGGATTTCCACCCCACCTACTCAACTCATGCCTGTTCCGGCCTGGAGCCACACAGAACCGGCGGAAGGCATCGACTCAGCCTCCCCACCCCCTCACACACCCCATTTGGACCCTTCTTTAATTTATTCTTCAAAATGAACTTTTTTTATTTTCCTTCTGGGTGGTGCTGATTTTGTATTAAAAAAAGAAAGAAAAAAAAACTCGAAAAAAAACTGAATTAACAAAACAAAGTATTGATGGACACATTTTGCGGGGGCCTCGCTGCCAGAACTCTGGAGCGTGGTTATTCCCGTTCAAACCCACCCTGTTCCATGTCAAATTCCGCAGTGCCTGGTTTCTCCTTGGAGAAAGGACAAGAGGCTTGCAACGGGCAGATCGAGAGAAGATCTAGAGCTGTCTTTCTTCACACGCGAGCATTAATTTTTCTCTCTTTTATCCTCCGACTCACGAGGTGGAGAGCAAAACGCATGGAACAGAGCGATGGCGGTTAAGATTTGGGGGTGCTCAGTTTTGTTTTAGTTTCGTTTCCTTCTAATTGCTTTGGGGATTTTTTTTTTTTGGTTTGTTGGAAATTTAAAGAAAACGAAAAAGAGTTTGGAAAAGAGAAGCAAGCAAAAAAGAAAATTTAATACGGGTTTCTTAGCATAGGACTTTTTATGGGTTCGGTTCTCTGGATGAACTTCTCATTGGCGGGGGGGTGGGGGAAAGAGAGTGTACATTGATTTATATATATCGATGGGGGGACGGGAGACAAATTTTGCGCGTGTGGTTTTTAATTATTTGGATGGACATTTTGATTTCTTACATCCTTTTATATATTATATATATAAATATAAGGGAAAAAATTTCCTGGTTTGTATTAGAAACTGCTTTTAAAAAACAAAAACAGAAAATGACAAAAAAAAAAAAGGTGACGGAGAAAAAGAAAGAGTCCAGTTGAAAATGTTTGTGTCAGGTTTAATTCCTGTGCGGCGAGAGCTGGGATGATACAAATTACAAACCCTGTACAGAGGGTATGGTGCTTTGCCCCAAATCATACACACGGGTAAATAAGAGGATTGTTTTTTGTTTTGTTTTCCTTTTTGCAAAAAAGAAGAAGAAGAAGAAGAAATAAGAGAAAAAGGAGGGACACGTATTTTGCCTCCCAGTTTCATCGCCCTAAATGCCAATGCCTACAACTAGCCACCTTTCCCCCCCACCCCACCCCCCGATATTATTTAGGCAAGGGGTACTGTAGCCCTGACTTCTGGCTGTCAACCCTCCTTAGCTATAACAACAACCTGAACGCTGTCCCTTAATGCCAATCTTTTGCAGACTGAATTGTTTTATTATTATTATTTAACTCGTAACCTCCTTTTGCTGACTTTATCGCCGTTCTTCAAATTCCGCATGCTTTTGGACTCCTGGTTTATTTTTTAAAAAACAGCAACCAATGTCTCAGATTTGGGGTAGCTCTTTTTTTTTTATTGTTTTGTTTTTAAAGTTCGTACCTCCATGACTCGGAATGGTTTTGCCATTTGTAAAATGTTCTCTCTTTCATTTCCTCGCTCTCTCTTTTTTAATTTATGTCCTTTTTTGTAATGATTTCTCTATTTATTGGTCCTTTATTGGGGTTTTGATCCATCTTTTTTTTTAAAAAAAAGAAATAACTTTTTACAGTGTCGTCGTATCTGTTTTATTTTTAATGTCTCTTTTTGTTGTCTCATTTTGACTTGTGCAGTTTTTATTGAATTTCAAAATGTTTTAATTTGTTTGCGGGGGGGGGTTGTGTGTCAACGTTTTTCTTGACATGGTGCTCATGTTTTCTCATGTGGGAGAGGGGGAGGGGGGGAAAGCAGTTTCAACCTGGTTCATCTGTTGATTAGCAATTTTAACAGGTTCTTACCCTGCCCTATATTGTATAAATCTCTTTCTTGCAAAACCTGCACTTTTTAATTCCCAGATTCTGACACATACCCCCTCTTCCCCAACACATGTACACTGTAATAAAAACGGATGAATATCAAGCTACTCTGGAAAAGAAAACACACCCACACACAGAAAACACAGATTCTTATTGTACTGTAGGGGACAAGGAGAAAGCAAAATCTTATTTTGTAAATGTAAAACAAAAATTAAATTAACTCACAGAGATAAAAGAAACTCTCTCTCAATATTCTTTTTGATACCGGGTGCAACACTATGGATTAGAACTTGCAGTACTTGGGAGTGAAGAAGCAGACCGGGGCTGCTCGGGGTGAATCTGCAAAGTGTATTTTGTGTTGTGAGTGGGGAAATTGGGCAAAGAAATATGAGCATCACCTTTTTACCCCTTGAAAGGTGGGATGGGTGAGGATCATTGATGGTGGGTGGCACGGGAGTGTTGTTATTCATTCATTCATTCATTCATTCATTCATTCATTAAATTTATATCCTGCTCCATCTAGCTACATGGCTACTCTGGGCTGTTTACAAACCAAACAGAAATCAAAACCATAAACAGTAAAATACAATATAATAGATATTATTTATATATTTGAATATATATTTAAGGCAGGTATTTAAACAGTAACCCCTTGGCCCAGAGCCTTGGGGGGGGGGGAGTTCCTCTTGGGAGGGGGGCTATCTTGGTAATACTGGGTGCTCTAGTCTCCAAAGTATTACCTCCTCCCCTAAAACAGACACATAGGCAGGCATGCTAATTGTCCTGTTATTTTCAGTGGGGCTGGGAGCAGAAGAACGTTTGTAGCTTTCCTGGTGCCCCTAAATCAGAGACCTGTTTGTCCCTAAGGCCACTCTCTAATTTTACCGGTTATTTTATTATTATTTTATTTTTAACAAAGGGGTGAACAATGCAAGCATAAAGGAATGGTTGTGTTTTTTCATTGTATAAGACTATATATTTGGTTGCAAAGCTGTAATTTTGGAAAAGTGAAGGTCGTCTTATACATGCAGGGGGGGGTATAAGGTTGTAAACAAATACAGTGGTACCTTGTATAAAGGAATTAATTCATTCCAAATGAAATTCTGTTAAGCAAATTTTCCTTTTACACAAATTCCCATAGGAATGCATTGAAAACGGAGTAATCCCATTTTTATGTTGTACAGATTCTCCCCATAGGCCATTATGTTAAGCAAATTTCCCCTATCTCCGGAATTTTTTATGTTGTACAGATTTTATGTTATACAAACTGTTTGTTATACAAGGGTCCACTGTATACTAAAAGTTATTTTAAATCATCTCACCAAAAAGATTCTCAGTGCCTGATAGGCTACATCCTCTATCAAGATTCCATTTTTGGTACAATGCTTTGATAAAGATAGCAAGTTGCTATTTAAAGCTTAGCTTAATTTTTTTTTTGTTTTAGTAGTGACCAATAAAGGTATCGCTTAGCCTACTTTTGAAATTTAAATCAAAACTGCCTTATTGGCATTAACAACTTGTAGTTGGTTGGAGTTCAGAAGCAGCTCGGTTGTTGTCAACAGCGTAGCTTGAGGCAGGAAAATGTGCCCCAGGGCATTGAAAAGTTACTTTTTCAGATAGTCTGGCTGACTGCCCGGTGGTGGTGGTGGTGGAATGTGGTCATTGTAGTCCCAGCAAGGTGTGTGGTGCAAGCCGGCACATAATTCCTTCAGGGCCATTTCAGGAAGTCGTTTCAAAGGGAAACTTTAAAGCAATATTTTGACACAAATTTGCACCACTCCTTTTATTTTTCTTTTAATGTCACTGTGCAAATAAATTGGTTTTTTTTTTTCCCCCTACCCGGCCAGGAGCCAGCACCAGGTTGCTTGCAAAGCGCTGGCTGTAAGGAGTCAGAAGGGGGGGGGGGTTACATTGCTTTTACTTGGCCCATTGGCTCCAGGGTTTTTATAAGCATCTTGGGATCTGGAACTTTGCGGGTCTGTACCATGGCGGGGAGGTGTACGGATTGCAGAGAGGGAGGGAGGGAGGGAGAGAGAGAGAGAGAGGCATCTTTGGAATTTGAGCCAGGGAGACCCTAACCCCTCCCAGCCCCCACCCTTCTTTCTGGGAAGGAACCGGGACCCCCTTGGATGGACTGGTCGGGAAAGCAGAGACACGGCTGAAAGAAATCTCCCAGTGACTTCTGTTTTTGATGGATGTGTGTGTGTGTGTGTGTCGTGGGATGGGGGGGTGAGGGGCTGGACCACATTCCTAGATCATCCTGGAGGCAGGTCCAGCAGCAAGGAGGGGTGGGGAAGCCCGGAAAGCTATAAAGGATGGGCGGAATGGCCTTGCCCAGCTAGAGTGCCAGGCAAGAAGGAGGAGGAGGGTGACAAACAAAGAGCAGCTGCTGGCCGGTGGCTTGTGAGATGGGCTTAGACATGCGCTCCCCCAAGGCCACCTCGGAGTCCCTGGATCGGGATGGGGGGACGACAGGAGCTTCACCCCTGCCACCCCCTCCCTACGCTGGGGAAGGGGCTTTGGAGCTCCGGGGGTCCCTGGACTGCTGGGCTTGCGCCGTCCTGGTCACGGTCCAGAACCTCCTGGTGGGCACCCTCAACCTTCTCCTGGTAGGAGCCATCTTTGGCCTCATCCTGCTCCCCGCCGGGGTCCTGGTGGGCTTCGGAGTCCTGTGCCATTCCAAGGTAAGGGGCGCTTTGCGAAGGACCAGCAGCCCAACCCACCGTGGCTGGTTTGGAGGGACCAGAAAAGGAGAAGGCAGGCCAGATGTGGCCAGATGTGGGAGCGCGTGCAAACAGATAGATAGATAGATAGATAGATAGATAGATAGATAGATAGATAGATAGATAGATAGATAGATAGATAGATAGATACTTTATTGTCATTGTACATAGCGCAACGGAATTGAATGCTATTCCTGGTGCAATTAGATGAACAGCATTTAAAAGGTAAAGACAATTAAAAGCACTCATACATATCCATCACAACTCTCCAAGGTCACACTATTTGGTCACAGCATTTAAGATGGTTATGGCTCTTGGATAGAAATTGTTTTTTTTTAATCTGTTCTTGTTTTTGTCACTCTGCATCTCTTGCCTGAAGGCTGTAGTACAGACAGACTATGTCCAGGATGAGATGAATCCCGTAAGATGTTATTTGCCTTTTTAAGGCAACGGGAACTGTATAGCAACCAAGGATGCCATGGAGCCGAGTTACTCCTAGAGATGGCAAGAATCGGCACAGAGTAACTTCCCCCATTTCGGGTTCAAATGTTCGCCTTGGGGCGCAAATACGGAGGATGGTGCGGGGAGCGTAAGGAATTACGGTGGATATTTCGGAACCTAGCAGCAGGCCGTGGGGGTTCAAACTAGGAGGCAGCTTGCAATAGATATGTAGGTTTAATGTTGAGGCAGATTTTAATTTTAAAAAGCCAGGCACTCTGAAAAGTTCTCAGTGGGGACTGAATAACCCCAACTGGCTCTCAAGGCCCGAGTGTGAGAGGTGAAAGATATTCAGCTTGGAGGTGTCACAATGTGGATTTTCTTGCTGCGAACCGCCCAGAGTTCCTTTGGAAAGTTGGGCGGTAAGTAAGTAAGTAAGTAAATAAATAAATAAATAAATAAATAAATAAATAAAGTCCATCTGGCCCTAGTAAGTTTTGCTTGTTTGTCGTTTATAAAAGTATAAGAGTTTTCAAGTGTTTTAAGAACTTGGATGAAATGACTTAAGGTGGGGGCTTCCCGGCTGTTTTGAGCTCCTGGGATTGCAGAAATCTGGCACAAAGAGATTTGCCGTGACCTCGCGCGGAAAAAGAAACATAATTGGGCCACTTCTTTGATTCCTTTCTCTCAACTCCTGACACTAAGAACTGCACCAAACAGGTTTGACTCTAGAGCTTTCTAGCAGAAATTAACTACCGATTCTAGGGAGATGACCCTCAGCATTCTTGCAAATTCTTCCTTTCTCCTTCCTACATCATGGCCTTTAAAAAATGTATTCATCTGCAAAAATATTTCCCGCTTTCTCTGTGTGTTCTGTAAATACCTGTAAAATACCCATTAATCCTCATATAAGGTACTGAGGTGGAGTTGGTGTGTGGTTTGCCTACAGGCACGCAGGGATTACAGGGGGCCTGGGATTTATCTCCACTAGTGTTCTGGAACTGGTCTGCTGAGGTGAAGGCCTCGCCCTGTCTTTAAAAGGGCCTGCTTGCTTGTTTTTTGAGGCATTTGGGGCTCAATGGTCTTAGAGGCTCCTGCCAACTTCATTATTCCCCGATTATTGGAGGGAAACGTTTGCATGGATTGCACCCAGGGTAGGCTCCCAAATTAGGCATCCCCCCTCCCCGGGTTTCCTGGTTCTGCAAGCAGAATTTGATGGCACCGTAGCTATGTGTTTGTTCCTGGAGGGTGCAACCAAAGGCATCTGTGTACATATTTCATAAGTGCTGCATCCTGGTTGAAATAAAGCCTGGGTAATTAATGCCAAAGGGGGCGTGGTGGCTTAGTGGACTAAGGCCTCAAAAACTGTCGGCTGCAAAGTCGGCAGCTCGGCGGTTCGAATCCCGGGTGCCACACAGCAGAGCAAGCTCCTGCTGATCACCCCAGCTCCTGCCAACCTGGCAGTTCAAAAGCATGTCGTAAAAAGTGGGAAGGTAAAACAGTGTTTCCTTGCAACCATGCCAGCCACGTGGTCATGGACTTGCACAACACTGGCTCTTCGGCTTGAATATGGAGATGAACACCGCCCCTAGAGTCGGACACGACTAGCACGCATGTGCGGGGGGGGGAGACCTTTAACTTTTTTTAATTAATGCCAACTGGGGCAGGGGGGGGGGTGAATGGTGGCAACTGCTTTGATTGCTGAGCAGTGAGCCTGGCAAACTCAAACAGGCAACTTTAAGGTGTGTGTGTGTGGGGGGGGGGAATTAAAGACAAATTGAACACAGAATGCCAGCATCTTTGATTCTACATTTCAGGGACGGCTGTTTCTCTCTCACATCCACACCCAGGGAGCAGGTTTTTTTTGAGTGTGAGTGTGTAGGGATCCCGCTTCGTTCACCAGCTCTGCAGTTCTCTGGGGCCGGGTTGCCAGCTTGCAAGAGCTCCAGGGTGGTCTTCGAGGAGGGAGGTTGAAAAAAAAAATAGGATAGGGGGGAGAGCTGCCCTGGAATGTTTTAGGATTAAGCAGCTGGAGATGCAGACCCCATTTGTCTCTCCGCCTGGAGAGTGTCATGAGGTTGTGCTGATTGTCATCAGCTCTTTCCAGCGGGCTGGTCCCGGCTTCGGGATTGCAGTGTTTCCCTTTGTACGCCTTTTGCCAGAGGGTGAAAAAGTCGCACTCATGAAAAGCAATGTTGCCCCCAACCTCTTGGTGTTTTTTTTTTACAGGGCACAGGCAAGGTGATCTTGCTTTTCCAGTCTGTCGTTATGTGCCCTCCAGTTGCTTCTAAATTATAATAATTGCTATGTGTCATCAAAAGCAAAGTGTTCCGCTTATATACCCTCCCATAGTGCTTAAAGCACTCTCTGGACAGTTTACAATTCAATTATACAAGCTACACATCCCCCCCTGCAACCGGGGTACTCATTTTACCGACCTCGGAAGGATGGAAGGCTGAGTGAACCTTGAGCTGGCTACCTGGGATTGAACCTCAGGTCGTGAGCAGAATTTTAGCTGCAGTACAGCAAATTATTCACTGTGCCATGAGGCTCAGTCAGCTCTAAATTATCGCAACCCTACTATATAGTGGCTACCAGGCTTGCAAGGCAAGATTGTTAACAAGACCCAGATTTTGCAAATGAAATCCTGTGGGGGTTGCCGTATTGAGTCCATTCATCTCACGTCCAGCACTCCTCTTTTCCTGCTGGCTGCCTTTTCCACTTTTCCGTGTCGTTATTCTCTTTCTCAATAAGGCTGTTTGTGTTCCTCAGTGCCACTCCTCTGGTTCAGGAGCTGGAGTTGAAAGGGTGGTGACCTGGGACACCTCCCCCCATCCCAGTTTCTGAATCGGGAGCAGCGGTAACCTTTTATGTGGGAATAAACCACTCCAGTATTCCTGCCAAGAAAACTCCATGGACATGGGGTCACCAAAGAGTCAGTCACAACTGTGATGACACAACACATAAATGTTTTATAGAAATGTTTGAGAAAGAAAGAAAGAAAGAAAGAAAGAAAGAAAGAAAGAAAGAAAGAAAGAAAGAAGAAAGAAAGAAAGAAAGAAAGAAAGAAAGGTTATTTATGTAGGTTTTCAGAATATCCCAGAGAGAGATACAGCTGGGGAATTTCTGTAGTTGTAATTCACACGGTTATTTTTGTAGGTTTTGCCATATGACACTTTTTGTCCGGTTGGAATTGTCAGTTTGGAACATTCTAGCAGACTAGTGAGAGAAAGAATTGGGGAACAAGAAAAGCCGTATTTCCAAAATCGGGTTGGGAACAACTCCTGTGTCAAACAAAGGTGTTGCGTGACATATTCCCCTCCTATAAAGACAGTCCACAGGAAGAGCCAAGAGGATGGCCAAGCCAGAAAAGTCCGGGCTGCCTGATCCCCACCCTGTTCTCAGTGACAAAAGCCAGATGGAGCAGCCGCCAACTGTGATAACCTTGCGGGGCCAAAACACCACATTCCAGGCCAAGCAGAGATGGCCCGTGCCTTCGTCTCCCCCTCCCACTTCCTCCTGTAGCGGGTGGGGTGAGGGGAAGGCTGTGATTTGGTCGCCCGGCTGGTCACCTTCTGACGTTCTTCCTCTTTTTGTGTCTCCCCACAGTTTCTGCACACCCAGGTGCACTACTGCACCGCCCACTTGCACGACGCTGCCTCGGTTGCCCTCCTCGTGGTGGGCTTTGCCCTGGCGGTGCCCCTCCTGGTCCTGGCATTGGCAGCCTATTGCCGCCTGGCCCGGCGCCTCCAGCTTGGATACTGCCTCGTCCCCTACAGCAAAGCCGTCTACAAGAACCTGCCTGTCACCCACTACCACAACTCGGGGTGCTGCTCCTGCGCTTCGGATCTGGACTCCGGAGAGAAAGTCTGGGTTTGAGGAATTGTAGGTGGGTGGTGGGGAGGGGGTGGGCGGGGGTCTTATTTCAGGAAGAGGGTGGGTTGGGTGGGCAGGAGAAGTCCTACACAGGCTGCTGGGTCCTTCCAGGGCAAAATGGCTCCGTCACAGCCGTGAGATGTGGTCACGTCAGGCGCAAACCTGAACTTGCTGCTGCATCCGATCCATCATGATACCGAGTCCCGTCGGAAAGCTGGTGCCACCAGTAGAAGGCAGACAAGGCAGTCCCATTTTGGCAGAAACTCCATGGCCATGGCGCACTTCCAAGGAGCGTGCAAGGACAACCGAAACAAAGCCACAGGAGTTTTAATGGTGTGGTTTTTCAACCAAGTGTTTGCGGCCTGTGCTGTCGCATTCCGTCAAAAATAAAGACAAAGCAGAAAAAGATTGTGGCACCTCAACGGACATTTCATACGCTGTACAAACATCTACTCCACTTGGAATTGTTCTAGAAAACTCCATGGACATCATGGGGGTCACAAAGAGTCGGTCACGACTGTAATGACACAACACAAACACACACAGAGACCAGTTCAATGCAAGGCCACGGTGTGATGCAGCTACAAAGAAGGCCAATGGCATTTTAGGTTGCACTAATGGACGCATAATCTCTAAATTGTACGAGGTACCAGTTCCTCTCTCTTTGGCATTGGTTCAGCATCACCTTGGAGCCCTGCGTCCAGTTCTGGACACTGCATTTGAAGAAGGATGCTGACAAATTGGAGCAAAAAAAGCCGTTAAAACCTGGCTGTTCAGGGAGGCCTTTGGCAACTGCTAGGGTTTGTACCAAGGTGTTCTTTTTTTTAATCAATACTATCTAGTTTAATGCCTCTTGCCTAGTACCTTTTTATATTCTCCTATTGATATGTTTTAAATCTTTTTGTGTGACCCGCCCAGAGTTCCCTTTGGGAAATGGGAGGGGTATGTAAATGCATAAATAAATAAATAAATAAATAAATAAATAAATAAATAAATTCAACAAGTTCAGAGGAGGGAGTCTGGAACCCATGCCCTAGGACCATGGTGGCAAACCTTTTAGAGACTGAGTGCTGAAACTGTGATTCAAAACCCACTAATGTTTTGCAAAGTGCCAATACAACACTTTCGCACAGTCCCAATACAGTAACCTGGATACAGGTGGCTGCGAAAGGGCGATGTCGGGTGCCCACAGGAAGGGCTCCGAGGGCCACCTTTGGCACCTGCGCCATAAGTTCACCAACACTGCCCTTGGAAAAAAGACTGAAAGAACTGGGAATGTTTAGCCTTGAGAAAAGAAGATTGAGGGGTGACAGGATGCCAGTTGTCAAATATTTGAAAAGCTGCCATACAGAGGAGGGGCAGGATATGTTCTCCATCATCCCAGAATGCAAAACATGTAATAATGGGCTCAAACGACAGGAAAGACAGATTTATGCTGAAGATCAGGGGAAAACCTCTTAACTGTTAGAGCAGTAGGACAATGGAACCCACCATCCTTCAGGTCTGCTTTGACTTGGATTCCTGCCTTGAGCCGGGGTTTGGACTCCATGGCCTTGGAGGCCCCTTCCAAGTGAATTATCCTATGCCTCTAGGACAGGCATGTCCAAACTTCGGCCCTCCTGATGTTTTTGGACCACAACTCCCAGAATTCTAAGCTTAGCTTGCCAAAGACAAAGGACTGTGGGCGTTGTGGTCCAAAAACATCTGGAGGGCCAAAGTATGGACATGCCTGCTCTAGGATTTCACACCTATTGGAGAGCAGCAAAACCACAAGTCAGAGGCAGGGTAGGCACAGGATATGAACTCTGCTATCCGTTATCTTGCTAACCCTGCGTAGAACCCGTGGCTTAGCTTCCTTCGGATATGTCTGGAGAAGTGGTCGTATCTACAAAAGCTCACACAGAAATATAACGTTCTCTAAGATGCTGCAATGCTTTAGTTTTTTTGCTTCTTGTCTTTATTTTCGCCTGGACGTGCTTTAGCAGGCACAGTGGGGGTGGGGTGGGGGTGAAGATTCACCTGGGGAACTCACTGCTACATGAAGCGCTGCCTTAACGCTACAGGTCAAAAGCTTTCGAGGGTCTGAGGTGGGGAAAATTTCCTTGAGCCTGCTGCGGCTGCACCACCAACTAAAATGAGGGGGGGGGGAATTGCAGGGATGGGGGAGGAATCCATTGAAAAATGAATATTGCTGGAGTCGCCTTCGAATGTCATTTTGGGAACAAGGGTTTGGACACAGGGTGGGTCCTCCACCTGCATTTTATCAAGAGAATGATGTTTTGGAGACTTTTGGGAGCTGAACAGGACAGGCCACCCCCTGAGCTGCAAAAAATTAGCTTTTGGGGTGGGGTGGGGTGTCGCATGTGGCTCCATGCTACACTTTGCCTTCCTGCCTGACAGATAGACGGACGGACGGACACCCACCGTTTGCTCTCCTCGCACTTGCTTGCCAAGTAAATTGCTTCAGCGTTTGTAAACATCAGTGTCCCAAATTCCTTCTCACTTCACGCATTGCTTCCGAACGTAAACCGAGGCGGCATGTATTTCGGTCAATACAGAGACTGTAACTTTCTCGTCAAGTTTGGAGAGTTTGCATTTATTTCGGCGTGCCTAGTGTTCCTTCCCGAATGGGGAGGGAGGGGTTATGGGCGGAGGCCAACCTGGCAGGTGGCCATGCCAACGGAAAGCACAGCATCCCGGCTGGAATCTCCTCTCATCGTTTTGATGGTTCCTTGAAGAGACCACTTGTCCACTTTCCCAAGCACGACACGCTACTTCTTGGCAGAAATGTTCAGATGCCGAAAGAAGAGTTTACGTATAGAGCAGGCATGTTCACACTTCGGCCCTCCTGATGTTTTGGACCACAACTCCCAGAATTCCAAGCTTAGATTGCCAATGGCAAAGGACTGTGGGAGTTGGTGTCCAAAACATCTGGAGGGCCGAAGTTTGGTCATGCCTGGTATAGAGGGTTTCCCCCCCACACACCTTCCTACCAGGGTACTTGCAGGTGTTGTGTATCAAATGAGCATTTTACACCCTGGCTGCCGATGCGCCGTCTCAACACAGCCCCAAGAAATTCTGGGAGCTACTTGTCCTGAGAAGCATTTCGGCCACCTCCCACCCCTCCCAAGGTGTGAGTGACCAGGATCCTAAACTCCATTTCTGCCGTCTGTCTGTTATTTTGGAGTGAGGTCTCTGATGTTTTCTGAACTCTGGGCTCCTGGTGGTCTCTGCCCTTAAGCCACATCTGACTTAAGGTGATCCTGGCAGGGTTCTTGAGATATATGGCAGATATTTACAGAGAGGTATTATTATGTTATCCCCGTGCAATTAAGTTCCATGGTTGAGGGGTGGGATTTGAACCCAGGGGCCCCAAGTCCTAAGCTGTGCTTAACACCCATCAGCTGCCCTTGTGGAAATGGCCCGTTGACCCTACACCAGGGACAAGCTTTTTATGGTGGTACCTATTTATCTACTTGCATTTTTACAGGCTTTCGAACTGCTAGGTTGGCAGGAGCTGGGGTTTACAGTGGGAGCTCGCTCTGCTGCGTGGTACCTGGGATTCGAACCACCGAGCTGCCGAATTTGCAGGCAACAGTTTTTGGAGCCTTAGTCCACTGAGCCACCACGCCCCCCCCGCCCTTACTGCTTTTTGCCACCATAAAAAGCGGGAAGGTAAAACAGTGTTTTCTTGCAACCATGCTGGCCACGTGGCCATGGACTTGCACAACACTGGCTCTTTGGCTTGGAGACAGAGATGAGCACCACCCTTAGAGTTGGACACAACTAGCACGCATGTGAGGGGGGAATCTTTACCTTTACCTTTTGTCTTGGAGGATGGCATAAGAACAAAAGAAGAGCCGTGCTGGATCAGGCCAAAGGCCCATCTAGTCCAGCTTCCTGTATCTCACAGTGGCCCCACCAGATGCATCTGGGCGCATGAGACTAGATCTCTGTCTCCTGATCCCACTCCCCTGCATCTGGCCCTTGAAGGACCCTGGTTTAACCCTGGAGATTACACACTTTACTTTACTGTCCACTTTTAGACTCCAAGCATGTAGTCTAAAGCACTTGGTGTAGAACTGCAAATATGTCCAGGAGCCTTGGATGAATTTCTCTGTGACCTGCCTCCCTGTGTCGAATACAGACAGGAACCCACATTTTTCTGACTCCTGGGCTCCATGCATCCATGCTCTAGACCTAGGATACTCAGGAACTTGGTTTCCAGCAAAAAAGGCTGGCTGGGATTAGATCTCTTACTCCAATTGTTCTGCTTTCCCTAGGCCTCTTTTTTCTCACTTCCGACTCCCATGAAATGGGCACAATTTTAGGGTACACCTAACCAACAGACCTTTTTGGAAAAGCAGTGACTTGTTCAAACCAATAAGGGACAGAAAGCGACCCGCACCCAGAAGTTGATTTACAAGTGCGATTCACTTGGAAGTTGGTGTCTTCTGTCAGGAAACGTCTGCCATGCACAGCCCCCAAAATCCGGGCACCGCCGGAGGGACATGAACAGGGATGATTTCCTGCTCGGCAGAGACCTTAGGGAGAAAGCTGGCCAAAATTAACATTTTTAGCCTGCGGCAATAGGAAAGGGCCCTGCCAGGAAAAAAGAGACTGACAACCTACTGAAAGTTTGTCCTGGTCACTTTGTGGGGTGAGAGAGGGGAATATCCTGTTCCAAACAGGATAAGGAAGAACTGAGTCAGCTTCGGGCAGCGAGAAAACGGTTCTTGTGGAAACGAGGTTCTGCGGAGGAAGGAACTCTGGATAAGATAACACAGCCCCTGTGGCTCCCGGGAGCTCCTCATTGTGATGCAGGAGCAGCCCGGAGCCAAAAAAACAGAGGCCCCTGTTCTATCTATAGATAGCATTTCCTGCACGGTGCACAGCCTATGGAACAACCGGAGAGGTCAGTTTGGGAGTCGACCCTGCTGTTTCTTCCCATCAAGGTTTTGGCGGGCCTCCCACTGTGAAGCTGTATCGGGCAAAACAGAGGGTGACACACACACACACACACACACCCAGAAGTGCTGCGGCTGTTAGGATCTAGTTGGTAAATTGAATCCATGCGTTGATCAAGGGACGGAGGGAGTCCATTTCCTCCCCATGACGCTGTTGCATTTCTGGGGCTGTGCCCCTCGTGATTCTGCAAATTCAAGGTTCTAGTCCTTGTGGGTTGGAGATAAGACATTACATTTTTGAAGCTGGAAACTAAGAGGAATCGCTTAATATGGGGAGGCTTTGGTCTCTTTCTTAACATAGCCTTTTCCAAAGAACTGAAAGGTCGTCCTACATAGGAGGGGTAGGGTCTGGTTTTGACGATCCCAGGGCATGTAATAATAGAAAACCACAGTGTCCCCCCCCCCTTTAAAGCATGGATGGGAAACTTTGGCTTTTCTGACGTGTTTACAGTTGGTCTACCCATCATTCCTCAGCAGAATAGAAAGCAGTGAAGGGACAGGAGCCGTTTATGAACTGGTTATGCCTACCGAAGGCAAAAACTATTGATTGATGTTACTAGTCCTCAGTGTTAAAGTATGTGGGGATATGTCTGACACCAGGGTGGGGAGCGATGCCGGTTTCTGGCAACAAAGGTCCAATGAATACAGGATCTGGGGGGGGAGGGGCCTTTACACTCAGTGGAGGAGCAGAAACTAAAGGAGGGGGCTCAGGTGAGGGAAAGGAGGGGGACCCCCCCTTTTCCCGAACCCTGGTGCTTGCCTCTCTTTTGCTGACTAAGAGCGGGTGTGGGGAAGCCAAGCGTGCTATCATCAGCCTCTGCTTCAGGCACAAGAACCTTTTTCTGTCTCCCAAAACCGCCTCCCGGAATACGGACTGAAGACAGAAGGAGATCCATCAAGAATCTGGGATACTCTTGAGAGGAAGGGCGAGGGTTTGGCCTCACCAGCAGCTTTGGGAAGAATAGACCAACCGGAACAGTGGGGTGCTTCTAGATTTTTTTTTAATTCAACCATCACCCAAGAAACACCAACGCTTTTAAAATCCAACATTTCCTCAGGTCAGGGAGGTCCTCTTTGCCAGAGCAGGCGCCCCCCGTGGTCCAACTTTCTCGGCCAGCTTCTGCTCCTCCCTTGTGGCCCAGGCATAAGCCCAGCACTACCCCGGGGTCCAGGTCTGATAAAGGGAGACCGATGCCTCTCGGCTCCCTGCGGGGAGGAGGGCTTTCGTTTCCCATCCCTTGCAGAGAGAGAGAGAGAGAGAGAGGCCAGCTGCTGCCCCCTGGTGTTGTGTCAGAGGTACTGCAAGGAGGCCAGGCTCTCCATCTCGACCTCAATGGAAACGATGTGATGGCCCGGCACCATAGCCAAGCCCAGGACTCGGGGCTCTCCAGCCGAGAAGGAGTCTGCCGGAGACAAAGAGGAAAAGGTGAGGATCCGGGAAGAACAGCCCCTCAACTCCCCGTTTCTGTGCTCCCCAAATGCAGGCGCTCTCTCCCCCCCCCAAAAAAAACAACCTTCTCCCTTCCTTCCTAGGGAGGCCTGTCGTTCTGCAATGATACCTCCTTCTCCTCTCACTCCCCGCCAAAACTCACAAGAGCGGCCTTCTCGCAGGTCGGACCTATACAACTGACCTCCCGGCATTTAAGAAGCTTTGGCTTTATAAAACTTGGCTTTACATGGCCGTGTTCTGCAATCAATGAGGTTGATTTATTTTATTTAGGATTTATTTAGGAGGTTGATTTATTTTATTTAGGATTTATTTAGGAGTTTGATTTATTTTATTTAGGATTTATTTAGGAGTTTGATTTATTTTATTTAGGATTTATTTAGGAGTTTGTTGTCCATCTGTTCCTCCCCCCCCCCCGCCATCTTGCCTCAGTAATGTTTTCTATGTTTAGTTTTTTTAAATCTGGTTCTGCTGATTGTCTGTTGGGTTTATTTTATCTTATATTGTGAAACCGATTATACAGTATTCTTATTTTTCTTTTTCTGTTTTATTGCTTGTATATTGCGGTAAGCCAGTGACGGCGAACCTTTTAGAGACTGAGTCCCCAAACTGCAATTCAAAACCCACTAATTTTTTTTTTTGCAAAGTGCCAATACAGTAATTTAACCTGTATACAGGTGGTTATGAAGGGGTGATGTCAGGTGCCCACAGAAAGGGCTCCGAGTGCCACATTTGGCACCCATGCCATAGGTTCGCCATCACTGCTTTAGGCCTTTTCTTGTTAACCACCTTGAGTTCCCATCTGGGAAAATCTGGTGGTATATAAATATAAAAACAAACAAATAAATAAATAATGTGGGACAGCTCAGTGTTCTAGGCCTCTGGCTGCAGAGAGAGGTTGGGAATTCAATTCCCCACTGGGCCTCCTTGATTATCCATACAGTCCTTTCGTGCCCTGCAGTTCTAAGATTATTAGGAGTGGCTGGATAGCTAAGTGGTTTAGGCATCTGATTACAGTATAGAGCCTGAGTTTATGCGTTCAGTTCCCCCACTGTGTGCCTCCCTGGACATGATTATCTTCCATTTCTGCAGTTGCATCATCATCATCATCATCATCATTATTATTATTATTATTATTATTATTATTATTATTATTATTATTATTATTATTATTATTATTATTATTATTATTATTATTATTATTATTTTGGAGGCGGGGGAATGGGGGAAGGAACCATGACTCCCCAAGTGAGCCAGGGCATTCTGAGAGCTGTAGTCTAAAAATTATTTATTATTATTATTATTATTATTATTATTATTATTATTATTATTATTATTATTATTATTATTATTATTATTATTATTATTACACAGCAGACAAGATAACTACGCTGGATTTTGTATTACAAATCACTAGTTGAACGCTTCCCAAGCGTTTAGGACTATGCCTGCTCTTTTAAGAACACAAGTATCTGCTGCATTTTAGGAAGATTTTAAATCCTGCCAATCTGAACTACCCTAAAAAAAACAGCTGTCTAAATATCTAAAACCATTATCTTCTGTCCTTTAAAAAAGGGGATCTGTAACATAAAAAAAACACCCTGTAGAAAACATTAAAGCAAAGCAAGGTGTTCTGCTTATATACTGCCCCATAGTTGCTTACAGCACTCTCTGGGTGGTTTGCAATTTTAATTTTGCAAGCCACATTTAAAAAGTGGTCTGCTTATATACCGCCCCATACCACTTCAAGTAATCTCTGGGCGGTTTACAGTTTTTTAATTACAATCTGCAGGCTACACATTGCCCCCCCCCCCCGCCAGCAAGCTGGGTACTCATTTTACTGACCTCGGAAGGATGGAAGGGTGAGTGAACCTTGAGCCTGCTACCTGGGATTGAACCCCAGGTCGTGAGCACAGTTTTACCTGCAGGACAGGCATTTAACCACTGCACCACGGGGCTCCTAAAATTAAATTGCATTGGCCGGGAATCGAACCCGGGCCTCCCACGTGGCAGGCGAGAATTCTACCACTGAACCACCAACGGGTGTCTTAGTGGGCAGAGGAGCACTAAGGACATGTTTTAATGAAATGAATAGACGTGCAAAGCAGGAAAAGGGATGTGTCCTGACCAGTAGGTTTGAGATACTCTTGGGCCGA
Source organism: Phrynocephalus guinanensis (assembly GCA_037367245.1). Lineage (NCBI taxonomy): Eukaryota > Metazoa > Chordata > Lepidosauria > Squamata > Agamidae > Phrynocephalus > Phrynocephalus guinanensis. The sequence continues at coordinate 3,233,118 of CM074743.1, forward strand.
GCCCAGGATCACGTTGCTGTCTCGGTCGGTGCACAAAAAGCAGCCCACGAGGGTGCGCCCGTCTGTCATGCGGATGCGCATGCTTTTGTTGAGGAGGTTTTCCAGCTTCCGTCGGGCGAGCAGGTACGGGGAGTCCGTCTTCTCCTCCCCAGAATCCTATTAGAAACATTCAGAGGTTTAGTTTTAATGGCCTGATGGGCAGAGGAACATTACTCTTTTCTACATACAGTATCCGGTGAGTTTGGTGAAGTTTGGTTTATCCCCAAAGATAACCACCCCCCCCCCGAAACTGGCCCCAGATATCTTAATATATCAAATTTCCAGGAAAGTTTCCAAGGGCTCCTCTACAACCCCTCCAAGTTTAAATAAATAAATAAGTCCTCCTGGGGCGGTGAGTGGAGCAGCACAAAGGGCAGCCAAATGACCTCCTTTGGGTCTCTTCTATAGACCAGACGACTCGGAATCGGAAGCAGGAAAAGAGGAGTGAACCTGAGATACAGGGACTGCACAACGTCTATAAATGCTGTAAGATGTCCCTCAGTTCCTTGTTCTCAAAGACTTGAACAGGTCTTAATGGTACTGGACTGTACATTATCCCTCATTCCTGTAAGCTGCCTTGGGTCCTTTTCCAAGGAGAAAGGCGGGGTAAAAAAAAAACCACTAAATACAGTGGCACCTTGTATAAAGGAATTGATTCATTCTAAATGCAATTATGTTAAGCAAGTTTTCCTTTATACAAATTTCCCATAGGAATGCCTTGAAAACAGAGTGACCCTGTTTTTATGTTGTACAGTTTCGCCCCATAGGCCATTCTGTTAAGCAAATTTTCCCTACCTCCGGAATTTTTTTTATCCTGTACAGATTTTAGGTTTTATACAAACTGTTTGTTATACAAGGGTCCATTTAGTCTATTTTGTTCTATTTAGTCACACTAGGTGCTGTTTTTAGGATCTCTACTCCAGGCATTATACCATAGTCTTTCGAGACTGAAGGATGCCAATGATGATGACTGTAAATAATAAAGGAAGCTCACAAGGTTGCCTTTGTACGACCCGAGCAGGGGCTGTTCATGGAGGTAGAGGGGGGGGGTTTCTCGGCTTCATAGGGTTACCAAGGACCCATAATAATGCCCCCCCCCCCCAAAAAAAAAACCCTGGCCGTTTTTAACCCTTCCATCTCTCAGCCGGGGGGGGGGACACACGTCTCTCACTGGGGTCCTTCCTCTTCCCCCCTTCCAGCCCCCCCCCAGTCTCCTCCGGCCTGCCCCCCCCGGACCCCAAGGACCCCCCACCCCCCCCCCCCCATTAGGGATAGTCCCGCCTGGCGCCCGCTTGGGGGTCCCACCCCCTCCAAGCCCAGCTGTTTCGCCCCTTTCCCCCCCCTTCCTATGGGGCTCTTAGGGCTCCCACAGAACCCTCCCCATCTTAAACCCCCCCCCCTTCCCGGCGCCTCACCCCAAGGCTGGGGCTGTTCCCGCAGCCGTTCTCCTCCCCCCGTGCCGGCGGCGGCGGCGGCGGCTGGTGTAACCGCAGCGACTCGGGGACAGCAGGCGCCGCCATTTTCCTCTCCGCCGGCCCCGGGCGGCACTACACTCCCCAGAAGCCCCTTCGGCGGAAAGCCTTCCGGGAGGGCTGTGCGCCTGCGCAACCACGCCCCCCTCACGCTTCGCGCTTCCTTCGCCCCGCCCTCCTCCGCTTCCTGCTGCACAGGGTCTTCCTTGTTTGTTTTTTTTTTTTCCTTCCTTCCCAGGAGGCGTTGCGGGCGCGGGCGCTATGGCGGCGGCGGTTGTCATGGCAGCGGCCCTAGGCTTCGGCCTACTCCCGGAGGCCATGAGCTCGTACCGGCCTCGCTACTACACCCCGCGGGAGGTGTCGGTGCACAACCGGCCTCGGGACCTCTGGGTCTCTTTCCTGGGGAGGGTCTACGACCTGAGCCCCTTGGCCGCCGCCAACCAGGGTGAGGCGGAGGAGCGCCGGGCGGCCGGATCTCCAGCGGCGGCGGGGGGAGGGAAGCCTCCGTAGGCGGCGGGCAGGCGACCTCGGCGGGCCAGCGGGCTGGAAGACAAGCGACGAGCCTTGGGACGGGCTGGGATGGCTGGTGGTGGCCTGCCTTCGCTTCGCCGCTGGAGGAGGCAGGCGATTTTCAGAAGGACCCCTAGATCCGCGGGATCAGCATCCGCGGAATTCCCTGAGCCACCGTCTGAAAATGCTAAAAATTCCATTTTTTTAAAAAAAATTATAGAAAAAAATATGTGTTTTTAAATATGGAGTGACCAGGACTGGCCATTGGGGGTAGCCAGAGATTTGGCTCTGGAATGTGTTCACTATAATCTTCTTTTTTCAGTATCTTCCCCGAGTGGCCAGATGGGCAGGGAATAATAATAATAATAATAATAATAATAATAATAATAATAATAATAATAATAATAATAATAATAATAATAATAATAATAATAATAATAAAAGAAATCTGGAAGTTGAGTTATGGCTACTGGACTTCTTTTTTTGAGAGATAAGTCCAGTAGCCATGACTCAACTTCCAGATAAACTCACCTGGACGACTGAGAACCTTCACAGAAATAATAAAGAAAGCCACCTTACTGGGATCTGCTCACATAATTCACCAATAAAAAGCAAGAGTCACTGAGAAACAACTTGAAAAGATTACCTGATATCAGGATCTGAAAATTGAGCTTCAGAGACTCTGGCATAAACCGGTACAGGTGGTTCCAGTGGTAATTGGCATGCTGGGTGCGGTGCCTAAAGAGCTAAGCAAGAATTTAGAAGAAATTAAGAGTTGACAAAGTCACCATCAGTCAGCTACAGAAGGCCACCTTACTGGGATCTGCTCGCATAATTCACCGATAGATCACATAGTCCTATTTATTTATTTATTTATGTTAGAGTATTTTTACCCCACCTTTCTCCTTGGAAAAGGACCCAAGGCGGCTTACAGTAATGAGGGATAATACACAGTCCAGTACAATTAAGCCATGTTCAAGTATTTGAGAACAAGGAATTGAGGGACATCTTACTGCATTAATAGACAATGTTACATTAAAGCTAGAAGGTTATAAGCACAGCGGTGCCTCAACTTAAGAGCAATTCGACTTAAGAGCAGAAAACTTGGAGTTTTAACTGCCGCCTTACAAATTTTAGATATGGTCTGCTCGACTTACAATTTTTTTTCTTTTCTTTTTTTAATTTTTTAGATAGGTACCCCGACTTAAGAGTAGTTAAACTTAAGAGCATGCATTTGGAATGGATTAAATTCGTAAGTTGAGGTACCGCTGTAGTTATAAACATAAAGTCTATGTGAACCTATAGATTCCTATAAAAGACACATTTCACATGGCCTGCAGTGGCTGCCAGTAAGCTTCTAGGCCAAATTCAAGGTTCTGTGTGAAGCACTACACAGTTTAGGACCTCACTACCTGTCAGAACACCTCTCCTTCAGATTGTCCCCCAGTCCCATCTGGGGGTGACCACTCCAAAGGAAGCCTGGAAGTCATCCATGTCTGTGCACTGTTGTGGAAGTCCTTTCCTGTAGGGGTGAAATTGGCCCCCACCCTCCAGAGCTTCCAAAAGCAAGTGACAACCAGGCTTTTTACCCAGATCTTTAAAAATTTCTCCCCTTTTTAAAATTAATTTTATGTGCCCATCATCTGCCAAAGAGATTTTATATGCGTTTTTAACATGTATTTTGTTTATATTTTTCTGGAAGCTGACCAGAGTAGTGGCTTGTCCATTTCATGAGTTGTGTTTAAGTTTAAAGAAATAAAACAATACATAAATAACTTAATAGATACCGGCTTCACATATCTGCGAATGTTTTCCAGGTGATATTTTGATGAAACCTATCCTCGAAGCTGCAGGCAAAGACATTAGCCACTGGTTCAATCCCAAAACCAAGGATGTGAGTACCATTAGCAGTAGAATTTAGGGCAGCTCAGCACAGAAGCCTGCATGAAGAGAAAACTTTCTGAACAAATGGCATCTTTTATTTTTGTTTCATAGCATTGTGGACAAGGACAATATTATAGTGGAACAAAACAAACATTTTCTCTAGTTTAATTTACTTTTTATGCGTTTAGACTGCTGATTTACCATAGTTCTCTGGTATGCAGAGAGATCTTAAAATAAACAAGATAAAACCTGAGTGAAAGCATAGGCACAGGTTGAGAAAGACCTAAATGCATGGAAACCATTTCTCAAAAGCCTGAGGAAATGAGAAGTTCTTCTGATGCTGAAATTAGGATACCAAAAGCACTGGGCAGAAGACTTTGGAAGGTTGTTCAACATGGAGGTGGCATCACCCGAAGTCCCCCTGCTTTCAGTCCTTCATGGCCCTCGCAAATCCCTTTGCCACCTGCCAGGGCTGCTCTGTGCCTTGTTAATCCATGATGGCCTGGTGTAACATGGCTAGGAATGGCACGGGAGTGTCCAGGTGGGCCACAGTTTAGCAATACCCTAAATAAACCTCCTGGGATTCTGTTTTGTGAGCCTCACATTCTTCTCGGCCTCTAGCAGTGGATAGGTTTCATCTTATATACTGTATATCTTACCAACAATGTTGTACACAGGTCTTCAAGCAGAAATGGATGTCTTCTTCAGTTCTCACTCTGTCTTAAAACAAATAATGTAAAAACTGCATTTATGACCTTTAGAAGCTCAGTGCAACAACAGTTTGCATTGCTGCATATTCTTAAATAAGGCTTTTAATTCTGAGTTAGGAACATATCATAGAGGAATACTTATTTCACCATATATATGTTAACTGGAATCTGTTCCTCTCTCAGTTGAAAACAGGAATCAGAACTCCTAACAAGGTCTTTTCTTTGTCCCTTCCTTGCTTCCTTCCTTCCTTGCTTGCTTGCTTGCTTCCTTCCTTCCTTCCTTCCGTTCGTCCGTTGAATGGATGCTCTGTTCCCCCCTTCTCTCTCTCTCTCTCTCTGTGTGTGTGTGTGTGTCTTTTTCTTTCTTTCAGATACAAACACACATTGACCCCCTGACTGGATGCCTGAAGTACTATACCCCACAAGGTCGCTTCGTTCACATCCCACCTCCGCTGCCTCGCTCAGACTGGGCCAATGACTTTGGTAGGCCCTGGTGGAAAAATCCCTTGTATGAGGTGGGCATCTTATCTGCCAAAACGAGGCACATACGCATCATCAACACGTTGACCTCTCAGGAGCAGACCCTTGAGGTGAGTCCTGCCCCACCACCACTTCGTTGAGATAGGTTTTAGTAAAGAAAAACGTGCTCAAAATGCAAGGTGTAGGGCCGGAGTGCTCTGCATTCGCCCCAGTGATCTCGGATGGCAGATACACAAGCCAAAGTTTGCTACATGGAAAACAAGGGGGATTGCTACTCATGCCAAGGCTGACCAGGTTCCCCTGGCACCAGTGGTGAAGGAGGAGGAACTGTGCGCAAAACCACCTGTTGTATCCGCATGTCCTGACCACAGTCCAATTAGCCAAAACCTTCACAGAATCATAGAATTGGGAGAGACCTCTAGAGGCATCCAGTCCAACTCCTTGCCATGCAGGAACCCCCATCACAGTACTCCCAGGAGATGGCCACCCAGCCTCTGCTTAAAAAACTCCAAAGAAGGAGACTCCATCACCCTCTTTGTGGCAGCTTATTCCACTGCCGGACAGCTATAATCGTCATTAAGTTCTTCCTAATGTTCAAATGGCATCTCTTTCCCTGCAGTTTGGAGCCATTGCTCTGAGTCCTAGTCTCTGAAGCCATGGAAAACAAACCAATCCCCTCTTTGATATGACATCCTTTCAGATATTGAAACATGGCTATCATATCCCCCTCAACCTTCTTTTTGTAAGGCTAAACATTCCCAGGTCTCCAAGCCACTCTTCGTAAGACATTTCTTCCAGACCTTGTAAACGAACATTCTCCCTTGCTAAAATGTTGATGAAATAACACCGTGGGAGACAAAACTTAACGGAGGCATTGCTGTCTCCTATCCCTCCCTGCCCCTCCCACCCATGGCCAGAACAAATGTTGAGGACAGTGGATCGCTGTTGCAAAGCCTCTCAGCCTCTTACAATTCCACTGCTGGGATTTGCCCCCCCCCCCAGGTCTGTGCCGAGGAATCCATGTGGGAGATCCTGCGACGGTACCTCCCCTACAATGCCCACGCGGCCAGCTACACGTGGAAGTACGAAGGCGTCAACCTCGACATGGACAAGAACCTGCAACAGAACCACATCCCGGATGAGGACGAGGAGTTCTACCAGCTCAGCATGGACGCGGATGCCTACACCCCGGCCATCCTGCTCTACTTCAACGATGATCTCACGGAGTTCTGAGTGACGCCAAAGTCAAGAGCATGCCACTAGGTGAGGCGATCCCCTAGGCTGGCGGTGTTTCGGTTCTAGGCCCTCTAGAACTGTGGTCCTCAACCTGTGGGTCCCCAGAGGTTCCTGGACTGCAACTCCCAGAAATCCTGGCCAGCTCAACTAGTGATGAAGTCTTCTGGGAGTTGCAATCCAAGAACATCTGGGGACCCACAGGTTGAGGACCACTGCTCTAGAACAGTGGTTCTCAACCTGGGGGTCTCCAGATGTTCCTGGACTGCAACTCCCAGAAACCCCTTCCAGCACAGCAAGTGGTAGAGGCTTCTGGGAGTTGCAGTCCAGGAACACTGGGGGACCCACAGGTTGAGAAGCAGTTCTAGAACATTCCCCGTCTAGATTCCGGTTTTATCCTGGGAAGAGGCTGAATGGTGGAGACCCTTTCTCCTATCGGGAAAGGGGGTGTCCCCAGAGCCTTAGAAATGTCACTTTTTCAGGCTCCAGAACCCCCACCCTACCCCAGTCAGTGATGTTTCCAGGCTCTGGTCATCTTCCTTCTCCCACTCAGTGGCTGCTGCCTTCATCTTAATTCAGAAGTCCGGTTAATATATTTCCTATCTGGGATGCTGATGTTCATAAGCGTCTGCCCCAAGCCCATAGGCGCAGAACCTGTTTCTCTCACAGAGATCGTGAAGGGGTTTCGCATGAACCTGTCTCACAATCAGACACTCAAAAAGGCACCGGGAGGCATTTCTTACTTGAACCCTGGGCGGTAGCCCACTCTAACTTCAATCAAACATTTTCCAATTGAGTGGAGGTGGTTGTTATTTTCCACACAGGAAAAGTGGCTGTTATTACTCCATAGGACAATTAAAGATGTTATTAAAATTTGGAATTCCTGCTGGTTTTAGGGGGTGGAATAAGCTGTTTCATCTGGCCTGGCCTAAGGAGCACCTTGACTGGTCTGCTCAGATGCTGGTTATGGCTGTAAAGTGCAGCAACGTGATCTGAAATATAATTGTGCAGGCCCAGAGGTACATCCCACGCTCAGGCCTTTGTCGCTGTTCGGCTGTAGAATTTTGCTGATGGTGGTTGTTGAGGCATGGAACATGACAAAGTTTTGGTTGGCCATTGCCAACCCCTCTCAGTGTTTCATGGCCAGGACAGGATCTGAACCCTCGTCTCCGGAGCCCTCTTCTGACACATAGACCATGCTGACTTCTCAGCCCAGCCTTCCAGATGCTATACTGTACTGGGAAAGCCGTTCACTGCCAGTAGGTGTCAGCAGCGGCCCATCAAGCAGCCATTTTGATGCTCCAGAGCTTCTTAAAATGGTCTTTATAAATAGAGAATGAATATACAGTACCTGTAGAACAATGGGCCATGCATTTGGAACTTTGTGATTCTGTGGGACCATAATAGGTGAAAGATGAACTGCTTGTGAAATTCCCTTTGGGATTCATAGCAGAAGGGAGTGCGTGTCTAGGAGTGTTGTCTCATGCCCAAATTCACATTGGGTTCCTAAGATTTCCAATCGCTTCTGCCAATCCACCTTGAGTCTTTTGGTGCTGATGGAGGAAGAACCAGTTATGAAGTTCCATCCTTCGTAAGTCGGGATGAAGCCTGACTCTAAAATTGGCACAAGGAATATGAGTTAACATAAGAACATAAGAAGAGCCCTGCTGGATCAGGCCAACGGCCCTTCTAGTCCAGCTTCCTGTATCTCACAGTGGCCCCACTAGATGCGTCTGGGAATGCATGAGACTCGATCTCTGTCTCCTGATACCACTCCCCTGCATCTGGCCCTTGAAGTACCCCGGTTTTAAGCCTGGAGATCACATATCTCCATCATGGTTTGTAACATGGGATGGACTTTTCCTCTAGGAATCTGTCCAATCCCCTTTGGAAGGCATCCAGGCCAGGTGCCATCACCACATCCCGTGGCAGGGAGTTCCACAGACTAACAACGCACTGGGTTGTTAGTCTGGTTGCTCTGAGAATCAAAGGGTTTTAGTTAGAAGAATGGACAGTTTATTCCACCTTGAGGCCCTTAAAAGTTAAGTGTGTGTGGGGGAAATGTATTACTAGAAGAATAGTATGGCTTATCTCAGCTGTCCAGTAGAGCCGTTGATTCAATTACTGAATGGTAACTAAATGTGTGTAACTTCTGCAGGTCTCTACTGTAACTTCATGGGCCTACTCAAATGGAGTCTGGCCTTAGACATAGTTGCTGGTACCTTAATTACTGTGCAGGGAAGAGATAACTGTGTCCTGCTTTTTCTGTCCCAGTGCTTACTGGTTTGCTAGCAAGAGTGGCAACTTTCTTCCTCGTACTTGCGAGGGTCAAATAACAGGGCTGTGGAGGAGTCGAGGAGTCAGAGTCGGAGGAAATTTTGGGTACCCGGAGTCGGAGTCGGAAGTACAAAAAACTTAGGAGTCGGAGTCCGAGTGGAACATTTATCTACCGACTCCACAGCCCTGTCAAATAATGCCTTGCTGCTCCTCAGGCAGTCTCAAATGTTTGTGGAGGTTATGCTGAGGGTCGCTCAGTATCATACATCTCTGTATCTATTATGATACCGAGCAAGCGGAGTGGAGGTTTAGCCAGAAACAAAGATGCCACAAGTTTCTCCTCTGCATGGACCTCTAGTATCCAGACTGGCTGGGTTGAATTAAGACGAGACAGTCAGCACAAGCATTTATACATATACATTTACTCATAAGTAGGGCCCACGGTTGTCCGCAGGATTTGCTGTCTAGCAAGCAAGCTTAGCCTTGCAGCCAAAAGCTGCTCCCTGCTATATCTGTAGAGAAAATGCATCAATACATTTAGGTACAAGTGTGTTTCTCTGCCTTTTTTCCTCCAAATGTTTTTTTTAAACCACATAATGCTTGAATGAGGGAACTCTGGTGCTGACTGCATACAAGATTATCTCTCCCCCCAGCCTCACTCACAACACCCACCTCCTTACTGTCAAACAGTATGGCTTTTATTTCTCTTCTTTTGTGATCAATATCTAGTATTTGTTAACCCAGTATAAGTTAGACTGAATTAGCGATCAAAGGAACTCCATCATCAGAGCTGAGATGTTCAACTCTTCTAGAAATTACGGCCGAGAGCCTCTTGGTTGGCTTAGTGAATGACACTTAATTAGGCCCATTGAACCAGTGAGGATTTGTTGAGGAAGTCACAACGAGAGGTGGCCCACTTCGATCAGTGGAACTTACAGAGGAGTTGACTTCATAGAATCGTAGAGTCATGAAGTTGGAAGTGGCCTACAAAGTCATCAAATCCACACACACACACCCTCAAAGCAGGAATACAAATCAAAGCCGATCTGAGAGATGGCTGGAATGCTACCTCAACGCTGTAGTGCTCCCTTCCTCTCGAGGTGATGGGTTCCATTGTCATGATGCTCTAACGGTCAATACATTTTTCCTGATTTTCAGCTTAAATCTGGCTTCCTGTAACTTGAGCCCATTGTTGTGCGTCCTGCATTCTGGGTTGATCCAGAACTGACCCTGACCCTGATTCAATGGCCCTACTTGAGTGTGTCTTACTAATACTAAGGAATGGGATTTCAGCCGATAATTCAGCTTTTAAAAGAAAGGATGTTGGATAAAGTTAACTGCTAAAAGAAACACGCGGCTTGCGGGGAATTTCGGCGAAGCAGTCCCTGGGCGCACTCTCGCTGTTCAAGCTTGTGGCTTAGAGCTTGCTAATCAAAGGTAGCTCTAGAGAGCCAAACAGGACACACACAGAGAGAAAAGGAAATCACAGCCCTGCGCACTGTGGTATAGGAGCGTCTGTGGAGTGTGCTGCAGGGACACCCGACGGAACAGAACAGAGATGGTTTAGAGCGGAACGAAGCGAGTCCCCCCCCCCGGGGGAGTAAGCAACCCTGCTGTGAGAGCGATGACCCTCTCCAGTGAGTGCGCTTGAGTGATAATTGCTTAGTGGGTGTTTCTGTCTCCGCAGGCAGCAGCCGGGCTCCCCACCTGCTGACCCGGTGCCTGCAAGCAAAGCGGCATCACTTTGAGAGAGGTGACGGGTGGGTGCCGAGGGACTTGGCTTTAAAGCACGAAACATGACGGCTCTCGGGGGAGGTGAGGATTTGAACAAACCCAGCCTGCAAATGTTTCAAGGCAGCCTCCGAACAAGCCCCCGACTATTTGCGGAAGTTCTGCTTTGACTTGCACAGCGCTTTAGGTCAGGGTGGGCGTTTTAGCAGGGCCTGCAGGACCACGGACTGTACTTGAACTCACCAGCCTTAGGAAAAGCTCATTATCAGAGCTATGCCTCCCATTCCTATCAGAATCCTCAAAGAGCCCTTTCTACGAAGCCCAGTAAGCAAAGACTGAGGTAGACGGGCCCGGACTCAGAATACGATAGTGGCATTCCTAAAATCGTGTCTCATTTCTCAGCATCTGCTGTTTCCTCATAGGGAATGCGCCTCTCTTTTTCTGCTCCCTGCGTCCCGTGGGTAGGCAGGGACGGCGGTTTGGGCATTTCCTTTCAGTTGTGGCAGAGATATTGGGCATCTGTCTCCTTCGTGCCATGCCAACAAAGCCCCGGGCTCTCAAAAGAGCAGGCCAGCTGGCTTCTTCTCTCTTCCTCTTCATCCTTTCAGAACTACCACTCTCCTTGGCAGCTGCAGGAAGGAAAACCCTCCTGTGTGTGGATTCCAAAAGGAGACACCGGGACCTAGCCAAGTCATAAGAACATACATAAGAACCTAAGAAGAGCCCTGCTGGATCAGGCCAAAGGCCCATCTAGTCCAGCTTCCTGTATCTCACAGTGGCCCCACCAGATGCCTCTGGGAGCGCATGAGACTAGATTATCTGTCTCCTGATACCATTCCCATGCATCTGGCCCTTGAAGGGCCCCGGTTTTAAGCCTGGAGATGACACATCTCCATCATGGTTTGGAACCTGGGATGGACTTTTCCTGCAGGAATCTGCCAATCCCCTTTTGAAGGCATCCAGGCCAGATGCCATCACCACATCCTGTGGCAGGGAGTTCCATAGACTAACAATGCGCTGAGTGAAAAAACTTGAAGCTGCTGCCCATCTTCTAGGCTCCATCCTGACCTCTGACCCGTCTTTCTTTCTTTCTTTCTTTCTTTCTTTCTTTCTTTCTTTCTTTCTTTCTTTCTTTCTTTCTTTCTTTCTTTCTTTCTTTCTTTCTTTCTTTCTTTCTTTCTTTCTCTTCCACTTTGTTCACTTGGTGGAAATTCCCTCCTCCCTCTGACATGTGGAAGATGGGCCTGTGAGTTGGGTCTTGGGAACAGCCGTTCAATTCTGCTTGGTTCTCTCAGCGAAGAGGAAGGGGGGGGGACTCAAAGCTGTTGTACTTGTTTGGCAATGCTTAGATTGCAGGGCCACACAACAAACACACACATGCACATGCATGTGCCCACGCACGCACGCACAGGCACGCAAATTACCTGGCAGTGGGACTCAGTGGCCCCCATTTATATTGAGCCTGTGTGCTTCTGAGCTTATATTACTTGGCAAACTGTTTGCGCTGTCAATGCATTTTGATTGGGTAGGTGGGTGGGTGCTGCTGCTGTTGGTTTTTCCTGGATTAGTTTTTCTCCCTGAGGTCTTTTCTGAAAGATGGAATAGTAATAAAATAAGATATTTATTTGGTTAGAAATAATAATAAGTACACATAAGGATTGGTTCGGGTCCAAGTAGGGATGGGCACGAACTGCTGGTTCAGCAGTTTGTGCCGGTTTGTTTATTGGCCGAACAGGTGTTTGGTGCTTCAAAGCCCTGCCTCCTCCCGTGGGCACCCACTGGGCAGCAGTGGCCAGGCTTCCCTGTCCCGCCTCTTCTGAGTGCTGCCTCTAAAGGGGGGAACCACTGGAGGAGGTGGGGTTTTGAAGCAAGAAACCTGTTCAGTTGATAAACGGCCGAATCAGTGGTTCGTGCCCATCTCTAGATGAAAGTACAGTATACGCCTTCCATTCAAGTTTATAACCGAGGAATTTATTTATTTATTTATTTATTTATTTTTCACACTTATATACCGCTCCTACTTCCCGAGCGGGAACTCAGGGCGGTTCACATAAAATCACAAAAAGGCAAAGACTATGGCAGCGGCAGGGACAAACTTACAGCATATGGGTCAAGAAGAAAGAAAAAAAAAGCATCTAGTCATTTTTGAAGGCATCCCTAAAAAGGAGGGTCTTCAGACCTTTCCTAAAGGATGCCAACGATGGAGCCTGCCTCAACTTGCTGGGTAGGTTATTCCATAATGACGGCACCACCACCGAGAAGGCCCGCCCGCGAGTACTCGTTTTGCGGGCCTCTCTCGGGGGGGACCGTCTGAAGCGAGAGGGCCAATGATGACCGAAATGAAACATCCCTGCAATTGTTCCCCAGTGGTCTCCGATAGACCTCACAGCTGGCCATTCGTAGCTCTGTCCCTGATGTCTTTGCTTCACTGTATAATGTTCCTCAGATCTTAAGTGACTGGCCCTGCTTCATTCCGTGGTCTTGTTCCATGTGGCCCAGTGGTTGTCGTGTCAGGAGGCCTGGGGTGGGTGACCTTGAAGCAATCATTCCCTCTTAGGCTGACCCACCATGTAGGGCTGTTGTCTGTGCATCCTAGAAGAAAAACAGGGTAAATAAAATGACAGCTAGCCGTGTGCATCAAATAGCAACTAGTAGTGCTGTAGATGGTTTTCGGCCTGGTTCCTTTTCTGTCCAATGGCATCTCCTTTTCTGAGATCCCATTGACCAGACATCCTCTGATGGGTGATTGTAGCAAGACAAATTTAACACTCCATTATTTTTTTTGTTTTATTTTTAAAATACATGTCCCTTCATATTATATATACAGATAAACACTTTGTGCACGCGTACCCAGATGTGCACATATACCTATATAATTAAGCATGTATAGATAATCTAATCATAGAAAAAAAATCATAAAAAGCCCATTAGACTTAAAGCAATTACAGTGTTTAGGGATAGTAGTAAAAACTAGAGGAATATTAACAATTAAAATCAGAAGAATATTCAGCCCATATGTTTGTGAAACCATGTTCTTGCCAGCTACCTAAAACAGGAGATTCATGGACCTGAGGAGCAGATCAGTAGGCACTTATAGGAAGGTTTCTTTCTTTCATTTCATTTCTTATTTCTTTTCACCTGGTGCAGTCTGAAATATCGTCTGCTGGTTGTCGCAGAAGGGTACCCACCAATACAACTGGGATTTAAACAGACATGGAAGCAGTTGATGTCTGATCTGGAAATTCTCCACGGCTTCCTAGGTTGCGGAGCGATGCAGGTTAAATACAAAAACGGACAGCATCCCTCTATTCCCAACGGCTGCTCCAAAATCAATGTTATAATCCTATCATTAATCTTAAGGGGGGGGGACAATTTTGGCCAGAGGTGATTTTGCCAAAGGGGTGGTTGGGGAGACGTCGGCAATGGTGTCAGTGAACTGTGCGAGGTGACAGGAAGAATTTTGGGACAGATGCCACCTGTGCTTTGATTCTGCTTTGATTTTCCAAATCAAAAGGCCAGGTTGCCAAGATTTTACAGGTTTCAACACAAGCAGAGTGAACAAATGAGAGGGGTGAGCGCACATATATTTCAGCCGTACCTTAAGCTGGGGAAAGGAAGGCCTTGAAAGAGCTCCTTGCTGGCCAAGCCATTTCCTCCTTTAATAAGCAGCACATCTCTGACCCTCATGAAAGAGGTGGTGCAAGCTGGCAACAGACCTTTGGAAATCCATGCTGCATTTTCCCCATGGGTACCATCTCGCAGGCTCCTTGATGGGGTCCTTGAAGCTTCCCACATTGTGAAGAAACATCAAAGAGCGACAAGAGATGGAAGGAACTGGATATTTTCCTTTTTTTGTAGGCAAATCCTCCAAGCAAGAGATTCCAAATGAAGTTTGCTCTTGTTTGAAAAAACAGTGTTTCACTATTCACCCCCATGGCTTTGTTTTAAAGCAGATAATCTGACGGACAGCACGGTTGAAATTTCCAGGTTTAAATGCAGGCAAGGCTGCACCATGCTCTTAATTTTCTTCTTTTCTGCCAGGAAAGGGAACCCTGTGTACAGATGTGAACTGGAAACGGCAAAAGAAAATCTTGAGAGCACAGACAGACGTCCACCGCTCTTCCTGGGGTATTGGCTTCCAGCATTGCCTGGGAAGCGTTTCAACGTTGGCGTCCCGGCTCCTGGAGGGCTTCAGAGGGTGTTGCGTTAACTGTAAATGCCACTTGGGGAGTGTGTGGGGAGGGAAAGAAATGTTCGTTTGGCAAAGTGCGTCTCCTGCAGGCACAGCTACTCCTCTGTGGACACTTTTTAACTAGTCTACAGGGGGATAAGCTTTGGTTTAGGTTGAACACATTTTCGTGAAGAACAGCTGTGTTTTAATAGCAGAGATGGCTCTCCATTTTACACACACACACACACACACACACACACACACACACACACACACACACACACACACACACACACACACACACACACACACACACACACACACACACACACACACCGTGCCCAGAAAAAGACGCTTCCCAAGTGCTGGTCACTGCTTTGAAATAAATGTACCATTGACTGCAAGGCCACTATCTTTTAGTGGGAGTTATTAAGGGGTGATATAGCGTCATTTTAAGCAGGCTGATTAAGAAACGGGTTCCATCGAGATCAATGGGCAGTAGCTTATTGCTAGCTTGAGCTAAAGAGGAAGTTCATTGGATAAATTACTGAACGGTACGTGAACGGATAATTCTCACTGGGAATGGGTCTGCTGTATTTGGGGTTAGCAATAAGATATTGGTCCGGTGAGTCTTTTAAAACAGTCCTCCCCCTCAATGTTACGGATAGAAGAAAATCTGCAGATTTTTGGTCCTTAATTAATTGGAGGGTTGACTGACTTTGCCTCGCCTACTACAGCATTATGAAGTATGTGTGGCAACAGACTTGACTTACTGTCTCAAATCTGAATCAATGAAGTACATTCAGTAGGTTCCACTACTTCCAGCTTTGTCATTTGGAATATTTTGAGCATGTCTAATTATTTCCAGCATTGGTTGTAATTTTGGGATGGATCTAACATAAGACAGGGCAGAAGGAAACACTGAGGGACTACACTGCTCCACCCACCCATCTGCCATATTTTGGATTTAATAATATAGCAAGGTATAGTTTTTTTTGGGGGGGGATGGAAATGGGACAACAAACATACATAGTTGAAACTGTATGCATTTACTATTAAGTATAAAATGTTATTCTCTAACAAACCTATTGTTTTAAATAGAAGTGCTCTGCAGTAATTGTTTCAGCTCCTTTTGTTTGTAGGTAGTTATTTGATTGCACCTGGCAACAGAATCTTCAGAATTAGAAATAAATGTCTTTTATTGGGGGAGGGGGTCAGATTCAGAAATGATCAGAATTGCTTCAGCGGCAAATGTAATGGACGAAGAAAGAATAACGGTGAAAAATCATCTGTGTGCCATCTGTGTCTTACAAAGATATAATGGTATAACCAACTGCAATAATAATTTTAGAAACGGGCATTAAAAAGGGAATACCAACCTTGTGCTTCTTTAATGCTGCAGTACTGCTTAGAGATAAAGTTCAACAAAATCCTTCAAAGACCCAGATCAGTCAGAAAGCGGCAAGGACTTATTGCAACTTGCAGGTTTCTAATAAAATTCCCTTATGAAATCGTATGAGAAGCCAGATTAATATTCACACGTCTTCCAGAAAGACGCTTGTTATTTGTGTAAACACTTTCTACCATGCAGGCAAATCTAATGGTGAGTAAAATGTTATTTTGCAGGACTAGGTCCCTCAAGTGCCACTGGATGGCAGTTCCCACCACCCCTGAACATGGGACCTTTGGTTTGAAGCTGACATAAACTGGAACCCAGCAATATCTGTAGAAGGCCGCCAGGCCCTAGGACGGTCATTGGTTTTAGAGTCTTCCCTGGGCAGCAGCTTGCCAGCAAAATGAGCTTCCCTCTAAACCAGAACCCACTCAAGGTGCAAATTTGCACCTTGCTGTGGATTTAACTGTTTTGATGGCAGGAGCAATATTTACAGTATATAGTTTTCAGTATTTCATTTTTATGCTGGACCTTATGTTCTTTGTAAAATTAAGCTCACATCTACCTCCATTTTCTTTTGTGGGCATGGAGGGGCACGCCACGAACTATAATTTGCACTGACCAGTTATATTGAGTAGGATGAGAAGCTCAATATACTGAAATAAAACAGACACTGAGCTGTGAGATAATCAGAAGTTTCTGATTTCACTACAGTAAAACAATAAAACTGGGGTTTTTGAAAACCTTGGCTTGGTTTTGGAAGCCGTTCATATTATGTTATGTGCCATCAAGAGGCACCTGCCATACAGCAACCCTAAGAGGGGTACAAAGGTACAGTATGTGAAATACATACAGTAAATGGTTTTTCCTGAGCGCTACTCTGCCCCAGTGAGTCCAATGGGAACATGGGTGGATTTGAAACAAGGTCTCTGGCGTCCCAAATCACCACTCTGTTCATATACCAGACTGGGTCTGTCACAAAGGCCAAGATTTTTCTCTGTGAAAAGAAAAAAAAGATGATGTTGGAAAAAATGCTAAGTTTCAAACTCAAATGTCTACATAAATTACCGTACTTGTCCAGAACTGCAAGGACAACGGCATTCTTCATGTTCATAAATTTGTGTACTCTTTTTGTTTCCCTTTGGTAGTGTGGTCTTTTTGCACTTACACATTGTGGGGGTGGTGGTTATAACTTACAGTGTAAAAAGGAAGTATGCTGCAGGGCATATGTAGCTACTCAAATGTAAGCCTCACTGAGCTCAATTGTTGTGTGCTGCAGCCGCACACACTTAAACCCCAGAGATATCAGTGGGTGTTCAATGTACGTTGCTCTTGACTGGATTGTGACCATAATTATTTACAAAATCTTTGATTTTTTTAAAAAGCCCTTTAACTGCTTGGTGTGAAAAACCAGTTAGGAAAAGAGATCTTTTGTAAGGCTACACTTCAGTGTTACATTAATTCATTCTTATGGGGAAAATCTAACACACTCAAAACCTTGCTGATTTTTAAGTGGAAGTACCAGACAGATATAAGGGAGGGACTGCTTTCTGTACAGAGGTTGTTCCCCCCCCCCCAAAAAAAATTGCTTTTAAAAACATTTTTTAAAGAAACCAAACAGAGCCTTGCCTAGGAAAGCACTGCAATCTACTTATGTGCATGTGGATGGAAATCTTTTAATGAAAGTGGATAAAATCTTTTAATTAATTGTAGTAATCAGGGTTCCCCCCCCCTTCTTGTCTCTTCTTCCTTTTTTGCCCTAGAGGAAAAGGAGAGAACTAAACCACTCCCTTCTGAAGTATTTAAAGTTAGGGGGGGGAAAAACCCCTGGAGTGTGTGTGTGAGGTGGGGGGGGGGAGGAATAAAACACCCCTATTATTTTTTCCCTTGCGCTAGTAAAGCAGACACCCAGACACCCACACACAAAAGTCATGATCCTACTAGTATGGAACTAGTTAACCTTTAACAATTTTATGCTGATGTCATAACTGAGCATGAGTACTGATTAATCCAACCTTTTCTTTCTCTCTCTCTCTCTCTCTCTCTCTCTCTCTCTCTCTCTCTCTCTCTGCTCTTTCCCCCTCCCTGTAAAAAATATTTTTATTGAGGGAGGTGGGGGAGAGGGAGAGAGAGAGCATAAGGGAAAAAAATAATTTAGAGCAGCCATCTTTGTTTTATGCAGAAATCTTGTCAGTTTCCCCCCAGTGCCAGGAATGTCTAAATATTGTTCATGATCACAGATCTTGGGGAGATTGCAAAGAAAATATCACAACAGCAAGAAGAAGAAGAAAGCCTTTGTCTTGATTATGATTATTTTTTTCCTCTCTCCCTTGTAAGGGATTTCTTTCTTCTTTTTAATTGGAGCTGATTTTTGCAAGGGGGGGGGAAGAGATTTTTTTTAACCCTAAGGAAGAGGGGGTTAAAACTAAGCCAGCCATTTTGAGTGTGTATGTGTGTATTTCCACCCCCCCTGTTTGGGGTGGTGGCGGCGGGGGGGGAGAGGAGGAAATATATATATCTTTTACCTCTTTGAAAGGGGGGGCTGTTTTAAAAATAATTTAAGGGCGGCCATTTTTGTTTCTTGTTCTTGTGGAAAATATTATCTTGGGCTACCACCCCCCCCTCTTCAGAATTTAAATATATCTTTATCTCGCTCAACGCCCCCCCCGCAACTTAATATTTTTTTTCCTCCTCCTCCTCTTCCTCCCCTCTTTTTCTACAGGGAGGGTTGAGGAGAGAAACCTTCCCCCCCCCCCCAGGAAGGAGAAAGTTGTAGAAGAGAGTTCTTCCAAAGGCATGGGACTTTTTATTTTATTTTTTATTTTTAGAAGAAGCTGAGGCGATTTGGGGGGAAAAAAAGGGGGGAAAACCTTTGTGTGTGAGGGGGAAAAGAGAGAAAGAGAAGAAAAGGGGGCGCCCCCCCCACTCCGGCTTTTTTTTTTTTCTCCCCCCCCCCCCTCAGACCCAACCCAACCCCTCCTCCTCCTCCTCCTCCTCCTCCTCCAGCACCACCATGGCTTCCCCTCTGAGGGAGGACGAGGAAGAGGAGGAGGAGATGGTGGTGTCTGAGGCGGAGGGGGATGAAGACGAAGAAGAAGAGGAGGAAGAGGAGGAGGAGGAGGAAGACGACGACGACAACAGCGGCGGCGGCGGCGGAGCAGCAAGGGACCACAGCCCCGGCGGCGACATCTTCCCGCCCGCCGCTGTGGAGGCTTTCGCCGCCGCCGCCGCCGCCGCCGAAAGGGCTGAGGCGGCTCCGAGGACACCCGCAGCATCCACCACGCCGCCGCCGCCGCCGCCGCCGCTCGCCTCCGTCAGGGCTGAGGCGCTTCCAGGTAAATAACGACGGAACAACCCCCGCCCGCCGCGACCACGACACACTCCCGCGCTGTCCCTCTACCGCCCCCCCTCCCCCCCCGAAGCTCCCTTGGACACCCCGCCGCCACCCTCCCTATTAAAGAAGAAACCAATCTCTTTTATTTATTTCATTTTTTTGTGGGGGGGGGGGGTGGGGGTGGGGGGTGGGGAGGAACAGTTCGAGAAGGAGGAGGAGGAGGGGGGTTGTTTGTAAACAACCCGGCGGCCGCCGAGTGAGGCGACAGAGAGGGAGAGGGGAGGGGGGGAGGGGGGGAGGAAGGAAGGAAAGAAGCGCCCGCGCGCCCGCCCGCGCGCCCCGAGTGGCTTCGCCTCGCGCGGCGGCGGCGGCGCCACCCCCCCCTCCTCGCCTCACGCGCCCCCCCTCTCCCCTCCCCTCTTCCCCCCCCGCCCGCCCGCGCGCCCGCCAAGGACTCCAGCCAACGGCAGACGGCCGGCCGGCTGGCCCTCCCGCCTGCCTGCCTGCCTGCTTGCCTGCGCGCGCGCTGCCCAACGGCCGTGGAACGTTGAGGGGGCCCGGCGTTCCACCCCGCGCGCGGCCCCCTCCCCCTCCCTCTCCCCCTCCCCCTCCCCCTCCCGGCCTCCTCAGCCACACGCCCGTGACACGCGCCCGCCCGCCCGCATTCACACGAGCACGCACCTGGAGCCCTCAAGGCCGTGCATCATTTCTCTCTCTCTGTGTGTGTGTGTCTTTCGGACATTCCCCACCTGGCCCACTTTTCCTCCTCTCGGCCGGCCCTCCTCAGGGTGGAAGGGCGGGTTTTTAAAAAAAAACCCTCCACACACTCACACGTCCACAGACACGTGTCTCGTTATTTGTTGGTTTATCTTGGCTTGTTTAGCCGAGGGGGGGGGAAGAGCTGGGGGTTTCTTGGGGGGGGGGAGTTATGTCGGAACAGGGAGAGGGGGGGCGGTGGCCTAGTGTCAGGCCGTGGCTGGAGGAAGCTGTGGGCCACCTTGGCCACCTCTTGCCACTTCCCAGCCAGAAGCCTCTCTTTGAGTTTTGGGGAGGGGGTGCTAGTTAGAGAGAAGGGGGGGGAACTACCCGCCTCAAGGAGTGAGTGGGTTAGGGTATGTGTGTGTGATTGCTTCGATGGTATGAGTAAAGTGGATAGAACTAGGGGACATCCACTCAAATTGAGGGCTGGGAGAGTAAGAACTGAGAAAAGAAAATATTTTTTCACCCAGCGCGTTGTTGGTCTGTGGAACTCCCTGCCACAGGATGTGGTGATGGCATCTGGCCTGGATGCCTTCAAAAGGGGATTGGACAGGTTCCTGAAGGAAAAGTTCATCACAGGTGACAAACCATGATGGGGATGTGTCATCTCCAGGCTTAAAACCAGGGTACTTCAAGGGCCAGATGCAGGGGAGTGGTATCAGGAGACAGATATCTAGTCTTGTGCGCTCCCAGAAGCATTTGGTGGGGCCACTGTGAGATACAGGAAGCTGGACTAGATCGGCCTTTGGCCTGATCCAGCAGGGCTCTTCTTATGTTCTTATGTAAACCCTTGTAAAAGGCATCCTTTTCCCAAAGCTTGCGTCATTATTTATTTATTTATTTATTTATTTATTTATTTATTTATTTATTTATTTATTTATTTAAGAGTGTTTTTTACCCCACCTTTCTCCTTGGAAAAAGGACCCGGCAGCTTACAGTAATGAGGGATATAATATACAGTCCGTTACAATTTAAGACACGTTCAGGGATTGAGAACAGGAAATTGAGGGACATCTTACAGCAGGCATGTCCAAACTTGGACCCGAATTACAAGACAACAGTACATTAAAGCTACAAGAGAACGCAGGCAGTTAAAGAGAGAGTAAATATTCCATGTAAAGTTTTGAGTGATGGAAACTGACGTTGAAAATAGAGTGTCAATGTACTCATGCAAGGTTATAAGTGGTTAAAACAAAGTCTGTGTGAACCTAGATTCATATGAAAGATCCGTCATTCAGGGGAAGCTTGCCTGAAGAGAAAGGTTTTTGCCTGTTTCCAGAAAGACATTATTGTTGTTGTTGTTGTACCCCACCCACTCCAACCTTGCCCCTTGTTTGCTTCTGGGCAAGCGTTTGTTGTTGGAAGAGGGCCGGGTTTCTTTGTAAACAAGGCCTCTTCCCATTGATAGTGGGTGGCAGGGGCCCTGTGGGACACGCAGGAGTAGGCTTTGCCCAGGGAAAGAACCCCTGGAGACCTTCCTTTTTGGTTTGGCTTTGGTTTTGGATCATAGCTCCCATTCTACAGCTGTGCTCCCCTTGGGGGGGGGGAAAATGGAATTGAACTCCTCCCCACCAAACATTGACACTCACGTGCTGCAGGCCCCTTCTCTACTGGAATAGGGAAATCAATAGAGACGTTTGACTCAGTTTCTCCTTTGAAGTTCTTGCCCACCTCCGAAAGCTTGAGGCTGGATCCAGTGAGAGCAGCACAAAGGGAGAAAGAACCCTAGCTAGAGAATGGCAAGTGTTTTGCTGTCCCTATCTCCTAAGGTAGCAACAAAGCACTATGTGATGCTTGTGGTTCCAATACCACTAACTGCACGCCTGGTTGTCTGGGAATTTCAAAGTGTTGCACCCCTTTTCCACTGCCTATGCTAAGCACCGCTGTGTACCCTGTGCTAGGAATGAATGAATGGGTTGGCAGAAGGGGAGAGTGAATTGACTGAATCAAGTGTCAGACAAGGACTTGGACATGAGTTCAAAACCCCGCTCAGCCTTGGAAAATCACTGGGGGGGGGCATTGGTGGGGTAGCTATGGTAAGCCCTTCTTTGAACCTTGCTCATCCTCCCAAATCCCTGTTACGGTAGGTTCAGCAGAGGTTGCAAATAACTTGATGGCACAGAAGAACCGGAAGGGACAAACCTAGAGAAGCGACAGCGCTTTTAGAATAAATATGCCTGCCAGGTTTGATGGAAGATTGGATCACTTCCTTAGTGCTTGGTATGTGTCTGAGACCTCTGATGGAAGGAGGAGGAGAGATACTGAGTAAGGTGCATGTCAGAAAGGTGTGCCCTTAGGGGTAAAGGGAACACTGTCATGTCCTAAATGTGCTAAGATCTGAAGGTTGCTGTTCAGTAGGGCCAGGTAGGAGTGGAATTGACTGCGTCGAGCGGCTGAGATGGGGACAGAAGTTGCTTTTTTTGGAGTACAGCTTCCACAGTTCTCTGGCTGCTATACTTAGAATTGTAGTCCAAAATAACGTTTCCCAACTCTGGGCTGACACTTGTATTTTGTGATAGAGCATTGTGACGGTAGGAGCAGAAGTTCCCTGGTGGGGCCGCCAGTGTGTTTTGAAGAGGAAGGGTGTGAAGGAGGAAGGATTGAAGACAATGGGTCTCCTGGTATTCTGTAATATCAGGCCGCCTTTTTCATCTTCTGATACTGACAGGACTTGATCCAAGCCATCTGTTACTAGGATCTCAGACTGCTGGTTGGAACTGGTTATGATGAATGGGCCCTTGTTGAATACTCTCAGTATTGTGAATAAATGAGTGGAATGAAGTAACTCTTGGTTTTAATAGTTAGTAATAACAATATTTATTTTATTTATTTATTTATTTATTGTTGTATTTCTATCCCACTTATCTTCTAAATATAGAACTCTAAGCGGCTAACAAGGGCAGTCAGTGCCAACCCACAAACAAACAGTACAGCCGAATATAATAAAACAAGATCAACAAGTCACAATAGGACAGACATGACAAATAAAATCCTCCTGCATCCCAGCCTGCCGGAGAAGCAAATCTTAACCAAAGATCGACAAGTCAAAAAATTTAATAAGATCAATCAATGGCGATCAATAGCGATGGCGGGAAAAAAACACAATCTGATTTTTTTAGTTGTGTAAAAATCAGTAAAAACAGGCCCAGCCCACAGATGAACTCTCCCTGAGAAACGAGGAAAAAGAAAGGGCAGAAGGATGTCAGAGTGATAAATAGCATCCCGAGGAAGGAACACCTTGATGCCCTGTAAAGAATTGCCAATTTGCGCTTGCACTCTTTGTAACATTTGTACTACATGGCACTCTTACTTCGAAACAAGACACGACTTTTCCTTTTTATTTTCTACCAGGGGAAGGGGCATGAAACTAGAAGCTGATAAAGAAATGGACCTTAAAGTTAATTAATGGTTGTTCATTTCTTAAGAAGGTTCATTTTTTGGTAGTTAGTAGCTAAGCAATCTGTAGAGCACTTGGGGGAAAATGGTTAAAGGCGTACCTCTCTCACCACCCATAGCATATAGTACCATAACCAATAGTAAGCCATCAAATTCATCTTGGTACCCAGTTTGTCTCGGCGCATGGGACAGATGCTTAACCTGTCTGTCACTAGGATCAGCCATGAATGAGTGGGACCATAAGGCCTATTATGTGTACTGAAGGTTCTTTGATGACCTGTAGGTCAGCGGACTAATGCTTCGAAAACTGTTGGCTGCAAAGTCGGCAGATTGGCGGTTCGAATCCCGGGTGCCACGCAGTGGAGTGAGCTCCCGCCGATAACCCCAGCTCCTGCCAACCTAGCAGTTTCATGTAAATGCAAGTAGATAAATAGGTACCGCCATAAAAAGCGGGAAGGTAAAATAGTGTTTCCTTGCAGCCATGCCGGCCACGTGGCCACAGACTTGCACAACACTGGCTCTTCGGCTTGAATACAGAGATGAGCACCGCCTCTAGAGTCAGACACAACTAGCACGCATGTGCAGGGGGAACCATCACCTTTTACCTTTAGGTCGGATAAGTTAAGGCCAAACTGCTGATTTCAGATGTATAGCTCCTTTGAAGCAATTTCTTCATGGGGAGGGGGAATATCAAATAATGAGTCTGGGGAAAATTCTTCTGGCATTTTTAGATAGCTCATTGACTTAGGTCTCTAGCTGCAGAGCCAGAAGTTGGAAGTTTGATTCCCCACTGTGCCACCTTAATAGGGGTTGGTCTTGATGACCCCTAGGGACCCTTCCAGCTCTGCAGTTCTATGATGATGATGATGATGATGATGATGATTTTTAAAAAAAGTCTTGCAAATGCACATTCAGTTAGCCTCCTTCAGTCACGAAAATCAATTAAACAGGAATATATGTACAGATGATGGCCAAACTATTTTATTACGTTGTTCTTATATTGTTGTTGTTGTTTTAACCTGTTTGTTGCTCTATTGTATTGGTTGCTGACTTGTTCAGTTCTGTAAGCCGCCCAGAGTTCCGTTTCGGAAGATGGGCGGGGTAAAAGTGCAATGAATAAATAAATAAAATAAAATAATATATACAGTATTTAAAACCTGTTTAACACTATCCGAGAACAGTTTCCACTAATTTATCAGTGGTGCTTCTGTTTCATTGCTCTTCTTTGCGTATCAATAAGGGTACCAGGGGAATTAACCAATAATTTGCGATACGCACCATCATATTCTTCTAGTTTCAATATTAAGGCAACTGAAGCTAAAAGAGAATCAGAATTACAGTATGTATAGGGTGGGTTTGTTGGCCCCACTAGTTTGATTGCTAAGTAATGATCATACTTGCTGATCTGACATGATCCGCGTCTGTGTTTCCTGGAGTGCGAGGCGCAATGGCGACCCTCCCATCCCCCATGCAGACCTCAAACAGTCCCTCCAGTCAGGGAAACTGGGGTCAGGAGGAGTGTTGGGGACCAAGAGGAATGCCTTCTCCCAGGCTGGCCCAGGTGGAGAACAGATGGCAAACCTGTGAGGATCAGCAAGGCTCATTCCCCACCCCACCCCACAACCTCTTTAATGTGTGGGGTGTTTTGATAGAGACCCATGTGTTACATTTCTCTTTCCCTGAATTTCTCTTGTTCTCTTTTAAGCCCATCTACGTGGTGGCTGTCCTAAAACGTGTTAAGAATTTTGTCAGCCGTACAACTTGGATCTTGAATCTCCTGCTGCTCAGCTTCTCTGGATCCACCCAGCTTACAATATCTTACAAGATATCAGCTTATACTGTGGTAACTTCTACAAAACGTACTTCTCGAGGATTCACACATCCACAGTGATAGCTCTATTCATGCTGATACTGCATTTCTTGGTCCCAAGGGGCCTATATAGTGCTTGGAAGCTGAACTGCTGCTTAAATAAAGTGAACTTCGCTTACTGATGCTACCTCATAAGGTTGGCATTGGCAGGTCTAGGGGACAGTTTCCAGATGCTCACAGGCTGAGTGGACCACCAAAAATGCCCCAAATAAGGGGGGGGGGAGATTCTAAATTGTAACATACACTTGATTAAATAAAATGGTTGGGATAACTCGTGGCTGGAGTCATGAGGTAGGAAAAATATGCATCAATTAAGGATGTGCAAAGCAGTTTGTAAGTTGCAGATCTGATGATATAACGCTCACTGGTGGTTCTTCCTTGTCTCTGCTTGTAGCCATAACTGATAAATTGTCCTTGCAGCACACAATGACTTTTATTATTCCAAAATAGAAACTCTAGCATCTACTATGGCTGTTCCAAATAATAAGGAAATCTGTTATATGATCTTTCAGAAAAGATTGCTGCCAGTCAAAGCCTCTTGGATTTAATTTGCCTGTGGGGCCCTCAGACAATTAATTAATTATTGCTCCCTTCCCTGAATCTTCATGGACACCTTCATTTTTATTTACATAAGCTAGACTGTGATTGTGAATATTCCATGGGTAAGTATCCTCCTCCTCCAACTCTGAGTTGTGTGATCGGCAGCGTGCCTCTTTTCAGTTTAGCAATTTTTCTTTTTTGGGACCTGTTTTAGCGCCAGAGACCCTTAGCAGCTTCTAAGGCACCCAAGGGTTCTGCTGCTACAGTGACTGTGCTCCTCAAAGGCTGTGGTGCTTGAGGCTTGAGTGCCAGCCCCTTCAAGATGCCTACGGTGTTTTCTGTCTGCAGTCTGTGAGTGCTGATTTACTCGGCTGAAAATGGCTAAAGTCATTTCTCAGCAATGATCCTATGTAATAAAATGTCATGTGGGGAAGAATTTTGTTGGAGGAAACTGTTGGGTCTGTATTTTGTTTTCTTTATACTTCGCAATTTTGTTAAAACGGCAGCAGGCAAATTGTGATCTTCAAGGCATTTCACTGTTCTCACCATTCTGCACCATTAAGTTGGTTTCAGGCAAGCTTAGAGTAGCAGTTTAAGGACATTCGAAGGCCCCCTTTATAGGAGAAAAATTGTAAGGGTGATTTTTATTCAGACAGCCTTCCAGGTTTACCCATGCTTGTGATTTTGAATATTCTGACAGTGATCAATAAGTAGTTCTGTGTGGAAAGGTGCTGGAATCTCTGGGCTAGTCAGATACAAGATAGATGTGAAGGTGTGTATATTTTCCACTGTGTTTTATAATCAGGTTTTGCACATAGAGTTTTGCAGTCCTTGAATAATTTGATGAAGAGCTGGTGTGAACTCTGAGCTCACTGACCAAATCTGAATATTCTGTGAATGAGAAAGTCTGAATATTTCACTTTCTTGGCTGGTGAATGTTTCTGAGAAATAGAAATGGTATAGAAATGGAAATAAATAAAATAAAAACCATACATTTTCTCTTGGAGTCCAAGCAGGTTAGAAGTGCCACCAGTGTAGATGTCTGTGATAGTATAGCATAGTGATTTGTCTCCAAGGTCACATTATGTTGGTCAAATCATGGCCAGGATGTATTTGCTACCTGCCTTTTTGGGGAACATGGGATCCTTATCTGCCAAACGATCCTTCTGGTTGTTACTTTATTTTGATGGAAACATATGTGGTTCCCATAATATTACTGCATTTCTTGTGAGCAACTACTAGGCCCAGAGAGATTGAATTGGGATCTCAGTTGTGTTGATTTGCCAAGAGGCTGCCATGGCTAGTCCGCTAGGATGGAAAGCACCGCGTATCAATCACCTTGAACCTAGCAACAGAAGAAAGATGAGTGTTTGTAACAAGCACGGAGCAGGGGCAACAAGGGAAGGTGGAGACATATTGACGCAGAAGATAGATAAACAAGACAACCAAGATTGTGGTTATAAAACACCCATCTGCTAACAGAAGTAGAGGTTCCGGCAACACCAGACAGATTGTAAAGATGTGTTTTTAGAACTGCAGCTCTCTCTTCAACCATCATTTAAATCTGATCCACGATCCTTTGTGTTCTGATCATCCTAGAAGCTAGGTTTTTTTCAGTCCACCCTTTCCCCCCTGGGTGAATTTCTCCTCCCAAATAGGTTGTCTTTCCTCCCCCTCCACTTCTGGGAGACACGATGGTCTGAGTGATCGAGGAGGGAGCTTTGTGCCCTGACCTCACCCGCCTGTGTCGGAACACAGGTCCGTCGGCCATGCGTGCCAGCAGTGTCCCCGTGCCAGCTGGTGCCCTTCTAGTCTAGATTTGTAGTAGCGAAAGTGGCTGGAAGGCAACCATCCTGTTTCCAGCCACCGGCTAGAGATGGCCCCGGTGGTCGAGCTATTTTTGAAAACACATTGGCTTCGTTCTGGCTTCCATCCTAACGTGCCCAACTCTTCAGAACCCATGGTTTAGAAAAGTGTGCTTTCCTTTTAACCCAGCGTTGCTTTTTGAGGGCAGACCATTGCATGGACTTGCCTTGTAAATCTTTCCCTCTTCTCAGTGGAAATGCTATTTCCTCCACCCCCTTCAGCCACCCCCCCCCCATCCCCGCATGACTGTTTTTACCATGATGATTAAGATTTCTCACTAATGGAAATGGCTGTTGTGCTCCTCCATTAACTGACACAGATAAAAGGCGCTGTTCTTTTTTTTTTTTTCTCCCCCCCCCCCCCAAATTAGCTGTCCATTTCTTTTTGCATTAGACTGAGATACATAAACACAGTTTGTCGTAGAAGAGATGGCAGCTCTGAGCTGGATTTGGTCTTTCTGTAATTTGTAGTTATGGCCGCACATCTACATTCGTTTCCCCCCTCCCCCCACTTCCTTCCCCAGATCCTTTGTTAGCCTTATATAATATATATTTTCAAGGTAGGGAGTAGAAATATCACGTGTGTGGAAAATTCTAGTTGATTGCCTGCCAAATATAAGAATCGTCTGCGCATGTGTGCCAATATTATGATTAGGAAAAGGGGGGGTGGAGGGAGAACAAGAATGCCTGGAAGAAGTAGGAAGAAAAAAAAAGATTGATAGATGGATTAGAAATTGACAAGAGTTGCAGGGGAGGGGGTGTCTGATAAGCATGCCCTGATGTATTTTCCCCCCTCCCCCTCGTATTTGTCAATTCCATCCCATCAGAAGCGGAAGGAAGGCAGCATTGTATCAGGGCAATGCAACAAGGTGAATCAGCTTGGAGGATTTCAGGGATAAATGTTGTATTGTCAGAAAGAGCTAGGATTGTACCAGATGCAAAATGTAGCCAGCTCAGAAAGGGAAAGGGAGGGATAGGAAGAAGTGGGGGAGGTGCGGGGGGGGGGGGCTGGACGGTGGTTATTGCTCCAGTATCGCTATTAAGGGTATGGTAATTGAATGGTGGGTGGGGAGCTTTTGGAGGGAGGAAGATTTTGCTTTATTTTCAAGACGTAAAAAAATAATAATCTGTACGATTGAAAGTGCTTTGGCAAGGATTGTGTTGCAGTGTACATCCTATGCCCATGCTCCTCCGTCTAAGAGGCTATGTGTAGCGGAGTACCCACTCCTTGGTTGGTTCAACTTGAATCTTGCTTTTTCACCTGTTTTTTTATTATTATTATTATTATTATTATTATTATTATTATTATTATTATTATTATTATTATTATTATTATTATTATTATTATTATTATTATTATTAAATTTTAGGATGTTAAAATTAGGAGGTCTGCCAGGGACCATCTATTTTTGTGACATGTTTTGAACAGGGATCTGGCCTGAGCCGGATTGTCTTTGAAATGTGGCAGGCGTGCCTGCATTGTGTGAGTTGTCTGATTTCAGATACTTGAGAGGGAGGGGGCAAGGGGTGGGTGGGGTGGCAGTGGGGAACGGATCTGAACCAAGGAGGTGGAGTTGGACTGACACAGTCAGCCTCCGTGTGCTGCGTCTTTCCCCACAGGCCAGATATAGCTCTTTGAGCAACTCCCAGGACTATTTTTGAGCGTGGCACGGTTTTAAAGGGAGGCCAGGTCAGCTGCGGGTGGGGAAGAATGGGCTGACGTACAGGACGCCTGTGAAGTTCTGACGCTGGGTGGTCGGTTGAGGAGGAGAGGGGTTTTTGCTTTGCCTGCAGCCGCGGAGGCGGCGTGTGGCACCTTGGAAGACAAATCCGTGTAGGCTCTCTGTTTACTTGCCAAGCGTGGATGTCCTGCCATTCCTATCCACGGCACGCTGGCTTTCTCTGCAGTCGGTGTGTTTAATCTTTGACCCAGAGGAACCCCCCTGCGGGAGCACGAGAGGGCAGTTGAGCTTCCTGCAGCCCCGTTTAGCCTGTGACCTCTCCGCAGAGCCGCTGGCGCAGGGAGCCAATTAGTGCCAGCTGTGATTTATACAGTCGTTTGTGTCCTGTGGCTGGTGGGGTGGGTGGGAAGGTGAAGGGAAATGAGTGCAGAGGGGCCAGGAGGTAAGACCCGGACCGCACACGGCTTTGTAGGTCATCTGACAGACCTTGGGTGGCGGCGACTCCTGGCTCCCTGCAGTTGAACTCTTGAGCTGGAAGTTAATGTTTTTCGCCTGCCTTGGCCATGCTGCCGCGGCTGCTGACAACTCCTGTCTCCATTGGAATGCGTTCCTCACTCAGATTCTAAAAATACTTGGACATCTTGTTGTTGGCCAGGGGTTTTTAACCTTTGGCATCCCAGATGTTTTGGCCATCAGCCCCCAGAATCCCTGACCATTGGCCACGCCAGCTGGGACTTCTGAGAGTAGAAAGCCAAAACATCTGGAGGACCCAAGGCTGAGAATTACTGTGGCTGTCATGGTGGGACAGATCCCAGCAGGCAAGTGCCTGAGAGGATGGTTGAGCACAACAAAGGAGCGCATACCTCTTTGATGGTGGTTGTGATTGCTGCTGGTGAGGAATTATTCCAGCGTTTAAGAACATAAAGAAGCAGAGATGAGAAGTGTTTGCTCTTTGGAACTACAAGTCCCAGAATACCCTGGCCATTTGGGGATACTGGGAGATGAATACAAAAGGCAAACTTTTTCTGTCTCTGGTAGAAAGAGCCCATGAATTATCCATTACTCTTCTAGTACGTGAATGAATTCAAATTGGCAGTCACAAAGTTCAGATTGATAGCCACCATTATATCTGGTGGCAATGAAGTCCACTGTTTTAATTGTCTGCTGTGTGAAGTATGTCCTTTCATCTGCCTTGAATTTTTCCATTGTTAAGATTCAGTGGATGAATGCTGGTTCACGTTTGGGAAGAGTTGCTTATCCCCCATTTCATCAACACCACAAATAACATGCCTCTGTTATAAAGTGTTCTGCTTATATACCGCCCCATACCACTTCAAGTAGTCTCTGGGCGGTTTACAGTTTTAATTACAGTGTGCAGGCTACACATCCCCCCGCCCCAGCAAGCTGGGTACTCATTTTACCCACCTCGGAAGGATGGAAGGCTGAGTCAACCTTGAGCTTGCTACCTGGGATTGAACCTCTGGTCGTGAGCACAGTTTTACCTGCAGGACAGGCATTTAACCACTACGCCACGAGGCTCACTGGGTGAGCCTATCTCTCTTTAATCAACTTTCCCCTTCCCCCCAACCTACCTTGCCTTAAATTTCTTCCTAAAAGAAAACCTTCAGCCATTGACTACGGGGTTTGCTGTTTTCTGCACCTTTCCGAACTCGACAGAGTCCTTTGTCAAGTGACTGAAACTGGATTGCAGATGTTATTGCATTGTATGTAGTGGCATGACGACAGCGTATGTTTACTTTTGGTTTATTCTCTAATTACACCCAGCATAGAAACAGTTGGTTTTCTTTATAGTAGGCATTAAGGAGGGTTTCAAGATTTTCATCGGGGTGTTCACCATAACCTTACGGTCCCTTTTTGTGTCAGTCATTGCCAGCTTTAGTCAAGTGAACATCGAGCTGGTCCTTCTTACTTTTGTGTTTCTTCTTCCTTTTTTCTTTCTTGTCTTGCATTTTTAAAAGAATCTTGGTATTCATTGTGTTGTAGTTTACCTGTTTACCTGAATCTTGTATGCCATTCTTATGCCCATTTCCCCAGTTTTGAGAGCACCTTTTGGAAGGCTTTGTTTTTCTCCTGTGTGTGCGTGTTGTGTTGTTACAGTCATGACCGACTCTTAGTGACTCCATGTCCATGGAGTTTTCTTGACAGGAATACTGGAGTGCTTTGCCAGTTCCTACTCCAGGCGCCTACAGCACCTGGTATTCCCTGGTGGTCTCCCATCCAAGTACTGTCCAGGGCCAACCCTGCTTAGCTTCCAAAATCAGGTGAAATCAGATGCGCTTAGGGCATCCTAGCCATCCTATATAATTTGATGCCATCAGGAAAGGACCACTACCTCACTACTCACTAGCACCAGCTTTAGCTTTGGGAAACTTACAAACAGGGTGGAGACAAACCAATGATTCTTTAAAAAAATTAAATGATATTTTTAAAAGATCATTTTTAAAATTTAAATAAAACAATTCTGATCTTTAACATTTGAATCATGAGTTAAATCAAATCCACCCTGCTTATGAACAAATTTAAAAAGTGGCAGTTTTAGCATGGGACCCTGAGGGACCTCACTGCTTGTGTTATTGCACTACAAGAGTTGAGTATTCCTACAATATGCTTCCTGATTTTAAATCAGTTTCCAATCCATAAAAGGGTTTTGAAGTAGCTTGAGAGGACACAATTTCTGGAGCTTCTAGAGATGGTGGGTAGCTTTACATGGGAACGAGTATTATGTCCTGACCTTTGGAAAATTCAGATTCTTGCTAGGCTGTTTATTTATGTGCTGATTTTTTTTATTTTAAAGTCACTTTGCAGGTGGCTTAAATGATAGTTTTATTTATTTATTTATATGCATGCACGCACATGCACACATGCCTACAAAATAAGCAAACAATGAAAGGAAAAGGGGAAAAAATGCTACTCCAAGAGATGGAGAACTAAAAATAGAAAACACAAGTAGCACTACAAATTTAGTCCAAGCAGTAATGCATAACAACCCATCTAAAAGTCCCATGTAGGATTAGACCAGTGGTTCTCAACCTGTGGGTCCCCAGATGTTTCTGGACTTCAACTCCCAGAAATCCCTTCCAGCACAAGTGGTGGAGGCTTCTGGGAGTTGCAGTCAAGGAACATCTGGGGACCCACAGGTTGATAACCACTGGATTAGACTCTTAAAAGGTGTAGAGAATGTGTCTGTGGCCAGGGAGTTGCCTTACCTTAGGACCACCACTGAGAAGACCCTGCTTCTGTACTCACCCACTGGATTGATGTGACCAGCAGGCTTAAAAGCAGGGCCTTCTTGGCTGGCTTGTTTAAACCCAGCCTGCAAACCGTTTGGGGCGTCATACGTTGAAACCAGTTGTGATGCTCTCTGAGTGACTTAAAGCCATTTTAGATGTTATACAAAATGAGGGAGGTAGAAGAACTCTGAAACGTGCCATTACTGATCGTTTGAGGGTTATCATATTTCTGACTGCTTTGCTGCATAATAATTCAATACACGTTGTCTATTAACATATTAGGTATTTTTACTTATTCACTGCATGCAAGGAGGTGGCCTTTTTTCTTTTTAATGTTGGGAGTTCTGAAAACTATTACCACTGACCTCGAGTCAAAAGCAGCTGCCCTTCCTTTCTTGTTTTGATCAGGGAGCTAAAATGAATGTAAGAATCTCTTACTACCAATGATACTTGGATGATCTCATTTTCTCCCCAGTAGAAATGGGGTGACGTTTTATTCAGTAAGATATTGGATGGAAAATTAGCTTATCCAGATTTAAACCTCTTGATAGTCTATCTATCTATGATCTGTCTTATCATTATCTTAGGAAACTTCTCTAATTATGAATGAATGAATGAAAGAATGAACGAATGAACGAACAAACAAACAAACGAATGAAATTACATTCCTATTTTAAGCCTGTGCTTAATGATTCAGTGGGTCACTGGAATTATTGGCTGGTAGTTTTAGCCTTTTAAAAAACCCTGATATTTTTAACTGCTCACGCAAGAGAGGGTATTTCCAGTTTGTGAAGTCATTATTTTCCGTTTGAAGTCAGTAGGCTAATCCATTACCATGAATGGCTGAAAATTTGTGAACATACCACAATTTCATCCCATCTACAGGTTTTGTTTTCTTACTTTGCTTTGTTTAAACTGGAGTGAGAAGAGGAAGGTTAAACTTTTTTTAAAAAAATCATAGTAGTTCCAAGAAGGGGTGTAGTGTTTGGATTAAATTAGCCATTAGCCTGTGCTCGCTAAAACACTTGCTGTGACTAGCAAACACATGCCCTAACATGCATGGGTTCATATGGGTATATTTTACCTTCACACAGTATCTTCCCTTTATTCAATCCTTGCTCAGTGGAAGATCCTCACTTGCATAACATCAGATTGTCACAGGCATTTTCTGTCCATCTTTTGGTGACCAGGATAACTTTCTACTTACCTAGTGCTACTTTTACACCCACATCTCATGCCCAGGTATACTTAGCTTCTTTAGAGGTCTCTTGGTTTCCCTGTAGTACCAGATGTCTTTGAAGTTTCTAAAAAGGCAGACACCCATGATGTGAGGAGAGAGTGGGAAAACAGTACCCTTTATCTGTGATGCTTAGAAAGCACTACCTCCCTGTCGCTGTGCTTCACTACATCTCACTGGAGCGAGTGCTGCATTGGTGCTTAGGGAGCAGAGATGTGACAGAGTCTGTTCTCACCAAGAGAAAGAGACGTCAGTTGTTGTTGTTGTTCAGTCGTTCAGTCCTGTCCGACTCTTCGTGACCCCATGGACCAGAGCTCCCCAGGCCTTCCTATCCTCCCCTGCCTCCCGGAGTTTTGTCAAATTCATTTTGGTTGCATTGATGACACCGTCCAAACATCTCATTCTCTGTCGCCCTCTTTTCCTTTTGCCTTCGATTTTTCCCAGCATCAGGGACTTTTCCAAGGAGTCCTCTCTTCTCATGAGGTGGCCAAAGTACTGGAGCCTCAGCTTCAAAATCTGTCCTTCCAGTGAACATTCGGGGTTGATTTCTTTCAGGATGGATAGGTTTGATCTCTTTGCAGTCCAGGGGACTCTCAAGACTCTCCTCCAGCACCACAGCTCAAAAGCATCAATTCTGCGGCAATCAGCCTTCTTTATAGTCCGGCTCTCACTTCCATACATCACTACTGGAAAAACCATAGCTTTTGACTATCCTGACCTTAGTTGGCAAAGTGATGTCTCTGCTCTTTAGGATGCTATCTAGGTTTGCCATTGCTTTCCTCCCAAGAAGCAGGCGTCTTTTTATTTCGTTGCTGCAGTCACCATCTGCAGTGATCAAGGAGCCCAAGAAAATAAACTCTGTCATTGCCTCCATTTCTTCCCCTTCAGTACATCATGTCTTTATTGAACACACTCATTCAACATTCAGTATGTTAGTGGAAAAAGTGGAATCTTGGAATCAATAACTGGTTGAACACCCCCACCCCAGTAGCAATAATCTCAACCAGGTGCTTCCTGTAGCTGTGGATTAGACCTGCAGATTGCTCAAGAGGGATTATAGCCCCTTCATCCTGGCAGAACTGCTTTAGCTCTGTCATATTCATTGGAGGCTGCACGTGTATGGCTCTCTTCAAGTCATTCCATAGCATCTCTCCTGGGTTGAGGTCTGGGCTCTGACTTGGCCACTCCAAAAGGCAGATTTTGTTTTTCTGAAGCCATTCTGGGGTGGACTTGCATTGGTGTTTTGAGTCCATTGTCCTGTCGCATTGCCCAATTTTTACAAATTTCCAGCCGGTAAACAGACATCCTCACATTATCTGGAATATTTTTAATACACTTGGGAATCCATCTCCCCCTCATAAGAACATAAGAACATGACCGTGTAAATCGAAATGCTGCGAAAACTAAAAGGCGGAGCAAGATATTGACAGGCATACATTTTCACCAATAACCACGAGAAAGGCCTTCCGAGGATAAGAGAACTGAGAAATGAATAAATTATGGCAGAGCTTTAGAAGAAAGGACATAAGAACATAAGAAGAGTCGTGCTGGATCAGGCCAAGGGCCCATCTAGTCCAGCTTTCTGTATCTCATAGTGGCCCCACTAAATGCCTCTGGGAGCTCAGGAGACTAGATATCTGTCTCCTGATATCACTCCCCTGTACCTGGCTTTTGAAGTTTCCTTTTTTTTAAAGATCTGGAGTAGAGATGGGCACAAAGTGAATTTTTGGTTCGTTTTGTTATTCGTTTCATTACTTAATGAAACGAATAACGAACTGCCCCCTCTAAGAGAAACGAAACGGAAATTTCCATTTCGTTTTGGTTCGTTTCATTTGCCGGCGGTGTCTCCTACCTGGTGCTGCTCCTGGGGTCCTCTGTCCTGGCTGTAGGGAGGGTCCAGGAGCCTCCACGGGGGGAAAAGGGGGGGGGAGCCGACCGGCCGTGCTACAGCTGGTAGGCGCCGACCCAGTCCCACGGGCTGTGCAGTCGGTGCTTGGAAAAAAAAACAAATAAAAAAGGAGCACTGACCCGGCCCCAGGGTGGTGGGGTCGGAGCTCTAAAATAAATAAATAAATAAATAAAAAGAAGCACTCACCTGGCCCAAGGGGCTGCGCTGTCAGTGCTTGAAGAAAACAACAACAACAACGAGGAACTGGCCCCAAGCCAAAAAGTCCCTGCCGCAGGGGCCAGGATTGGTTGCCGCCGCTACCTAGTAAGGGCCCGAGCCGGTTTGGATCGGTTTGGGTTCCTACGATTTTTTTAAAAAATTTGTATGAACTCGAACCGAACCAAGGGTGGGCCTGAAACAGACGAACACAAACCATGGTTTTTCTCTTTCGTGCCCACCTCTAGTCTGGAGATGACACGTACCCCCATTATGGCTTGTAACCTACAATGACTCAGTGACAGCAAGCTGGCTAGACCATGATGCAGCAAAGCAAGCCCAAATCATGATGCTTCCTCTACCATACTGTATGGTTGGGATGATATTTCATGATGATAGGCAGTGCCCTTTTTATACCGGGTAGAGTGCTGCATGTTCTTTCCACGTAGCTCAATCTTTGTTTCATCAGTCCATAAAACATTTTGCAAATAACTGCAGTGGAGTGTCAGTTTGCTCTTTCGCAAACTTCAGGCATGCAGCAATGTTCTTAGTAAGCAGCGACTTCCGTCGTGGTGTCCTGCCATAGACACACTACTTGATAAAAAAATTTTTACGTACTGTAGACTCATGAACACAGATGTTAGCCAGTTCTAATGATGCCTTCAAATCTTCGGCTGTCACTCAGGGCTGCTTCTTTAGTTCATTGATGATTTTTTGTTGTGCTTTTGGGGTCATTTGGACTGGGTGCTTACTTTTTGATAGGGTAGCCACAGATCCAGAGTA
The DNA here is from genome assembly GCA_037367245.1 of Phrynocephalus guinanensis. Classification (NCBI taxonomy): domain Eukaryota; kingdom Metazoa; phylum Chordata; class Lepidosauria; order Squamata; family Agamidae; genus Phrynocephalus; species Phrynocephalus guinanensis. The sequence goes on from CM074743.1 coordinate 3,269,839, forward strand.
TTTCCATTTGTAGATTGTTTGCCTTACTGTAGACTGCTGAATTTCTAAAGTCTTTGAAATCACTTTGTAACCCTTTCCAGCTTTATGTAAGCCCACAGTTCTTGATTGTAGATCCTCTGAAAGCCCCTTTTTGTGAGGCATGCCTCAGATAAAACTATTCTTGTGTGGAACAAACTAAAAAGGTTTGAGTGGTTTTTATCAGTCAACATAGCTCTAGTTCACACCTCCAAACTCATTGTCTTAACAAGACTCTGGGCATGCAGATAACCGACTCCAGTTGGCTTTTTTGAGCTCAACTCCGGGGTTCACTTATTTTCCCCACTAGCATTTTGAATGCCGAATGACTGTGTTCAATAAAGACATGAAAGATCAGAATTTTTGTGTTATTATTTTAGGCTCATTATATTTGTCAGTACACTTGACTTAGGGCGTTTATACACGACCCCTAAACTCCGGGGCAAATGGCTCCCAGCTCCGGAGATTAAAAATGTTTACCCACCAGCTCCGGAGTTAACAGGAAATTAAGTGCGACCCCGCCCACTTTAGCGCGTCCCAGCGCATCTTTCAGGTACCTGCTCTTTGGAGGTGAAAATTATTTGATCCGGTGTAACGATAGTGAGTGCGGGGCTCTCCTTGCTTCTGTTTGTTGTTTTTTGGCTCCCGCCCCTTTAAGAGCTACTTTTACAGAGACGAGAGGCAGAACGAGGTGAGCGGCATGCTTTTCTTTCTCTTTTTCTCCCTCCCCTCACGCAGCCAGCAGCCAGGAAGTGTGGAGGGGGTGGGGACATAGGAAGAGCGACGAACCCCTAAGATATCTGGTCCGAATTTAAGTGGCCAGCGGATCTTAGGGGTTGTGTAAAAAGGCCCTTAAAGGACAGTCAAATCACATTGTATGACACAAATCAATGCAGAACACACCATGAAATTCCAAAAGCTTCATATACTTTTTTCCTGCAACTATTTAAAAGCAGCTATACTATAATAATATTTAAAAATACATTGAGTGGTTTTAAAACGTTTAAAAACTTGGGCAAGCAACTTAAAAAGTGAAAGACCAGTGTCTTTCACTTTTGGAGTTATGGGGCTTCAACTGCCATGTGCCAGTAGAAGGATAAAAGCGAGAGGGCTGACCTCGCCTTCCCAGGGAGACCATTCAACAACCGAGAGCGTCAGCAGAGGAGGCCCTGTCTCATGTTCCCATCAAATGTGCCTGTGATGGGAATTCAACTGAGAAGGGCCTCTGAAGATCTTAAAAGGGCGAGGAGGGAGAGATCTCACATGAGGAGATCTGGTCCTTCACATAGACCAGAGCCAAACCAGTTGGGACTGCTCGGAGTCTGACTCTTTGTATTGCAAACCGGCAGGGATCTGTGAAGAAGGAAAGGAAGAACATTTTGATCCAGGTGTGCTGGTACAAATTGAATTACATTTTTGTTGCCGCACCAGTCTCACCACCACCACCACCACCACGGAATTGGATCCGTGTTTGTGGAAATTTCTGACAGTCATGACAAGAGATGTTGTGACAGCATTTCTTCCCGTTAGGTCAGGGGTCCTCAACCTAAGGCCCCGGGGCCGGATGCGGCCCCCCAAGGTCCTGAATCTGGCCCCTGGGACCAATTGCAACCCCCCCAACCTACCCCCTGTTTTGTGAGCAAGCCAGCCTCTGCAGCTGCTTTTGGACTGGGATCCGGCCCCCAGTGGTGTCTGGGTGGTGGTGGACCGGCCCCCTGGTTGAAAACTTTGAGGACCCCTGCTTTAGGTCTTTTGGCGAACTCGCAGTAAAGAGCTGATGTTATGAGACACTTCCTGTAGTGAAGATCCACATGCCATAAAGACAAGTCTTTCAAAAAAATAAGCGACTTGTTTGTTGTGGCTCTTCTAGGATGATAACGGCTCGAGTGCCTTTTGAGAGAATTCTCTGAGCAGCCACAGGTGCTACCTTGGTTCAGGAAGAGCACTCAGAACAGTAATTGTTAGACAAGATTTCTTTGTGTGCAAAATATTTCATACCGTTCTTATTTTACACATGCAGCAATAAATTCAGGAACCATTCTGGCTTCTTCTCCTTCTCCTTTTCATTCACCAGCCCATACGCCAGGAGACAGTTGAATTCACCGACAATGACAGTTTGGCTCTTCAGTTTGGTTAAGTCCAAGAGGTCCCATCTCACCGTGCAGTTACAGGGATCAATGTGGGTGCCTCTGTGAGCTTGTGAAAGTGCTCGCTAGACATTTCATAGAATCATAGAGTTGGAAGACACCTCAAGGGCCATCTAGTCCAGTGGTTCTCAACCTGTGGGTTCCCAGATCTTCCTGGACTGCAGTTCCCAGAAGCCTCCACCACTAGCTGTGCTGGAAGGGGTTTCTGGGAGTTGTAGTTCAGGAAGGTTGTCAACATCCTTTTTAAATTGAGGTGTGTAGAACTGGACCCAGTACTCCAGGTGGGGTCTGACCAGAGCAGAATAGAGCGGCACTCTCACTTCCCTTGATCACTATGCTGTTGATGCAACCAAGAATCACATTGAATTTCTTGGCTGCCACATCACACTGTTGACTCATGTTCAATTTGTGGTCCACCAAGACTTCCAGATCCCTTTCACAGGTACTATTTTCCAGCCAGGTGTCTCCCATCCTATATCTGTGCAATTCGTTCTTTTTACCTAGATGCGTTGAACCCCATTCCGTTAGTTTTGGCCCAAGACTCTAATCTGTCAAGGTCTTTTTGGATTTTCATCCTATCTAGGAAATTAACAACCCCTCCCAATTTGGTATAATCTGCAAATTTGATCAGCCTACTCTCTATTTCTTCCTCCAAGTCATTAAAAAAGATATTGAATAGCACCGGACCCAGAACGGAACCCGGGGGCACCCCACTGGTCACGTTTCTCGAAGCTGAAGACAAGCCATTTATGATCACCCTTTGGGTGTGATCAGTCAACCAATTACAAATCCATCTAACAGTGGCACTGTCTATCCCACATTCTACTAACTTCTTTGCAAGTATACCATGGGGAACCTTATCGAAGGCCTTATAGAAATCTAGATAAGCAATATCCACAGCGTTCCCCTCATCCACCAGGCCTGTAAGTCTATAAAAGAAAGAGATTAAATTGGTATGGCATGACTTGTTTTTCAGAAATCTGCCCTGACTTCTCGTAATGACAGCATTGCTAGTTAAATAATTACAGTCTGTCTGCTTAATAATTTGTTCTAGGATCGTCCCAGGGTTTGAGGTCAAGCTGGCTGGCTGGTAATTATTTGGGCCATCTTTTCCACCCTTTTTTGAATAGAGGGACTACATTCGCCCTCCTCTAATCGATGGGGACTTCCCCTGTTCTCCAGGACTTCTCAAATATTATTGCCAATGGTTCTGAAATTTGCCAGTTCTTTTACTATCCTTGGGTGTAAATCATCTGGCCCAGGAGACTTAAATTCATTTAATGTTCCCAGGTGTTCCTGTACTACCTCTCTACCTGGTTCTATGTTGCAATTCCCGTCCTACCTCATCTACTCTTTGTGCCAAGGGGACTGTTTTTTCCTTTTTGGAGAAAACGGAGGCAGAGAAGGCGTTGAGTAGTTCTGCCTTTTCCTTGTCTCCTGTTAGTAATTGGCTATCATCACCACGCAGAGAGCATGGAATTGCCCTACCTTGCTCTTTACAGAAGATCCAGGATCTCCAGTGTTGAACTTACAACGGAAGCACGTTTTTCCACTTTTTGTTCCAACTCTTTTCTTATCAGGAAAAATAGAAATATGCTGTGGAGAGAGAGACAGAGAGAGAGAGAGAGGTACGGGATAGATATACAGTGGTACCTCTACTTACGAGTTTAATCCGCTCGGAATGCATGCTCTTAAGTTGAACAACTCTTAAGTAGAGCAACCCTATCTAAAAAAGGTAAAAATAATAATAATAAAAATGATTTTTAAAAACTTGTAACTACAACAGACTGCATCTAAAATTTGTAAGGTACCAGTTAAAACGGCAATGGTTTTTCGCTCTTAAGTCGAATTGCTCTTAGGTCATGCCACTTGTACGTAGAGGTACCATTGTATAGTAGCTGTCCTGTATCTAGAACAGTGTTTTTCAACCTTTTTTGGGCAAAGGCACACTTGTTTCATGAAAAAAATCACGAGGCACACCACCATTAGAAAATGTTAAAAAATTTAACTCTGTGCCTATCACACACACACTCTCCCCCCCCCCAAAAAAAAACAACAAATCCATCCTCCAGCCCAGGCCCTCCCAAGGCATCCCTATCAAAATGTCTGCCTGCCCTCACCTTCCCCCTCCCTCCTCCTGGCACTTTTTTTTCAGAGGAACTTGCAAACCCAGGAAGGTGGGGCTGGGGGAGTTCTTCATCATATACGATCCCCCAACCCCCATCTTTTACCCCTGTCCAGATCCCTTTTCCCCCCCCCCGCCTCCTTCCAGCCAGGCAGCCACAGGGCCCGGAAGGGACCCCCCCATCCCCTCTCCTCCCTAGGTCCTAAATCCCCTCCCCAGCCCCCACATCCTCCCCTTTATTTACCCCCCCACAAAAAAACGACCCTTAAAAGAGGGGTGCGCACGCGCGCTCCTACCTGGCTTGGCAGGGTGTGCGCCCACCCTTGGGAGGCAAACAGCGAGTGCGCGAGGCCAGGGAGGGATTTCGGTGAGCGAGGAGGGGGGACCCCAAGAACCTTTAAGATCTTCTGGAGCGCCCTTCGCCGCAATGCGCCTGCGCGGGTCTCCCGGCTCTCTCACTCTCTCGCTCTCCAGTCCTCCTCCTCCTCCTCCCTTATTTCTTCTCCTTCCCCGCCCACGGCCAGCCTTTCCTCGCCGGCGCGCAAAGCACACCAGGAAAGGTAGTCTGCTCTCCTCTCCAGGCAGCGTCTCAGACCTGCGGGAGATCTGGGAAATGCGGCAGCCGGCTTCTTTCTGGACGCCCTGCCTTCCTCCGGCTCGCCGGCGCTTTACCGCTGCTTGGTCGCAAGCGAGATGCGGGGGGGGGGGGCATTGCTGGTGTAGGGAGAATTTTTCCCATGGCACACCAGGCAACATCTCGCGGCACACTACTGTGCCGCGGAACAGTGGTTGAAAAACACTGATCTAGAAGCTCTCTCTACGTTAGGTTGAGACAGTGGTTCACAACTTTGGGCTGTCCAGATGTTTGTGGATGACACCTCCCAGAAATCCACCACAGTTAACGATGAAGGCTTCCACCAGTTGCCGTCCAAGATTTCCTGGGGACCCAAGATCAGGAACCACTCGAGTAATTTGCCCCATAACGTGCATGACTGGATAGAGATTTGCTTTACTGCTTTACTTGCAGGAGGCTAGATCTAAAGGCCTTTGGGTCTCTTTCCACTTGGGAAGGAACTTCTGGGACCTTCCCCTCACCTTATACCAGTCAAAGGCCCTTGGGTTAGGCGAAGGATGGGTTGCCCAGAGCTGAAGGAAGCATCATAAATGAGAGCTGATGTGGCCCAGCCATGGTCAGGTGGTGAAGATACCTGACGTGTTGTTCCTTCCAATTTGGAGAAAAGGTTTTCCAAGCGTTGATGCTTAGTGGGGTTATGTCCCGCATTAATCTCAGCCAGGTTAGTGGCAAGGCTCCTCCGTCTCCTTCTCCGCCCGCCTTGTCTGGGCAAGACAAGAGAAATCGCTCAAGGGGGCAGAGTGGCTCTGGAGCGTCTAATTACCACTGAGCCGGCTGTCCTGTGATATTAACGAGTCGGCAGTGTGTGTAGCCTCGGCGTACAGCTCACGGTAGATAGAGCCTTCCTCTGTGCACCGAGGGGAGCAGGAGGTTGAAAAGCTGTCGGAGAAAATGTAGAGGATTAATGGTCCCTCCTCTGTCTTAATACACTGGAGTAATTTCAGTTGATGCTGGTGGAGTCGCTTCTGATTTACAGCGAGTGTGAACAAGAGGGGAGTTGGCCCGGGTGACTCCTATTAAGGAGTTATGCCTGGTTGCTACACCTGGTGCACAGCCGAGTGCCTGTGTCTATGACAGCCTCCAGCCACCTCAGGAGAAGGGAGTTCACAGCCTTCTCCATTCCTAGGGCTTGGAGCAGCTTATAGCCTCCAAATGCTGTGTTTTGCAGTGTTTCTGGAAGTAACTCCTATTTTCACAGAGAGAAATTCCTAGTTCCCTGAGCTCCTTGCCCTCTGAAGATGCCGGCCACAGAGTCTGGCCAAACATCAGGAAGAAAAACTTCCAGAACATGGCCAAACAGCCCGAAAAACTCACAACAGCTGTCGACTTTCTGGGAAGAGTTTGGACTTCCGCATGTCTCAGGCTCTGCCTGGCTGGCTGTGTCCTTGTATTGGAATAATTTTATGGAACTCTTTAGCGAATGATCACCTGTTTCAATGTTACATTCATACTAATGTGCGCTTTTTAAATACTGTACTGTGTTAATACCTTGAAATTGTGTTGTATTTTATTGCACAAGTAAGTTGCCTTGCAAATGGGTATATACCCCAACGATTGGGTTAAAAGTCTATATAACAGCAGCAAGGACAGTGCCAATAAACATTTCATCCTACAGCTGGTGTAGCTGGTGTGGCATGGGAACTTTCAGCTCCTTTCACTAAAACGATGACCGCTGGGCTTCAAGTGGATTTATTTATTTGATTTGATTTGATTTGATTTGATTTGATTCGATTTGATTTGATATATGTACCACGCCACACTTTGTAGGTCAAGGTCAGCACCTTGAATTGTGCTCGATAGCTGATTGGCAACCAGTGGAGCTGTTTTAATAGGGATGTAATGTGATCTCTGTACCCCGCCCCAGTCAGCAGTCTGGCTGCTGCATTTTCGACCCGTTGAAGTTTCCTGAGACTTTTCATTGGTCGCCCCACATAGAGCGCATTACAGTAGTCCAGCCAGGACCAGAGCTGGTTTCTCAAGAAAGGGGCGTAACTTGTGTACTAGCCTTAATTGTGTAAATGCGCTCCTGGCCACAGCCATGACCTGGGCATCCAAGTTCAAGGATGAGTCCAAGAGCACCCCCAAGCTGCGTACCTGATTTTTCAATTGTAGGGTGACCCCATCCAGTCCTTGTTCTCCTTTTCGACTGACCAGGACCACCTTTATCTTGTCTGGGTTGAGTTTCATTTTGTTCATCCTCCTCCAGTACATTACTGCAGCTAAACACTCATGTAAAGTTGAGATAGTAGCTCCCACAATGCAAAAATACTGTAATAATTCAAAGTACATACAAAAGCAGGTGGAGGCAGATTAGAGTATAAGACCGGATCAGCGGAGTGAACAAGATGACAAACTTTTGCTTTTGCAGCAGAATGAGCCAAGGTCTTTGTGGACGTTCCCTTGAGGGTTGTAATCTGTGCCCTGGAATTGTCTTGGGATTGTCGGAACAGATGGCTGCTCTTCTATTAGACGGGGGAAGTTGAAATAAAACAAAAGAGTAATAATAGCTTTTCTTTTAAAAAGCAAAGAACGAAACTGTTTCTAGATACAGGTGACTACCAGGGAACTTCTGAAGCCAGAGCACGGCTTTGCATTACATGGCCTTTGAGCACAGTGGTGAGACCTGCTGGCCAGGAGGATTTTGGGAGCAACCAAGAGAACGAACAATGGCTTCCACATTTTATTTATTTATTTTTATTTATTTATTTTTATAACTAAATAAAGGTCTCTGGGCGGTTTACAATCAAAAGAATTAAAACAGTTTAAAATAGTTAAAAATAGAATGTAAATAAATAATCAAAGCAATAACAAAAACCTTACACTAAAATCATTACACTAAACATTGTCATCAGAGGACCCACAGTCCATATTGCATCAATTAAAAAACTTCTGGAACAGGAAGGTTTTTTAAAAAGGTAAAGGTTCCCCCCGCACATGCATGCTAGTCGTGTCCGACTCTAGGGGCGGTGCTCATCTCCGTATTCAAGCCAGAAGAGCCAGTGCTGTTCAAGTCCTATGGCCATGTGGCTGGCATGGCTGCAAGGAAACACTGTTTTCCCTTCCCGCTTTTTACGGTGGTACCTATTTATCTACTTGCATTTTACATGCTTTCGAACTGCTAGGTTGGCAGGAGCTGGGGTTATCATCGGGAGCTCGCTCCACTGCATGGCACCCGGGATTCGAACCACCGAGCTGCCGAATTTGCAGTCTATACAGTTTTGGTGCCTTAGTCCACTGAGCCACCACGCCCCTGTTGTCAAAATGTAATCAATGTTGGCGCCTGGCGGATCTCAATCGGGAGGGCATTCCATAGCTTGGGGGCAGCTGCCGAGAAAGCCTTATGTCTGCAAGCCATCCCTCTCACCTCCTCGAGGGATGGCTCTTTCAAGAGGGCCCCCTGGCTCGATCTTAATTGCCGGGTAGGTTCGTATGGAAGCCTGCGGATGAGCTCGGAACAATGGTTGTCCAGAAGTGGCAAAGCAGACGAGTGACCTCCTCCCCTTTCCTCCCCACCCCTTCATTTCAGACGAGGAGGAGGAGGAGGAGCTGCGCAACTTAGAAAGCCCGCTCGTCGTCAAGAAGAAGAAGCGAGGACCCAAAAAACAGAAAGAGAACAAGCCGGGGAAGCCAAGGAAGCGCAAAAAATTAGTGAGTTGCACGAGCATCCCCTGCTCCCTTCTGTGTCTGTGTGTCTGTCAGCGAGAGAGAGGCTGTGCATGGGACCCTTTCCCCCTGCCCCCAAGGAGAGCTTCCAGAAAACCCCAGCTAAGGTTGCCCTTTTGGCCAAGTTCATGCCTCCCCAGGGCCAGTGCTAGGTTTTTTTGCGCCCTAGGCGAGGGGGGGGGGGGGGGCGGCAGCAAGGGGTGGTGTGGGGGGCAGGGGGCAGGGGGACGGGCGGAGGGGTGCGGGGCGGTGGGTGGCGGGGGAAAGGACGGCGGTGGCCAGTGGCGGGGGGGGGGGAGGGCAGCAGGCTGGCAACTGCCTAGTTCGTCTTAATGGACGCGCCGGCTCTGTGTCTCCCTCCAGTCCTCAAAGCACTGGTGCTAGATGGCTTTCTGGAAGGGCAAAAGTGGTCCTGTCTGAATTCACAGGCAGCCAATTGACACTCAGAAGCTGCGCTCCCAGCCCTCTCCAGCACCAGAGCTAGTCTGGAAGGGAACAAAAAGCCAATATAAAAACCAAGCGGTCTCACAGCTTGGCCGGGGCCAGGAATCTTCACAGCCCCTCTCCTCCTCTCCCCCACCCCCAACATGCTAGGTCGCTGCTGGGTTTACTGACGTCGTCTGATCTCATCCTTCATGGTCCATTGATAGAAGAATACCAAGGGCTCGTGTGTAACTAGGCTGGGACAAGAGCCAAAGGCTTTGCTGCTCATGTTTTTCCTGTCGGTTTTTGAATGAAAACATCTGTGCCATCCCATATTCGCCTGTACCATTCAGAGAAATCCTCCCTCTGTGATGGCCTGAGACTCCCTGGAGGGTTTCTGCTTTGTAGTGGAAAGCTTCTGGGTTTTTTTGGGGGGGGGGCGGTGGCGGTGGCGGTGGCGTCAGTTTACAGAATCAGCTCTTGAAGGTTTCCTCTTTGTTTCCCAGGGAAACGTTTACCTTTGCGAAGGCTCTTGATTATGCCCGTAATCAACAGATGGCCCTTGTCCTGGCACTGGGGCGGTCTTCTAGCCCAGCAGGAATGCCGATCCGTTAATTAATGCTAACGACCTCCTCCTTGCTGTGTATTCCCTTTCTCTCTTTCTCTTTTGGCAGGTTAGTGAGGATGAGTTCGAGTCTGACCGAGAGGAGTATCGGGCTAAATCGGAGAGCGGCGGCAGCGATTATGGAGGCCTGGGGAAGAAGAAGAGGAAGAAGCATCGGGAGAAGAAGGAGAAGAAGACGAAGAGGCGGAAAAAGTCGGAAGAAGATGGAGTGCAAAAGCCAAAGGTAGGGGAGCCCTCGGAGCCTGGGGTGATGCCATGTTAGTCTTATAAGACTCCTCCCCTAACCCTAACCCCATTCACCTATTGGGTTGGGACTGAAGGAACAGAATTGCAGTTTGCCTGGGTACTAGGCAGAGCCAGCTCATTGGGGAGATCTACAAAAAGACACAAAAACAAAAACCAGACCCTTTCCTCATCTCTCATTGCTTTTACATAATTCAAAAGAAAATGGGTGTGTGTGTGTGGGGGGTGATGTTTGCTTTAAAGCAAAGTCACAGTTGAAGCCATCGCTCCCCTCCCCCTCACAAAGAAATTCAAGCCATCGGTCACTCTCGCTTCATTCAAAAGAAGGGTACAGTGGTACCTTGTAATAAAGGAATTAATTTGTTCCAAATGAAATTACGTTAAGCAAATTTCCCATAGGAATGCATTGAAAAGAGAGTAATCCCTAATCACGACCATTTTTATGTTGTACGGATTCGCCCCATAGGCGATTCTGTTAAGCAAATTTCCCCTATCTCCAGAGTTTTTTATGTTGTACAGATTTTATGTTATACAAACTGTTTGTTATACAAGGGGCCACTGTACAGGGATGCATCTGTTTTATGCCTTAACTTCTGTGCCAAGTAAACACAGCCGCATAATCCCACTTGCCCCTCGTTAGCGGTAGAATACACCACCATTTATGTGGAGGAGCTAATATAAATTTCAGACTTCGATAGTGTCAGCCTCGGTAAAGATCAGATTTGCAGTTACAGTCGTATCTGCAATCAAATAATCTTTACTAGTCCAGTCCAACGGATCTTTCTTTGAGGGAAGGAAACCTCGTTGTATTTAATAGGTTTAGTCCAAGGTCAGTGGAGGCCCCGCCTCATCTTCATGGGGTCAAAGTTAAGGCACAGAAAGTCTGTAACAGAGTGTCTGGGTTTTAAGTGTTGCTCCATGTTTTGGGGCTTGTAGTTTCAACTGTGTCATTTTGCATTAAGCTCTTAAAAAAAAAACCAAATAGAAAAACATAGGCATAAATGCTGGGGAAACCAACCTATTCTTTAAATCCATGTTAAAGGAACCCATCCTGCATGCTGGTGTTGATTGTCCACCAAAAAGTCATCCGACCTGGAGCTGGAGTAGAAAATTCTTTTTAAAAAAGCTCTTTAAAAACCATTGATTGTTACCCACCCTACTGGTAGATGAGTAGAACTGTACTTAATGTTTTAAAAACATCCGGCTGGCGATCCAGTCAGACTCATTGTGGGGAAAAGTCTTCCCAGTGCTTGGTCACCGTGTCTGAACCAACGCTGCCATAGATCACTGCTTGTCCTACTTTGGCAGGCCAAGAGATTTGATGGAGGTCTTTCGAAGGACTTAATAACCGGGCATGTTTTGCACACGGGAAGGTGGTCCTTAGGATAACCTTCTCCCTGGGCTGAGATGCCTGCAGCTGTTTTCAGCCAAACTGTAACTGCTGGAGACACCTGGCAGAATTTAAAGGCAGATGCCCCCACCGGGGCTTGCTTTTCCCCACAACATCAATTATTGCTCCTGTAGGACATGGTTCCTGGAGCTGTGAGTATAGTGATGGACAGCCTCATGGCGGCACCACGGGGGGGGGGGGACTTCTGCCCCTGTTTCTGGTCATTGCCAGAGGGTAGCATTTTCTTGGGAGGCTTACAAGATTCCTACGTATTTATTAGGGAGCCTCACAAAATCCCAGTCATCCCTTGGGATAATGCTGTTGCTCCTTGATTTAGATAGCGTTTGAGAGGACTGAGGCTGCAACAGCTGTGAGTGGTGTCTCTACTGAACATGTCTGTTTTTGAGGTGGCTTTTTGTGTGTGCAATGTCCGTTTGCTGCTGAACTCTTCTCCTGTACCTTGGCTCCCTCCTCGGCCCTGAGCAGTTGTAGTAGCATGGGGCAGAGCGTTTTGCCTCGGATAGCATCCCATACGCCCCCCCCGGCCGCACCAAAGCTGTTACGGTTGTCCCATAACTCGGCTTCCTACAGCTGCCTTCCACATTATCCTTTTTATATTAAAACGAGAGAGCTCATTTTGCCTCTGGTGTGTAATAATTTTGTGACAGGTTTTTGTAGTAGCCTCCCCTCCTGGCGCCCCGCAGACCACTCCGGGAAAGTGGAAGTCGACTTCTAGGCAACTCTTTAACTGTTTTGGAAATCTTTTCGTTTGCATTTTGAGGGCGCCTGTGATGGGTCTCAGAGTCAGAACCCAGGCCCTGGTCTCCCTCTGCCTCAAAATCTTTAAAATGCCCTAAATGTTTTCTATTCCTTTGAAGGTGGAGCAGAAATCCTCTGCTCAGCTGCTCATGACTTGGGGACTGGAAGACGTTGGACCATGTCTTCACAGAGGAGGATTATCACACCCTGACAAATTACAAAGCTTTCAGCCAATTTATGAGGTGAGATCTCTGATGTGTGTCTGGGTCCAGGGAAAAAGGGGGAGGGGACAGTGGGTTTCAAAGAGCGTCCCCTTTTTTTTAAAGGGGGGGGGAGAGAAAAAAGATCCCCTTAAGTGTTTGGAGCTTTAGAGTTTTTCCTCCTGTGTATTTTTTCAGAAATTTCATAGAATGGTTTTCTAGAAAAACTTCTTTCAAGGCCACAAACATTGTTGTTAAAAAAACAACCCCAAACCCTACGGTTTTGTTTTTCCTAATCGGGTGTGCCACAGGCTATTCAGGAATATGTGTTTCTCTCCCGGCTTCTGGCCTCAGGGGAATTGTATTCAGTGGAGTCAGGAGAGGATACCCAGGATCTTCAAGCATTTTGGAGATGCGTTCTCTGGGGAGGAGCGCTCCTGCCGTAGGCTCCTGTTTGTCTCTGGAAAGGTTCGATAGCAGAATGCATGGTTTGTCAAACTGAAATACCCGGTTGTGTAAATAAGGGCTCTTCAGGGCCTGGGTAGCAGATGGCAGAAAGGAAGGCTGCGATAGCCAAGACAGGAAACCTGCATGTTCAGTCGGTGTGCCGCGTGGTTGCTAATGCCTCTTAGCCAGCTCCCGGCCTTGTTAAACGCAAGGATTGGAACACACACCAACCCGCTCGCTCGGTGTCTCCCTCCGCAGACCTGCGGGCTCATCTGGCTGTGAGCCGATGACTCAACCCAGAGGAGGCTGAACTCATGTCAGAGACAAGGAAGCTGCCAGTGGCCTTGGCAGGCCCCGCCGTATCTCCCGGCTTTGGCTTGGCGGGCAGAGATGCTGCCGACTGCCAGCCGCTCCCCGTGGCTAATGGCGGAGACCCCAGGCAGACCCTTGTGGGATCTCGAGGCCACCTGAGCCTAGCCTGGTCTTTTAATCAAGGCTGCGCCTTGTGCCAGGGTGCTCAGGGGAACGGGCCCGCCAGTGGGGCTGGAGGGGGAGTGAAGCTCTCAGGCTGGCTCTAATTAGCTCTAAATTGTTTGGCACGAGCCCATACCTGAGGCATTGTGCCTTCTTCTGATCCTACCGCCGCCGCCGCCGCCACTACGCCTGGGACCAGCCAAGAGTTCCCTCAGGAACGCCGGCTGGGGAGGTCCTTTTGAGACCTTTTACACGCTCCTCTGGGCTCCCTGAAGGCTTAAACATTCCCTGCCGTGCCTCTGGGACCCACTGCATTGCTCAAATACGACATGTAATGGGGTCTCTTAGAGATCCACAGAGCTGTGGGTATTGTTGTGCCCGACAGTGTGAAGTGCCTTTTTAATAAACCCTGTCTGTGTCCTCATAGCACCCTGACAAAGATGGTCCGGAGTGAATATTCATGTTTAAGGCCAGGCATTGCCTCCCATGGCAAAGCCCCTGAGCTTGACCAGAGTCCTGTAGCCATCCTGTATCTGGCGGCCTGTGGTCCACACAGCCTCACGTGGATAAAATTGGGGTCACAGTAGAAGTGGCACACAGATGACCCTACTCTGCTTCACACACATGGCTCTTGTCCACGCCATCCTCTCCTAGTCAGTCATAGCAGCCCCTGGGGTAGGACCGGGAGGGGGGGTTTCCTCCCCCCCACACACACACAAACATTTGATTTCCTGATTTTGCAGTGGGGTCAAGAATGCAGCCTAGAACTCCCGGGGGGTCCAGGCCAGAGAGAAGTGAACAAAATCACAAGCTCGTCGGGAGGGAGAAACGGATAATGAGGGGAAGAATCCAGACGAGAGGTGGCAGGATCAGGAGAAATTAAGTGAAAGGTGGAAGCTGAGCACAAATATTATTAAATGGTTCCTATGAAGAGCTGCCTGCCTAGATGCCCTAAGCACATCTGATCTCGCCTGATTTCGGAAGCTAAGCAGGGTCGGCCCTGGTGAGTCCTTGGATGAGAGACCACCAGGGAATAGCAGGTGCTGTAGGCGCCTGGAGTAGGAACTGGCAAACCACTCCAGTACTCCTGCCAAGAAAAAAAACTCCATGGACACGGGGTCACGAAGAGTCGGTCACGACTGTAATGACACCACACACACATGAAGAGCCGAAAGCCTCGGAGGGCTGTAGGAAAGGGTGAATCACACTGTAAGCCTAAAAGGTTGTGTCCCCTGAGAAATGGAGAGTTTTCTGCAGGATGAAAGTGGAAATGGGCTCTTTATCCAGCCCCACTGGGGGATGAGTCTGAGATACTAAAACCAACCATCTCTGCCTTGAGTTTTTGTCCGTCTCTTCCTACCCACCCCCCGTCTCTCCGGGACTTCATCTGCTTTTAATCTGCTGCCTCTTCTTCTTTTTTTCTCTGGCTACGCAATGGCTCCCACATGGTATTGACATCCAAAATAGCAAGTTACCAGGCCGGGCTTTCTCTGTTTTATCTCCTTGCTTTTCTTGCCTCCACCTCTCTGTTTTCCCCTCCCTCCCTGCCCTCTTTCCTTGTTCCTGGGTCTTGGCACGCAAGGCGAGGCCGACCATGCTGTTGTTGCTTTGTATTGTTCAGGCTTGTCTTTGTCCCGGGGAGCCCCGCCTATTTCTGGAAAGGATTTTGCAAGGAAATAAATTCAGGCTCCCTCCCCATCCCCCACTCCCCGCTCTTGAGTGCAGGCGGGGGCCTGTGCTCTCTCTCTCTCTCTCTCTCACTCACTCTCTCCCCTCCCCTTTAAAGCAGGAGCTCATATTTCTTTAACAGCACCCTTTAATCATCTGCAGTGCATTATGGGTTGCGATGACCATCAATAATTAAGAAGTCCAATCTGGTCGTCAAGATGAGGTCATAGCGTGGTTCTTCACTGCTGCTTCCCGATTGCCTCCGTTTGGGGCGATTCTCTCTCTAGATCACTGCTTCCCCAACCTTGGGTCTTCTAGCGTTCTCAGACTGCAACTCCCAGAAGCCCTTGCCAGTGCAGCAAAGGCTTTTGGGATTTGCAGTCCAAGCACGTCTGGGGAATTGAGGTCAGGCACTACTGCTCTAGATCACAGCTTAAAATATTGAGACTGTGTTGTCGAGTCATGGGCACAAACCTCTCGTTCCTTCCCCTCTCACATGCCCGGTTGCTCTGACTAGAGTTTGCCATGGTATCTAGACTAGGCATATGACATTTGGGATAACCTCTCCAACGCAGTTTGCAAATTCACTTCAAATCAGTGTTTCCCAGGTGTTCTTGGACTGCATCTCCCAGAAGCGCACACATACTCTGCGCGCTTGCCAGCACAGCTAGTGATGAAGGTTTCTGGGAATTGCAGCTCAAGAACATCTGGATGGCCCCTGAGTGGGGAACCACTATTTTAAAATCATGTTTTTGGGGTTAGCCACAAGTGTAAATTGCCCTGCGTGGGTTTTATGGGGTGGAAGAGGAAAGGAGGGATGTTCTGGGCTTGAGTTGAAGGAGAAAGGATCATTTTAGCAGAGCCGCTGTTTTATTTCTCTTTTGTTTTGAAGCTTAGTGCTGCAAATCTGGGGGCTAGGATTCCAAACCTTTACAGTGAACCTCTAAGCAGGCCCTTGCATAATAGCTCAGGCAGGCAAGACCGATCCTTTTGTTGTTCGCTTAGAAGAGATAAGAGGACATCTTAGTAGCTCAAGGGATACTCCGGCCTCCAGTTTTTGGATAGGAATGACAAAGGATTAACAGCTGTATTCTCCTGGACTGACCCTTAATATAAGAACATAAGAAGAGACGTGCTGCATCAGGCCAAAGGCCCATCTAGTCCAGCTTCCTGTATCTCAACAGTGGCCCCACCAAATGCGTCTGTGAGTGCATGAGACTTGGTATCTGTCTCCTGATACAAGTGATCCTTGAAGTACCCTGCTTTTAAGCCTGGAGATGACACCCATCCATCATGGCTTGTAACCTGGGATGGACTTTTCCTCCAGAAATCTGTCCAATACTCTTTTGAAGGCATCCAGGCCACATGCCATCACCACATCCTGTGGCAGGGAGTTCCACAGACTAACAACACGTTGGGTAAGGAAGTAATTTCTTTTGTCTGTCCTCACTCTCCCAACCCTCAGTTTGAGTGGATGTCCCCGAGTTCTGGTATTTTGTGAGAGGGAGAAGAGCGTCCCTCTATCCACTTTATTCATGCCCTGCATTATTTTGTACATCTCAATCATATCCCCCTTCAGGTGCCTTTTTTCCAGACTAAAGAGCCCCAAATGCTGTAGCCTTTCCTCATAAGGGAGATGCCCCAGCCAAGTAATCATTTTAGTCGCTCTCTTTTGCACCTTTTCCAGTTCCACCATGTCTTTTTTGAGATGCAGTGACCAGAACTGTATGCAATACTCCAGGTGTGGTTTTACTATCATTTTGTACAATGGCATTATAATGTTGGCTGTTTTATTTTCAATCGCCTTTTTGATGATCCCTAGCATGGAATTGGCCTTCTTCACCGCTTCTACACACTAGGTAGACACTTTCATTGAGCTGTCCACCAGCACACCAAGATCTCTTTCCTGATCCGTTACGGATAGCTCAGAACCCATGATGGATAGATAAAGTTTTTAATTTTTGCCCCAATATGCATTACTTTACATTTTCCTTCATTGAAACGCATTTGCCATTTTGCAGCCCATTCTCCCAGTTTGGAGAGATCCTTCTGCAGCTCTTCATAATCTTCTCTGCTTTTTATCACTCGGAAAAGTTTTGTGTCATCTGCAAACTTGGCCACCTGATTGCTTATCCCTGTCTCCAGGTCATTTATGAACAGAATGAAAAGCACCAGTCCCAGAACAGATCCCTGGGGCACACCGCTTTTCACCTCTCTCCATTGTAAAAATTGCCCATTGACACCTACTCTTTGTTTCCTGGATCTCAACCAGTTCTCAATCCATAAGAGGACCTGCCCTCTTATCCCCTGACTGCAATTTTCTCAGCAGCCTTTTAGTGAGGGACTGTGTCAAAAGCCTTCTGAAAATCAAGATAGACAATGTCCACCGGTTCACCTGTTATGTTAACATTCTTTGTGTTAGTAGGGTATGAATGGGCCATTCATCATGTGGCATTACTCCCAGGTTGAAACCCAATGCTTTGCCCACTGGGTGACTTCATGTAGAACAGGCAGGGCATATGCCAGGCAGACATGAAGTTTGGAAGTGCCTCTGGCGGAGTGGCAGAGAAACATAGTTGGATTTCAGCAGTGGGAATGCCTGTGGGCAGATCGATTTACTACTCCTTTCCATGCCGGTGGTAAAAACGGGGTTATAGACAGGGTTTGGCATCTTGAGAAAGGCACAGTTGGGTTTTCACAGGTCTACAAAGCTTTGGGTTTTGCTTTGTTTTTGTTTGTTTGTTGCCATTATGCTTAAAACATATGAAGACATGAAGGTGAGGTCTGGGAGAGCCGAATGCAATTTTCTCATTATCCAACCTGTCTGTTCAGACAGACCTGTTCATGAGGTGCGTTTTTCATTTGCAAAATGCTTTGCTTACAGTAGAATAGACCATGGGGCCATAGAGTAAGGCAGGCATGCCCAAACTTCCGCCCTGCAGATGTTTTGGACCACAACTCCCACGGTCCTTTGCCATTGGAAATACAGGCTTGGAATTCTGGGAGTTGTGGTCCAAAACATCTGGAGGGCCAAAGTTTGGTTATGCCTGGAGTAAGACGTTGAAAAAGCCCTGTAAGACCATCACGTCCAACCCCCTGCTCCACACAGGAATCCAGATTAAAGCAGATCTGACGGGTGGTTGTCCAGATTTTTCATGAACGTCTCTAGTGTGCGAACGCTCACCGCCTAATGAGATCCTGGGTTCCGTTGTCCTACTGCTCTGACAGTTCAGAGCTTTTTCCTGATCTTCAGCCTCAATCTGGCTTCCTGTCGTCTGAATTCGTTATTACGCATCCCGTACTCTGGGGCGATTCAGAACAGATGCTGCTAGCCCTCCTCTGTAGGACTATCTTTACCATGTTTTTGCCTCGGAACAACTCCTTTTTGTAGACGGTGAGGCTCCTGTCATGCGGGTGTGGGGAAGGCAAATTTCCAAGGTAAATGTGTCTCGGCAGAATTTGGGGCTGGAGTAGAGCTGGGACTTGCTGTGTGAGCAGTTAACCCCGGCAAAGTTGCATGTGCAGCCCATTCATAAAAATGCATGCGGGTGCCAGTTGCTCAGCGGTACAAAGGCCAGGAACGCCTCCCAGCCGGGGCGTCCCAGAGGTCCTCGTGGGCTCAGGTCCCAGCTGGGCTCCAACGCCGGCCTCCTGCTTCCTGGTGCTGTGCGTTGACAGCAGATGAAGTGTCGAGGGTGGTTGGGGGCAGCGAGGTCAAGAAGACACAGCCATCTGCAGTGAGGATTATCATGGATGATGGGGGGGTGATGGATATTTTGTGCTCCAGGGAGTGAACAGAGGAGGGGAGGGCTGAGCGCAGTCACCTCCAGCCCTCCGTGGCGGGACGGGACTGCGCTTTCTTCCAGCCAGAGCAGCCTTGGCCTCTGTCAGATGAAGCAGAGCGTTCCCGTTTGGCTGTTCTCCTCTTCCACTGAGACCAGGGAAAGCCAAGAAGGCTGTAATAAACCTTGGCCTGCGAAGCTACTGGTTACTTTGGTGGGCAGGGCTGCTGTATTTGTAATGCTCTGACTTTCTATAAGAAGCGCTCCTAATTCCACATTAGCTTCATCTCCTAGCCCTAACAAATTGCTTTCTTGTCTCATATGGTGGCACTGAACATTTTCAGAACTAAAAGGGGTCAGGTTCCCCCCCACCACTCTTATTTTTTTAAACCATTTTGTCTTGAATCTCCAATAAGCTTCCCCAGTCTTGATCTTGGAACCTTCACTTCGGCAATTAAAAAAAAAAACTACTGAAGGTGCTTGTTTTCCTTACACGAGAGCTTTAAGTGGGGCTTCTGCCTTCAATCCCTTGATTTGAAGTGGAACAAAAGAAGAGCTGTAGCAGGATGTGAGGGGGAAGCTGGGACTCCTAGTTATCCAGGAAAGGATTTCTTGTGGACGGTGGTAGAAGTACCAGGAACCCAGGGGGATATTTGAGGAGAATCAATAACCGTCAGGCAGGTTGAGCAAGGGAGAGCGCACTGAGAATCAGGTTCTTGAGGTGCCTTATTCACAGAATGCCAAAAGGGTCATAGAATTTTAGAATCATAGAGGAGTGACGTGGGAAAAGGCCTACAAAACTGTCCAGTCAGCCTCCTGTTTGATGGAGGAAGACAAACCAAAGGATAGCGGCCAGGCCGCTGTCCAAAGTTCTCTTGAATGCCTCCAGCGTTGGAGGCACTCAACGCCTCTTGCCATCATGGTTTCCATCGTCATAGTTCTCTAACAGTTGAGAAGTTTTTCCCCCCCTGACGCTCAGCCCAAATCTGGCTTCCTGTAACTTGAGCCTGTTGTTTTTGTGTCCGACACTCTGGGATAATGGAGGTCAGATCCTGCACCTCCGCTGTAGGACCAGCTTTTCATATATTTGGGGTCGGTGTGGGTTTGGGTCATGCTAAGGGAGCTTGAGCTGCCTTTGTGTCGCTTCCTCCCACTTCCCAGGCCTCTCATTGCCAAAAAAAATCCCAAGATCCCGATGTCCAAAATGATGACCATCATGGGAGCCAAGTGGCGGGAGTTCAGCGCCAACAACCCCTTCAAGGGCTCCACGGCCGCTGTAGCCGCCGCTGCCGCCGCCGCCGCCGCCGCCGCCGTAGCGGAGCAGGTGTCGGCTGCCGTGTCAGCTGTCACCACTTCGCCTGAGCCGCTGCTGCCGCCGCCGCTCCAACCGCCGTCTCAGCCTCTTCCGGTCCGCAAAGCCAAAACCAAAGAAGGCAAAGGTGGGTCCCAGGAGATCTGTAGAGATGGTGGCTGCTCACTTCTCTCCCGCTTCCGAACCCTGGACTCTATTCTCTACACCAGGGCTGTCCAACTTTGAACAGGCCAAGGTCTACTTTTTCCGGCCCAAAGTGCCTGAAGGCTACTGCACTAAAACCTCTACTTACGAATTTTATCCATTCTGAGCACATGCTCATAAGTAAAAACCTTTGTAAGTAGAGCAGCGGTTTCCCATAGGAAGGCATTGAAAACCAATTAATCCGTTCTGGAGGGAAAAGGTTTCAATCAACCAGGGCCCTTGAACTGCCCCTCTCGGCTGAGACAGGGGGCTGGCAGACTCAGAACTTTGCTGGGGGGCAGTGGTGGTCCTTGGGATGGGGGAGGGAGGGGTGGAGAGCTTATCCCCTCACTTTTTTTATTGATGTCCGCGGTCTACCTGTTGGGCAGGCCTGCTCTACACGGATCGGAGAAGAAGCAGCTTTTAGACCCCTCCGACCATGTTCCTCAAAACCTCCACCTTTTTCCAAGGGGGTGGCAGCGGAGCGGACTGGGCTGCAGCAACAGAGGAGAGCAGCCAGGAGGTGTGGGATCTTGGCACCAGGTGGCGAGAGGATGATGCCAGGGGTCTCTTGCCAAGGCTTGCCATCTGCTTGCCGCTTTGCGGCTTCGCAGGAGCCCACCTATTTCTCTTTCGCAAACGAAACGGGGGGGGGGCAACGCGCCCATCCGCCCGTTAGACAGTGTCCTTGTCCCCCCCCCCCCTACAAAAGGTCCAGGCCACAAGAAGAGAAGCAAGAGCCCTCGCATCCCGGAGATGAAGCGGAAGATGAAGGGGAAGAAGATGGCTCCCCTGAAGATCAAACTGGGCATGATTGGGGGGAAACGCAAGAAGAGCAGCTCAGTAAGCACACCCCCCTTTTTGTTGTTGTTGTTCCTTGGTGGTGGTGGTGGTGATGGTGGTGTGTGAATGTTTACCTTGGGCTCGTTCTGTTAAGGAAAACCTGAGCGCCTGCCTGGGTGTTTTCTAAATAAGGAGGCAGGGCAGAAGGACTGGGGGCTCATCATTGGAAAGGCAAGATTGCTAGGAGGCGCCAAAGCCACCCGGTTTATTTATTTATTTAATTTATTTTCACACTTGTATACCGCGACCTATTTCCCAAAGGGAACTCAGGGCGGTTTACACAAAATTAAAAACAATAACAATTAAAACCAGTAAGGCAATATTGGCAAGAGGCGGGGGGAAAGAAAGAAAAACAACAACAACAGAAGGTGCTCCCCTAGCAATTACCGAAGGCGTCCTTGAATAGCCAGGTCTTCAGCGCTTTTCTGAAGGACGCCAACGAGGGTGCCTGCCGTATCTCGCTCGGCAGAGTGTTCCAGACTGCAGGGCCAGCCACCGAGAAGGCCCGTTTACGGGTAGACACCTTACGGGGCCTCCTTCGGAGCGGCGACCCGGAGCGAGAAGGCCAAGGAGGATCGGGTGGGTCGGGCCAGATCTAGTCGTCGTTTCTGTGACTCGTGTGTGTTATGTCAATGAAGCTGTTATGTGTCCCTCTGCGGATCCGGCACGCTTCGTCAGGCCTCTCCTTCTAGTCGAGGGAAGAGGCAGGGGCCTGATTCCTGCGGGTTTGCCTCTGTTGGTCCGCCAGCATCGTTGGAGAGTTTCATCAAGCGTCCCCTGGGCTGCGTGCCTTCCCGTTTGTTTCTTAAGTCGACAGGATCCCAGCCTGCAGCCATGAGATTTCCCTTGCGGTCTGTAGTGGTGAGGTAGACTAGACGACTCCCCTTCATGCATGGTGTGAGTGCCGATACGGTTGTTTGTTCATTAGCATCATTTCTCTCTTCCTTACCTCTGCCTCTTTCCCCGTTACACAGAACGGTGTTTCTTTCTTAAGCGACATGACGTTCCATCCTCTGCCCCAGCAGCCTCTGGCTTGCCAAGGGCCCTTCCCCTCCCTTTTTCCGATTGCTGTTTGGGGGCAAATTGGGTCCTGAACCCCCATCCCGTTTCTACCCTGCTACCGCTTTCCTGTCCTGTCATCCCCTCTCGTCTATGCCTCTGCCTGGGCCTATCCTAATGGGGGGCTGCTTCGGCTATGGACAGCATCTGTTTCAGAGCGACGAGGTGGGGGAGCCGGAGGAAGAATCCGACCTCGACAACTCCAGCGTCCATAGCTCCTCGGTGCGCTCGGACAGCTCAGGAAGGGTCAAGAAACTCAAACGGGGTAGGCCCGGGCGGAAGAAGAAGAAAGGTGAGCCACAGGTTTTGAGCCACGGCGTCGTGGGTAGGGCCAATCCCTTCCTTTCCTTGTGCAGGGATGGCAGCCCTGCGGGCTAGGAAGAGGCAGCCACTTTTCTGGCAACTTCCCCTGTCTAAACAAACAGCAAGGGGAAGCCACGGCTTTACACCTCCGTGGGGTCCTGAGGGCCAAATGCCCCTTGTGCCTTGGCCTGAGATGGGAAGGTTGGCTTTCTGCCTCCCCTTCCCATATCTCACTTTTGTGGGTCATGGCCTGGGTCACCACAGGTTCGCAGAGAAGAGGGGATACCTCCCAGCGTTGTCTATGCATTATTTATTTATTTACCACCAGTCTTCCTGAAAGGAACTCGGGGCGGTTTACAATAAACGCAAAATAACAAATATTAAATATTAATATTATATGGCAACCTTAGCTATGCCCCGGCGATAAGAAGCGGAGCCTTGGGTTTATCCGCGCATTTCGCCGAGCCCTGTCTCCCAGCTTAAGCCATATTCAGAGGTAGAATGGCGCAGGCGCGCTCACTTAGGGTGGCCACACCCAGAGAGGCATGGAAATTGCTTACGCGCAACCGCGCCTTCTCTGTGGTGGGCCCTTCGCTGTGGAATCAGCTCCCTAGTGAGTTGCGCCTTGCAGTGTCCCTGCCCGCCTTTAAAAAAGCCTTGAAAACACATCTCTTCAAGGAGGCATTTGGCGACCTTTCTGTTTAATTTTCCTTTTTTTTTCTCTCTTGGCTGCTGCCCATGCCATCCTGTGCGGAGGGTATTGTACCCTCCTACGTTTATTGGTGCTCCTGTTTTTAATGCTTGTCCGTTGCTATTTGTTCTTCTTTTTTGTTTTGTTTTAGTGTACACCGCCCCGAGTTCCATCTCGGAAGATGGTGGCGGTATATAAATATAAATGAATGAATGAATGAATGAATGAATGAATGAATGAATGAATGAATGAATGAATAAATAAATAAATAAATAAATAAGGTTGCCGCGTCTCTCTTCTCCCTCTTTGGGTGGCAGGTATCTGCCTCCTGGCCACGTCCCTTCTTCTTCGGGACAAGCGTCGAACGCAGATGGCTTTGGGATTCTTCCGCTTCCCAGGCTCGGAAGGCCGGGAGGAGTCCTGGCCTGAGGCCGTCTCAGCCTCCGCCAGCAGAGTCAGCAGCTGCACTGGGCCCAGAGGGAACGAGTTGATGCCATTCTCTCTCTCTTTTTTCCCCTCCCCACTTCCCGGCCTGGCAGTTGCTGGCGAAGAAGAGGCAGACGGCTACGAGACAGACCACCAAGACTACTGCGAGGTGTGTCAGCAGGGCGGGGAGATCATCCTCTGCGACTCATGTCCCAGAGCTTATCACCTGGTGTGCCTGGATCCGGAACTAGACAAGGCCCCCGAGGGCAAGTGGAGCTGCCCCCACTGTGTAAGCTGCTCGCCTTTCCTGCTTGCTCTCTGCACACGAGCACCCCCCCCTTCTCCGGCTGCCCGTCTCCGGGGAAGGAACGAGCCCGCTGTATCCCCTGCTCTGGTTAAGGGTCTGGCGGCCGTTCCAGCTTCAGGGCCCACAATTCTGTGGAGTTTTTAAAAAAGGAATACAGTGGTACCTCAGATAACGAATTTAATTCATTCTCCGCAGCAATTTGTTACCCGAAAAAAAAATTGTTATCCAAAACGTGGTTTTCCCATAGGAATGAATAGGAAACCGAATAATCCATTCCGGGGCCTAGGAAAAAGACAGACACCTGTTTTTTTGCTCAAAAGTCTTTATAATGTGCAACTTAAAGGCACAGATGCAATCCAGCCCAGGATAACTCTTTTTTTACTGATGCATGCCGGAAATTTCCCATAGGGAAAATTTGTTCTGCGAGGCAGCCTATACCTAGAAATTGCTATTCGTTATCCGAAAAATTTGTTATCAGGGGCATTCGTTATCCGAGGTATTAATGTACATCAAAGAGGTCCTTATCAGAAGACTTAGGACTTTGCAGCTGAAATCTATCAGGCTGAAACAATGAATTTGTAGTTATTCTCACAGCCGCTGCCTGTTGCGCCCTTCTCTTTCTCTGTTGCTGTTGAAGCAATGCTTGGGTTAGGATAGGTGGACAAGTGGTTTTTTTGTGGGGGGTGCTTTGTGCACAGGGACAAGGAGACAGGGGCTGGGGTTTAGTTGAAGGACTCTGATTTGTCCACTCAAAATGTTTCCAAGCTGCTGCCATACCTTAATATGTTCCTGTAAACAAGGACTAAAAGCCCCTTCTTCATACAGAAGAAATTGAGCTTCCCTGCTATCCTGATGCCAGGAACTTTATTCTGCTTTTATGCCTGGATCTTTTAAAAGAACTGGAACTTTAATCCTTGAGAGCAACTCTAGGGTTTGTTTTGTTTTTTAAGACAATGAACAGATTCAAAACGGCTGTTTTGCACAGGTTCCCTTTCCCTGTACTGAGAGGTTAGTGTGGATAGACAACAAAAGCCCAGGCCTCCAGAAAAAAAAAACATTTTTGTGCTTCTGGACTTCTGCTCCTTGAGTGCTGCCACCCCCATGACCCCGTATACCACAATCCAGCTCTCTGTTGTTGTTTTTGGTGGTGCCCGTGCCCCTGGCCTGCAGGAAAAGGAAGGGGTGCAGTGGGAACCGAAGGAGGAGGAAGAAGATTATGAAGGGGAGATGGAGGAGGGAGAGAAGGAGGAAGAGGACGACCACATGGAGTACTGTCGCGTCTGCAAGGACGGAGGGGAGCTCCTGTGTTGCGACGCCTGCATCTCCTCCTACCACATCCACTGCCTCAACCCACCGCTTCCCGAGATCCCGAACGGGGAGTGGCTGTGTCCCCGCTGCACGGTGAGGGTGCTGAAAGAACGGGGGGGGGGGTTGATGCTGGTCCAGTGTAGGAGGAGGAAGCTGGGGCCGTTTCCCAGCCACCTCTTTTTGGGAGGAAAGGCATGGCGCCCACTGAGGGACGGCAGCCGGGCGAAGGCGGAGGAATGGCCGAGCCAGCTCCCTGCATCCCGTCTCTTTCGCCTCTTCCCCCCCCCCCAGTGCCCCATGCTCAAGGGCCGCGTGCAGAAGATCCTCCACTGGAGGTGGGGGGAGCCCCCCACCTCCGTGGCCGCCCCCCAGCCGTCGGATGGCAACGGCGAGCAGCTCCCGCCCAAGATGATGCAAGGGCGTTCGGAACGCGAGTTCTTCGTCAAGTGGGTCGGCTTGTCGTACTGGCACTGCTCCTGGATCAAGGAACTGCAGGTACAGGCGTGAGCGAAGCGTGGCCCATCCGGGGCTTTCGGGTCTTTGAGGGCACCGTCGCTGGAGAGGTCTTGCCTCTTCAGACCAGCCTCAAGAGACGCCAAGACGTGGCTGTAGCACAGGGACTGATACGTGGGATTTGGTCGCCCCCAAGGTGTAGGTGGAATTCAGAGCATTTTGGGCATAATATCTGGCTGCAGGCAGCTCTGAGCTCTTTCCTCGCCTTTTGTCTTGCTTCACATTCCCCCCCCCGCCTAAATAACTTATCCAAGTAATCTCACTGCAACAGCGACTCAGTCTTCTTTGCCGTCCCCCTTCTGTCCCAGGGCTGCCACCACAGCTCCCCCTGCGCTGTCCTGCTTGTGTTGAGGTGGGCAGCACCAAGAGCCGTGGAGTTCATGAATGCAGCCAGACACTGGGTGGGAGTGCTATGCCACAGGAGGTGTGCCGTGGGCAACGGGCACCCCAGGCTCCCTCTTAATAAGCCTGATTTGGGAGGCCGGGAAAGACACGTGGCTTTTCTGGAGAGCCTCTTTGGATGCCTGTATGGGTGAGAAGGCCTTTAGGAATCCTAGCTTGGATAAGTCGCTTTCCCCACGCTCTGGGAAGGGCTTCGTATAAGACAGTGGTGTCCAAACTTTGGCCCTGCAGATGTTTTGGACCACAACTCCCACCATCCTTTGCCGTTGGCAATGCAGGCTTGGAATTCTGGGCGTTGTAGTCCAAAACTTCTGGAGGGCCAAAGTTTGGACACCCCTGGTATAAGATATGGAAGCACTGTGGCCAGCTGCCAGTTGCCTGGTGCTATAGGTAGCCATTTTCATGTTGAAGGAGTGGCGATTTTTTTTTGTCTCAGTTGTGACTCTCCTGTGGGTCTTTCCCACACCTATGCAGGCCCTCCCCTGTCCTCCACAGCTTTCACATGGCAATCCACCCGGGCCCTTTCTCACCCCCACCCTGATTTTCCATCAGTCTTGGTTTTCTTACTCTGGGTTGATTTTTTTTTTAAATTTTGTCTTGAATTGTATGAGGCTTGTTCTCTTAATTTTTGATCGACGCGTCTTTCGTACCTCTCAGATAAAGAGGTTTTGTACCTCCTTGAGGTGGTAACTGTTTTCTGACCGAGGGAGACTCCTGTTAAGCCTCTGCTTTGCTTGGGAGAAGCGCCTTTTGCTCAGCCTTTCAACCCTTGTTAAGCTCAGACGCCCCAAGCCTGGAAAAGGCGTGCAGCCGGGTGATGTCGCCTTTTGCGGGAAATGTCATGTTTTTGCTTCTGAAGAGTAATCTCCTCGTCGTACTCTTCTTTAGCCTCTGTGCCGATCTATTGATGTCCGCCCGTGTCCAAAAACCTTTGTAATCCCTGGATGGATCTGCAGCTTTTCATCTCCTCTTCAGTTCTCAGGGCTTTGTTATTAACAAGCAGCCTCTCTGGGCTGAAAGGACCAACAGCAAAGGTTTCGGGGCATGGCTGTTTCCCTGTAGCCGTCGGAGCTGAAAAAGAAATCAAAGGAGGAGGATAGGCGATGTATTTTCCCTGGCTGCTGTGTCCCCTGTGGCTGCAGAAGAGCCATGGGAAGTCCTCAGACGTCGTCGGGCTAGAGGGACGCTCTTCTCCCTCTCACAAAATACCAGAACTCGGGGACATCCACTCCAATTGAGGGCTGGGAGAGTAAGAACAGACAAAAGAAAAAAAATTACCCAGCGTGTTGTTAGTCTGTGGAACTCCCTGCCACAGGAGGTGGTGATGGCATCTGGCCTGGATGCCTTCAAAAGAGGATTGGGCAGATTCCTTGAGGAAAAGTCCATCCCAGGTTACAAACCATGATGGAGACGTGGAATCTCCAGGGTTAAAGAAACCAGGGTACTTCAAGGGCCAGATACAGGGGAGTGGTAGCAGGAGACAGAGATCTAGTCTCTTGCGCTCCCAGAGGCATCTGGTAGGGCCACTGTGAGAGACAGGAAGGTGGACTAGATGGGCCTTTGGCCTGATCCAGCATGTTCTTATGGGCTAGCGGGGTGAGCAGGAGGCCTGCTTTTCAGCCTTGGTTTGTCCCACAGTTGCTCATGGGACAGGTCAGACATTTTGGATGTCTGGCCCGCCTCTCACCACAGTACCGGATCGCATAAGAATCAGCAACAGGAGGAGCCAGCCTCCTGATCTTTCCTCATGGAAGCTTGTTGCTTGGAGAATCCCGTCACACTTAGGCTCCCATCCGATGTATCGACCCTTGCTGAAAAGAAGGCCGCAACTTGATTGTCATTAGCAACGAAAGGAGCTGTCTTTCAAGAATTCTGTGATCATTGGTGCCCAGAATCAAGTAGTAGCCAATAATGACCATCCCTGCTATTTATTTATTTATTTTGAATATTTTATCCCGCCTTTCTCCTTGGAAAAGGACTCACTGAGGAAGTGGGGCTTTTCTAACTGCAGATATTATTTTATTTGTTTACTTTGATTTGATTTATATACTGCTCCATCTGACCAGGGGTCACTCTGTCCAGTGGTAGAATCTCATCTGTTGAACATCCTGATTGGATCTGCCTAGGACAGCCATGTCCAAACTTCAGCCCTCCAGATGTTTTGGACCACAACTCCCACAGTCCTTTGTCATTGGCAATCTAAGCTTACAATTCTGGGAGCTGTGGTCCAAAACATCAGGAGGGCAGAAGTTTGGACCTGCCTGGCCTAGGACCTCACGTCCTTGTGCCTTTCTAAAAGGGCTTCAGAATGTTTGCCCTGTTCTGTTCTCGTGCCATGGATGCTGCGATTATTTATTTATTTAAAATATTTTACCCTGCCTTTCTCCTAAAAAAGGCCTTGTAGTTATTACTTTGGCCCAGAGAGCAAGAGAACTTTGCACTCCAGGGTGGTTTACCAATGAACAAAATGATACTAAGACTATATCACTCAATTGGTTCCCCCTCCCACCCCCAGTATATGTTGAACATATGTTACACAATCTAGATACCTGATGAGCACTCTTTTGGTGACACACATTCAGCTTCATTTCAGAAAAAAGAACACCCTTTTATGTGTTATTCTGGGCTCCTTGGGAGCTGTTTTGAGGGATGGACCTGGCCACCGCAGTGCCTGAGGTGTTCTTGTTCTTGACCGATGAGCCAAATTTTGCCCCTTAGGCCAGGTTTGCATGGCTTTCTGCAGCTAATTGTGACTAACTGACAGGGTGCTGCGATACATCTCGGTTGTGAGGCTGCATGCCAGCAATTAGCTGCAATTAGCCATCGTCCCAGTGGGATCCTGCTGGTTATGGACAATCCTCCCATTTCTCACGCCTGCTTCCCTTCTCTCCCTCGGCCACCGCCCCACCTCCTCCTCCTCATCCCAGCTGGAGATATTCCACCTGGTGATGTACCGGAATTATCAGCGGAAGAACGACATGGACGAGCCTCCGCCCCTGGACTATGGCTCTGGGGACGACGACGGCAAGAGCGAGAAGAGGAAGAACAAGGATCCCCTCTACGCGGAGATGGAGGAGAAGTATTACCGCTACGGCATCAAACCCGACTGGATGACCATCCATCGTGTTATAAACCACAGGTCAGCAAACCTCCGGGCTTTTCTGGGAGGCGCAGCACTTCTCGCTCTCTGGGTGATGTACAGTTTAATGGTGCAGGATGCACATTGCCCCCACCCTCCCAATAAGCTGGGTACTCAAATGACCAACCTTGGAGGGATGGAAGGCTCAGCCAGCCTCGAGTTGGCTATGGATTGGATTGAACCTTAGTCGTGAGTGGAGTTTAGGCTGCAGTTCCGCAGTTGAACCAGTGTGCCACGGGGATCTTAGCCATCGTGGCTTCTGTTTGCTTTCTCATTTGCTTGATTCCTGCAGTGTTCACTGGTATAGAACAGGCCTGCCCAACAGGTAGACCGCGGGCTACTGGTAGCCCGTGAAGGGTTCAAAAGTAACCCACCGGCCATCAATAAAAAAGTGAGGGGATAAGTTCTCCACCCCTCCCTCCCCCATTCCAAGGACCACCACTGCCCCCCAGCAAAGTTCTGGGTCTGCCAGCCCAATGTCTCAGCCGAGCAAGGCAGTTCAAGGGCCATGGCTCATTTGAAATCTGTTCCCTCCAGAATGGATTAATTGCTTTTCCTATGGGAAACCGCTGCTCTACTTACAAAAGTTTTTACTTATGAGCATGTGCTCAGAACGGATAAAATTCGTAAGTAGAGGTTTTAGTGTAGTAGCCTTCAGGCACTTTGGGCCGGAAAAAGTAGACCTTGGCCTGTTCAAAGTTGAGCAGCCCTGGTATAGAACATAATCAATCCATGTCATTTGTACCTTTCCCTTCCTTCCTCGTTCGCTCTCTTCCTGTCCCCGTTTCGATCGTTTCCTGCACGCAGCATCGATAAGAAGGGCAACTACCACTACCTGGTGAAGTGGCGCGACCTTTCCTACGACCAGTCCACGTGGGAAGAGGACGAAATGCCCATCCCAGAGTACGAGTACCACAAACAGGCCTACTGGTCGCACAGGTGAGGAGCTGCCCTTGGGTCTCCGTTGCCCTCTCGGAGGGCGGAGGTGGGGCGGTGGCGAAGGACCAGGCAGAGCCAGAGGCGTTTGGTCTGGCTCCCATCGGGGGGATGCTGGTAGCCCACGAGATTCCTGTGTGGGGTTTTGAGGGGGGCTTGGTTTCTCTCCTCTAGAGAGCTGATTATGGGTGAAGACCCTGCCCAGCCTAAGAAATACCGGAAGAAGAAAAAGGAGCTGACCTCAGAAGACCCACCAAACTCTCCCACCAACGACGTGAGCCCCGGGAACACAGCTAGCATCCGGGATGGCTTTTCAGGCTGGCCACGGCTTGATCTTAAGGGCAGGGGTGTCCACACTTTTTGCAAGGAGGGCCAGATTTGGTGAGGTGAAAATGTGTGAGGGCCGATCATTCAGCCACACTTCGTTCCCGGGCCGGACTTTGGACAAGCCTCTAAGACATGCAAGGAGGAAGGGAGGATGCTGCAGCAACAGAGCCGGGAGCAGGTGGCTGGGGTGGTGGTGGACAGAGGCAGGGAGGGCAGGCAAAACATAAAACTGCAAGCTGATGTCTCCATCCGGTATGGGGAAGGGCCACCTGGTGGAGATGCATGACAGGCTGAGCCGGCGGGGAGAAGAGGCCGCGGACCACTCGAAAATTTGTAAAAACGGGCCGCATTTGGCCCCCGGGCCTGTCTTTGGGCATGCCTGTTTTAGGGTGACAGGGCAGGCCTGGGAATCGATGGAGGGGGGGTGGGTCCGTACGTTAAACAGGGCGCCCTGGGGTGCGATGAGCTGGATGGAGGGTGTGTGTGTGTGTGAGAGAGAGAGAGAGCCTTTGCTCTGCATCAAGGGCTGAGCCCTGACTCTCTTCCTCGCAGCCGACGGTGAAATACGAGAGCCAGCCGCGTTTCATCACCTCCACGGGGGGCACCCTGCACATGTACCAGCTGGAGGGCCTCAATTGGCTGCGCTTCTCCTGGGCCCAGAGCACGGACACCATCCTGGCGGATGAGATGGGCCTCGGCAAGACCATCCAGACCATCGTCTTCTTGTACTCCCTGTACCGAGAGGTGAGGCCACGACGGGCCTTTCTCTTAGGCTTACACGACCCCTAAGCTCCGCCGCAAATGCAACCGACCTTAAAAATGTTTACCCACCCTCCGTCTTTGCAGGCTAAGTGCAACCCCGCCCACTTAGCAAGACCAAACAGCAGTTTTCTTGTACCTGCTTTTTGGAGGTGACAAAGATTTGATCCATGTGCTAAATTGCGGGGCTCTCCCCCTGTTTGTTCTTTTTTTGCCCCGCCCCTTTAAGAGTCCTGAATGCTGTCCGGAAACAGGTAAGTATGTCTTTGCTTTCTTTTTTCTCCTTCCTCGCAACCAGGAAGTGCGAGGGGGGTGGGGACAGAGGAAGAGCGAGAACCCCTAAGCGGTCCAAATTTAAGGCAGCGGATCTTAGGGTCTTGTAAAAAGGCCCTAAGGCTTTCACCGGATCCCCGTCAGGCTGGGGCTTAGGAAGGTGTCGAGATGTGCTAAATTCCCCCCTGGTTCAGAACTTGCCCCGCCTCCTTGCCAACATGAGCCTTTGGACCTTCCTCGACACTGCGGGATGTCCGGAGGAGGCACATATAAGAAGAGGATGTTCTTGGATCAAGCCTGCTTCCGCCCATAAATGGGGTGAGAAGAGAGAGTCCTTGCTTGGAATCATAAGAACATAAGAATATAAGAAGAGCCCTCACAGTGGAGTCCAGCTTTCTGTATCTCACGGTGCACCCACCCTATGCCTCTGGGAGCGCACGAGACTAGATCTCTGTCTCCTGATACCACCCCCCTGCATCTGGCCCTTGAAGTGCCCTGGTTTTAAGCCTGGAGATGACACATCTCCCTCATGGTTTGTCACCTGGGATGGACTTTTCCTCCAGGAATCTGTCCCATTCCCCTTTTGAAGGCATCCAGGCCAGATGCCATCACCACCTCCTGCGGCAGGGAGTTCCACAGACTAACAACGTGCTGGGTGAAAAAATATTTTATTTTGTCTGTTCTTACTCTCCCAGCCCTCAATTGGAGTGGATGTCCCCTAGTTCTGGTATTTTGTGAGAGGGAGAAGAGTGTCCCTCTATCCACTTGACTCATGCCCTGCATTATTTTGTATGTCTCAGTCATAACCCCCACCCCCCAGGCGCCTATTTTCCAGACTAAAGAGCCCCAAATGTTTTAGCCTTTCCTCATAAGGGAGGTGCCCCAACCCTAAGAAGAAGCATGTCTGAAGAAGGAGAAAACAAAGACGGGATCCTGTTGCTGTGAAATCTCCCCCCATCTGTTCATGGCATAAAGGAGTTAACAAATGGGCCCTTGTTCAGCGGTCTCTGAATGGGCCCGACGGCACCTTTGGAAAAGAGGCTGACAATCCTGGCACCTCCTCCTGCCTCCCAGCTGGCCAGTCCCTTCTGTCAGTCTCTGCTCTTTTTTTCCTTACTGGGAGGCTGGGGCAGAGAATCAGACTGGAGCTGCTGCTGACCAGGGCCTAGACGAGGTTGTGAGACTTCCGCCCTCCAGATGTTTTGGACCACAACTCCCACAGTCCCCTGTCATTGGCAGTATAAACTCAGGATTCCTGGGAGTTGCAGAACAGGACATCTGGAGGGCTGAAGGTTCCCCATCCCTGGCCTAGAGATACCCTCCTTGCTTGAGATGGAGGAGGCAAACTTAACTCGAAGCCTTCTCTTTCACTTGTTTCAATTCCCAGAGAACTGCACAGCTGGAAGGGACCCTTTGGATCATCAGGTCTAGGCACAGGGGAGGAATCGAACCCCCAACCCCTGGCTCTGTACCCACTGAGTTATCTAGCTTTTATCTTGGGGAGTCGTGTCAAGAGTCCTCCCCATTATCTGTTCTTTCTTTTTAACATTGTACAATTCAAAATTACAGGCGCCTCTTGGTAAAAAGAAAGAAAAGGTGGATCGGACTCTTGCTGAGGAGAAGCAGGCTCCTTTGGTAGCGTTAATTTTGGCCGTTGCTTAGACCTTCTTTGCTCGAAGGAGCTTTGGCAAAGAAGGGGAAACCATTGTGAGTCCACGCGGGCGTCCCCTGGGCAACAGCGTGCAGCTGGCCGGCCCTTCCTTTCCAGAAGTGTTGCGCTGTAATCTTGCTGATAAGCAGAACACAGTTGTTTATTTTACCATTGCTGCTGCGGTTGCTGTAATCCTTCAGAACTAGACCTCCGTGCTCCCTCAGAACTCTCCTTGCTTGGCCCTTTGGGGGCTCGCTGAGTGTTCTAGTGCTGAATGTTGGCGGATCCTACCCATCTGCACAAGCTAAGCTTCTGCCGAGGTCTTTGACCAGCTTCTTCCCGCCCTCTCTGCCCCAGCCGCCTCTCGCCCTGACTTTCCTCATTCCAGCCTTTTGGCACTTCCTTGGGTGGAAGTCCTTCCAGAACTTCCTGAGCCTCTGACTTTTGGCAAAGCAGAGGAGGGCCGCTCGACTTGAACAGGGCAGCCTGGAGCTGGAGCATCGTCTGCCCCAAATCAGCTAGTTCTGTAGCGGGAAGTGTCCAGACTTTGCCCTAGTCCCCCTCGCCATTCCTCCATCACAGAAGGAAGGAGAACTCTAACCATGCACAGTCCATAGAGTCCTGCCTGGCGCCTAAGGATGTTGCCCCAGGGAACCCAGCACGCACATCCTCCTTCAAACGTTGGTGCTGATGCATTGGGCCAGGCTTCACAGGCCCTTCTGTGCAATGTGCGCGTGAGTGCGTCGTCTGCAGGGAGTCCGGCTTTTCCCACACGTTCCGTCGCGGGTGGAGCTTCCCCTCCGCCCATTCCCCGCCTCGCCTGTCTCTCTGTGGCCTGTCCTTGGGGCCGGCCATTGCAGAGTGCCTTTTGCGTCACGTGCGCCACCTGGCACACGGAGGTGCTGAATGGATGGCTGCTCAGCCCCAGGCAAAGAGGTCCTTTTGTGAACAGCTGTTCTTGCTGCCGGAACAGCTGCCACGGCTGGCTGTGTGTCAGTGATCCCAGCAGAGCCACGCCAGGGAACCTCGCTCGCGCCGGCTGCCAGCGATTTATGAATGGGTTTCTCTCGGCCGAGCCAAGCCCCTGGGAGCCGAGCGCCTCGGATCTGCTGAATCAGGCTGAGCCAGGGCTGATGCCTGAGCTGCTGCTGATGGGGGACAGGTTGCCAGTTCCCATGATGTAACCTCCTCTTCTGGCCCCTGTTTTCTCCCCACCTAGGGCCACACCAAGGGGCCCTTCCTGGTCAGCGCCCCCCTCTCCACCATCATCAACTGGGAGCGCGAGTTCCAGATGTGGGCGCCCAATTTCTACGTGGTCACCTACACGGGAGACAAGGACAGCCGCTCCATCATCCGCGAGAACGAATTTTCCTTTGAGGACAACGCCATGAAGGGTGGAAAGAAGGCCTTCAAAATGAAGGCAAGTCCAGCGCGCGTGTGCCTGGGTCTGTGTGCAGGCGTACGCACACGTGCGAGTCTTTTACCTGCTGTTGTGAACAAGCTCTTGCTGCTCTCTGGCCTCTGAAAGGAAAGGGAGCTTTGAAACCCTTCCACCGAGATCTCCACCGTGCTGCTGGGGTCAGCTTCCCTTAAAAGGCCTCCGCTACACATTTCCCCCCCAAGAAGAAGGGCCCGTGTTCATTGATGCCCTGTGGAGGAGCAGTAACGCCTCTACGCCTCACATGGAGCTTTAAGTGGCTTCCCTCAGGCACTCCGTTCTTCAGGTGATCCCTTTCCCTTCCATCTCCTCTTTTCTCCCCAGAGAGAAGCTCAGGTGAAGTTTCACGTCCTTCTGACGTCTTACGAGCTGGTCACCATCGACCAGGCGGCCTTGGCCTCCATCCGGTGGGCCTGCCTCGTTGTCGATGAAGCTCACCGGCTCAAAAACAACCAGTCCAAGGTGAGGAGGGGAGGGGGGCGCATCGGTGTGAACGGTGGGGTTTTCTTCCTTGGGTTTTGGGAGTCCCGTGGTCTTAGTAAAGGCATTGGGGGGGGGGCGGGAGAGGTGGAAGCAAGTCCTCTCCTAATCCCCGTGCTGCCCTTGATTTTCAGTTTTTCAGGGTGTTAAACGGTTATAAGATTGACCACAAGCTGCTGCTCACTGGGACCCCTTTGCAGAACAACCTGGAGGAGCTCTTCCACCTGTTGAATTTCCTCACCCCTGAGAGGTTCAAGTACGTTCTCGCTTCCCTGCCTGCGGGCTTCTTTTTCTCTCCTTGTTGCAGAGCTTGCACCTGGCGCGGAAATTGGAGGTGCAGGGCCTCGCTCTCTGCCCTCCCCTCCAATGACCTCTTGGGATGGACCCTCTCCCCCCCCCCCGCCGCCGCTAATCTCCAGGGGGTGCTTCCCTTTTTCGGGAGTCCTCCACCACTCTAAATTGCCCCCAAGTCCAGCCTTTTTTCATTCCAAGATGAGCTGACTTAGAAGTGCAGCCAGGAGTCTTTTTGAACTCTGCCTCAGGTCCTTAGTTGACTTCAGTACCAGCAACGTCCCTCTCTTCATCTGATCTTCCCAGCATCATAACTCTCGGGGCCTGACGGTTGATCCCAAAAGGTGGAGGGGACCACGTGGCCTCCCCTTTGCAGTGTGCCTTTAGCCCCCATGATATCCAGAGGGAGGGGGTGTTGGGACCTTGACAGAGGCGCTCAGCAACATCGAAGCATCTATATCTGGAAGGAGATCTCCCCCTGGTGGCCCCTCCTGCATACTGCCACAAGTCTGGCCGGTTGTCCTCCGTAGGAGAGCGTACAGGGCCCGCCGTGGACCTGTAGAAGGAGCACAGTTGCTCTTAAAAGGAAGACCCTCTCTTGGTATAAGACCAGACTCTTAAGAACTGCAGCACTGGAAGGGACCCTCTGGAGGATCAAGTCTAGCGCCTGTCCAGGAGGCCCACTGGGGGAATCGAACCCCCAACCTCTCTGGCTTCACAGCCAGATGCCTAAAGCCACTGAGCTGTCCCGCAATTTTCAGGGGGCTCTGATGCCATCCACCAGTTCAAGTGGACCCCACAGAAGTTTCAGAGGTTTTGTGGCGTGCTGGGACGAAGAGAAGGCCATGCGAGGAGGTTCACCTGTCCCTCTGTGAGCCTAAGAACATAAGAAGAGCCCTGCTGGATCAGGCCAAAGGCCCATCTAGTCCAGCTTCCTGTCTCTCACAGTGGCCCCACTAAATGCCTCTGGGGGCTCAGGAGACTAGATCTCTGTCTCCTGATGCCTCTCCCCTGCATCTGGCCCGTGAAGGACCCTGGTTTCTTTAACCTGGAGATGACACGTCTCCATCATGGGTTGTCACCTGGGATGGACTTTTCCTCCAGGAAGCCTGAAGTCTTAGCAAGCCAAGTGAAAAGGGATACCCACCTCTTTTCTCTGGAAGGGTTAGCTAGTCAGGTTTGGGGATTTGGGGCTTTGTTTTTTTTTTGGGGGGGGGGTGTTTCCATTGTCTCTCTCTCTCTCTGATTTGGTGCTTCTCAGAAGTCACTGTAAACGGTGATGCTGTTGCTGCAGTCCCCATGGCTTTTGACCTGGGCGTTAGCCTATTTCTGTTTATGTGTCCTCTCTCTGGAGGTCCTAAGAATGACCTGACTGTTTCCCCTCCGACAGCAACCTGGAGGGCTTCCTTGAGGAGTTTGCGGACATCTCCAAAGAGGACCAAATAAAGAAACTCCACGACCTTCTGGGCCCCCACATGTTGCGCCGCCTCAAGGCCGATGTCTTCAAGAACATGCCGGCCAAGACGGAGCTCATTGTCCGGGTGGAACTCAGCCCCATGCAGAAGTACGGGAGGGACCGGGGTTTGGGGGGGGGGCAGGTGGAGGAGGAGAAGGGATCGAGCCTTCCCGGGAGGTGGACTTTCATTGCTGGAGGGTGGGCAGCCACTTTCATTTCCCCTATCTCCACTTAGAGATCCTTGGTATTTGCTACAGATGTCTCCCATCCAAATACTAGCCAGGCCTGACCTTGCTTAGCTTCTGAAAAATCATCAGCTGTGTTCAGGGCCCTAGTGTGGAGTGGAGTGGCTTTGGATCTGGAAAAAGGGGCCTGCGATCCAAATTTTAGCAAGGGAAGGAAAGTCAAGGTTCCTCCCGTCTCTGGAGAAATAGCTGCATCTCTGGTAGTGGATAAGGGTATGCCAGAATCCAGGGCTTTGGTCCCTACCCCACCTCCCCAGAACAATGGTAAGGGAACTTCCAGAAACAGCTCTTTAGTTTAACTTGCCAATTGCTGGAAGGAATGGAGAAGCCTCAGCATTTCTCCTCCCTTGGGGTGAAGCTCTTAGCTACTTCTTTGTATATGCGCGGACACATAAGTGCATAGAGTCATGGAGTCAAAAGGGGCTTAGAATCATAGAATCATAGAGTTGGAAGAGACCTCAAGGGCCATCTAGTCCAACCCCCTGCCATGCAGGTTTCTAAGTGTCATCATGCCCATCCCTCTGCTTGGTGCAGAGAATCCATATCAAAGAAGATCGGACAGAGGGTTGGCCAGTTTTCTCTCGAACGCTTCCTGTTTGAAGTGTTCCCCACCTCCTGAGATAATACTTCTGGACTGTATTGCTCCAGCAGTTAGAAAGTTTGTTTCCCCTGTTATTCAGCCCAAACCTGGCTTCCTGTACCTGAGGTCAATTGTTACAATCATCTGGGATGATCGAGAACAGATCCCGCCTCTCCTCAGTGTGGTTACCATTCAAGTTTTTCAAATGAGCCCTCGTATCCCCTCTCAGTCTTCTTTTCTCAGGGCAAACGTTAAAAGGCTCAAGGCTCTTAATGCTCACAATTGTCCCCCTTGCTTCCCTCCTCCCTCACCTCCTCCAGGAAATACTACAAATACATCCTGACCCGCAACTTTGAAGCTTTGAACTCGCGTGGGGGTGGGAACCAGGTGTCGTTGCTCAACATCATGATGGACTTGAAGAAATGCTGTAACCACCCCTACCTCTTCCCGGTGGCTGCCATGGTACGTCCCGCTTTGGCTGGCTGGCAGGACCCAGCAGGGCAGCTCCATTCACTCGAGAGGGGTGCCCGTATGGGCCGGGGAGCGGAGAAGCCCACCCCCACCCTACCCCACCCCACTGGGCCACCAGTTCACTGTGGCCAGTGGAGCAAGGATCTGACTGGGGCGGTGGGGAAGAAACGCCCTGGCTATGCATGGGTAATTTGAAGTACATTCCACCCTTGGCGTGCCACAGGATGGGGCTAAGGCAGGGGTCCTCAACCTAAGGCCCCGGGGCCAGATGTGGCTCCCAAGGTCCTGAATCCGGCCCCCGGGACTAATTGCAACCCCCCATCTACCCCCTGCTTTGCCAGCAAGCCAGCCTCCGCAGCTGCTTCTATTGCTGAGGCAGTTCAAAGCAGTGGGCTATGTCGCTTCTCCCACTCCCCCCAACTACCACCCAGATAATCAGCATGCTGGCTAGTGGGGCAGTTCAAAGTGGGAGGGCTACGGCAAGGTCCCCCACTCACCCCAACCACCACCCAGATGGTCGGTGCGCTGGGTGCAGCCCCCCTTTTTTCCATGTCGGCCTTTTTTTGGGACTGTGGTCCGGCCCCCAGTGGTGTCTGGGTGGTGGTGGACAGCCCGCTGTTTGAAAACTTTGAGGACCCCTGGGCTAGGGCAAGCCAATCCATCCCTCCCCTCCCCACCTGGCAGCCAAGCTCCGAGTGAAAAAATAAAAGACCGGACCAGGAAAGATCAGCCCAGCCAGCAAGAGCTGCACCCACGGGGGGGCGAAGGGCAACCGACCCTTTCTGTTTCCTTTGGACAGGAATCTCCCAAGCTACCCAGCGGGGCCTACGAAGGGGGTGCCCTCATCAAGGCCTCTGGGAAACTGATGCTGCTACAGAAGATGCTGAGGAAGCTGAAGGATCAAGGCCACCGCGTCCTCATCTTCTCCCAGGTGGGGGGGGGAGTCGCGGTTGGCTTTAATCCTGGTGACCTGGGGCGAGGGGAGACGGAGCAGGGGGCGAGCATCTACCCTCTGACCCCGGCATCAAGCGGGACAGATCAAGGGCAGGGAGGGCTTCCTGTCCTAGACGTTATATGGCTTTCGGGGTCAGATAGAAAGGAAAGGAGGAGCCGAGGGTGGTTAAAAGAAGCAGGAACCGTTTCCACGTGGCGTGTCAATTTTTTATTCATGCAATCGTCTCACTTTTCTGTTAAGCAGGCATGTCCAGACTGCACCCTCCAGATGTTTTGGACCACAACTCCCACAGTCCTTTGCCGTTGGCAATCTAAGCTTAGAATTCTGGGAGTTGCAGTCCAAAACACCAGGAGGGCCGAAGTTTGGACATGCCTGAAAAGAAAACCCACAAGACAATGAATATACTAAGTACAGTAGTTTAAAGCAATAAACCTTTTAATATCCAGAGAGTGGGGAAAATGTAAATACATTTTTATCCTTAATTTGTTAACATTTTTAATTTTGGTTTTAAAGTTCATTATATTTATTAATCATCAGTGACACTATAATGCTTGCTTCTTACTTCAACGGATTGAAGTCACCAATTCATGTTCTTATTGTTTTTAATCTTTAACAAATCAAGTCCCCCCCATTAGTTTAGTATTAATCTCTGTGGTCTTTTGAACTTCTATAAAGACACTTGAAAGAGCCTTGTCCATATATATTTCTTTTGTGTCTGGATAATGCTGTTGGGGGATATTGCTTCCAAACCCACTTAATACTGTAAATACATCCTTTGGGTGGTTTATGTTTTAAACTCTATTCCCCCCCCCCCCCCGTTTTTTTTCTGGGCAAAGCCATGGTAAGTTACACTGGAAAGTAACAGGTTGTTGTTGTTCTATATCTTTGTACATAGTCAGTGTTCAGCCAAAATGACATTTCTGTTTTAAATGAAATATATCAAACAATACAATGCTTCAGCCTCCCTAGTACCGGATTCTTGTTTAAGTTCTTGAAATAATAAAATACATTTAGAGCTGATAGGAAAAGATATTCAAATACAGTATTGTTAATATTTATAAGCAAATCTGTAAAAGCAAAAAGCAAAGAGTTCTGCTTATATACTGCCCCATAACACTTCAGGTAGTCTTGGGGCGGTTTACTGTTATTAATTACGGTAATGCAGGCTACATGTCCCCCCCCCCCCAAGCAAGCTGGGTACTCATTTCACCGACCTCCGGAAGGATGAAAGGATGAGTGAACCTTGAGCCAGCTACCTGGGATTGAACCCCAGGTCTTCAGCACAGTTTTACCTGCTTTTAACACTGTGCCACGGGGCTCTAACAAATAAATATTATAATAACATGTTGCACGTATTTAAGATTTCTTTCAATTTTATGGCCCTGGATCCCTCTAGACAAACATGTGATTTTTGCCGCCTTCCCCTCTCCTCTCCTCCCCTCCCGCTTGACTTCAGAGCTTCAAGGAATGTTTTTTTATCTGCCTAGTGACTCTCATTTCACGAGTACCTTTTTCCAGATGACCAAAATGCTGGATCTTCTTGAGGATTTCCTTGACTACGAAGGGTACAAGTACGAGCGGATCGACGGGGGCATCACGGGAGCCCTGCGGCAAGAAGCAATCGATCGGTTTAATGGTAAGGGTCCAGTCGTGGTGGGGGTGGGGGAGGTTGATGGGAGAAGACAAGAGGTGTCCGTTCTGCCCTTCTCAGGGATGTCCCCCCCCCTCTGCCCTGGGGCTGGGATGGATTGCTAGAACCGCCCTGGATGACATTTTGCAAGGCCAGCCCCGTGGTCTTGATGGAGCCCCCGCCGTCTCGTACTTCCTCAGATTGAATCCCTGGCCTGACGTGGGCAGAATATAATCTGACCTGCCTCTGGGCGGACTCCTTCCTCACCCTGGAAGGCTTCCCTGTGTTCTTGGGCAGTCCACTGGGTCCTGGCATTCTGCAGGTCCCAAACCACCCTTTTCCAGCTGACCTTGGCCACGGCCATCCACCCTCCTCATGGGGGACCTACAGAGAGAGGCGACCTCTCCGGCTGTCCTTGCCCACCCTCTGACCGACCTCTGCTTGCCTCCAGCTAGCTGCTGCTTTGACGGGAGTGTTCCTGAAAGGCACCTTGTGGCCTAAACTCAGCAGAGCGCACGTGGGGGGCTGCAGGCCGTCCGCTTTCCTTCTTTTCTCCCTTGTGGCACTGCCTGGGGTGGGTGGGGCTCCTTAACAGAGAGAGAAAATACAAAAGAAGAAACCTTTACATGGACAACTTTGAACGGCAACTGCTGGCCGAGGCTTCAGGCAGGAGCCTTGACTACTATGTTGGGAGCTTCTGGGTGCTTCTTCCCTGCTGAACTGGGTGGCACACACCCCCACCCCCACACCCCGGAAAAGAGCCCATGGGACCCCTTGGCTAGGAATGGCTTTCCTTTGCCTTGATGTGGCTTCTGGCAGGCTGCTTTTGCTTCCCTGTGTGTGGCATAGGGACGTGATGGTGGCCTCAACCTGAAAGTCTCTGTGTTGTGAACGGACAACCCATCTCCCTCGCTTGAAAGCTCTTATTCCTGCATCTTTGTACCAGCTGAGTGGGGGGGGGGGGAACCGGAGCCATGACATTGGAGTGGGCATGGATTGTGTGTATGGGGGGGGCAGGCTCCCAACAAGGCTTGGCTGAGTTCCAGCAGGTGTCGCTTGACATCCTCACTAGGCCCAGGACCCATATTTTACACAGATGCCCCGAGGCACGTGTCATTTCCTGGCTGAAGTTTGGATATCAATCGGAGGACAAACTCATCTGTACTCTTACCTATTGATTCTGAAAGTATTTTATCCAACTCTTCACAGACGATAGTTGTTTGTCTTGCTGGTGCGAACGAGTACCCAAGTATGAGGTTTTGTAGGTGAAGCTGTCCAGACAGTAGCTTTTCAGTCGAGAATTCTTGAGCCTAGGGTCCACAACAGGGAACTCTCCAGC
Source organism: Phrynocephalus guinanensis (assembly GCA_037367245.1). Classification (NCBI taxonomy): domain Eukaryota; kingdom Metazoa; phylum Chordata; class Lepidosauria; order Squamata; family Agamidae; genus Phrynocephalus; species Phrynocephalus guinanensis. The sequence goes on from CM074743.1 coordinate 3,311,751, forward strand.
ATCCTAGAATCATAGAGTTGGAAGAGATCTCAAGGGCCATCCAGTCCAACCTCCTGCCATGCAGGAACCCCCATCACAGGACTCCCAAAAGATGGCCACCCAGCCTCTGCTTAAAAACCTCCAAAGAAGGAGACCCCACCACCCTCCTTTGTGGCAGCATAGTCCACTGCCAAACAGCTCTAACCGTCGTGAAGTTCTTCCGAATGTTCAAATAGAATCTCGTTTCCTGTACTTTGAAACCATTGCCCTGCATCCTAGTCTCTGAAGCCATGGAAAACAACCCTGTCCCCTCTTCAATATTGACGTCCTTTCAAATATTTAAACATAACTATCATATTCCCCCTCAGCCTTCTTTTTGTAAGGCTAAACATTCTCAGCTCCCTAAGCCGCTCCTCATAAGACATTTCTTCCAGACCCTCAATCATCTTGGTCACCCTCCTTTGGACCCACTCACGGTTGTCAACATCCTTTTTAAATTAAGGCGCACAGAACTGGACACAGGACTCCAGGTGGGGTCTGACCAGAGCATAATAGAGTGGTACTATCACTTCCCTTGATCTAGAGACACTATGGTTCTGTTGATGCAACCAAGAATCGCATTGGCTTTCCTGGCCGCCGCATCACACTGCTGACTCACGTTCAATTTGTGGTCCACCCAAGACTCCCAGATCCTAGTTCACTTGCCTTCCTCTCTTCTCCACTCACCTTAAAAGGGCCTAACTTCCTTTTCAGCGCCAGGAGCTCAGCAGTTCTGCTTCTTGCTCTCCACGCGAGCGGGCGGCTTGGGCATCAACTTGGCCACAGCGGACACCGTGATCATCTTTGATTCCGACTGGAACCCTCACAACGACATCCAGGTAGGGAGGCCTCCTGCCTTCTGAGACGTATCCCCTGGCCGATTCCCTCCACGGGTCACCCGCTGGGCAACAGAACACAAGACGGCCCAGGCGGGACCGGACTGAGAACCTCCTTTCACATGGTGGCTAGCCAAGTTGCGGAAGCTGGAGAGTCCCAGGCACAGACTCAGAAACAGCGACTGCCCAGAGGCCTGTCCTGCCTTTGGTCCTGGAGGTTGCATGTGGCCGTTGGCAGCCTTATCCTCCAGAAATTGATTGTGTCCCCCTTTTTAACCAATTGAGTTGGTAGCCTTCACCACATTGTGCCTCCGCCATTGCCCAAATAACTCTGCTGTATGGAGAAGCCCTACACATTTTTCTTCTATTCCAAACACCCATGATTCAGCTTCAGCAGATGATCTCTATAAATCTCTAAATTATGAAGGACTCTCTCTCTCTTTCTCTTTCTCTGTTTTGGCCCAATATGGCTGCATGCCAGATTGCGAATTGGGTTGATAGCAAATCTGTGGGTGGGTCTCTCCTGAGCCTCTTTATTCCTGCCTGATCCCTGGCTTTATAAGGAAACGGGTGCAACAGTTAGCCTTGGTGTGCAGCCATAATAAATTGCCCTCTGCCAACGTGCGCCTGGCAGCTTCCACCTCCTGCTTGGCAAAAAGAGAGCAAAGTCCTGGATGGGCCAAAGGCCTCTCTTTCCCGTTCTCTCTTTTCAGGCAGGATTTATAGTCTCCTGCCTGTCTAAGGAGGATAGGACATGGGGTCCCTCTCTTATTCCTAATGGCAGAATACTGGGGTGAGCGAGGAAAGAGTGACACTTTTCATGGCAGAGGTTACGAAAGGGGTCAAGCCTTTCCTCTGAAGTCCCTGGAAATCCAGCGGGATTCTGAGGCTGCTTTTCCACGACCCCTAAAATCCGCGGCAAAATGCTCGCAGATGCGGAGCATAAAATTGTTTTCCCACCAGCAGCGGACTTAAAAAAAAAAGTACGACCACGCCCACCTAAGCGTGCCCCAGCGCATTTTACAAGTACCTGGTCTGGAGGAGGTAAAATCCTTGTTGCTGATCCTTGTTGCTGTTCTAAAGCATTGCATGCCTGGCCCTCCTCCGCTTTTTGTTTGTTTTTGTTGGGTCCCCCCCCCTTTTAACAGACAGGAATCCTAACGGGCTGGAACAATTAGCTGCTGCTGATGGCAGGCGGAGGTGAGCCTGCTTTTTTCTCTCTCTCTCCCCTCACTGCAGACAGAAGCAATAGAGTGTGGGACGTGGGAACACAGGAAGTAGAACAAAAACCACGTTTGGGGGGATCTGCATTTAAGTTGCCAGCGGATTTTAGGGGTCGTGTAAAAGCAGCCTAAGTGACTTAATCTTCCTCTGTAGAGCCATAATGGTAGCTGGGAACCACATCGGGCTTCCCTTCTCCCTTCTCTCGCTCCCTCTCTCTTTTTGCATTCTTCATGTCACCCTTTTCTGAGCTTCCTGGGTTATTTTCCCACCCCTGTCGCCCTGCCTCAGGCCTTCAGCAGAGCCCATCGCATCGGCCAGGCGAACAAGGTGATGATCTACCGCTTTGTGACGAGAGCCTCCGTGGAGGAGCGGATCACGCAGGTGGCCAAGCGCAAGATGATGCTGACTCACTTGGTCGTCCGCCCGGGGCTGGGCTCCAAGTCAGGAAGCATGTCCAAGCAGGAGTTGGACGACATCCTCAAATTTGGCACCGAGGAGCTCTTCAAGGATGAAAACGAGGGTGAGGCGCTGGTGGGCCGGAGACACCGGGGGGGGGAGGCTCTTCAGGAGGCAGGCGGTGGCTAGCAAGGCTGCGACCTTCCAGGGTGGCCCCAGGCCTTGTGCACTGCAGTGGTCTAGCCCCTTTGTCCTTCCAAATGCAAATATCTTTGGCACGTTCAGAATCCCCAAAAGGAGAGTTGTGGCTCTTGCCTCAGCTAGGAGTCCACCGGAGTCCTGTGTTTGGCTGCGGGAGCTGTGGATTTGGCCTGGTCACTGTAGGATAAAATGGCCTTGGCTTAAAAATCTGCATTCTCTTCTGGGCCCTGCCTCACTGGGCAGAGCTTTTTCCACCACCTCCTTGCCCTCTCGGTACGTCAGGTAGTGCCGGCTGCTGTATGAAGTCAACGCTGCTTTGCCTGCAGGGCGGATCGACCAGCCGGCGGGCAAGTGGGCAGTGCGGCCACGGTCATGGGGCAGAACCTGATGTGGGGAATAGTGCAGGAACTTGGGCCAGAAAAAGGTGGTTTATTTTATTTTATTTTTACAACTTACAGTCTATGCTGTCCACTACCCAAAGGTCTCTGGGCAGCTTACAATCAAAAGAATTAAAACAGTTAAAACATAACATATCAATAAATAATTAAAACAAGAATAAAAACCTTACACTAAAACCATTACACTAAAATTGCCATCAGAGGACCCACAATCTATATTGTGTCAATTTAAAAAATTCTGGAACAGGAAGGTTTTTACCTGGTGCCAAAACGTCATCAATGTTGGCGCCAGGCGGGTCTCAATCGGGAGGGTATTCCATAGCTTTGGGGCAGCTGCCGAGAAGGCCCTATTCCTGCAAGCCATCCCTCTCACCTCCTTGAGGGATGGCTCTTTCAAGAGGGCCCCCCTGGCTCGATCTTAATTGCTGGGTAGGTTCGTATGGAAGGAGGCGGTCCTTCAGGTATCTAGGTCTTAAGCCAGGGGTCCTCAAAGTTTTCAAACAGCGGACCGATCCACCACCTCCCAGACACCACTGGGGCCGGGACACAGTCAAAAAAAAAAAGGCCAACGTGGAAGAAAGGGGGGAGGGGCAGGTGGGGGAGTGGGGGACCTTGCCGTGGCCCTCCCACGTTCAACTGCCCCACTAGCCAGCGTGCTGATCATCTGGGCGGTGGGTGGAGGGAGTGGGAGAAGCGACATAGCCCACTGCTTTGAACTGCCTCAGCAATAGAAGCAGCTGCGGAGGCTGACTTGCTCGCAAAGCAGGGGGGAGGTGGGGTGGGGGTCGCAATTGGTCCCATGGGCCGGATTCAGGACCCTGGGGGCCTCGATCCGACCCCGGGCCTTAGGTTGAGGATCCCTGTCTTAAGCCATTTAGGGCTTTATACGTCAAAACAAGCACTTTGCATTGGGCAACAACCGGTAACCAGTGCAGGTTACGCAGAACCGAGTGGTTGTGGGCACTCGGTTGCTGGTGTAACCCACTTTGTTGTGCCGGAGGATGCTGGCCTTTGGCTGCCTCCTGGACCTCCCCCCCACCCCCACCCCCCACCACCAATTGGGTCGATGCCCCGCCTTCCCTTCTAACTCTTGCCTCTCCCTCTCCTCGCAGGGGAGAACAAGGAGGAAGACAGCAGCGTCATCCACTACGACAACGAGGCCATTGCCCGTCTGCTGGACCGCAACCAGGACGCCACGGACGATGCGGACGTTCAGAACATGAACGAGTACCTTAGCTCCTTCAAAGTGGCCCAGTATGTGGTTCGGGAGGAGGACAAGGTCAGTTGGGCAGCGGGGGTGACCCTAGGAGTGGGGATGGAGCAGGGAAAAAAGCCAGGCTCCAGGGTCGAGGGCTGGGAAGACTGTTGCTCTGCAGAAGGTGGACGCCAGGGGGACGATGCGCCAGAGTGGCTCGCGCCGGCACATCCGGCCTCAGGGCCTCTGGCCGCCTCTTCCTCTCGCCCCCCTCCTCCCCCAGATTGAGGAGATTGAGCGGGAGATCATCAAGCAGGAGGAGAACGTGGACCCCGACTACTGGGAGAAGCTGCTGCGCCACCACTACGAGCAGCAGCAGGAGGACCTGGCTCGCAACCTGGGGAAAGGGAAGCGGGTGCGCAAGCAGGTCAACTACAATGACGCCGCCCAGGAGGACCAAGGTCAGCCCCACCCCACCCCACCCCCGAGGGACCCCCTTGGGAAGACGGGGCGCTGACTTAGCCCCCCAGACACACACACAGCCTCCCAGATCCTCTTAGACCCACCGATAAAGGCAGGCCAGCATGAAAAGGGTAGGTCTTCTAAGTCCAGCTTCCCGGTTTCTCTCCCGGCTGTCGAGGGCGGCGTCATCTCAACTAGATGGCTAATCCTTGCCCCTTTCAGAACCCCGTGGCCGCTGGGTATCTCTCTGGCCAGGGAGGCATCATCTCAACTAGATGGCTAATCCTTGCCCCTCTCAGAACCCTGTGGCCACTGGGCATCTCTCTGGCCAGGGAGGCATCATCTCAACTAGATGGCTAATCCTTGCCCCTCTCAGAACCCCGTGGCCACTGGGCATCTCTCTGGCCAGGAGTGGGCAGCCCAGGTGCTCCCAAAGGGCGACGCTCGCCTTCGGCAGCCTCTCCAGAGGCCACAGAAGCCTGTCGGTCCCCAGTGCCGCTCTGCGGGGACTCCAGGGGGAGGCAGGAAGCGTTCGACAAGAGATAGTCGAGTAAGGATTGCAAACGGAAACAATCCTGTTTCAGACAATCAGTCTGAGTACTCGGTGGGGTCTGAAGAGGAGGATGAAGATTTTGACGAGAGGCCCGAAGGTGAGAGCTTTGTCCTCCCCGCCCCCCTGCCCCTTCTTCCCTAACATGGGTGGGGGGGGGGGGGGTGCTAACGAGGCCCCAAAGACTCTGGGTCGATCTAACCATACACCTCGGGAACAGGTCCCTGTTGAGTTCGCCTCGGTCACCCTTCTGAGTGACCGAGCAAGCCAGCAGGGGACAAACAGGCCTGATGAGACGCTGTCACTTAACTGGGGGGGGGGGTCCCACCTGGAAGGAGAGGTCATGCTTGCGTTTTTTTTCCATGGCCCCGAGTGGTGGGTGTCAATCTGTGTGTTCTGCCATCTTGGCCTACCCTCTGCTGCAGCCCACTTAACCCGCCCCATCATTCCTGGGGGCCTGCCTGGAGGGTGTGAGGGGAAGGGGGGGTGCCTGTCAGAACAGCTTGCTGCCCTGGCCTGCCTGGGAATCCGGCCAGCCCTCCCCGCCAGCCTGCCAGGCGACCGGGCTGCCTTGCTGAGCCAACAGGAAGGAGGGGGGACAATGGTGTGGCCTTGCTTGATGTCCTGCCAAGGCAGGTGAAAGCCTCCTGGGCCCCTGGCCAAGCCTTGGTCATGCTGTCAGGGTTAGGATTCTAAGCTCTCCCCCCCCCCCACTTTGGTTCCGCCTGCCAAGGTCGCCGGCAGTCCAGACGGCAGCTGCGGAACGAGAAGGACAAGCCCCTTCCTCCACTCCTGGCGCGCGTCGGTGGCAACATTGAGGTGAGAGTGCTCTCGTGGCGGCGTGGCGCGGCGTGGCTTGCAGGGGATGGTCCGGAGGCAGGAACCGGGAGCGTTCCCCTATAAGTACTTTGGCATGGGTCACGCAAGGAGGCCAGTTCTGTGGGGCAGACGGTCAGACCATCCTATCTGTGTAGGCCAGGCATGTCCAAACGTTGGCCCTCCAGGTGTTTTGGACTGCAACTCCCACAGCCCTTTGTCATTGCCAATACAGGCTTGGAATTCTGGGAGTTGCGGTCCAAAATATCAGGAGGGTCGAAGTTTGGACATGCCTGGTGTAGGTACCGATACTGGGGAAGGAGGATCAGAGGGGGAGCAGCCCGTTCGGCCAGAGACTCATGCAAGAAACAGACTCTTCCCCCCAAAAGGCCCTCCAAGGGGGTGAAACTTTAGAACAGGGTTTCCTCCTTGTGCGTGGGTCTATCTGCCCCTTTGCATGTCATTCGTCCGAGAACGCCAGAACTGGAAGGGCCCAACGTCTGGCCCTGAAGCCAGAGACCTCCTAAACCACAGAGCGACCTAGCAGTTACTCTTAGAACATTCCAGCTAGCAAGGCAGGTGGACTCCACGAGACCAAATGGTCGTTCCATCTGGGGAAGCAGGTGTTATTTCCCACCAGGTCAGGACTCCAGCGATAGCTCCGTTGCCTCCTTTCAGGTGCTGGGGTTCAACACCCGCCAGCGCAAGGCTTTCCTGAACGCAGTCATGCGCTGGGGCATGCCCCCCCAGGACGCTTTCACCTCCCAGTGGCTGGTCCGGGACTTGCGTGGCAAGACGGAGAAAGAGTTCAAGTAAGCAGGCCTTGCGGGTGAAATCGGTTATGCTGCAAAACAGGGGGAAGGCGCTCCACCCGTGGGCACTACGAGTGCCCGTATGCCATTTCCTGTGGGGCTCGTTCTTGCAGCCGGTGGGGTGGGGAGGGTGATTTTCTGAGAAGCGTTTACAACCCAGATGATAAAATTGTACAGTCCTACCAGGCAAGGGTAAAAAAAAAACAGCATCCTAAGAAATGTAGATTTAATTGGAAATAATAAAAAGTGATTTTTGTAGCTCTTCTGGCCACAGAGCTGAGCTTAGTAGCGTGTCAATGATGCCTATGGAAATGTGTGAAGCTGGAGGCAGATTTGATAGTGTGTTTTCCCTCCAGAGAGCTCACGAATAACACCCAGCAAAGAAGGGAGAAAACAGCCAATTTGTTAGTGCCGGGTTTGAAAGGGGAACTTTCTTGTGTCTGATCCAGAGTCCATGGGATAAGGGTGAGCATGTTGGCCCCACAGGTTTGATTGCCAAGTGATGATGGTTCTTACTCATCTGACACGACCCTCCAGTTGGCATCGTACGGTCTGTTTTTCCTGGAGTGCGAGGCAAAGAGGCCACCCTCCCCTCCCTCATGCAGACCCAAAACAATCACACACACCCTCAGGGGAACTGGGGCCAGGACCACTATTGGGGAGCCAGAGCGATGGCTTTCCCCCAGGCTGGCCCAGTTAACAGAGCTACCAGGTTTGCTGGTTGAAGAAGAGACCAGAAGAATCTGATGGCAAACCTGTGGGGAGAAGCAGGACCCAGCCCCCCACCCCACCCCACCCCACGGCCTCTTTCATGTGTGGGGTGTCTCGATAGAGACCCATGTATTGCATTTCTCTTCCCCTCAAAAGTTTCTTGTTCTCTTTTAAACCCATCTACGTTGGTGGCCGTCCTAATTCTTGTTGTAACGAACTCTTGTCAGCTACGCAATCTGTACCTTGAATCTCCAGTCGCTTGGCTGCAGTGGATGGCCTTGACTTCTGATATTACAAGCAGGGCTGGCGCGTCCATGAAGGCGAACTAGGCAGTTGCCTAGGGCGCCAAAATGGAGAGACGGCAGTGGCCAGCCGTCTGTCGCCGTCCGCCCATCGCTGCCCATCGCTGTCCGCCAGCTGCCCCCCGCGCCCATCGCTGCCCACCCCTCCCGTGCCTGTTGCCCCCCCGCCCTGCCCCCCGCCCATTGCCCCTCACCTAGGGCGCAAAAAAACCTAGCACCGGCCCTGATTACAAGGGACTTCCCTTCAACCCTCCATGCCCTGCCACCATTATAATCTTTTCCATGTCCTCCAGAGTAGGACTTTTTTTAAAAATTCCCAACGAAGAGCCTCAGACACTGTATAATTTTGTATCACGCGGAACTCCTGATGGCTTCCCAAGGAGGCAGGCGGCTGGCTGGGGACATGGATCTGTCCCTCACCTTTGGTGCTTTTTGCCCAGTATGAGTTCTTATTCGGCTTTCGAATGTCGTCTCCTTCCTCAGGGCTTATGTCTCTCTGTTCATGAGGCACCTCTGCGAGCCTGGGGCCGACGGTTCCGAGACCTTTGCCGACGGCGTGCCCCGGGAAGGGCTTTCAAGGCAGCAGGTCCTGACACGGATAGGCGTCATGTCTCTGGTGAAGAAAAAGGTAGGGAAGGCGACCGCTCTGGGGGAGGAAAGGGCAAGTGGATCAGTGGAAAGAACCAGCCAGCCGGTTGCCCCAGAAATGATTCTGCGCAGAAGCGCACATGACTCCAGTCTTGTCAGGCAGGAAGGAGCCTCCAGTGGCCTGCCCGGAGGTGGTGACGCTCCAGCCTTCCTCGTCCCTGGCTGGGCTGACTAGTCGGATATCTTGGTGCATCTTGGCTTGGTGTGAGGGGAGAGAAGGATGCCCTGGATTTTTAGAAATGAGTTTTGAACAGGAAGAAAAAGACCCAGCGTATTCTCGAAGGCTTTCATGGCCGCGATCGGATCATTGTTTTGAGTTTTTTGGGTGGTTTGGCCAAAAAAGACCCAGCCTTTTCCAGTTTTGAGTCTTTTGGCATGCCTGGAAGTGGGGCCACATTAGTAATCTCTAATCTCTAGGCCCGTGGTGGCCAAACTTTGGCCCTGCAGATGTTTTGGACCACAACTCCCACAGTCCTTTGTCATTGGCAATACAGGCTTGAAATTCTGGGAGTTTGTGGTCCAAAACATCTGGAGGGACAAAGTTTGGCCACCACTGCTCTAGGCTGTTCTTGGGGAGCCCAGAACCATCTCGATCGTGGAATTTCTCCGAGGGGAGCACCACCGGCTGGGTCCTTGGAATGTAGTTTCCTGAACATGTCTCTCTCTCTCTCTGTCTCTCTTGCTGTGGCAGCTGAAATCCACTTGCTTGCTTTCTGTGTGGCAGGTGCAGGAGTTTGAACATATCAACGGCCGCTGGAGCATGCCTGAACTGATGTCTGACCCCAGCGCCGATTCCAAAAAATCCTCCCGGGCCTCGTCACCCACAATCAAAACCTCCACCACCACCCCAGACCCCAGCTGCACCAACACCCCCTGCACCTCCAAGCCAGGTGAGCAGCGGACGGTCTCCAACAGGGACCCAAGACTCCTGCTCTGATTGGGGATTAGATTCTAACCTGCTGGCTCCAGTTGCAGAGATTTTAAGATGAGGTTGCTTCGTAGGGTTTGCTGCTCTCTCCTTTTTTAAAATATTTTATTGAATTTTCTAAACATAACGAGTCAAAACAAATGCATTGCTTGTGTGTTGCCGTGTTGCATAGAACAAATACAAATATTTTCCCAATATTTCAGCCCAAGTGCTTGGAATATTCAAAATTGACATGCTTCTTTTCCATCGCTGCATTGCTTCTCTTCAGGATGTACTCTTCTGTCTTTCTCTGGCAACCGTTGTTAACAGAAATGGCTACCATTAGAATGGCTGCCATTGTTAATAGAAATGAGTGTCATCAATGTTGCCATTATGCCCCTTTGTGTGAAGACGTTTCATGTTGTTATGAAAACAGACTCAGCATTTGATGGCACCTGTATTAGAATTTTTATTAACTGTAAATCACCGTATGGCCCTTTTTGGTACCGAAGCAGGCAAAGTACAAAAACTTGGCATACTTGCGCTGTATTTTCAACCTTTGCAGCTAGCTGCACAGCGCAAATATTGAAAGGTTTTGCACATTTTGGGATTGGCATTGACGACATCAGAATCCAGTTTGCCAAAACGTTAAGCGATCTGTCACTTTGGAAAAAGCTCAGCCCTGGAATAGTCCTAATTGATGGCAGGGAATGTGTGTGCTGGAACCCAGGAAGATGGGTTCAGCTGATGCCAGGCAGAGAGTGACAGTCTCTGTTCCACCAGCTACCCCGGCTCCAAGTGACAAAGGTGAAGGGGGGATCCTGGCGGAGAAGGAAGATTCGGAGGTCAAAGACAAGAAGCCGGAGAAGGAAGCCAGGGAGAGCGAGAAAATGGAGAGCGAGGTTTGTGCTCATGACGGGAGCGTCTCCTGGGTTGTGGCCTTGGGTGCAGTTCAAGAGGGGTGGAGGCAGCACCTTGCGGGGAAGAATCTGGGGACATTTTGAGAATGAGGGGACCTAGGAAAATTGCCCAGACATTGGTATGGAAGGCAGCAAAGGGACACGACATAGGTTTTCCCCTTCCTTGTCCCTTTACTTGGTAGAAGCCTGAGGAGCGTTCTCTAATGGCAGAAAAACCCCAGAGTTTCAGAAAGGAGTTGCCTCTGCCTGCCGTGCTCTTTTGAGTGCCGTGGTGTTAACGCTGCTTTGCTTGGATGCCGTCATGGTCTCCTGCAGCCTCCCAAGGGTTGTGGATGTCACAACTAGCAATTTCTGGGCAAACCTACAAAGAACAAAGAGGCTTGTGGTACCTTAAAGGCTCATGAGTTTTATTTGGAATATGGGCTTCTATGGACTGCAGCCCCCTTCTGACTGATAAAAAGCCGTCTGTGTACGAGGCCAGAAAAATCTGCTTCTTTGGGGAGAATTCTCGGTGGCTGCAGCCCTGTCTCACAGCTGAGCCTTGAGAGCAACCAGAGGCACACTGTGGACGCCACCTGCACCCGCCTTGACCCTCCTCCGCGATGGCCGTCTTGCCGTAGCTGTACGCGCGCCTCCTTTTGTTTTGCCTTTCCCAGCCGTCAGCCCCCGAGCAGCCCGTTCCTGCCACGTTCTCAGGTGAAAAAGCAGAGATCGAGGTCACCAAGAAGCCTGAGGAAGGAGGAACGGCCCTCGTAGAGAAAGAGCCCGAGGCTGAGCCTCCGGTCAGAGAAGAGAAAGAGAAAACTGGTAAAGGCCTAAAAAAAAACAAGAGAGATTAAACAGTAGCAAAGAACGACCGGGGGGGGGGTGTCTGGTGTCCAAAAGAGAAAAGAGGATCCAGATGTGGGCCCAAGGACTGTATTCTCCCCTCTCTGAGCCTGCCCAGGGGTGAAGATCATCAGGAGAGGCCTTCCTGGTGGCCCCACCACCTCATAGGTGCGCTTGGTAGATACAGGAGAGGGTCTTCTCAGTGGTGGCTCCCAAGCTCTGGAGCCTCCCTCCCATTGGAAGCCAGGTTGGCCGCATCTTTCCTGTCCTCCTGCAAGCAGGCAAAATTCAGGCAGGCTTTCCTTGAAATGACCGGTTGACTAAAGAGACTTTAAATTGTTTTGTTTTGTTTTGTTTTGTTTTACTTGAGCTTTTAATATTGCTCTTACTTATGAGTTTTAATAAGGTATGTATTTAGTGCATTTAAATACTGTTATTTAGCTCTGGTTGGATCCTTTAGGAGAAAGGCAGAAAGTGAACGAATGAATGTTAAGCACTGAAAACTGTCTTCCTTAAGTGGGGAATTAAAAACACATTTGGCTTAACACAGTGAGTTGTGTGCAGGTGAAGGACCAGTAGAGCTGCCATGAGGGCTTAGTAGGGGATGCAAGAAAGGTCGGCAAAGGGCAGTTAGAACCTTTCCTCCCGCTCGGCAATCCTTTCGCAAAATAGAGCCCACCTCCTCAGAGACCTGCAGTTGTCAGGTACGACCTTGTGTGCGGGTGGGTTGGTGTGTTGTGTGGGAATCTATGCGTACAGTAATACAGTGGTACCTTGTATAAAGGAATTAATTCGTTCCAAATGAAATTATGTTAAGCAAACTTTCCTTTATACAAATTTCCCATAGGAATGCATTGAAAATGGAGTGATCCCATTTTTATGTTGTACGGATTTTCCCCATAGGCAATTATGTTAAGCAAATTTCCCCCATCTCCGGAATTTTTTTATGTTGTACAAATTTTATGTTATACAAGCTGTTTGTTATACAAGGGTCCACTGTAGTTAGAAATAGTTAGATGGAGGAAGTGAAGTTGTCACAAGACAGTGTTTGTGGGAGTTTGGATCTCCTGGCACTGGTAAGAAGACGGTGGAGTGATGTTGCGGATTCTGCCAAATGTCTGGTGGGCGGGCGGGAAGACTCAAAGACAGCAAGTTGTCTGCGTGTGACTCATCCTCAGGTCCCCAGGTTATGAGCCGGGGTCTCCCTGGGTGAAGAGCAGGGGCTGTTGGCGAAATGGGGTTGGGGCTTTTCCTGGCACCCCGTAGACCCTTTTCCTTCACATTTTCCCACATGTTCTGAAGTTCCACCTGCTGATCCAGAGAAACCGCCAGCAGATGAGAAGCCGGCTGAGGGAGAGGAGAGCAAGGACAAGGCGGAGGGGGAGATGCCGGAGATGAAGAAAGGTACATCCGGGGGGGGGGGGGGGGGCTGAGCATGAAGAAGCCTGCTGGGGAACCTTGGCCCAGGCAGGTGTTGACGCTGGTGGGGGGAAGAGAGGGGGAAATCAGGGGCCGGGTCCTTGGCCTGTCCCCCCTGGCCTCCGCACTTTCTGGTTGATTCCCCCTGATCCAGAGGAGGAGGAGGCACCCTTAGAATTGTCGGATCCGGCCAGCCCCGTCAATTCGGAACACCTTAAGGAGGAGAGCCGGGTAGGCCTGCTGCTGAGGGTGGCGGATTTGTGACTTGCTGTCATTGTCCAGTGGCATGTTTTTCACGTTTCCTCTGAACAGAAGAGCCCAAAGCTGAGAGAGAGGCAGGAAAAGAGACGAAAGCTGGCAGCGTTAAAGACGAAAACCGCAACAGTGGCAAGAAGGAGGAGAAGACAGAGAAGCCCCGATTCATGTTCAACATTGCCGACGGTGGCTTTACAGGTACGTTGCGGCCTGAGGGGCCTTGATGTGCCCCGGGGAGCCTGGGGCGGGAGTGGTGCAGCACAGGTAAGAGGGCAAGGGAGTGCCCCCCCCCACAAGCCACTGCTGCACGTCTGTCAGCCAAGGGAAGTCCTCTGCTCCTCTTGGGAAGTGTGTGTGTGTGTGGGGGGGGGGAAACAGGAGCCCTCTCTTGCTGATTTCTGCTTTGTGAAGGAGCGAGCCATTTCTCAAGGAGCAGTTACTCAAGAGTAGCACTTTCTGTGGCCATCTCTGCTTTCCTCTCCAGAGCTCCACACCCTGTGGCAGAACGAAGAGCGAGCTGCCATTTCCTCGGGGAAGCTGAACGAAATCTGGCATCGCCGACATGACTACTGGCTACTGGCGGGCATTGTCCTGTATCCTTGTAGCGCTCTGTGTGTGTGTGTGTGTGTGTGTGTGTGTGTGTGTGTGTGTGTGTGTGTGTGTGTGTGTGTGTGTGTGTGTGTGTGTGTGTGTGTGAGAGAGAGAGAGAGAGAGAGAGAGAGAGAGAGAGAGAGAGAGAGTGATGCCTCGTGTCTATGGAGCCTTGTGGCTCCGCAATTAAGCTGCAGTACTGCCGTCAAAGACTGCTCACGACCTGGATTCGATCTGAATTGCTTTGAAGTGTGGTACGAATGCCTGGCCCAGAAGGGAGCCTAGGAATGGGAGGAGAACCTCCGTATTCCAGCCTGTTCTGACGTAGCTGTTTCAGGTCTGGGATGAGGTGGGGAGTTGCTGGGACGTAGCACCTGCTTAATGGCCGTTCCTGGGTGTTTTCCAACATTTGTCCAGAAAGGGTTGTTGCCTTCTGCCTCCTGCCTTCTTGAACTGTATTATGTCCAGTTCAGAAACTGAAACAAGCTTCTGAAGCAGTGAAGAAATCCACTTGGGCCTGCATGCTTCCTTCTCTTCCACACAGGCCCTGTCCTGAGCAGCAAACTTGTGGCCAGGACTTCTTGGTGGCGGGAGAGAGAAGGAGAAAATAGCAAATGCATTGTTCGAATGCAAGTACACAGACCCCCAAACCCAACGGATCTTAGATCTCCAAGCAGAGGTCTCTGGGTAGGCTGCAGAGTGGCCGTGGCCTGTACGGCGTGGGCTTGTCCGTCGGTGTTTCTTGAGCCTCCCGTCTGGCTGGGCAGCTTTTGTCTCTAACCAGTGGACCTTCCTTAATGGTCCCCCACCGCCCTCCAGTCACGGCTACGCTCGCTGGCAGGACATTCAGAACGACAACCAGTTTGCCATCATCAACGAGCCTTTCAAGACCGAAGCCAACAAGGGTAACTTCTTGGAGATGAAGAACAAGTTCCTTGCCCGAAGGTTCAAGGTGCGAACAAACAGCCAGTGGAAGCGAGAGGGACTGAGAGGGGCTTGTGGTGACCCAGCCCCTCAGGCCTAGGGGAGGGTGCAAACCTTTTAAAAGTAAAGTCTGAACAGGGCAGCCGAGAACTGCCGGCCGGTTCTAAAGTAAATGAGGCGTAGATTGGAGGGATCCAGCTGTAGTTCCAGAGCATAGCCACTGAGATCAATGAGACTTAAGGAAACTGCCATGACTTGTTGGATTGATTTCAGTGGGTTGACTTCTGAATGCAGTCGTGCTGAATTTCAGCTGCTTTGGGGTTTATGCAGCTATAGAAATAGGAACATTTCTGATCCATAATAAAAATATTTCAAAGTAAAAAAATATGGCACACACACACACACGTACAGTACACCTTCGGCCAGAAGTGCTATCAGAGCAGGTTGATACAGGTTCCTGGGAATAAGACGGACGCTGCCTTCAGGTTTTTCACTCTTAAAAAGACACAGTAACAAAAGCCGTAAGGGATTGTGATGCGGAAGCAGAATGAAACCCCTCAGACATGGTTTGTCACAGTTCAAGGCTGTCACCGACTGCGACACCTGCTGTCAAGCAATGGGTCGTTGTGGGTATTCTTTCATAAAGGTGGAAGAGAGTTTGACGGGAAGAGGCAGTAATGGCTCCTCTTTCAGCCAAACTGGTGGAGTTGACATTTCCTTCTTTCTCGCCTCCGTCGACCAGTCCTGGTAGAACGGCTGCTGGGGGGCAGCTGGGGGAGGAAGGAAGGCATGACAAACAGGCTTCTTCGCAGGGCTAGTGGCGGCCCACCTCCCTTTTCTGCTGCCACTGTAGTCTTCCAGATGTGCCTACATCCAGGTTCAACTGAGCATTTGGCAGTGGAGTGCAAACAGCAGCCAGCACCCTGGGAATCAAAAGTATCAAATTGGCTCTTGTGGTTCTGATTAAACCAATGGTTCTCAAACGGTGGGTCCCCAGATGTTCCTGGACTGCAACTCCCAGAAATCCTGGCCAGCTCAGCTAGTGATGAAGACTTCTGGAGGCTGCAGTCCAGGAACATCTGGGGACCCACAGGTTGAGAATTAATTGTACCCTCCTAGGGAACAGCCTAGCTGCCTAGATGCCCTAAGCGTATCCGATCTCGCCTGATTTTGGAAGCTAAGCAGGGTCAGGCCTGGTTAATACTTGGATGGGAGACCACCAGGGAATACCAGGTGCTGTAGGCGCCTGGAGTAGGAACTGGCAAGCCACTCCAGTATTCCTGCCAAGAAAACTCCATGGACATGGAGTCACGAAGAGTCGGTCACGACTGTAACGACACAACACACACAGGGAACAGCCTAGATGCCCTAATTACATCCAGGCTCACCTGACTTTGGAAGCTACGCAGGGTCAGCCGTGGTTAGTACTTGGATGGGAGACCACCAGCGAATACCAGGCGTTGCAGGCACCTGGAATAGGAGCTGCGTTCCATTGGTGCTTTGGTAACATTCCTGCTTAGGGACCCCTTGTGGCTTAGAAGAATTTGTAAGCCTCTCTACAGGATTCGGTTAACTAATGGTACAGAGGCCGCCCTCCCTGGCTCCAAGGGTTACTCAAGACGTGTCATGTCCAGGTTTCCTTGCAAGAGCGGGAGGGCATGTTACGGCAAGCAGCGACTTCCAAGGCGCCCACGTTCCTCTGGTGGTGTCTCTCCTTCCCTCCCCTGCAGCTCTTGGAGCAGGCGCTCGTGATTGAGGAGCAGCTGCGGCGGGCCGCCTACCTGAACATGACTCAGGACCCCAGCCACCCCGCCATGGCCCTCAACACCCGCTTTGCCGAGGTGGAGTGTCTGGCCGAGAGCCACCAGCACTTGTCCAAGGAATCTCTGGCGGGCAACAAGCCTGCCAACGCCGTCCTGCACAAGGGTAAGAGGCGGGCGGGTAGGCGGGCCCGGAGAGGACAGTCCACGTGACCCCCCCTGCACCCCCCTACCCTACCCCATCCTGCCCCACGTGCGCCGCCGTGCTGTCTGTCTCCTTCTGTACCACACACTGAACCCATTAAAGTGCGGTTGTGATCAGCAAAGCCGCTGTGTGCCGTTGTCTCCTTGATCCTGCTCTGTGTATTTCTGGTGCATCTGGTGCTGTGATCTCTCTGTGGCAGGTCCCACAAGTTTCTTCAGAGCATCTGCTGACAACAGATCTTTTGTGTGTCCACAATCCTCCAAGGCCCCCCTCTTTTTCTTTTTTTTTTGAACCTTCCAAAGGTTCTCCCTCTCCTGCTCAAGCATGCTGGTTGAGTGTTTTCCTGAGTTTCCAACTTGGGTGTCAAGATCGCGAAGACGGCCGATGATGGCCTTTTCCAATAGACCCCGCAGAACGTTCTCCGAGTTATAACTGGCGCGCATCTGAGATCTCTGGCAGTTTTAGTATCTTTTCCTTGATTTCTCTACCAAGTAGGATGTAAAGTACCACCAGTTCACGTCTGTCCCCATCCAAGCGTCATGTGAACACCGCTTACGTATTTCACTACCTGCATTATCTCTGGCGCCTTTCTCAAGTGTCCCCGGTCTGTTTCCCTGTGAGTTTCTTTGGTGCGCCACCGCCTCACAAACATCGTCTGAGTACTCTATCTTGTGTCGAGTCTTCCATAAGTATTCTCGGTGCCTTCATTCCATTCACTCAGGATTAATTACCCTAGAATTTCTAGTGCTCTGGGACCATCTGGGACGTTTACTTTTCCGTCTTGCGTTTGCGGGTGGACAGTAAGGGCTGGTAAGTTGGTGGGATGTCGTCTTCTGCACAGAGAGTAGGTTGGGACACCGGCTAGGCACAGCTGGAGCTCCTTTGGAGATGTCTCCGGAAGAAAGGGGCTAGGGAGTTGGTGCCTTAATGACCTTTCACGGTAGGTAGGTTTGGCACACGGGTTGTGGGTGCCAAGACACCGGTTGACATGCGCTTCCCCCACCATGACGGTTTTCGGTCTCTTTCTCCTTCTGTCTTTTCCTTTCTTTTTCTCTCTCTCTCCTGCCGGCCTGCCAGTGCTGAACCAGCTGGAGGAGCTTCTCAGTGACATGAAAGCGGACGTGACGCGCCTGCCGGCCACCCTGTCCCGCATCCCTCCGATTGCGGCCCGCCTCCAGATGTCTGAACGTAGCATTCTCAGCCGCTTGGCCAGCAAAGGGAATGAGACCCAGACGGTCCCGGTAAACACTTGCCTTCCTGTTCTCCACTTGTCTTCTCCCTGACAGGCTTCCAGGAGACCAGCAGCGTAGGCGAAGGGGGGGGGCAGGCATATCTGGTGGACCCTAAAACTGGCTTGCTTCTGTTCTTGTAAATCACAGAATCACCTGCCCTAAAAACAACCTCCCACCAGCCCAAGGCAGGATCACCAGTGGTGAGAGGTCCTAGGAGCTTTTTTTTTTTGGGGGGGGGGGTGAGAAGTCAATGTCTGATGGCAGCAAAGCATAAATAGAATAAGACGAATGAGTAATGAAAATGGTTCCATTCCTGAAAAGGCACGCCCCACAGGGCAGGGGTCTCTTCCTTGTGTGTATGGCAAACAAGTCCCCCTGTGCACATTTTGTCACAATTGGAACAAAAACAGTGGGTGTGCAGGGGGGAGGAGCGTTGGGTGGGGTGGAGACCAGAGGTGCACATCTTAGAGGGAACCCCCTTGCTCATCCATGCAAGGCAAGGTGGAATTGCCCCTGGAGAAGGCAAGAAAGAGCCCAGAGCCTATAGGACGTTATCCACCAGCCCACTGGGTCCCCATCTTGGTCAGGGAGGAGGAGGGTTTTCCTCTCTGGCTTTGTGGAAAACAGGAGGGCTGAAGGAGGCGGGTGGGGCCCACTGGCCTTGGCCAGAAGAGTCACTTAAGCTGCAATGAATCCCTCGTCCCCTGAGACTACTCAGTTAATGGATACAAACCTTCCATAACAAGAGGTCTTGTTAACCATTCAGCTTTTGCCACTGTGGTGGTGTTTCTCCCCCCCCCCCCAACCATGCGTTTGGGACTCAATTGCCCCCCTTCTCACTCCCCTCTCCCTTCCCCAACTTGCAGGCCTTCCCCCCTGGCCCCTACGCCACTCCTCCGACCTTCGGAGCCTCCTTCGGTGCCACACCGGGCGGGACGTTGCCCACCATGGGCGCCAACTACAGCCAAATGCCCACTGGCTCCTTCATCACAGGTGAGTTGCAGGCCAAGCAGGGCAGGGCCAGGCAAAGACGCGTTGGATGAGCGGCCGTGGGTGTCAGCTAACAGCACCTGCTAGCAGAGCGTGGAGGGCTTAGCAAACTACACAGGAAACGACGGACCTCGTCTGGTTCCGGAAGCTACAAGGGCTTGGTCTGTTTAGTGCTTAAAGATGGGAGGGCCACCTGGGAGGGCTAGGAGAGGATCCACGGCTGCTGGTCAGAGATGACCACATTCGGCCAGGTAAACCTAAGTTCTACCTCCAGGCAAGGCAGCTTCCTACATCCCTAACTCTGCAAGGATCAGAGGCCTGATTTACTCTCCTGTGTGTGTGTTTTCGGTGGGAGCTAACTCAAGAGCGCAGAGATATCAAAGGACCCTTACCCTTAAAAATGCCAGCTGTGCTTACCACAAACTAGATTTGCGAAAAGTTCACAAATCTGTCTAATGTTGGAAATGTAAGAAATACTGGGTTAAAATACATAGATGTCTTAAAAGAAGTAACTAAACTGAATATAGAATTTAAATGAGAGATGTTTTTATTAGGTATCATGCCAGAAAATATCAATATACAAGATTGATATACTATATTACATATTCTGACTGCAGACAGAATAGTATGGGTCCAAATGTAGAAATATGAAAATACACCTAAGGCAGAAACATACAAAAAAATTTAGACTGTGGTGAGATGGACAGAATGATAATGAGAATTAAAGAAAAAGAGGATTCTGAATATTATTTGACATGTCATAGATTTTATGACTGGTTTGAGAGAAGAAATAGTGCATTAGGTGGAGTCGAGACATGATGTAACACCCAGACAATATGAGGAATGTCCAACTCACCGTCCCACTTCCCGCCAACCCTGTTGCTTTTTCTCTTCCCGCTGGCGGGTCTGCAGCCAACGGTCCACCTGTGATTGTGAAGAAGGAAAAGGAAGGCGAGAACCTGGAGAGGAAAGAGGCCAAGAGCGGAGAGGTGATCTGCATCGATGACTGAGTGGAGCCACTGAGGCCGGCTGGCCCACACGGTCACTCACGGACAGGTTCCTGCCTGGCAGAAGGGATGCCCCCTGCCACCAACACCCCTCCAGCTCGTGTTTTTTTTTTTTTAAATTTCCAGATCACGTCGATGGCTTTGCCTTGGGTTGGAGTGGGAAGTGTGGGTGTATGTATTGGGAGGTGGGGGAGCTGCCTAAGCCCCTCTTTTGTTTGATTTCTTTGGTGTTCCCACGTCCCTCCCTTTCCCCTCCTGGGGAGCAAGGAGGAGGAGGAGGCCGCGGTGGTAGCTGGTTTAGAACACAGAGCTGTTTGAAGGAGCCAGGATGCACACCCTGGTTCTGTTGCTAGCCTGGGCATTTTGTTGGCCCGGAAGAGGGATGGAACGAGTTTCCTGGGCTCCATCTTTGGGGTGCCCTACATGTGACAGGGCATGGGGCGACCCGGATTGTGCCAGGTTCCCTGCCCCCGCAGCAGTGCTGAGTCATTCGGAAGCAGCACTGCCAAGTGACTCTATAAATATGAATATATATATAATGTATACACACTCATCTTGTATGTTTACCCCCCCCTTTCCACTTGTGCTTGAACCCCCACTGGGGCAATAATGGGGCAGATGGGGGTGGGGTGGGGAAAAGACACACTCCTGAGCCATGTTCTGGTCTGAAACTGAGCAAGGAGGAAAAGCTGTTCCCATCCCGTACCTGGGAATTGGGGCCAAGGGGAGGGAACTCCACTGGACACATTTCCCTTCCCAGGGGAAGGTCCCCAGGTGTGTCAGGGTGGGTAGGATCAGGGGGGGGGGGGCTGCCGCTTCCCCTCCCTCCTACCCCTATGCCTGGAAACAAGTTTACTTGAGGGGTGGGGAAGAGGCGGCAGTAGGTACCTGCTGCACTCCTGGTTTTTGTTGCTGAATCTTAAGTCACTTGTTTAAACCTTGCAGAATAAAGGCAGAATCCTTGGCTACATAAACCTGGATGTGTTTTGCCTCCTTTTGTTGTTGTTGTTGTTGGTGTGTGTGTGTGTGTGTGTGTGTGTGTGTGTGTGTGTGTGTGTGTGTGTGTGTGTGTGTGTGTGTGTGTGTACACGTACACATAATGGGGGGGGGGCTTTCCAGGTAAGGCTGTTAAGATTCCAGTTACTCTGCCTCCAGCATTGATGTTTATGGGGATCCAGACAGGGTTTCCTCCCATAATCATCTCCATTTTCTTCACTGTCTTATTTTTTTAAGCAGAAATAAAATGGTATATTGCCTGAAAACACAGAAAAGGTGACCGGCTGCAGAGGGTGGACCTTGTGCGCTGCAAAGCAGAGGTGCCTGGACGGAGTGATACCCTGCTTGCTCTCTTGGCTGCTTTGAGGCACAGCCAGTGGAAACCCAGAACAACCTCAAGGTGCCAGCAGAGGTCAGCCTAACCCTTTGCGAACAGTTCCTTCAAGAAACCATCCAGGCCTGTCTTCCAAGTAGGGGATATGTTTCCGCCTCTGCCAAAGGATGGTCTAGTCACCTCCCCAAGGAGAGGTCATACAGGAAGAACCTGAAGCTCTCTTCTAGACTCATGACCCTGTCGCCCTTTCCCCCTATCCAAGGAAACTTCTCTCTTGCCAGCTGTTAAACCTCAAGGAAGGAAATATTCAAAGTAACTTCTACTCCAGGCATGTCCAAACTTCGGCCCTCCAGATGTTTTGGACCCCCCCCTCCCCCCAACTCCCAGAATTCAAATCCTGTATTGCCAAGGACAAAGGACCGTGGGAGTTGTGGTCCAAAGCATCTGGAGGGCCTGCGTTTGGACAACACTGTCCTACTCCTTTTCTTGCTCGCTTCCTACCAGAGGTCAGAGTTCATGCTAGCCTTTCACACTTCTCTCCCAGGTCCCTTGGCCCAGCTCTTCTCTACCTTGCACTGATAGTCCCATTTTTGTTATTGTTGTTTTTGGCCTTTTAGCCATCCAAAGAGCACTCTCTCATAGCTCATCTCAATTTCTCCTACGCCGGGCTAAACATACATGCCCGATTATCCTTTGTGAAAAGACCCCCCCCCCGCCCCAACTCATCCTCTGGGATCCTTGCTAGTGTGGTAATAGTTAAAGCAATTCCTTGACGCTCTTATGTGGGAGAGAACTACAGTTCTTGTGACCTCTGTGAAGCACACATAGGGGTGTTCATCGAGTACACGTGTGCCATTTTGGAACACTCTAGAGTTCACAGACAAAATGCCGTTAGTCTCCTCCTCTTCCCAATGTGCATGTACTGGCGAGCAAACCCCCAGGCCTCTTGATTCCTTTTAGGTGCAGCCCCGGTAGCATCTCGAGAATGTTCTTTTTCCCCTTTGCTTTGGTAGGCTCACTACTCAAATTCAAACAGGGCTGTGGAGTCGGAGTAAATTTTGGGTACCCGGAGTCGGAGTCGGCAAACAATGCACCGACTCAGACTCCTACTAAATTTAGATTGGAATTTTTTAAAAAAGCAAGTTTAAATGCCCCAAGTCACAAAAAAGTTATAATTAATGACTTCTCTACTGCAATAATAAAGACCAATGCATGCAGTGCCTCACGTAACCGCAAAACGAACACGTTAAGTGACCGTGAAGAAGCATGCTTTTTATACTTTCCATAGTGTTGTGTTCTGCTGTTACGCAGCGCCCATGGGTAACCTAGCCTCTCGCTGATAAGGGATTAAGTAAATATGTTTTTTGCAGCGCTAGAGACACTTGTATAAGTGAAGGGAATGGAGGGTAAATAGTTCAAATCTGAAGCTGTAAACCATTGGAAAAACTGCTGTCATTCAGCTAAGGCTATAAAAACTTGTAAACTCCGATTGTTAGCTTAAACTTTAAACATGACTATGAGATTCTACTAGGGAAATCATGTTTTATAAATACATTCGCTTATTAATACAGAGGAGTCGGAGTCGGAACATTTATCTAACGACTCCACAGCCCTGAATTCAAAGGCTGCCTTATCAGCCTCAAGGAAAATTCCAACGTGCTCTTCAGAACATGACTCCTTGGGCACCAGGCGGTTTAGTCACATCCCTCCACTTGTTTCAAATTTCTGCAAACAGCTGGCCTTGCTGCGTTATACTGCATGCTCGGGGCCAGGGTGGACAGAACCCTTGTGAATCATCCAAATGACACCCACAATCCATTAAAAGCAACACCTGTCGCAAGACACCGGCAGGTGGCAAGTCCAGAGTGGTGATTAAACAGGATATGAGTGATGAAGAGCGGCAACCTTTTTGTCTTGGGACAGTCACGCTTGGAAAGGCTCTGGGATAAACAGGAGACTGGATTGAGACAGAGTCAACAAGATGGAGAAATCAAAAATTGCAGGAAGAGACATTTTGCGTCCATCACACAAAGGAAATGCCTCTGTACTCAATGATGGGGAAACGGCTGACTAGCCAGATGCCTCCAACAATAGGAATCAGGCCTGTCCATCACGTCATCACAAATTCCTTTCCCATCCGGAGTCCTGAGGAGGCCACCACTTCTAAGACCCAAAGGACAGACAACATTCTTCCTCATCTTTTCTGCAAAATAACTTACAATGGCTGAAATCCTGTTGTTGTACGTTACACCGTGTAAGTCTGATGAAATCAGCTGGGAGGCTGTTTTTTTAAAAGAAAAACTTCCTATTTTTCTCCCAGATACTTGCAGTTCCTATGTAATCCCTTTCCTCCTCAGGTAAGCATGGGCTCTGCAGGATCTGAAGAGAAAATCTTGAGCTACTGAATTTAACCAGTAAAGTTTATCCCTGCTACAGCAATTCTGGGAGAGGAATTCAAGACTTCCTCCCCCTGTCCTACAGCTCCCACAGGCTCCGGAGGATGAAGGGGATTTGCACAGGAGTTGTGGGGGCCTTGGGACAGGGACAGGAATTTTAACTTGCAGGAAGACAGACTCAGTTAATGTTTCCTTATCATGGAAGCCAAAATTATTTAAAGAGGACCCCAAGCAGCTGCAGGCAACTAGCAATTCTAAGTAGATGAAGGAATTAGTGGTGTGGAGAGATATGGGGCAATTACTCAGTCACTCCACATGGCTTCTATAGGGCTGTGAAGAGAAGCGAAAGCTCTTTTACCACAACCAGGCAATTGGCTGCCTTGAGAGGGGGCAACTCATCCCTTTATTTTATTTTTAAACTAGCCTTAACTGACTTAAGCAACCAGGATCTTCCATTTCCACAAAGGCCACAGAAAAGCAATGTTCTGATCCAGAGACAGAGACAGGTTGCCAGCACATAGCATTCTGTACTCCTTTCACATATATATGCTGAGAACCATAAGGGTCTTTCCCGCCTATTAAGAAACAATCACATTCTTTTGTATTTGAAATGTTGAAGTTTTTTTTAATTAAAATTAAATAAATTGCAATTACCAAAATGTGAAACAGAAATCATAAATAAAAAAATAATGAACGTCAAAAACATTTCACATAAACGCTTCTTGGAAAAGCAAACAACCAGCACTTAAGTTTTCTGAGAAGGAAACCATTACCAAATTAGATCTGATTGTCTCTTCTGATACATCTGTACACACATGTGGACTTGCTTGCACAAGAACATGTCTTGCAGATTGACAGACATGCAGGTGAGAAGTGTGTTTGTTAGGAAAAGGCAGGAGCAAAACCCACTTTTTGTCACCCAAGGATTAAGAATTAGCATAGGAAATTAAAGGACAGCTGTCTGTATCTTGACAGATGGATCCCACAAGATACCTCATCCCAGACCCCTCCAGCCAGAAAACAAGGTCTGTTTTGCTGTTCCCTAATGTTCACGCCTGAGCTAGAATTGGAAATGTTTTATTAATTCAATCATTCCTTGAGCTTCCCTGGTAAAAAGTATCCAACAATCCACAGCACCAGTATAACTTTACATGCCTTGAAGCTATAGTATGTGTTTATATGCAGACATAAAAAATAACATCTCTTCAAAGCTTGAACAACGAAGACAGAATATATAAGGGTTCTCTGGCACCTCTAATACCTTCCCTCCCACCAACGAAAGAAGACGTGTCCAGTTTGAAGTTCTGTAAAAACATTTACTTGATACCTTTAAAAACCCATCCACTCAGCCTTGAACCCCAAGTACAGCTTGTTAGCTATGATCTCAGACTCACCCACACGATTTCTGTCAAAAGGAGCATGGAGGAATACTCTCAGAAAGCTGTCTTAAAAACTGCACGCCCACCCTTCCATTTTCAGGAGGACAAAGAGGTAATGGAGAAGTTTAAAATACCAGGGGCGGGTGGATCAGATGTGATACAACACACAGGCAAGACATAAATACAACTGGAATTGTACTGTACCACATACTACTGAATTAGACTGGAAAAAATGGCATCTGGCATCCCATATGACTGGACATGCCGTGTTGTACGCACTTCATCTCCTATTATTTCAAATGACAAGAGACGCCTTGGACCACAGGATTTAAAAAAAAATTGTCCTCTCGCTTTTTCTGCATCATGAATCTCCAACAGTCTCTGTGGGAACAGCAACTTCCTGAAGGATTCTCTTTATGTGAAAACCAGCTTCCACTGCATCTATGCCCATCGCCCTCCGCGCATTACAGCCAAGGAATGAACATCCCTCGCGATGCCAAGGGCTGGCGACACCGACACTTCTACGAGGCAAGTTGGCCATGTGCTCGCCCAATGCAGCTGGTCCTGAATGTTTTGTCGGCTCCAGCCAACTTGTCCTCATCAGATGATGTAGCAGGTCATCAGCGCCAAGTCCTTCATTTCAGAACCGTAGGCTGTGCAGGAGAGAGAATAGCCACCGAGGTAAACAAAACAAAAAGGGTGACCTTGTTTTACACTCATAAATGCCTGAAATACTGGACTAATTCCTACTTCTTCTGACGGCACAAGCCCCATTCTTTTATAGATTCTCATTCTCGCTGGAACCAGACATTAAAGTCAAAATGTGCTTCATGTAAATGAATGTGTGCCAGAAAAACCTCCCCTCCCATGGAAGCAAGCCAAAAATTTAATTGGTGCACAATAACCATGCCTGCCTGACTCCATTCATGCATCCAAAGACTCATGAGGCTGCCAATTCCAAAAGCAATGGATAGCTGTGTCTTTCTGCTTCAGCCAATTGGGATTTTTAAAATTTAATTGCTACCCTGTTTTTCTTCTCCCTCCAAGCTAGTGAGGTGGCTTACATATATAATAATAATAAAGTACAGTATAAGTAAAATAATTTAAAATGGAGAGCAAAGGACAAAGACAGCCCAGCCTCCTTTCATGTGGGAGGGAGTTCCATAGCCTCAACCAGCTATCAAAGGCCCTTGCTCCTGCCTACAGCAAGCACAGCTCTGACAACGGCAAGGCCAAGAGAGAAAGGCTTCCACTGAATATCTTAAAACCTCATACGGAGAGACTGATCCCGCAGGCAGTCAAGATCCAAGCATTCAGGGCTTTATAGATAAAAAACAGCACCTTCATCTCTACCCGGAAACTGAATGATATACAGTCACTAGGTATTTCATTACTCCCTCTGGAGCAAAGTAGTTTTATGCTATATTTCTTCTTTCAATATTTTTAAGTCCAAGAAAGAACCGGTGAGGTGGAGAACCCCTACTAAGAACAACGGAATACCAACATCTCTGCAGGCAAAAACATCAGATAATGCTTGCTCCAACTCGATGGCCTTGCCCTCATTCCAACATAATTTTAAGTGCACTTTACTTCATGGCAAGAAATGTTTGTGAGGCACTGCAGTAAAAGGGCAGGATATTAAATAAAAACCCCTTCTGATAAAAACATGCCCCGGTAAGATAACAAAAACACATAGACTGATGTACTGCACTGATAAGCATGACCTGTATATTTATTGCTTTGTTGACACCAACGATTCCCGAAACATTTACACATCTGTTATTATGTGTCATCTGGTGAGAACCAACTGACAGTAGCCCTGATATTTCAGGAGCGGCTTTACCAGTTCCACACCATCCATGGCTGAGCAGGGATTTGACCCCAGGGCTCCTGAGTCCTAGTCTGTCACTCTACCCATTGTACCACAGTGGGTCCTTTAACCACATGTGGAGACAGCCGCCAAACAAAGGCCACCTGAGGAGCTGGCTCTCTCTGGTTACTCGTTTGTTTCGCTTCTTCTCCAGAGGTAGATAATTAACACAGTGAGAAGGAAACCAGGGCACACATCTGCCCCTAATCTCCACCCCCTTAATCCACACTGGAAATGATAATTTTAGTAAGCAAATGCCTCAATATTAAAGAAACCCTTAACCAATTAATTTAAATTCAGCAGCAATTTGCCAACGTGGGCACATAAGGATTAATAAAGCCCAAGCAGTTTGGAAATATTTGACTTAGTTTGGACTACAACTCCCAAAATCCAGTCAGCATTCTCTAGTCCAAAAAATATTGCTTCCAAGTCCTGCCCAAACTGCACTGCTCTCCTTATCCTTTCTTCAGGAAGCCCACCTTTTAATTTAGGAGCTTTCAGAGAATGATTAGTTTTATGTCAAACTAGGAAAACCCCAGGGTACATCATAACAGAAAGAAGTAACAGCCAATACTTTTGTCCCCCACCACCACATCGCTGTGCCCCTCTCAAATGAGCCAATGGCAACGGAAGCAGCCCCCGTCCATGGTGGCAACCCTAAACCCTTCCAACCTCCCAAAGGGGCCACATGGAAAGTCTTTCCCAAACTCGGCTGCCAGCACCTGGAAGAGTTGTCTTCCTTCACTACAAATGCAAGAGC
This sequence comes from Phrynocephalus guinanensis, assembly GCA_037367245.1. Taxonomy (NCBI): domain Eukaryota; kingdom Metazoa; phylum Chordata; class Lepidosauria; order Squamata; family Agamidae; genus Phrynocephalus; species Phrynocephalus guinanensis. The sequence goes on from CM074743.1 coordinate 3,339,093, forward strand.
TGGCAATACCTTTACAGACTGCTTAAAAAAATCATTCCATTTGCCTAAGGTCAGTAGCTTGAAACTGCAGGTTTCTATTTAGGTGGGGAAGAGAGCAAACAAACAAAAAAAACCCTCTAATCTGGGAACTGGTGTGAAAATGAATTAAACCTGTCACTATGTTTAACTAGTAGGTTAAATTAATATTACAGTAGGAAATCCTCCCCCATCTGAGAGATCAGTAGTTGGCAATTCACTTATCCGCTGGCTCAAAATTCTAAATAAAAGTCAAGGAAACACCTATTTATATAGCCCATGTGTTTATCATCAAAGGGCTGGGGGGTTGGCAGAGATCCCCTGTGGACTAAGAGCTCCTACCCTCCTTAGAGCCTCCAGTCCTGCTCAGCTAATGTTGAAAACATAGCTTAAATCTCCAACAAGCTTACTTTTGCAGCATTACCCCTGCTTTCCAACTCTCAACAGCATTTTTCCCTTTTATTTTTCTTAGCTTTAGTATTATTGCCCTTTTAATGACGCAAAATGCCTCTTCACACTCATTTATCTAAATGGCAACTATTTAAAATGTTGACAAGATTGCCAGCTCCTTGTCACCAACTTTATATAATCTTTCAATGTTGTAAGAAGCCTTGGGTCCTTTCCCACTAGAAAGGCCGGGTCAAAACATTTTAGATAGAGGTAAGAAAAAAGGGATAGATAAGAAAATGGGCGGATAGCTGGATGTATAGAAAATAAAGGAGGGATAGATAACCTATTTATTTACAGTGGTGCCTCTTAAAACAAATTTAATATGTTCTAGGAGACAATTTGTTTTAAGAAAAATTTGTCTTACAAAACGCGATTTCCTATAGGAATGCATTGGAAAATGGATTAATCCATTCTGGAGCTATGGGTTGCTTTGTTTTACAAAATGTGATTTCCCATAGGAATGGATTGGGGATGGATTAATCCATTCTGGAGGCTAGAATACAAACAAACATGCAGAACAGTTTTTTTCTCTTGTGAAGCATCCCATGGGGAATTTTTTGTCATGCGAAGCATGCCTATTCCTGGATTTTTTTCCTTCCTACAAGTTGTCTTACGGGGCATTTGTCTTAAAGAGTTACCACTGTACTTTAGAGTATTTTTACCCTGCCTTTCTCCTTGGAAAAGGACCCAAGGCGGCTTACAGTAAGGAGGAACAACATAGCGTCCAGTAAAATTAAGACACATTCAAGTTGAAGAACAGGGAATTGGCATCTTACAAGGCAACATTAAAGCTGAGAGAAAAGGCAAGCAAATCACTACTAGTGTCTTGGCAGATCCCGCCCTCCCCGACCCAAATGGCCACGCGGCCGAGTTCTGGCCTGGACTACAAAGCCCATCACTGCGGAACGGCCTATGACACCACCCCTCCCCAATCTGAGTTGGCCTATACAGTAGGACCCCCGTACCCACTGGTTCAGTTATCCACGGTTAGCAGAGCAAAAAAGCAATTCCTTAATTTTTCCTTCTCTCTTCCTCTTTTGCCGCCTGTGTCATCTTTGTGGAGGGTATTGTCCCTCCTTATTTTATTGCTATTCTTGCTGCTTGTTTTCCTTTCTGTTGTTTTATTTTAACTGCAACCTGCCCAGAGTTCCATCGTCCGGACGATGGGCGGTATATAAATGTAATAAATAAATAAATAATTCAGCAACTGCAAAGCAAAATACTGTCGCACAACAGCAGGCGTAAAGAAAGCTACTGTCACCAAACAGCACTTTGTGGGGGGGGGGGAGAGAGATTTTGCTGTTCTCTCTTATCCACGGGCTCCTACTGTATAACCCAGGCAGGCCCAAACTTCGGCCCTGCAGATGTTTTGGACCACAACTCCCAGAATTCCAAAAGAAGACTGAGAGGGGATATGATAGCTATGTTTAAATATTTGAAAGGATGTCCTATTGAAGAGGGAACAGGTTTGTTTTCCATGGCTTCAGAGACTAGGACTCAGGGCAATGGTTTCAAACTACAGGAAAAGAGATTCCATTTGAACATTAGGAAGAACTTCATGACAGTTAGAGCTGTCTGGCAGTGGAATAAGATGCTGCCCCAAAGGAGGGTGGCGGAGTCTCCTTCTTTGGAAGTTTTTAAGCAGAGGCTGGATGGTCATCTGTCAGAAATACTGTGATGGGGGTTCCTGCATGACAGGGGGTTGGACTGGATGGCCCTGGAGGTCTCTTCCAACTCTGTGATTCTATGACTGTGGGAGTTGTGGTGCAAAACAAATGCAGGGCCGAAGTTTGGGCCTGCCTGGTATAAACCCCTGCTTCCCCTCCATCTCCCACCCCCATCATTCCACCCCCACCACCACCGCCAGCCGGCCGGACGTACAGGGAGAAGGAAGGGAGGGCGAGGGCGACGACGGGCCACTCACGGTTGATCAGCGGCGGCGGCGGCCTCCTCCGGGGGGGCAGGGAGCGGCTCCGGCCACGACCCCTCCGGCCGCCCCGAGCCTGCGCCTGGCGACCCCCCCCGCCTCCTCCTCCTCCGCCCTTGAGGAGCCTCTTGAGGGCCCGCCAGAGCCGCCCCGGACCGGCGTCGTCGTCGCCTTCCTCGCCTTCTTCTTCCTCGGGCGGGCCCTGAGGAGGAGGAGGAGGAAGAGGCGGCGGCAGCTCCGGGGCTTCCCTTCGGCGGCCTCGCCCCCTCCTCCCTTCCTCCTCTTCCTCCAGGCGGGCGACGCGGTGCCAGAGCTCGGCGTCGATGGGCGGCAGGACGAGCCGCCTCCTCCTCCTTCCCGCGCCGCTCCCGCGCCACCGCACGCCGGCCACGAGGAGGTTGGCGCGCTCGCGCAGCGACGTCACGGCGCGGCAGTAAGGGCACGTGACCTCCTCCCACCAGCCCTCGCGGGCCAGCCGGCACACGCAGGCGCTGCAGATCACGTGGCGGCAGCGGGAGGGCTTCCAGGAGCCGCGCGCGCCCCCGAGGCGCCGGGGCGCGCGCCCGCAGCGGTCGTAAGGCAGGCAGCAGATGCCGCACTCCAGCTCGTCGTTGTCGTCGTCGTCGTCGCCGCCCTCGTCCCGTTGCGGGGGGGGCGCCTCCGAGGCCACGCCCACCCGGCGCTCCTCCTCCAACCGCATCGCCGCGGAATAAGAAGCCGTCGCGGCCGCGCTCCCGGTATATATAGCCACGAGGGGGGCCGCGTGTGGATGCGCTTGGCCCCGCCCCTCGCCTCTCAGCCAATGCAGAGCGAGAGGGGGCGGGGCGGCGGTAGCGGCTCGCGACCAACGGGTCACGCCTCCCTCGCTTCTTTTAAATTGGGAGAAAAGGCGGGAAAAGGTGGGGGGGGGGGGGAGCCAAGAGGGCCTCCCCGAGGAGTGCGGTGACGTAATGCGTCGTATTTGTAACCGTTTCCTGCCTGGCAGAAATTAAAAGGGTAGCGTTCAGGGGGGAAAGCTCGGCTTCTCCTGTTGAATGTTTGCCTGTACTATTATTATTTTTTTAAATTGGTCCTCAGGGACCATGATTTTAATTTAGTCCCAGGAAAATTTGCATGATTTTAAATATTATAGTACCTCTTCATTTATGTTGATTTGAACAGATCAGAGAGGGTCTTGTTTTTAATTAGATATTGTTTTTTTAAAAAGCCAATAGCAACTGTCAAGAATTTCCACAGATGAAACCCTATTCATTACTGGCTGCTGACCAGTGGAGATAGCTAAAGATATATACTTTAACTATATGTTATACCAAATTTAATATATTCCTTTGTTACTTGTCATGTTATCCAATGTTGTAAACCACCCAGAGTACCCGTATTTATTTGTTTTATTTATTTATTTATTTATTGCATTTATACCCTGCCCATCTTCCCGTTGGGGTGGTATAAAAGTCAAACAAATAAATAAGGAAATCCTCAGTGGGAAATTCTCTCTCCCTCTCTGGCTCCAACCTAACACTCCCTGGCAGTGAGGTTAGCCTGGATGAAAGGGGAATCCTTTTTGGAGGCATCCCGAGATTCCTAGGGGGAGACTTACTTATTTTATTTTGCTTAGAATATTTTACTCTGGGACCTAGAGAAAAGCCTGACCTTGTGATATTAACACTGGAGCAGGCTCGCAACGGAAGGTGGTACGTAGTTTTGAAGTGATTTCCATTCAAACATCAAAAGATCACAGTGAAAATAAACACAAGGCACCCCTTGAGTTTCTGCTTTGTTCTTGTTACACATACTCAGACTTACAGATTGCCTTTGAAATGCTATCAAGATATGGTCCGGATTTTAAGGGGTGGCGGGAGAATACAGATCAGTGTAACACCACTTTCTCTTTTGGGGGCAGGAACTAGACACAGTGCTTCTCAACCTGTGGGTCCCTAGATGTTCCTGGACTACAACTCCCAGAAATCCTGGCCATCTCAGCTAATGATGATGAAGAGTTGCCGTCCAGGAACATCTGGGGAACCACAGGTTGAGAATCACTGGAACTAAAGGATCTCATGATGGGAGAAGCTTGATTTGTTGTCCCATGCCACCTTTTCTCCAGAGAGCTCAAGGCCAGGCACACAAGCAGTGGTTTTTCCCTACTTAATCCTCATAAGAGCCCTGCGAGGTGGGTCAGGCTGAACAAGGACAGCTCTATTCCAGGGTCATCCACTGAGTTTTATGGCCAGGCGAGAGTTTGAGAACAGGTGTCTCACCACCTCCCCAACCATAGTGGCCCTCTCAGTATTGTCTTGGTGGTGTTATTATTATTACAACAAGTACCTTGAGAACCGTTATATTGACAGCCAGGTTATATATAGACCTTCAAAGCAGCAGAGCGGGTTGTGATCCAGAATTGCTGATGGAGGCCAGGCAGAAGGAATCCCACTTCCCACCTCCCAACCTATTATGCCAACTCCACTATCTGCCGATCCGTTTCTTTGCACAATTCACAGTGCTGGTTCTACCCGTAGAGCCCCAAATGGCCTGGGTCCGTGCTCTCTCAAGGACCGCATCTCCCATTATGAGCCAAATCAGGTGCTAAGATCACCAGGGGAGGCCTTTCTCTTAATCTCACCACCTTCACGGGTGCATCTGATGGGGGACAGAAGAGAAGGCCTTCTCTGTGGTGGCTCCCAGACGCTGGAACTCCTTCCCACTGGAGGCCAGGCTGGACCCCATCTTTTGCTGTCCTTCCATAGGCAGGCAAAAACCTTCCTCTTCAGACAGGCTTTCCCCTCAGTGAACTGCCTGAGGAGATTTTTTTAAACATTTGGTTGTGCCTTACATCTTTGAATTTGTTTTCAATGATGCTTCCTTGTATCGTTTTATTTTTTAGAGTGGTATTTGTTTGAATCATAGAATCATAGAGTTGGAAGAGACCTCAAGGGCCATCCAGTCCAACCCCTTGCCATGCAGGAACCCCCATCACAGTGCTCCCGACATAGGACCATCCAGCCTCTGCTTAAAAACCTCCAAAGAAGGAGACTCCACCACCCTTTGATCCCTCCTGTACTCCTATACTCCATGTTGTTGGCTTTCGATACTGTCTTTTAGTGACGAAAGCCTCCTTGGATCCATTTTTAAAGCCTAATAAGGTGGGGTAAAATATTTTAAATAAATCAATAAGGCAAGACTGCATCGTATTAAAAAGGAAGGGGGAGAGGATGCTGGAACGAGCCGACCAGGGGCCCAGTCGGTCTCTGCAGTTTGTACCGGAGTGACGTTTGAGCCTGGTGGGCGCAGGTAGCTGAGTCGAGGTTGACTCCGTCCTTCCGAGGTCAGTAAACGCAGTAGCCAGCGCACAGAGGGGGCCCAGTGTGTAGCCTACATAAATACATTTGCCCACTGCCCCGAAAGTGCTCCGAGTACTATGGGGCGGTGTATAAACATCAGGATTTTAAAGCATTGCATGTTGACTTTTTCTCCCTGTTCTCTGTCTGTCTCTCCCATCAGTGACAGAGGCACGGATGGAATTGGTGAAATGTGGTTGTAGGAAAAACCCTCGGAGGTAGCGACAAAACGTTAATCTTCTTGGCTCCTGGATACTGGGAAGTCTCTTTCTGTACCTTCCAACCTTCGTCTTGGACAAACAAATTACAGTACAGTATGGGAAAAGCAAACAAGATTTAACCACGAGGCGGCTGACGGGTTCCAGTGAAATCAAAACTAGCAAGAGAATGGAAAGTGCAGAACTGGACATTTGGTTCCCCCCCCCAAGTGTTTATGTTGCAGACACTTCCTGGTTGCTCAATATGTTGACGGAGAGGTCAAACAGACACTGTCTGTTGGGTTTTTAAGTCCACCGTTCCTGGGCGCCTAGAAAGGCACTTGCCTCAGCTTGGAATGCCCCCTGGGTCTCCATCCCAGCATGAAATACAGTAGGACCCCGGTATCCGCTGGGGAATGGTTCCAGGCCTTCCTGTGGATAATGAAAACTGTGGATAAGAAAGGACGCCTGCCCACCCACCCCCAAACTGCTGTTTCCTGACAGTAGCTTGATTTATGACTGCTGTTTTGAGATAGTAGCTTGCTTTACGGCCGCTGTTTGTGACAACAGCTTGCTTTACAGCTTGCTTTGTGGCTGCTGAACATTTTGTTTCCTCTGCCAGCTATGGATAACTGAATCAGTGGATAAAGAATCAGTGAATACAGGGGTCCTTCTGTATTGAAATGTGACCTGCTGCTACCAAGAGATAAATATGTTTCTCCCCTCAAATCGGGGCATCCATTGGTCCTTAATTTAATGGATCGCAAAGTTTTAAGAGAAAACCATATTCACTTGTATGTCTATTCTGCTTCCCTCCTCTGTGGTTCACACATTCAGGAAATCTATTGTCACAGCAACTCGCTTTCCTGTTTGAAGCCCGATCTTTTAATCCCATCTTTCTTTCATGACTTTCGGGGCTCATTCAAACTAACTGCCTTTTGGATAGAAGCATACCAGGTTTGTTATTTACGGTTTTGGAAGCCATGTGGACTGTTGGAGGTATTTGGAGAACTTGGTAGGCCGTCCATGTAGTGTAAAGCTTTTCTTGGGAACAAAACCAACAATATTGGCGATCAAATCGCGAGTTCTTTGGTCTCATCCTGGAGGCAGTTTTGGTTTGTTATGCTCGGTAGAGCGGAGCCCTAGAGCAAAAGGCAGCCTCTTAGTAAATGCTTTTAAAAGTCCTTGCTTCCCTCTGCCCACCTTGCTTCTTTCCTGTGCCTAAAGACCCATGAAATCGACTCTCTCTCACACACACACACACAGACACATTATCTTTGCACCTCTCCTTCACTTATGTAGCTTGTCTGCAACCCAAATGGCTTAAGAGGGTCTGGAGGCCCCTTTGGAAACCAACGGGATCCCCAGCGGGTTCTGGGTGCCCTCTTGTGCACCTCGTGACCAAACAGGAAGCCGTCAACCTCATACAAATTCCATTCTTGGCACCTGGGATGATGGATCAGTGACAAAGGAATGAAGCACCGGGTTATCATGAGGGAATGTGAAAGAGCCCAGACCGGCTGGCTCAGACACCTCTGGGGAGACAGTGAGCAACACTTAGGGGATCTTGTGTTCTGGGACACGGGGACTTAAGGAAATCGGAGAAGTGTGTGTGTGTGTGTGTGTGTGTGTGTGTGTGTGTGTGTGTGTGTGTGTGTGTGTGTGTGTGTGTGTGTGTGTGTGTGTGTGTGTGTGTGTGTGTGTGTGTGTGTGTGAAATTCCAACTCCTGAATTTGTCGTTAGGAACTGCAACCCGCTCTATCCAGACCGGTCTAGCAGCCAAACCAAAACATTTAAAACAAAACAAAAATTATGGAAGTTTAGCGCTCAATGTCTGTTAGAAGGGTTTCAGCCTGGTATCTGAAGGCTACTAGTGAGGGTGCCAGGCCAGTCTCTTTTGAGAGATTGTGGGGTGCAACTGAAAAGACCCTGGAGGAGAGAGGGGTGTAAATCAGAACAGGGCAGGAGCCAGCCAAGAGGGCCAGTCTCAAAAACCATGCAGAGTTGGGTGCAAGGGATACATTTAAAAAAAAAAAAGGCTGGACCATAACTTTCAGCCTCATCTTGATGGCGCAACTGAGTCGAACTGTTGACGTAAGGCAGAACCGGGGGCCCTCCCTGAGAAAATGGGTCATCATGTACCCTGCATTGATTAACCAAGTGATCGAGTTTGCATATGAGCAAAAAGCCAGTGGCGCAAAAAAGCTGAAGCCACTTCCCTTTTCTTTTGAAAAAGCCGGCTGAACCACGGAGAGGACGCGAGCCTATAAGGAGTTCTTCTGATGGCAAATGTTCTCCAACTTTTGTTGGCCGGCTGCTTCTTCTGGGAGTGTGTGTGTGGGGGTGCTGATCGGAGTTGTCCGTTTGCAAAGAATCCCCCTTATTTGCGAAAGGACTTGTTTTCGCGCCTCACGTTTCATTTAGGGAAGGTCTGGCTTCCAAACCGACTAATTGCAAGGTGCTACCTGCCTCTTCCCAAGGATCACAAAACCAGCTTGACCGCTCTTGTTGCAAGGGCTTGCTGGTCAACCTTTTATTATTTGTTTTCCCCAGGCGGGGAGGAGAGCCACGGCATACCTTCCAATGGGGAGGCCTCAGGTTCCTCTTGCATGAGGACGCTAGTAGATCTAAATGGAGAAAAGGCCACCACGGTAGATGCCTCAGTGCGTTTGAGGCGATTCTCACCGGGGTTGGGAAATCACAGCTCCCCTTAAGGTCTCGGCAGTGAAATGAGAGCTGGAGATTCTGACTTGTGGATTAAAAGGAGCAGGTAATTGATGCTTCCTCTGAAGTCCTGTAATTACAGGGCTGGCAGTTGCCCTAAGGGGCTTTGCCACGTGTTCGGATACACTCCCGTTGGCCTGCGTTTGTTGGAATCACTATGCAAGTAGGCCAAACAGTGCCTCTGAGACTCTTTTTTATTTTATTTTATTCTATTTTATTCCTTACATTTTAATCCTGCCCGTCTGGCCAAAGGACCAAAGCTTGAGGAGCAGTCTGTACCTCCGTGGCAGGGCGCATGGCCTGCACAGAGGAGGGGTTGGGCTGGACGCCCCAACATTTTCAGGTTAGGGCTGGGAGGGAGAAATTCTTACCCCAAATGCTACACAGAAAGGTGGTCCTGATTAAGCCACTGCAGCAACAACAGTAACGGTTCTGGAAACTTACAAACAAATGCAAACAAGTAAAAACACAGGAAATGTGCTGTGAAAACAGCACAGGTATTGCACAGGTATGCATGGCATGGAGATGAAATCTCTATGAGTGCAAGTGGTCCACCAGTCTTGGTTTTTTCCATCTTTTTCTTGGGGAAGGAAACAGCCTCTCTGCCTTGTTTTAAGAATGTTCTGATCGGACACAGGACACAGATGTACAATAGTAGTAGTAGTAGTAGTAGTAGTAGTAGTAGTAGTAGTAGTAGTAGTAGTAGTAGTAAAGGCATGGTCACCTCAGCTCACCCCAGAGATGCATACTACACATGCTGAATTATAAATGTGGGTCTGGCGGCAAAATGTACAAATTGTTCCAAAAGGGCAAGATGCTACTCTGCCAATTTTCTCAGAGTGATGAGGGATTATTTGCAAACCTTGGGAAAGTTTCCTCTTGTAAAAGCTCTGTTCGGTCACAGTCAGAGGGCAAGGGGACAAACACACTTGGGGGCGGATAGGCAGGATACACTCTAGGACTGGGACTCTTTGTTTACAGCTTATTAAGTAGTTCTCCTGTCTCTGTACCCCTTACAGGGCTAAAGAGCTGCATCAACAAGCTGCAAACAAGGCTACTGAACCAATTTCCTGGTCTCTGTGTGTAGCCAGTCAATTTGAACAGACCCAGGGAAATCTGAATTCCCCTATTTGGTTTGACATTTTCCCAATTATGTAAGTCACATATCTTGGCTTCCAGAGATATTTGGTGTTTGACTCTGTCTACCCTAGGGCTTCCTTGTTCATCCTCGCTGTCCATGGGATTTGTAGTCGTTGTCTCCAGCACGTTACAAATGCCACTTTTCCCAGTCTCTCAAAGTCGAAGTTTCACAACCATACAGTTATTGGAACTATCATCGAATTAACTCATCTGCATTTGTTCAGGAGGTCAATTTCTTTATTTTCTCAACTATTATTCACATTGATCTCATTGCTGTTCTTCTAAGCCCCACACATCCTCTCCTCATTGAGGACTCACATTTTTTGCCTTTCTTCTGGACCAATCAAGTAAATGTCTTTGAAGCTCCAATTAGCTAAAGATGATGTACAGGTATATTAGTTCAGTGGTTTAAAAATGTCCAGGTACACGACCTAACCAGTTAAGCCTGTGTCTGCTTTAGTCTTCTTCCGTCTGTCTCCTTTTACAGGGCAGTTCTTTAGAAGATTATTCCTGGGTGACCAGGAGGCGAAAGAAAAATGACAAGCGTGCTTGGTGGGGACACAGGAAATGACCTTCTCTGTGGCTGCTCCCAGACTGTGGAACTCCCTGCCACTGGAGGCCCGGCTGGCCCCATATTTGCTATCCTTCCCCGGGCAGGCAAAGACCTCTCTCTCCAGGCAAGCTTTCCCCTCAGTGACTGGCTACCTGGGTGTGATTCTTAGATGAACTGTTATGAATTACTGCTTGGATTGTGTTTTTGGTATTACTTATGTTTATCAATTCTCAGAATAGTATTTTTGGTCCCTTTCTAATATTTGTTTACTTATTTGTTGTACCTTTAAATGTCCTCTTTCAGCTATGGAAGCTGCCTTGGGTCCTTTTTAAGGAGAAAGGAAGGGTAAATAAATAAATAAATAAATACGTCCTGCTCAGTTCATGTATTGTTTATTTCAACATTGCAAATATCTGATTGCCCTAAATAAAACCCCCAGAGGGGGGAACCTTTAAAAGCCTGATGTTCCCTATTCCAAGATATTTCAAGCATTTAACCCCCCCCCCTCAGGTGGTCTCTGCAGGTTTAGTCCTTGAATGCAGCAAGTTAATTGCTTTTCAGAAAAAGGAAAGAAAAAAAAGGCGGGCAGACACTTAAGTGCAATGCCTCAGATGTCCTCAAGAGGGAGACCTTGGAACGAAGTTTGCTATACAGTTAAACCAAAATTAATAAAAACTAATAATAATAAAAAGCTTTGAGTCTTTTACTTGGATCTGGAACCCTAGCATGACCCACACCTGGGTGGAACCAAGTCACATTCTGCTGTAAAACGGAACACGTCCCCCCCCCCCCAAAGTGAAGGGGACATTTCTGTCTGTTTTCTCCGTCATTTCCAGGGCTGGCCTTGCATTGTGTGCGCTCCTGAGGAATGGATCCCGGGACCCTCTTAATTGTTCCCCATCTGCTTGGGGCCATCACAGAACCCACGAAAGACCCCAGGGCAGCGGGCAGGGATTAACGGGGGGGGGGGGGGGCGGGGGAGAGAATAAGACCATGAACGGCTCTGGAAAAAAAAACAAGAAGCAAAATACACGGAAGAATAACTCATAAACGCAGGACCCATTATTACAGCTTTGTTTCTAACTAATTAAGGACAGTTAATTATTATCAAATACCCATTATGTGCTTATGTTCACTATCCCTCCCTTCCCTTGCTACAACGTGCCTGCCCGTTAAAAATAAATCAATAAATTAAAAGCAGGCGTACTGTTATGGAAAGAGAGGCCAAGAGACCCTTTGGCCCCCGTTTTGTAGCTGAGCGGCACATGCCATATATTGTTATTGTTGTCTAAGCGGCCGCCGTGGGGGGGGGGGAGAGCAAAGCCCCCCCCGCCAAGTTCATCCGCCGTGGAAGTATACAGATATTTGGTTCATGCGCAAAAGCAGCCCCCTCCTGAACCACCCCATCCAAATCCCCCCACCAAAATTACGAGGCAGCAGCTGGTGGGAGAGCATGTTGTTTGGGGGGGGGCTCATCAATCCCACCGAGGAGGGGGAGCAGGAGGAGGAGGAGTCTGTTGGGACACGAGCGTGCACAGCCCCGGGCGCCGACGTGTCCCTACGCCCGGGACTCTTTTTTCGTATTGGGTTTGTTACCCAGGAGCGCGTCTATTTCCTGGACCACTTGCGGCGTCATTTGGGTGAGGACCTGCATAGGGAGAAATAGAAGACCCGTAAGAGAAGGAGAGGGGGAAAAAATCTTTCTTAGTTCTCTTAATTTGTGGAATTTGCTGCCAAGAGATTCAGTGAAAGGAAAGTGATCTGCTACCACAGCTTTGTCAATGGCTATTTCCACCCCCCTACAAATGTTAAAAAAATGTTGAGGCATCTGGACATTTCATTGTCTCTGCCCCCCTCTGGTGGCTAGTTCTGGTAAGCACACCCTGCAAAGACACAGAAATCTGTATTTCTGGGGGTGTTTAGTATTTTCAGAAATCGGATAAGCAAATCAGCTGATACTGACCACATGGAGATGGGGTACCTCTTGTACTGCGCATGGATATCATAAAATTGCCCTTTTTAACTCTCCCACAATATCCTCTTCTGAGTAGCCTCGCTGGCAAGAAGAAATCCCGGACCAAATGGGCAGGGCCGGCGCTAGGTTTTTTTTGCGCCCTAGGCGAGGGGGGGGGGGGCGGGGGATGGGGGGACGGCGATGGGCGCGGGGGCGTCGGGCGGGGGGACAGACGGCGGTGGCCAGCAGGGGGGGGCGGGGGGGCAGCAGGCTGGCCAGCGCCCCCTCTCCATTTTGGCACCCTAGGCAACTGCCTAGTTCGCCTTAATGGACGCACCAGCCCTGCAAACAGGACCATTTCTATCTTGATCCCTCTTGGGGGCAGGATCCCATGCAAGTGTACGTAAACAAAGCCAAGAATCCTGACACACACATGCGTGCATACGTACACACACACACACACACACACACACACACACACACACACACACACACACACACACACACACACACACACACACACACACACACACACACACACACACAGATCTCTTTGGCCTTCCTCACCTGAATAGAGCCCAAGTTCTCGATCAGCTGGTCGGTGCTGGAAACCCCCAACAGGACGGAGCTGACCCCTTCCGAGCGGAGACACCAGGCTTTGGGGGGGGGGTTGGAAAGGGAGGGAGGGAAAGAAAGAGGGCGTTTCAAGCAGGGGCCTTCCTTAGAGGCTATTCCTGCTACAGTCCTCCCCCCACGTGTGACAGGATGAGGGAGATGTCTCACATCTGGAGCCAGAAGACCTCATTTCAAAAGCTACCACCTGATCAATTGAGTTGCTTTTTAGCCATAACTTGACTGCTTTTAACAACTCATTTTTAAAAAAACTCCCTTGCTACCGCCCCCTCCTGGGGAGGGGGCTCCCACCGCACCAACCTGCCCTCTGACCAGGGGCTGCCCCCTACGCTGCCCCAACACCGGAGCCCATGTCCTACTCACCGATGGCCAGCTGTGCCACCGTGCACCCCAGGCGCTCCGCGATCGGGTGGAGTTCCTTCACCTTGGCCTGCTGCTTCTTCCCATCTTCACTTTGCAGCTTCTCCTTCAGCCACTGGTAGCCCTGAGCAGTTGAGGGAGGGAAGGGGGAGCGGAGGAAAACCCAAAAGAGGGCGGCCATGTCAAGGGAAGCCCTTGGTCACATCAGGGGTGGGCAATAAGGTGCCCCAATGAAGCTGGACCCCACGAATTCATTTGCAAGAAAAGCCAACCCCATGGATGCGCACGCGTGGATGTGGGCACACGGGTGGGTAGGTGGGTGTGAAAGAAAACCCGAGTGGGACATACCTTCATGGCCGCCCGGCAGTTTTCGGGGACCCTGTCCTCATATTTCCCCGTGATAAGTCCACATGCCAGCGGAGACCAGGTGATGGCTCCCACCCCTAGGGGGGCCAAAAGATAGGACAGGGTTGGGGTGACGAAAGTCCTTATATGTTGCAGCCAAATGGAAGGCAGGCAGGGGGGAACGATCCTTATAATTATACCCCTAACTCCTCTGAAGAAGGGGCAGCACAGAAGTGTTAGGTACGGACTAGAGACGGGCATAAACCGGTTCATCCCAGTTCTTAAAGGCAGCAGCGCCTCCTCTGGCTCAGTCAGCTGCCCACCAGACCCAGTTTGTTAGCATTCTGGACCTTCTCAACTGACCTTCCACTCCTGGCAACAGCTCAGGCTTCTCTGCCCTGCCCTCTTTGGCTGATCTCCCACTCAGAGGAAAGGGCGGAGCAGAAAAGTCTGAGCCCTTGCTCATGACTGAGAGATTAGCCAAAGAGGTGGAAAAAGCAAGCAAGCTGAGCCTGGGGAGTGAGTGAAGAGGAGGGAATTGGGATCAGCAGTACCAGTGCAGCCGCCTTTGCAAACCGGAACAAACTAGTCTGTGCCCATCCCTAGCAGGGACTAATTGTCTGACAGAGTTCTGCCCCTAACACAGTGCTGGCGAACCTTTTAGAGATCGAGTGCCCAAACTGCAATTCAAAACCCACTAATTTTTTGCAAAGTGCCAACGCAGCAATTAAACCTGAATACAGGTGGCTGTGAAGGGGCGATGTCAGGTGCCCACAGAAAGGGCTCTGAGGGCCATCGTTGGCACCCGCGCCATAGATTCATCAACACTGCCCTAAGACGTCTGTAGGAGAGCCTGTTTCATCCAACAGGTAAAGCAGCAGACTAGTATTCAGGAGTCGTGGGTTCAAATCCCTGTTTGATCACTGGCATTTCAGGGGACAAGAGTAAACCACCCTGTGTATACCTCATATACTTGGATGAACCTAATAAGGTCGCTATAAATCAGATGCGAGTTGGCAGCACACAACAAGCAAAACGAGATGCCAATATAGAGAACACAACCCTGATCCTATGTTGATTTCCATGGCTATTCTTTTCACGCCAAATTCACTCTGCATCTCTACGGCCCATCTTTTATATCTCATTGATAGACTCCTCCATAGCGTCTGGTCCTTGGCTACCTGATCCACCCACCCACCCACCCACCCAAAATTTCCTCCGGCAACCCCCATTCCCCTGCTCCCCCCCCCATAATCCCCTCTCCAATCCTTCCTCCTACCGATCTTGTGGTACAGCTCTGGCAGCTGCGTCTCCACCTTATCGCGCTGGAACATGTGATACTCGGCTTGCTCGCAGACAGGCGGGATGAGGTTGAATTGCCGCGCCACCGAATACGCCTCCTAATTTGAACGGAATAAAGTAAAGCAAAGCAAAGTGTTCTGCTTATATAGCCCATATACAACAAGTAGTCTCTGGGCGGTTTACAATTTTGATTACAGTGTGCAGGTACACATTGCCCCCCCAGCAAGCTGGGGTACTCATTTTACCGTTGCACTTACCGGGGATTGAACCCAGGTCGTGCCCTGCAGGACAGGCATTTAACCACTGCGCCACGAGGCGTGAAACAAAAGGAAGTATGCAGGGTCAGGGTTGTTGCACTTCCCCGAGCCCCAAATCATACGATCAGGAAGCACGCCTCTCCAGAACCCAGCATTTACCATGATCTCCATGGCGCTCCAGCGAGAGGTGCCCCAATACATGGCCATCCCTTGGTTGATCACGTACGTCATCGCCCGGACGATCTCTGGGGTGGAAGAAGGGGAAATAAAAAAAAAGCCATAAAAGGGAGGGGGGGTTGTTGAAGTCATCCTTGGCCCCTCCCAGCCCTTTATTGAAGTGGGACATCCAGGGCCACAACATCCCAAAAGGTGGCTGCCCAGCCCCGGCTTGTGCGTGTGTGTTGTGTCGTTACATTCGTGACCGACTCTCCATGACCCCATGTCCATGGAGTTTTCTTGGCAGGAGTACTGGAGTGGTTTGCCAGTTCCTACTCCAGGCGCCTACAGCACCTGGTATTCCCTGGTGGTCTCCCATCCAAGCACTCACCAGGGCCGACCCTGCTTAGCTTCCGAAATCAGGCGAGATCAGATGTACTTGCAAACTTCCAAATGAGGAAGGAGACCCCGTCCCGATCCACTTACACCACACCAATCTAAGCAACGGGTTCCCTGGTCAGCTGTCAATAAAGTAACCCTGTTCATGAGCTATTTTCCAGCACAAAACCTATTAAGTACAAGCTGGCTAGAATCTATCTCTTGTTTTTCTTCAAAACAATACACTCCTGTTCTTCATTCCGTCTTCTTTAAAAGTAAGGAGATAGGTAGTCAGGTCTAAGCTTTAAGAAAACCCCATAAAAACCTTTTAAAAACAATTTCCTAAAATGTTGGCTCTGACACAGTTTTGTCTCCTCTCTCCTTCATTCATCTGGTAACACACGATGAGCGGTGGGTTCATCTTAATTTTTTTTTTAAAAAATGTGCCTGTTTTAAAAATTATAAAAACCTCAGAAACACACACACACACACACACATATTACCAGCTTTTGTGCTGGCCCCGGCCCCTGCGTCTTTAGAGATCTACAGAGGATCTGCAGGTATTTGCAGGCAAGAACGCTCATCGTTTGCTTCCAGATTTCTAAATACAGCCGGTTGCTCTTAAAGGTGTAAGAGCAGCCAGGCTGGTCTTCTCCCGATCAGTGTGATGCACGAAACACACAGCAGATCAATCCTGTGCAAACACAACCCACAGCTTTAACTCTGGCAAAAACCTTCCATCCCCGAAACCCCAAACACTTGCACCCACTTTTCTCAGCAACTAGGATGGGGTCTCTACAGGATCGAGTTGAAATATTCAAAGGGCCACACAGCAGGGATGACATGGACTATGTTGCATCAGCTTACTTCACAGTAAAAAACCCACTAAACTCTGTGGGCTTTACTCCACAGTAAGCATGCTTTGTTAGTAACGCAGAATGATGGCACCATGTTAGAGGAGGAAGTGGTTTACACCGGTCTGCAGCACAGGGCCAGTGTAAAAGGAAAGATATTACATGGTTTCATACCTCTCAAGACCTTAACTTCACCCTATATATTCAGACGGTAGCTCCCTTTATCTCATCATGACTGTTCCACATTTTTGGGACAGACGGTATTTTCCCATGTATAAGACTAGATTTTTTTGTCTAAAATTGTTAGACTAAAAATTGAGGGTCATCTTATACACAGAAGTAAGCCAAGGAGAGAACCACACGGTTAAGAAATTGTAATTTGGGGTTGTAAAAGTGGGGGGTCATCTATATACGGGGGGGGGTATAGACAGGAAAATATCAGTATTCTTGGTTTTACAACATCCGTACAGAAATTGGAAGAATTTGCTTGCTTATTTGTTTTTGGACTACAGGCTCCAGAATTCTCTAGCCACCTGGTCGGGGGTGGGTGATGGGAGTTGAGGTCCTACCCCACCCCCCAAAAAGATACATTTTCCAAATTCTGCTGCTGGAGCCCTCAATCAAGTCTTACCTACCTGTATGTGTATCGGAAACAGACTCCCTAACAGCCCCTCATGCTGCTTAATTGGTCATCTCAGTAACTCGGGAGACTGGCTCCGAAGCACAAGTCAGAGATTAATTCAATATTATTTACTTCTCCAGCATTTCCAGATGTTTTTAACCATCTAGTTGGGACACACCTGGGGAGGTGCTGGGTTACAGAGGACCCACCTGTGGATGCACCGCTGGGGTTGTACCACTGAGCAGAGCTTAACATGGTTCTTTTTTTTTTTTTGAAGGATAGCTATTACTAGTCCCCAAACTTTGACGGCACGCTTGATCTTGAGGTGGAACAAAATAATCACCTGGGAGGGCCCGTAGGCCATTCAAAATGGTGTGAGAGGCAGAAATCCAACTGGTGAAGATCTCTTTCCCTGCCTCTTCATGCTTGAAAGATTCCTCCTTTGTAAAAAAAGTGTGCGCGCGGACGCGCGCGCGCGCGCGCGCGCGCACACACACACACACACACACACACACACACACACACACACACACACACACACACACACACACACACACACACACACACACACACACACACACAATGCATGGGAAGGAAATCATTCTGGGTCCCTCCGAAAGGCACCTGACATCTCTATGTCAAGTTGCTTCTGTGAATCACAGCAATAATGATTAGCAAAAACATCCGGGGACAATTTAAGTCATGGCAGTCTGTTGTCATGTGTGCCCTATAAAGAGGAACAACTTGGAGGCCAGCGTCTCAGGACTGATTTAGACTGGCGTTCAGTGCAGTGACGTAACCGGCAAATTTCTGTTTGTTCAGATATCCATTGTTGTTTTCTCCCTTAGTACAGTACAACACACAGCTTCTGCCTAACAAGGACTACAAGTATTGACACCCTAATTGGTGGTTATTTCTATTTTTAATATCTTTGTTATTTTTAATACACTTTTTCAGTGCCATTGAAATTACTTAAAGTTACAATGCTTTTATCTTTCACTGCTGTATTCTAAAGAAGTAGTTTCTGCCCTGTTAGGCTGTGGGCCCTTGCATTTGGGAATGCATTTTAATATCTTCTTGCACTTTTACTCCTGTATTCCAGATTCAAATGTAACTTATCTTCTGCCTAGAACTTAAGCTTTAACACCTGCACCTTTTACCAAATTGCAAGGATGTATTTTTAAGTATCTGTGCCTCAAGATTTTTCACTGCTCTAAGACGTCTGTATTTAACAGGAACTCTAAAGTATTTTGTGCATCCGGAACATGGATGCCATGTAGATAAATAAAGCTTGTAGAATCATAGAATCATAGAGTTGGAAGAGACCTCAAGGGTCATCTAGTCCAACCCCCTGCCATGCAAGAACCCCCATCACAGGACTCCCGACTGATGGCCATCCAGCCTCTGCTTAAAAACCTCCAAAGAAGGAGACTCCACCACCTTCCGTGGCAGCGTATTCCACTGCCGGACAGCTCTAACTGTCATGAAGTTCTTCCTAATGTTCAAATGGAATCTCTTTTCCTGTAGTTTGAAACCATTGCCCTGAGTCCTAGTCTCTGAAGCCATGGAAAACAAACCTGTTCCCTCTTCAATATGACATCCTTTCAAATATTTAAACATAGCTATCATATCCCCCCTCAGCCTTCTTTTAGAGAGGCTAAACATTCCCAGCTCCCTAAGCTGTTCCTCATAAGACATTTCTTCCAGACCCTCAATCATCCTGGTCACCCTCCTCTGGACCCGCTCGAGGTTGTCAACATCCTTTTTAAATTGAGGCGCACAGAACTGGACACAGGACTCCAGGTGGAGTCGGACCAGAGCAGAATAGAGTGGTACTATCACTTCCCTTGATCTAGACACTATGGTTCTGTGGATGCAACCAAGAATCGCATTGGCTTTCTTGGCTGCCGCATCACACTGCTGACTCATGTTCAACTTGTGGTCCACCAAGACGCCCAGATCCCTTTCACAGGTACTATTCTCCAGCCAAGTATCCCCCATCCTATATCTGTGCAATTCATTCTTTTTACCTAGATGTAGCACCCTACATCTAGACAAAAAATAATAATAAACCAGTGTGGTTTACTCTCTTGCACCCTCTTTTTTTACACAAGTAAGAAGACTCTGGCCACTGCGTTATCCAGCTGGGATGGCTCTCCAGGGATCATCTGGCCCAGTCATTCCCACCTTTGGGCCACCCAGATGTTCTTCGGTCGAAACCCCCAGCGGTCTTCTCACCCAGCGCAGTGAGTGGCGAAGACTCTATGATTCTACGAACATCTGGGTTGCCCAAGGGTCGGATCCACTGCTGTCGTCTGGCCCCCTCCGGACGCAGGGAAGCACTGGTTTTGGCCCACGCCTTCGTGGCCCCCTGGTCTCCTTCTTTGAGGTCACCATAATGGCAAGAGCCAAACAGAACACAGTAGTCTTTCAGGTACCAGAAAAAAACACCCCTCCGCTGTATTCCCTGAGGTCCTCTCTACTTTGCCTTGAGAGGTATGGAGCTCGGGCTTTCTTGGGAGCTGGGGAGGAAGAGAGCAAAGGAGGTGGGGCATTTATTTATTTATTTAGTTATTTATTTGGAAATGGTGACAGGGGGGCATCAGTCTGCAGTACCTTCAAGTAAGAGCAATCGAAAGTTCAGGTCGCACTCTGCAGAAGGGGAAGGAGAGAACCAGTGAGAGCAGGCGGGCATTTGGGGAGAGGCCCAGCCACACGCAAGAGAGAGGCAGGCGTCCCCTTTGGGAGGGGCGGCCTCCGCCACAGACCCCCTTCCATGCCCTTGGAGGGGTGGTCTCTTTCTCAGTCTCCAGGCCTCTCTGTCCCCCCCCCCCAAACCCCTTTGGCCAGGAAAACAGTGGCTCTTCTGGTCTGGAAAAGACGATCATCCGTGTGAGGAGACGGGGCCATGGGGAAAGTTCCTCTCTCTTTTTGGACTACAGTTCCCAGGACCACCAGCCACCATGGCCAGTGGGGGATTCTGGGAACTGTAGTCCAAAAAAAGGGGGGGATATCAAGGTGTGGCGAGAGGAAACACCATCATGGAGAGCTTTCTACAAATAATAACGCAGGCAGAGGGGATGAAGGAGGTGGGTGGGTCTTTTTTGTCAAGCAAAGTGGGGGAGGGGGGTTATAGGTAATGGGATGTCTGCTATGCTATGAGGTCTAAGAAAAGGTTTCTTCCCCCTACATCCTCCCTGTCCCCCCCACCCAAAAAAGCTGCCCAGGAGACGGAACAGAAGCACCCTGGAGTTTTCCTGAATGCTTCGAAGCTGAGAGGGGCCGGAGACAGGGGTGGGATGGGGAGGGGGGGGCAAAGGCACCGCTGCTCACCTTCCATGGGGCTGTTGGCATCCATCCGGTTGGCGAAGACAATGTCGACGTACTCCAGCTGAAGCCGCTGCAAGGACCCCTTTAAGCCTAAACAGACGTGGATGGGGGGGGAGAGGCCCCCACTGCTGTGAGGAGCCCAGCAGGAGACACCCGGGGGAATTGGTGTCAGACTGCGAAGCCCATCGTCCCAGTCCCCCCCCCGGCTGCTGGGGGATGATGAGCGTTGTAGTCCAGCACATTCGAGGGCTTCTCCCCCCCCCCAAAAAAAAGCCTCAGATCCTGACTCCTGTTCTCTCCCCAACCCCCAACCCAACCCACCGAGACTACAGGGTTTACATGTTCTCCGAGACCTCGTTTCTCCCTTGCATCCCCCACGCTGATGACTCCCTGGATGTCCCCATAAATCAGTCATCGGCCACCTGCATTTTCCTTGAACCCCTTGGGTCCCCAGCACCCACCTCTCCTCCAGTCTACCTTTTCACTTCTACATGGCCTTACCCTCAATAATGTGTTTCCGTGACAAGCCTCTCTCTGTCTCGGCCCTAGAAAGAAAGAAAGAAAGAAAGAAAGAAAGAAAGAAAGAAAGAAAGAAAGAAAGAAAGAAAGAAAGAAAGAAAGAAAGAGCATAAGCAAACTTGGGGTCCCTTTTGAGCCTAGGGGTGGGGTGGGGGCTGCTTTAATCCTTCTTTCTTCTGCAGCCGACCGGGCCCCTCTGTGAGCGCCCTGCAACCATGAGGGGAAGGCAACTGTACCGTTCCTGGCATTCTCAGGTTATCTTAAACACGGAGGTTCTATTTCGCCGACCCATTATAATGGCCTTGCAATGGCTAAGATAGACATTGGTCTGTCAGTGTAGCTTTTCACAACTGGGGGGTGTTAGACTACAACCCCCTAGCCAATTTTGGGATTCTGGGTTTTGCAGTCCGGTGCCTTTGGTCGGCCCCCAGTTAGGAAAGGCTGCTTGAAAACGTCTTAACTCCATCAATGAAATCACGATAGCGTGACGCACAGCCTCTGATAGGTATATAACAGGGGTCCTCAACCTAGGGAAGGAGCCAACCCTTGCTTTTTGCCTGTCTGACATCTTCTGCTGAACCTAAACATACTTACGGCACTTGTTGTACACTCCAACTGGTGCCTTTTTTTTGGGGGGGGTGGGTAAGTTTGATTTGGATCTGGCCTCAATTTCTGAATCTGTTTTCAAGCCCTTGTGCTCATGGCATCTTCGTCAAGACCAGAGCACCCCTGACCATGTTTGGAGTGCACCTCCCTCACTCCTTACAAAACGGAGCTCCACAAACCCAGCACTCCCTAAATTTGCCACCTCAATGCCTACGGCCGGACCTCTTGACTCGGAACAGGTCTTTTGCAGTCCTAAAATCTAAAATTCAGCACAAACACATCTCTGGAATGGCGTTTTCCCCCCTGACTTCCCCCCTCTCCCAACCTATTCTTGGGGTGGGGGGCACATACTTACTGTCCTCCCCAGTAAATTTTGGTGGTGACGACGTAGCTGGAACGCCTGAAGAGCGGAAACAGAGGGACGGTTAGTGCAAAAACCCAGGTGTCAAGAGAATATTTAGACCACCCTTACCTCCCTCTCACTGTGCCAGCCAGACTACAACTCCCATGACCCCCAATGGCCAGGCTGCCTGGGGGCAATTGGAGTTTTAACCCGAGACATCCAGAAAATGCCACAGGACAGAGAGGGAAGCAATTTAGGGCGCCTCCTTTAAAATGCACGGAAAGGGAGTGTTGATACAGGTGTGCTTTGCACAGGCTTGGGGGGGGGGGGTTAAGCAATCAGCCAAATAAATTCACCTCCATCCTTTGCTCTTCAGGATATTCCCCAAGGTTTTTTCAGCTCTGAAGCATTAAAACAAAAAGAGAAGAATAGAAAATGACTAGAGAGGCAGTCAACTTTCTTTGCTTCGTCAGCGGCATTCTTAAAAATCAAGACTTGAATTTCTCCTCGAAGCAACTGCGGGGCCTCCAGGCAAACCAGAAAAAAACAACGTCAAATGGCATGAAAGCTCAAAGTGAAAAATTACTCCCAACGTGTCCCCGAAGGGAATAGGCGTTTTCTGCCTCTTGAAATGGTGCAACTATGCTAGTTTTGACTTCTGGCAATAAAGGCCCCCACCCGCAGAGTCGATTGGGGACCCTTGGCTGATCTCAAGGTCTCAACGTGGCTCTTCCGACCTGCCTTTCCACCTTGACAGACCTTGGTCACAGCTTGGAATGTTCACTCTCACTCTCTCACACTCGGACTACAGCTCCCAGAATCCCCCAACCAGCTAGCTGCCATTTGCAAATTCTGGGTTTACAGGGAGGGCATTAAGGCCTCCCGGGGACAGCCCTGCCGAAAGTCATCGATGTCTGGAAAAATAAATGTAAAAGGAGACCCCAGAGCCGAGTGACCTCCAGGTTTGATCCACCTTCTTGGTTTGAGACTCAACTGTTGGTCAATAAAGCTCAAACCCTTCCCAACTTCCTAATATAAATAGGATGCTACTCTTCTTTTCTGCCTTTTTACCCCATTTGTATTTTATTTTGAACTGCTGAATGGTTTTGATTTATGTGTGCTTATTTGCCCTTTTTTATTATTATTTATGCCATGCTGGTTCTGACTGACTAGCATGTTTACTTACTATTTTAACTTGTATAATGTGCTTTATTGTATTTTGTTTATGTTTGTAAACTGCCCAGAGTAGCTTTCTGCTAGATGGTCGTAGTATATAGATCAAATAAATAATAAATACATCCCTCCCGCAACAGTGAATTTAGGAAGCAAAAAGTGTTTATTCCACAGACAACAGAGCGCTACAACTGAATATCACAAACTTTCTTTGTGTTTCACCCCTCTTTTTGCAACACTCTTTACCTATTCCTCCATCTGCAATCCAGAAATATCTGCCAGGTAAGGGCCACACATCACTCATTGAATGAATTGGCGTCTAAAAACAATTTTAAGATCACCCTTAAAGTGCTAGTGTTTTCTTTGCTGCATTGGGTGGAACAGCCAAAGACTGGCTCCTTGCTTCAGAGCTGGGATATCAAATTGTCCGGTATGTTCTGTATTGAGCATCTGCGTTTGTCTGCAGGGTTTTCAGCAAAGCTAATTTTATGGCCCAGATCCTGCTAATGAAGCCAAATCTCCCCCCCCCCCCCTATACACACACACCACCTGCCCTCGAGGGAGCTGCCCTTTGTGTGATCAGTCATGGAACTAGTGGAATGAATGAGTTCCGTCTTAGCGTGCAGTCAGGTGAACAAGCGCTACTGTGGAACAGCGCTGGTCTAGCATCCTGCTTTTCATCCAGCGCACAATCAGTTAGGTAAATGAGCGCTATTGCGCACTGGACGGAAATCAGGGACTCCATCAGCACTATTCCACGACTACATGGCTGCAGTTGAGAACCCCAGAACTACTCACCCAATAAAGGTGCTTTAAGGGGTGTGAATGCCAAAAAAAGGTAACTTTTCCAAGCCCTGATGGACCTATTAGCCAGGCACACTAGATTCCTCTTTGCAGGTTTGCGCTCTGTCTCTCTATCACTCACTCTCTCGCTCTCGCTCTGTGCATGGTCCTTGCAAGTCCTCTCGCCCCCCCCATCACCTCATCTCACCCTGTGACAGATTGCATCTCTATTTCTCTCCCCCCCCAACTCCTCACTTCCACCCGCACCGGTTTTCTTCCCGAGCCAGCTGACCCCCAAATCCGGCCTGACAGAATCATGTCATGAGCTTTTAATTACTGCCTCCCGTAAAGCCCTGAGACCGCTCTTCTCCGACGCAGATGTATTTCGATGGTAAAAGGAGACACGTGTGGGGTAGCTGCCCCTCTCCCTGCAAAAATGGGTTAGGGGGCAGAAGAGAGAAGAGGCAGAGGACCAGGAAAAGACTGGTGGGAAGCGCTCAGAAAAGTTAATTTTTGGGGAGTTTTGACGACTAGTTGTCCCTTCTGACAGGATTCTGGCAGCCATGGGGCCATTTTCCAAGGTCTTCCCTGGCTGTATATTCTCATGGGGCATTTTACCCAGGGTTCAAATCTTGATGAGATCAGACCGGATAGGCAAGCTGAGGAGGCCTCTGACCATGGGAACAGTTCATAACCTTCCTTTCCTTGCAGCACTCGTACGCTTTCCTGAATAGCTATTTCCGTATGTTGTTTTTAAGTTGGCAACATTGGTAAGTAATTTATAACGCTCAGCAAAATGTTAACATTTTCTTTATAATTTTATCTTATGTATTTGGTTTGCTGATTTCGACGATCATTTATTCTCTACTGTGAACCACCCAGGGTGGCCTTAGTAGCCAGACGGGGAGGATAAAAATAAAATAAATATTAATTAATATTAAATAAATATTAATTAAAGTGTTCTGCTTATATACAGCCCCATACCACTACAAGTAGTCTCTGGGCGGTTTACAATTTTGATTACAGTGTGCAGGCTACACATTGCCCCCCAGCGAGCTGGGTACTCATTTTACCGACCTCGGAAGGATGGAAGGCTGAGTGAACCTTGAGCCTGCTACCGGGGATTGAACCCAGGTCGTGAGCACAGTTTTACCTGCAGTACAGGCATTTAATCACTGCGCCACGAGGCTAATTAATTAATTAATCTTTTCAGAGCTGTTTGGCAGTGGAAGATGCTGCCACAAAGGAGTGTGGTGGAGTCTCCTTCTTTGGAGGTTTTTAAGCAGAGGCTGGATGGCCATCTGTTGGGAGTCCTATGATGGGGGTCCCTGCATGGCAGGGGGTTGGGCTGGATGGCCCTTGAGGTCTCTTCCAACTCTATGATTCTATGATTCTATGAATTAATTTTAAGGGTGAGTTGGGGAGCTCAGTCTGAGGGAGGGCTGGTGGGCATGAACTTTTTCTGCTTGTCCATCCTACAAAATGCTCTGCCTGACATCCCGCCTTCCGTCTAGAAAAACAGCATTGCTATCATTCAGGAGCTGCCCAGCAGGCAGAAATTCAACAGGTGTCGGGATACAGAGAAGGAAGAAGCTGCACCAGTGGAATTTCCCCTGCCCATGGAACTGTGTAAAGCCAGGCAGGAAACAAACAAGCCATCTAGCTCCCCCCACCCCACATACACACACACTTTTTTTTAAAGAAGGGCATTGAATGTGTAACGGACTGACATACTTGCCGGAAGCGTAGACCTCGGCCGTGTCAAAGAGGTTGACGCCGTTCTCGTAAGCAATGGTGAGAACGTTCTCTGCCATCTGGAACCAAGGAGGTAAAAAAAAAAAAACAGTCATGCCAAGGCTGCCCGGAGAAGGTGGCCCATTTTGAATTTTAACCCGGATCTCCTTTGCATGATGCTAGCATCCTTTATCCTCGCCAGAGGGATTTGTATGTCTCATAGTGCCAAATGGAG
This sequence comes from Phrynocephalus guinanensis, assembly GCA_037367245.1. NCBI lineage: Eukaryota > Metazoa > Chordata > Lepidosauria > Squamata > Agamidae > Phrynocephalus > Phrynocephalus guinanensis. The sequence goes on from CM074743.1 coordinate 3,365,018, forward strand.
CTGGGTAAGGGAGTGGGGGGGGGTGGTATACGACCCATGTTCCTTTGTTTGAAGAACGGGGGCGTGACTTAAGAAGCAGCTTTTTACAACTGCCCTTCTTGCCTCTAACAAGACCCCTGCCCTGGCTGCAACATCATCTAGCCATGGACTTTAAGAACATCATCTAACCAAGGACTTTTAAAAGTAACCTCTTGGTAAAGCACATCTTTCACCATGTCTGAACTTCTGGGACCTGCTTTGACGAAGAGTGATTTAGACTCGAAAGCTTGCAATGTTCCTTTTTTTATTTTTAATAGTGGCCTATGGAGTCATGAAGAGTCGGTCACGACTGTAACGACGCAACACCCACACACATAAAGGTATCACCTGTAACCTATTTTTGCAACTGGGAGATAAAAACAAGCAGAGCAGAACCAGGAAGAGGTTCCCGGCTCCGTCGGTACCACAGCCAGCATGTGGTTGTGGCTGGAACATGTACAGGACCCCGGAGACATGGGCTCAAATTCCTCACTTGCCATCAAAACTCCGGCCAGTCACTTGCACTGATCTTGATCTACCTCACAGGCCCAGCGGAGGAATAGAATTTCCAAACTCTGGCTCTGCAAGGCGGCTCCCTAAACCGCTCAGTTACCCAGCCAGCTTCTAAATACTGTATATAAATAAGCATGCATAAACTTTATTCAGATTTATGCCTCCTTTTGTGTTCCTCCCCCCCCCTTTATTTATTTTTTGGTGGTGCTGGTGGGGATAAGATTTCTGTCTTTCTGGGGGACCGTAAGTCAGCCTCTGGGCCTTTTTACACGACCCCTAAGATCCGCTGGCCACTTAAATTCGGACCAGAGATCTTAGGGGTTCGTCGCTCTTCCTCTGTCCCCACCCCCCTCCGCACTTCCTGGTTGCTGGCTGCCTGAGGGAGGGAGAAAAAAGAAAGAAAAGAATGCTGGTTTACCTCCGTTTTGTTCCCGGCAGCATTCAGATCTCTTAAAGGGGCGGGGCGCAAAAAAAGAACAAACGGAAGCCAGGAGAGCCCCGCACTCACTATCCTTACACTGGATCAAATATTTGTCACCTCCAAAAAGCAGGTACAAGAAAACTGCTGTTTGGTCTTGCTAAAGTGGGCGGGGTCGCACTTAATTGTCTGCAAACTCCGGAGCTGGTGGGTAAACATTTTTAAGGTCCGGACCTTGCAGCCATTTGTGGCGGAGCTTAGGGGTCGTGTATAAACGCCCTCTGTCACTGCACAAAACAGGTGGTAGACACCTGGGCATAATTCTGTCCGTGGGCACAGCATAAACTGGGAAATCTGCTTTTGAGGCTTAGAGCCCAAAAGTAAAAGAAAAGGTTTAAATATAAGAGGCGGTTCCCTGTCAAGGATCTCGTGGCCTCTTAATGTTTTATGTACATTTTGAGGGACTTCCAACCTGACTTCCGGCAGAGGCAGCCAGCAAAGGGCACCGACAGTCTGCACAACTAAAGCCCTCTTCCGCATTGGTTTCCTTCCTATTTCTGTGCCAGATCCAAAGCATTAACTGTAAACTATAAAGCCCTAAACAGCTTGGGACCTCAGCATCTCACCCTAAGAACATTTGGCCATGGCACCTGGTTTTCTTGGGATTCAGCCATCACAAGGGAGACCTAGAAAACAGCCACCGGGAACGGGGCCTTTTTGGTGATGGTGACAACATTCTGGAACTTGCTGCCTACCCATTGCACACTCATGGACACCAAACTCCCTCCCTTTTGTCCTTTAGGAAGCTGGCGAAAACAGTGCTGCTCAAACAGGCATCCGGGTTCATCCCCCCCCCCCCCATGAGACATCCCAACGTGTTCTGTGTAATTTTTTATTTTGTTTTACTTCTTCATTTATGGTATGTGTTCTGTTATCTTTATGCATTGTTTTGGATTGTATGTTGGGTCTTTTTCCAAGGACAAAGGCAGGGTAAAAATACTCACACACACACACACACACACACACACACACACACACACACACACACACACACACACACACACACACACACACACACATATATATGTTTTCGTAGATTTTCACGGGTATAGGTATGCATGTTAGGGTGGATTCGGGTTTCTTCCCGTGTAGAAATCTGGTTGTTTTGGCGACGTTTCGACGAGGTCTCACTCGTCATCTTCAGGCTGGTGTTCTGGCTTCTTTCTTCTTGAAGCAAAGCGTGATCTCAGTTGAAGTCCTTCTATAAATACTGCTGGGGGGGTGTGGTTTGCTTGCTCTGTTGCTGATTGTAGGTTCGTTTGTTCTTTTGTGATCTGCTGTGTGGCTGAGGCGATCCTTAAGGGCTTAACTGCTGGTGGGTTAGATGGCTGTTTAGAGACATCATGTGTGGGTGAGGTGCTGGATGTGTGTCTATTAGCCTTTTGTTTCTTAACGACCTTGGTGATGGGCGTTCTGGCAGCATCCTGGGCTTTGGTGGAGTGGGGTCCTGTGTCTTGTGAATTCATTTTGGTCTGGCTGCGTGTCTGTGGTCTCCCAATGTTTTTTTGGCGTGTGTGAGTGTGCTCCATGTGGTGGCTGGAGTGGGGAGTAGCGGTAGATGGTGCAGTCGTGGTTTTGTTATTGGATGGTGGTTTCGTTTCATCTGTGGGAAGGGTCTGGGTTTGTGTTTGGTGTGGATGGAAGGTGGTGGCATCTGACTGACACCAGGTCCAAAAGGACACAAGATGCCACCACCTTCCATCCACACCAAACACAAACCCAGACCCTTCCCACAGATGAAACGAAACCACCATCCAATAACAAAACCACGACTGCACCATCTACCGCTACTCCCCACTCCAGCCACCACATGGAGCACACTCACACACGCCAAAAAAACATTGGGAGACCACAGACACGCAGCCAGACCAAAATGAATTCACAAGACACAGGACCCCACTCCACCAAAGCCCAGGATGCTGCCAGAACGCCCATCACCAAGGTCGTTAAGAAACAAAAGGCTAATAGACACACATCCAGCACCTCACCCACACAGGATGTCTCTAAACAGCCATCTAACCCACCAGCAGTTAAGCCCTTAACGATTGCCTCAGCCACACAGCAGATCACAAAAGAACAAACGAACCTACAATCAGCAACAGAGCAAGCAAACCACACACCCCAGCAGTATTTATAGAAGGACTTCAACTGAGATCACGCTTTGCTTCAAGAAGAAAGAAGCCAGAACACCAGTCTGAAGATGACGAGTGAGACCTCGTCGAAACGTCGCCAAAACAACCAGATTTCTACACGGGAAGAAACCCGAATCCACCCTAACATGCATATATATATATATATATATATATATATATATATATATATATATATATATATATATATATATATATATATATATATATATATATATATATATATATATATTTGTAAGCTTCCCAGAGTAATGACTTGCCACTGGTTGGGCAGGATTTAAGTCTAATCAATAAATCAGTCAGTCAGTCAGTCAATGAATCAATCAATAAATCAGTCAGTCAGTCAGTCAATCAATCAATCAAACTTTAAGGTGAACAAGTCTCTTTTCTTGGTTTTCCTGCAGCAAACTGACTCGAGTGAGGAGAAACAGGGAGGGACAAAAGGCTGGTCCTTACCTCATCTGAGATCTGGGATCCAAAAGTCACCCAGGTACCTGCAGGGAAGAGATGGAGGTCTTCAGGTAGGTGGGGACGGCCAACGTGACAAAGGATGCTCCCCCAATCCCAAAAGGAGGGCCCCAACCAGAGTATACTCAGAAGCAGAGCCCACTGGCCTCGGGCAAACCCAGGACTAAGCCTAGAAAAGTCATGTTTGTGGAAGGGGCTCCAACCCAAGACCCCACAGCTCAACCCCCCAGGGACTCACCAAGGCCGAGACAGGAAACTCGAAGCCCTGATTTTCCAAGGTTCCTGTGGTGAGAGAGAACGAGAGGGAAAATGTAGCATTTAAGCCATGCTGGAGTGAAGCATTTCAGACCTTTGGGGACACCCCCAGAATCATTTCATCATTCCTACACCCACGGTCCCACCTGCGAGTTCATACGTGCTCCCACACAAAATCCCAGAGACCCCCTCCGACCGCCCACCCAGCAAAGGCTGGCTTTCTGAGACAGGAACTCCCAAGGTTCAAAAAAGGAGTCATGCGAATTGGTTGGTTTTATGTAAACAAAAGCCCAGCCCACTGAATGTGCGGGAGATCCTTTGAGACCAAGAATCATGCCTTGCTGCAGGTGCACCCAATCAGCCTGAACTCAAAAAAGTGCAGCACAGGTACACACTTGCTGGAACAACACACACACACACACACACACACACACACACACATGTATAAATGTTACACTTAATGGTGTTTCATCCAATATTTGCTGTTTTCATATATCGTTGAGATGTCCCCTCGCTAACCCACTGTCATGATTAAACTGCAGTACTGCAGTCAAGACTCTGCTTACAACCTGAGCTTGATCCCAATGTGCTCAGGTAGTCGGCTAAAAAAGTGACTCAACCTTCCATCCATCAGAGGGCATTACACCGAATACAAAGCTCACGGGGGTAGGAGTGGGGTGGCAATGTATTGCCTGCATGATTAAATTATAAACCATCCAGAGCATGCCTTAAGTACTATAAGGCCGTAGACAAGTGACACACATTGCTTTGCTCCCTGTATTGTTTGTCTCAGTTTTTCTCCAGACCTGATTTATAGAAGGGATGTTTTTGTTTATTTTTAACACTAATGCCGACCTGCCCAGAAAAGACTGGAAGAGTCTTTTTTCAGGCTCCCCTCCCAATGGCCCATCTAGTCCACTTTCCTGTATCTCACAGTGGCCCCACCAAATGCCTCTGAGAGCTCACGGGACTAGATCTCTGTCTCCTGATACCACTGGCCCTTGAAGTACCCTGTTTTTAAGCCTGGAGGTGACACCCACCCATCATGGTTTATAACCTGGGATGGACTTTTCCTCCAGGAATCTGTCCAATCCCCTTTTGAAGGCATCCAGGCCAGATGCTATCACCACATTCTATGGCAGGGAGTTCCACAGACTAACAACACGCTGGGTGAAAAAAAATATTTTCTTTTGTCTGTTCTTACTCTCCCAGCCCTCAATTTGAGTGGATGTCCCCGAGTTCTGGTATTTTGTGAGAGGGAGAAGAGCTTCCCTCTATCCACTTTATTCATGCCCTGCATTATTTTGTACGTCTCAATCATATCCCTCCTCGGATGCCTTTTTTTCCAGACTAAAGAGCCCCAAATGTTTTAGCCTTTCCTTATAAGGGAGGTCCCCCAGCCCAGTAATCATTTTAGTTGCTCTCTTTTGCACCTTTTCCAGTTCCACTTTTTTGTTTATGTTTACTTGCTTTTAAGTCCTCAACTGTATTTGCATTAGTGCAAAGTTTAATTGTGTGTGTATGTGGGGGGTTATGCTTAACTTATTATGCTTTTAATTCTGTTTTTTAAAAAAATATCGTTAGCTGCCCCTTCTCGGGAGAAAGACAGCATACAAAACAAGCAAGCCGGCAAACAGATTTGGAGGAATTAAGCACCCCAATCCATAACTGGCCCTGATGCCCGGCTCTTGTCTAGGATGCTCCCGGTGCCCTCACAGGCATGTGGCTCTTCTCTGAGCAGCGCCGGTGGGTTCATTAGCCCTGCCGTGTGGACCCTGCTGTGGTGTGCGCCTCTCGCGGCTTCATTAACGGACGGAGCTACCGCTACGAGCAATAACGGAGATAAAAATAGACAGAGAGCTGATCTCGGGGCTTCAAAACGGGGTCACTGCCGCCAGGAGCTGGAAGCTTCTGTGAGGGAAAGAATGGGGTGGGAGGCGAGAGCGGAGGGGGTAAAGCGGCCAAACTTCTCTCCTTCAGCCATTATTTCCCACTCTGCTGCTGGGGATACATTTGGGTTTTGGGGCTTTTTATTTTTTTGAGGGGAGGGGAAAATTAAGGATGGCTTTGCAGGAGCTCCTCCTCTCTGGTGTTTCCTTGTAAAAATGCCCAGCGGGGAGTCAAAGGATAACCCAGACCGTTTTTTTTTTTGGGGGGGGGGCAGTGCCGGCCAGCACGCGAGAGCAAAGCGTCAGGATGATGCCTCTGAGCATATGTGGAGTGCACCTCTGCTGCCACCCTGTAGCCGCAGCAAGAGCTGTCAGTAAAACAGGATGGGCCTCATAGCTGCACATCTGTTTGAAATGGAGTACCTCAGAAAGAAAAAGGGGCACCTCTATTCCTCTCAGTGTTTTGGACCTCAAATGCCATCAGCCACAACTGGTGTGGCTAAACGTGAGGGATTATAGGACTTGTAATCCTAGGCTTGCCTATCTCTGCTGTCAACATACTGAGCTTGACTTTTCCAAGAGGGTGGGGAATTTTTTTTGGGGGGGACTACAGCACCCAGAATCCCCAACCAGCACAGGCACGGGCCTTGCTTCTCTCCCTCCACGGGCACCAAACAGTCTTCCCACAGCAAAATGACCAGACCGAACAGTGGATTGGGCCCTCAGGAGACCCTACGTATATAGAGTCCAATCTCAGCTGTGTTGTGAAGTGCCAGCTGGATGACGCTGGGGCCTTCCTCCCCCCCCCCCAACCTAGCCTACCTCATAAGGCTGGTGTGAATGTAGTGGCATTAGAAATCCTGCCCGGTGCTGTGAATTCTCTGGACAAAATGAAGGTTAACTAAGGTTAACCACCTGAAGTTGTTCTCTGAATAAAACTTGGCGGTAAATAAATCCAAAAACCCTTCCCTGAATGATGGACTACCTATTATGTGCCTTTTACACGATCTACAATACATGATTACATAGACTTTGTATTTATAACCAAACATAACTTTGTGTTTATATTTCCCCTTGTGTGATTGCATGGACACTATGTTTTCAATGTTAGTCTCCATCCCCCATAACTTTTGGATGATCTACAGTGTACGATTAAATGAAATGTTTACTCTCTCTTTAACTGCTCGTGTTTTGTTATAGCTTTAATTGTTGTATTTTAATGCTGTAAGGAAGATGTCCCTCAATTCCCTGTTCTCAAACTTGAATATGTCTTACTTGTACTGGACTGTATATTGTCCCTCGTTACTGTAAGCCGCCTTGGGTCCTTTTCCAAGGAGAAAGGCGGGGTAAAAATACTCAAATAAATAAATAAATAAATTAAATAAATAAATAAATAAATAAATAAATAAATGACTTCATATTACTTGTGAGTCCACTGAAGCCAGAGGTTGCAAAAGTTCCTTTTTTGGAACACAGCTCTTAGATTCCCTGAGTCAGCAGATGTAGTGTTCCTGTAAATGCAACCGTTTCCCCAAGCTCTTGTTAAAGTTGCCAACTTCTTTTGGGGGGCTTTGCACCTCTGCCCTTAACAAGCTCAGAAATCCAGGCCTCTCCTTACTGTCCCCAGACCCTTCTGTGGAAACAACTCTTTAGATCTACTCCCTGGACAGCCTTTGTTGCAAACTTCTCCACCAATTTTGGGGAAGGTGGGCCAATGAGGGAAGCAAGGCAGTGGGGCTGCTGTTATCCCAGACCAACGTTGGCCATCTTGGCACGTGTCCGAGGGGTTGCTACGTTGACCCTATTTCTCTTCTCCTCTTCCATACCAGGGGGATAAAGATTACCTTTCCCCCAAACACCAGCTGCCGTCATCCTACGGATCTCAAGGCTCAGCCTCATCATTAAACCATAAGGGACCACGAGGAAAACAGACGGGCCAGACACCCAATCCCTCGCCAGCCACGACCTCAACGTGGCCCCAGTCGGCTAGAATTGTGTCCCTCCAAGAGCAAGCTGGACTCACCCACTGGATTTTATGGGAGCCTTTTTGTGACCCTTCCCTTGATGGTTTCTGTATCCAAAACACTATTATTTTATTTATTTAAAATATTTATATGCCACCTTTCTCCTAAAGGAGGCTCACGGTATTAAGAGAAACCAAGTTAAAACCAATAATAAAAAGGTTTTTTTAAAAAGCATTAAACAAATATTGCATTTAAAGCTTCTAATAAGAGCCGTGTTAAATCCACAAGTAAAACACAGGATGTAACAATTTTTTTAAAAATTGTCCTTGGTCAACCGGTGATTTAAAGGAAAGGCTGCATGGAGAGAAAAGCCTTTGCTTGTGGAAGGACAGCAAAGATGGGGCCAGTCGAGCCTCCAGTGGGAGGGAGTTCCAGAGTCCCGGAGCAACAACAGAGAAGGCCCTCTCCAGAGTCTCCTAATAAGGTGGTGGGATTGAGAGAATAAAGCCTCCCCTGATGCATCTTCACACCCAGGCAGACTCATAAAGGGAGATGTGGTATTGTACATGGCTTGGACCCAGGCCACTTAAGGCTTTGGAACTGGCAAGCCACTTGGGTATTCCTGCCAAGAAAACCCCATAGACATGGGGTCATGAGAGTCGGTCATGACTGTAACGACACAACACACATAGATACACAAGAGTTAAAACCAGCATTTCAATTATAATCAGAAACAGATTGGCAGCCTGTGAAGCTGCTGTGACAGGCCAAAAACAGAGAGAGAGAGAGAGAGAGAGAGAGAGAGAGAGAGAGAGAGAGAGAGAGAAAGAGAGAGAGAGAGAGACTCCAATTCCCAGGTTGACGCTCTTACGCATTATATCTCATTGCCCTTCTTTCCAGCAGGCGCCCGTGACCGTTTGGTGGTTTCCCCAAAAAAGGCACTCTGCACATGCTTGGAAGAAAACAGCAAAAAAGCTCTAGAGCGCCTTAAAACACAGCATGTTTTATTTGGTATGAAAGCTTTGCCTGAGCAAAACATTTCACTCCTTAAAACTTCTCATCCCCACCCCACCCCACCCCCTGCTGTCCCTGGACCAATTCAGCCTTTTTCGAACAGCGCATAGCCTTCGGTCCATCACACTGAGGCTTTAACAACCCACAATGTGTGTGGTTTTTTTTTAATTCAGGGCTTTGAGGTGTAGCCTTGGTTTGAAACAATGTCAAAAAGCATTCTTTTATGAGGTGCTTATGCTTTGTGGTTTGTGTTTTAAGTCTCTGCATCCTTTCTTTAAAAACAGATATAACAAACCTCCCCAGGGTAGCAGTTTTAGAGAGAGAGAGAGAGAGAGAGAGAGAGAGAGAGAGAGAGAGAAGGCAGATATAAATATTGAATATTAAATCATAAATTTTAAATGACGTTTTCATCTACATCTTTAAGACGAACAAGATCAGGACTGGGAAACATGCTGTAGCCTGAAATAAATATAGACACAAAAGCGTATTTATAAATGCACCTACTTATGGTTAGAACTATCCACCATTCAACTTTTTTGGGGACAGAGCTCGGTGACCTTCACGTCTAGGCTCGTCCTTTGTCCCGTTCTCCCCCCCCCCCCCCCCCCGCTGTTTCTGTCCTTCCCAAGAACTCTGTGTGTGACACACACACACACACACACACACACACACACAGTCATTGAAAGTTTAGCAGCTCTCCTGCTTCTAAGGTGTCACGACATCTTTCTTTTTTTTTGCCTTTTAACCTGCTGTCGCTCAGCCAGCGGTGGCACAGAAGGTTCTGCCTGGCACACTCTGCCAGGGGTGGGAGTGCGGTGCCACCTCACCACAGAAAGAGGGGGGGGCATAAAGCCGGCTGGAGGGTTCGGGGTCCTCCGAGATCCCCAAATAACAGTGCTCTCTCTCCGTGCGCTACCCCGAAGGCATCGGACCCTAACGTCCTTGGCAAACAGCCCAGCCCACATCGGAGCCCACCTGGCTGCGGTTCCCGCGTGCACTCGGAGGGGGGGGGAGAGCTTTTTGCTCTCTCTTTGTCCTCTGTAGCATCCTCCTCTTCCCTGAATCAGCCCCCCCAGATCTCTCCAGTCCACTGCCGTCCTCACCCTCTTCCTATAGATCAGACCCTCCTCTCCGCTGCACTGCAGTCCAGAACACAAGCGACATTTCTGAAAGAGATGTAGCATATACGATAGGACTGGCCCGCTCAGTTACAAAACAGGAATCCTGGGTAGTTCCTTATTTGTTTGTTTGTTTGAGCCACAGTTCCCATAATCCTTGGCGTGATCTTTGGCCCGACGGCTTAGGGGTTTGGAGAAGCGCAGCCAAACAGGGTCCCAAAGTTCTTGGACCGACAGCAAAACCCTTCAGGAAAGACCCCTGCCACTAGACTAAACTGCCCTTCCTTTGCACAATGGCTGCTATGGGGTCAAAGCTATAGGTCAGGGGTCCTCAAAGTTTTCAAACAGCGGGCCGGTCCACCACCACCCAGACACCACTGGGTTGCTCCGAAAACAGGGGGTAGGTGGGGGGGGGTTGCAATTGGTCCCAGGGGCCGGATTCAGGACCTTGGGGGGCCGCATCCGGCCCCGGGGCCTTAGGTTGAGGACCCCTGCTATAGGTCCTGACTTCTGCTAGGAGAAAACCCAGACACTCCCCTCTGAACCCACGCCTCAGTTGAAATGCCTTTTTGCAAGGATCCACGGGTGCCCCGAACATTGGATTAAACCCCATTGCTTCCCTTTCCAGGAACCCCCACCCCAAATTTGGGCTCACATTTCCCTCAAGGCACTCTAGCGGTTATGACCCCCCCATCACCCACCCACATGCACCCTCTCTTTCTCTCCCCCCCCACTCCCCCCCCTTTGAGACCAAAGGGATTAAACCCAGGGTGAGCCGAGAAGCCATCTAAAGTTTAATTAAATGCCCGATACGATACGAAGTTACGGGATTAAAACCATCCCAAAAGCCACAGAGTCCATGATTGCTGCATGGGGCATGTGTGGGGAGACATGGGCAATGACGTAGTTGCGTTTGAGGAGGGGCTCAGGAGCTTATGTTCCTGCTCCCCCCCTCTGCCCCCCTTCCCAAGGAAAAAAAAAACAGTTTATGAGCATCACAGAGCTCCAGATACCCCTTAGGTTGGCTCTGGAATTCTGTGGTATCTTTGCTATACGTCCCCCCCCCCCCCCACACTCCAGTTTGGGGAGTTCATAAAGATCCTTTTCTTATATTCCACCATATTTCTCCTCACCCCCCCCCCCCGCACCCCACCCTTCAGGATGTTGCTGCAGAGGGGACCTAGGAGTCCTGGCCCTCACAGCTAGCCATGGGGCCACCTTCAGTCCCCCAAACCCCATTTACTTGGGGAGGGGTGTTAGTTTGCTTCCGCTGCCTACAGTTCCTGCTCCCCCTCCTCTCTTCTGTCACACAATGGCCCAGGATGCGTCCCAGAAAAGGACCCCCCCCCCCCACCCCACAAACGGACCTCTCCCCCTGCTGCAAAATTTCTTTCCCCAGCAAATAGGGTGGGGGGCTGCTATTAAACCTTCAATCCTCCCTCCATCCCACCCCGCCATCACACCTATGACAATCCCCAGTGGTACCCTTCCCCCCCCCTGCACTGAAACCCTCCCCCCCCCCAGTCCCATAGATTGGAATCTTCTTCTATCAAATCCTTTTTTTTTGGGGGGGGGGAATCTCAACCCCAAACCTGCCCTCCTCCACCCCACAAACCCAACAGCTTTTGGACCAAGTTACTGGGGTGGGAACTACACCTCCCAGAATCCACCAGCCAGTGGACATCCTAGCAAAAGACCTTTTTTCCTAGAGGACGCTTCCCATGATGTGTGTGTGGCCGTTCTTTTGGTTGCAAATGGCCAAATCCTCCCGGCCAGGGAAGCGGTTGAGAAAGTTCCTTTTTTGGGTGACTACACCTCCCAGAATTCCCCTGGCCAGCCCTGAGTTCCCAAAAAGTCCTTTTTTTCCGGAGACTACATCCCCCATGTTCCCCCCCCCCCGAGAGCCAGCAAAGAGCTCGGGAAAGTTCCTTTCTCTTTAGACTACCCCTCCCAGAGTGCTGCTACAGAGGGTAGGAAAGTTACTTTTTTCTTCCGACGCCCACTCGCAACCTCCCACACCCCTCCCTGCGCAGAGCGGAGCAAAGTTCCTTTCTTGCATGAGGGGGGGATTATGGGAGAGGGAGTCCCCTAAAAGTTACTTTGCCAGGCACTGCCAGCCCCCTTGACCCCCCCCCATCCCGGCCTGGAACCCCCCCCCCCCCTCCCCTCCCCTGCAAATACCTGTAGTTCATGCCGGTCGCTCTGCCGGTGGACTCCCGCAAAAGGAAAGCGATGTGGGGCAGGTTCTGCCCCGGGGGCCGGGGTCCCAGGGCCAGCCGGGTCCCTTTGCCGAGGGGCTGGTAGCCTCCGTTGCCTTGGCCGCCGGCCCCTTGCCCGCGGGAGGCCCCCCCGCCGCCGCCGCCGCCCCCCCCTCCGCAGAGCCGGTCATCGCTGCTGCGGCTGCGGAGGTTCTGCTCGGTGCAGGCGATGGAGACTTGCATGGCGCCGGTGGGGTGGGGGGGGGGAAGAGAAGCGCTGCTGGGGAGGGGGCGCTCAGGGGAGACCCCCGGGGGAACCCCGGCTCGCAGGAGGAGGAGGAGGAGGAGGAGGAGGAAGGATCGGGGCCGTCGTCCTCCCCCCTTGGACGCCTGGCTGGAGTTGCATGCAGCGGGAAGAACGGGTGGAGGGTTGGGGGGGGGGGAGGAAGATGGGGAGGCTCCCGGTTTTGGCGGTCCTGGAGAAGATGTGCCGCCGCCCCCTCCCCAAAAGGAATGATCGGGGAGGCTAGGCGTCCGAAGCGAGCCTCTCCCTCCTGGACGCCGGTAGCCCCACTTTGGGAGAAGAGGCGGGGGGGGGGAGAGAAAGAGGTTAGCCGGGCCTCATTTGCATGCCCGGCCCCGCCCCCTGGCCCTTTTTTGGGGGGGAAGGGGGGGGGGGTAGCGGCGCGCGAAAGGATGCTGAGGGATGCAGGCGAGGATGCAGGCAGAGAGAGAGAGAGGGGTGGGGACCGCAGCCTCCGCCCCCGCCGCCCCCCACCCACCCACCGCCGTGCCGAAGCTCTGACGAATAAGAAACCGGGGTTGGGGGTGGGGGTAGGATGATGAAGAGATCGAGGGTTATTGGGAGCGTGGGGGGGGCAGAGAGAGGAGAACAGGACGCCTGGGTTCTCAGGCACGGCCTATGGGACGGTCCAGAGAAGGAAGGGGAGCGGGGGGGGGGGGCTGAAGACCGACAGCTGCAGAAATCTGACGGGGGGGGGATACCAGCCTCCCTCCCCCTCCCCCGACTCTCTCCCCCCCCCTTTTATGCCTGGGATAATCCACTCAAACTAGGCAAAGTTAAGAGCATCCATTAGGGACATGGGGGGGGGGAGAGAAGGATGGAGAGATAATAGCCCTTCAGGAGATAGGGGATTTAAAGACGGGGGGGAGGGAGGGAGAAGTAGCATATTGGGGGGGGGAGTGGAAATGGGGTGGGGGGGTCAGAGACCAACGGAGCCAGCCAGCCGCTGGCCGTTCTGTGCTGCCACCATCCGGAGGCCAAGGGGAAGGGCACCCGAGCCGCCCCCCCCCATCCCCAAGACAGGCCACCCCTGCTAAGGTCAGCCTAGAGGTGGCCTTCCTGGCCCCAAAAGCAGCCCAGGCCAGGGAGGGGCCACCCAGAAAGCCACCCCGGTTTTATCTGGCGCCAGCTTGTGGGGAAGGAGATCCCCGCCTTGGGGTGACTTGTACTGCGTCAGATTGCCACCCCCTAACCAAAGGGGTGCTGAGGCACCAGGAAAGATGCTCTCCTGGTTGTGCAAATTCAGTGCTTGGGATTTGTTGCACGGAACAAAAAATTCCTCCTGTTCTGAACTCAGACCATCAGCTTCTTGGTTTCATCCGCCTGTCAGAACCTCCAGCCGCAATGGATTCATGCAACACACCGCTATATTTTTGTGTTTGTTTGCAGTAGCGGCAAAGCGGGAGGCGGCTGTGATGCCTGGCCCTCCGTTCCAGCTGCAAAGCAGCAGGGGCCTGCCTGGGAACTGGGAGCAATTCGCGTGGAAGCGAAGAGTGAAGGAACTCCTTCTAGCAGAACAGGCAGTCATCAAACAGGTGCAGCTTTCCAGAGCATCAAGGCATGGGGATGAAGCTACTCAAAAAGTACAGGAGCTTAGACATGAAAGAAGAACTTTATTTGAAGGATAACTGGGCAGCACCCAGTGAAGCTTTAAAAGTTTGTTTTAAAGCAGGTTTCTAGCCCTTAAGATTAACTAAACTCCATTTCAAAATGGGCAGAGGGCAGATCCAGAGGAACCCTCAGCAGATACAGAGAGGTCTAAGGATGAATTTAATTAATTAAGTTGGAGCTGGCAAAATGCCTCTCTTTCTCCCCCACCCTGCAGCCTTCAGAGAAGCAGCATAGGCGGGGGGGGGGAGTTAATCTTTTGCAAAAAGGCCTTTAATATGCATTATGTCTGCAGGCAGCTGAACAGAAGTTTTCTAGTGTGGATCAGTCCTAACCACCTTTTATGTGTGCACTCTGGGAATGAGAGAGATTCTAAATAAAAAGCAAGTAATACCAAAGTGAAGAAGAAGAAGAAGAGGAGGAGGAGGAGGAGGAGGAGGAGGAGGAGGAGGAGGAGGAGGAGGAGAAGAAGAAGAAGAAGAAGAAGAAGAAGAAGAAGAAGAAGAAGAAGAAGAAGAAGAAGAAGAAGAAGAAGAAGAAGAAGAAGAAGAACCAGCAACATGGGGAGGTGGGAGGTTATTCTCCTGCCTAAGAGAAGGGGTAAGGAAATTAGACGGTTAACAGTTATCTTTTCCATGTCTAAAGTAAAAAGTCTTAATCACTTACTTTCTTCCTCTGCTCCCCTCCCTGGAGAAAAATAGAAAGGTATGATAAAAGCTCAAATACACTAAACAGGATTGCACTACATTTAATTAAGTCCCAATGCATTTCTAGTGCGGCAATGTTTCCTTGAGGGCATCTAATCCATCAGCTATAGAGAGACACACAGGAAGATTCTCTCAACTCAAAACGTGTGAGGCTGTAATAAAATTTCCTGCTTGTTAAGGTCCTGTAATGCAAGCAAGAAATCAGTTTTCCTCCGTTTACTGGAAGCAGAAATTAACTTTGTGTGGGTTAAACACCATAAAGCACTCAATTAATCTCAGTGCGTCTGGTGACAAATAGAGGTTGTTGTTGTAACTTAAAATTATATACATAAAAAACTTAATAACAAAAATAGATCCGTGATGAAATCTGCCCCCACCCCATGCAGGGACAGGAATTGATCATCAGGGGCAGCAGTGATCTTAGAGATCAACAATGCTGCCGCCACTACGAACAAGAAACAATAAATCAAGTGGTGAAAATAAGGAGGAAGGTTTTAACAAAAAGTACAGGAGAGCCAGAAAAGGACTCTTCTAATCTATGCTGGAAGGTGATTACTTCCAAGATGATGCTGACTAAATGCACCTAGATTTTCCTCAGGTCCAAACGTTTTAGGTAGTTCTGCAGCAGCAGCTTTTAGCTGGCTGGGAGATTCCGCTGCGGGTTTTATTTTGAACATTCAAGGACCTTGTCATGGCATGCAACCTATATTAAGGAGAGGATCCCAGCCCCATGACTAGCACCTCAGAACTTTGGAGTAAAATCCCATGCGGAGGCATTGTTCCTGTGTAATTCTGGTAGCCAGCCTCTACTTACAATTTTAAGAATTTTTGGGATTTATCCTTGGATGGAACTGGAGTGCGCAGGCTGTGGGAAGTCAGCCTAAGTGGCACAGGGAGTCAAGGAATCATAGAATCACAAAGTTGGAAGAGAACTCAAGGGCCATCCAGGCCAACCCCCTGCCATGCAGGAACCCCCCACAGTACCCCCGACAGATGGCCATCCAGCCTCTGCTTAAAAACCTCCAAAGAAGGAGACTCCACCACCCTCCTTTGTGGCAGCATATTATTCCACTGCCGGACAGCTCTAACTGCTTTGAAGTTCTTCCTAATGTTCAAACTGAACCTCTTTTCCTGTAGTTTGAAACCATTGCTCCGGGTCCAAGTCTCTGAAGCCCTGGAAAACAAGCCAGCACCTTCTTCGATAGGAGTTCCTCTCAAATATTTAAACATTTGTGATCACCCTCGGACGACACCCAGAGCCAGGCGGCCCTGCTTAAGCCTGAAACCTTTGGAAACTTCTTCTCCATAGCTTGAACTTGCAGCTATTTGCAACAGCAACACTCTTCTCACGTTATTTATTAATGCCCTTCCTTTAGAGGAGAACCCGTGCTGCTTTCGGTGGTGCCGCTGCTTCAAAGGGAAGGATGAAAGTGGCAACTGTCTGTAGGCCTAATTAAAATTATGTGTGATGTCAAGTCGGTACTGACTTACATGGGTTTACTCCCACACTGGGTTTCCAGGGCTGAGCGGGGATTTGAACCCTGTTCTCCAGAGCCCTAGTCCATCACTCTGGCCGTGGCACCACGCTGGGAATTAGATCCACTTCAAAACAGGGCTAAGGCTGGTTGGAGAGCTCAGTGGTTGAGAGCCCTGGTTGCACAGCCAGAGGAGGGGAGTTCAATTCCCCTGCTGTACCTCCTGGGAGAAGAGCCAGCCTGGGTGGCCTTGGGCAAGCTGCACCGTCCTGGGGATCACCCCCAGAAACAACGGAAGGGGAAACCACCTCTGAGCATCCACTACCTGAAAACGCAGAAAAGGGTTTCCATAAGTCAGAATTGACTCAACAGCACTTGATCATAGAATCAGAGAATCATAGAGTGGGAAGAGACCTCAAGGGCCATCCAGTCTGACCCCCTGCCATGCAGGAAGCCCCATCACAGGATGCCCAACAGATCCAGCCTCTGGTTAAAAACCTCCAGAGAAGGAGACTCCACCACCCTCCTTTTATGGCAGCATCTTCCACTGCCGAACAGCTCTCATTGTCAGGAAGTTCTTCCTAATGTTCAAACTGAATCTCTTTTCCTGGAGTTTGAAACCACTGCCCAGAGTCCTAATCTCTGAAGCCATGGGAAACAAGCCATCCCCCTCTTCGATAGGTCATCCTTTCAAATATTTAAACATAGCTTTCATATTCCCTCTCAACCTTTATGATGATGATGATGATTGAAACCAAGGTCGTTAAAAAGAGAAGGAGAATACATTGACATAAAATCCATGATGGACAATGAATTTGACAACTCTAGCTTCCGCTATTTTTATTATTGTTGTTGTTGTTGTTGTTGTTGTTAAGTTTAAGGAAAACAGAAATTGGAAATGTGAAGACAAACTTGATATATAAATAAATGTTAATCTGTTAGATTTTTAAAAGAATAGAGGAAGTTAGGTATAGATAAGATCTTCTATGCATAAAGTGAAACATATTATGTGAAACATATTATAGACCAAGAGACAGCTCTCTTATAATAACCCATAAAGCATTAATTTGAATTAGTGATGACTGCTGAAATTAGGCATTCTTTGGAAGAATGGATAAACATACTGTGGATGATATATAGAATATATATATAGTTAGCCAAATCTATACTAAATTGCTTAGTACTGAAGAGCTAAACAGTGAGTTTGAATAGATTGTTGAGATTAGATTGGCTATATGCTTTGTATTAAAAACAGATGTAAATAAAGATAGATAGAAGAGGGATGAGACAGTAAGGAAACTAAGCAGGAAAGTATGCTCATTTAAGCTGGGAAGGGAGAGATGAATGATATTGGGCTCAAATGTGGGGAGAAACTGTGATTGAAGTGGTAACATGACAGAAGACAAGCAATAGACGGTATTTGTTTTATGTAACTTAGTGTAGAAAATAAATAAAAATATTTAAAAGAATAATAATAAACAGACCAACCAACCCGAGTAGAGTCACCTGCCTGCTACCCGTGGGAGTCAATGCCCTCTGCCCATTGTGGTCTTTTGCAGAGAATCCTGCCTTATATGCCTGACAGCCCACAGCCTCCGTCTCAGCATTTTTGCCTCTGGAGAGAGTGAGTGAGTGAGTGAGTTCAGGCTTAATTTGATGTAGGACCCACTTGTTGCTCTTTCTGGGCATCCAAAGTACCTGCAAAGTTCTGCCTTAAAGGCTTTTTGCAGCAGGACAGACCAAGCTATTCTCTCACGTTGTCATTTGGTAGGGGAGAAGCCAGAGGGTCAGGAAAGCCCATGCTGACCACAGGAAGCCCCTTAAAATCCTTCATGGACTTTCCCTAGACATATCCCTCTTCTTGAACCACCCTCTACCCCCACCCCCGTTTACCTGCATCTTGCAACAGGACCAGGGAAATGGTGGATCCCATGGGCGCTCAGGAAATCCCCTTCTCCGCTTTTAGGGTGGCCGTTCTGGGCTTGCAAAGGGTCCCGGCTTGTCCGCTTTGGGCCTTCCCTTCCGGCCCGTGGCGGAATGTGCTGCAACGGGGTCCCAAAGGCGTCAGTGCCACGGGCTTTGTAAGGGTACATGGCAGGCGGGGTGCGTCTTTGCAACAGCGCGAGAGAGGTGGGAATCAGGACGGGTGGCGGCAGGTGGGCAAGAGCAGATGTGGCTGAGCAATGCACACACACAATACACACCCACCCCATCCCTGTAGCTGTCATGGATAAGAATAATATGTGACACTTGTCTTCTTTCTCAGTGCCCAGGAAACAGAGAGACAAAAGTTCCGTGGAGGGGTGGTAACCCCCTAAGCTGCTGTCACATCAGATATAAGGCATCCCTGAGCCAGTGGCGGGTGGGAATAGAAATAGGTAACTCACCATAGGTAACTAGGAAAATGGCTGTTGAAGAAACAATTATTGCAATCTAGGACACTTTTACACAATCCCTAAGATCCGCTGGCAACTTAAATTCAGACCAGATATCTTGGGGGTTTGTCGCTCTTCCTGTGTTCCCACCCCTCGTCACTCCCTTGCTCCTGTCTGCGTAAGGGGAGGGAGAAAAAAAGGGAGAAAAGAATCCCGCTCTGCCATCGGGAGCTGCCCC
The DNA here is from genome assembly GCA_037367245.1 of Phrynocephalus guinanensis. Classification (NCBI taxonomy): domain Eukaryota; kingdom Metazoa; phylum Chordata; class Lepidosauria; order Squamata; family Agamidae; genus Phrynocephalus; species Phrynocephalus guinanensis. The sequence goes on from CM074743.1 coordinate 3,383,790, forward strand.
GGAAAGCATTCCAGTCTCTTAAAGGGGCGGGGGGCAAAAAACAAAAAACAAACAAACAAACACAAGGTGAGGACAGCCCAGCACTCACTGCTTTGCAATCCGCATCAGAAATTTTTCACCTTCGGAGACCAGGTACTTGGAAAATGCGCTGAGACGCGCTTAGGTGGGTGTGGTTGTACTTAATTTTTTTTTTAAATCCGGAGCTGGTGGGAAAACAATTTTAAGCTCCGGATCTGGGAGCCCTTTGCCTTGGATGTTAGGGGTCGTGCAAAAGCGCCCCTAGTCTTCTGTCTTACTGCTGCCTAGATGCCCAAAGCACATCCAATCTCGCCTGATTTCGGAAGCTAAGCAGGGTTGGCCCTGGTTAGTACTTGGATGGGAAACCACCAGGGAATACCAGGTGCTGTAGGCGCCTGGAGTAGGACCTGGCAAACCACTCCAGTTTTCCTGCCAAGAAAACTCCATGGACATGGGGTCACGAAGAGTCGGTTACGACTCACGACGCAACACACACAGTCTTCTGTCTTAAGGGCTGTATGGGATACACCCATTATGCTGCTTTCCAGAACTGCTCTTTCCCCCGTGTTGTACCTTTTCCCCTCCTTTTAACCCACCATCGGTTTGTTTTGTTTTTTAAATCCAGGGAGTCGACCCACAAATGCTAATATTCCGCATGAACTAGCAGATGCAAGACAAAAGACTCAATCTTTTTCCGTTGCTAGAAAATCGTAGCATGGGAGAGTTGTTGTCCCCCCCCCTTCTGCCGAAAACTCCCAGAAGGAGAGAGAAGTGCGGTGGCTCGCTGGGGGAGGGTCCAGCCTTTCCACCCTTCAGTACGTTAAGCCCATCCTGGGAGATAGGATGTGACACCTTTCGGGAGATGCCTCATCCACGTTGACACCAAAGCTGGAGGCAGTGGGTGTGCGCTCTCAGCCCGCCATGCTGCCCACTTCCACCAGGGCCAAAAGGATGCAAAACTCTGAGGATGAGGTGGTACTTGCCTGCAAAAAAAGAGATTGCGGCCATCCAAACGAAAGGAGAAAGATGTCATTACTTCAGTTTCACCAAATTTATACCAGCCCCATTGTGTATCTGCTGCCAGTAAAATACTGCTGCTGCCTAAATGATCAACAGATAATCTCATATGCAGGGATCGGGGAGGCCCAAGGCATCTTGCTGCCTGAGGCAAAGGACATAACATTCCTATCCTATCATTTCACAGACAGAAACCAATAAGGGTTGCTATTAAATCTTCCTTCAACGCTGGCTGGTTGCACTAGAGAAGATGTTCCTGAACTTGGGGTGCCAAATGTTCTTAAGACGATGGTTTCCAGAAATCCTGGCCAGCACAGCTGGTGGTGAAGTCTTTGGGGAGTGTCAGTCCAAGAACACCCAGGGACCCAAGGCTGGGAAGCGCTGCATAAGAAGGAAGCAGGTGAGATGCTGGGTCTCACTTTCATGGCCCCCGTATGGCACACGATGCTCTGTTCTCTCTTTGCTGTGATTCACAGTACAGGCTGCCTCGTGGCGCGGGGGTTAAATGCCGGTACTGCAGGTAAAACTGTGCTCATAACCTGGGGTTCAATCCCAGGTAGCAGGCTCATGGTTCATTCAGCCTTCCATCTTTCCGAGGTCGGTAAAATGAGTACCCAGCTTGCTGGGGGTGGGGGTGGGGGCAATGTATAGCCTGCATTACTGTAATTAAAAACTGTAAACTGCCCAGAAACTACTTGACGTGGTGTGGGCGGTATATAAGCAGAACACTTTGATAAGTCGCCTCATGAGACAGCCATAGTGGTTGGGCTGTCTCAGTTGAGGAAACCATGTGTCCATGGTGTATGAGAATTGTAGCCCCCCCCCCAATGCCTCTGAAATCCAAACACCAGATGGTTGAAACAAGTGGAGGCAGACAAGATACAACTTGTGGCTGACAGCAGAATCCCCCACCCCACCCCGGAGACAGTTTCTGCACCCTGTCCCTGCGTCCGGCTGAACAAAATCAAAAAAGGTATCTTGTATTTGCCAGAAGCTGATTTCTGAGAAAGACAGTTTTGTCTTAGATTTGCTTCAGGTGCCACAGGGTATGCTAGAAAGTAGAGATGGGCACGAATCAAAAAAATTGCATTTCGTTTGTCGTTTGGAGGGTCCGTTTCGGTTTATTTCTGTTTTTCGCGAATTTTTGCAAAAAATTCTTTTTTGTTCGTTTCGTGACCATTTTGTTACCATTTATTTCATTTTTTGTGATTTTTTAAAGGATTTTAAGCAATTCACTCATATCGCAGTAACGGAAGCGAAACGCACGACAAAATTTCCGGTGTTTCTGTTTGTTTCGTTTCATTTTAGAGACAAAATTCATTTGTCGTTTCGTTACGCAACAAAACAAAAAAAACGAAACCGGAAATGAAAAATTGTTCATTTCGTGCCCATCTCTACTAGAAAGATATACTGTATATTGATGTAAAAGTTGTCCCCCACTGAAACATTCCATCGGCTCGTCGCTCATATTTGCAACCCTGACTATGGCTTTTAAGGGCTTCCACCAACCACTTTTCTACCACTGAGCAAAACAATTCCCTCCCTGTTGTTATGATGACACTGGTGACATGGGCCCCCAAGAAGGAATACTGTATTTCCCTCATCTGAATTCCATCCACAGTTTAATGGGAATTATTCCCTACAAAGTGAGTTTCAGAACGCCAATTACATTGAACAAATCTGATCGATTCAAGTGACTCCCCCCCCCCGCAAAGCTCCTTTTCTTTTAAAATATATTTTGCTCCTTGGAGCTCCTGTACACTAAGTTAATGGTTTCCCACATATCCTTTGCATGACCACCATTAGTCATTTCCCATTTCTCAGATGAGTCTCACTAACTTATTTTCTTATGTGGCCTGATAAACTGTTTATTCATCTGCTTAATTTTATCCTTCTGTCCTCCAAGTATTTATACTTTAATTCTCCAGTAGAAGTTTTACATAATGTCAGCTTATGACGGCTACTTAGGCACTTTGTCTTCCATTCAAACACCAAGTTAACTAGGCAAATTCTCCATTCAATTTATATTAAAATGAAGCTAATTTTGAAGAAAATATTAATCACTATATTCTGACGAAAATGCATTCCCCAAATTATTATGCTTTGCTTTGACATAACAGTCCCTAATGATGTTAACCCCTTCCATGCTTCCTCTTGGCTTCCATGAAAGATACCTCCTTAGACAAAGGAGAAAATAAGAAAACATGCAATTTTTTTCACTAATTATAACTCCCAGAATTTAACAGCTGGGCTGGCTATGGATTTTAGGAGATGTACTCCAAAAAAGTAACTTTTCCAAGCTCTGATGGTAAAAAAACACTCACAAAATGGTCTTTTTGAGCGAACAGAATCTTTCAAAGTTCCTTTTGGGTTTTGTCTTCTATCTCTTGGCAGAATCCTACCAAGGTCCTTCACTTTACAGTTGTGTAGTGTTGGGGTAGCCTCCTCTGAAGGGAAATGACCATGGTTTCATTGCCTCCCTGCAAGAGCTTGTAAGACATACTTTAAAAAAACACCTATCAGATTGCTGCATCCTAAGCACTCATAACACTTGCTGCCCCCAAAACTGTTGCTAGTTGATGTTAGTATAATAAGGCAAGCCCTGGCATCAAACTGGTGCTTGTTAACAAGGTGCTACGTTGTGATCCTGGGTGAGTGCTGAAACAGGTCCACAGCTAGGGATGCAACCAGCAGCACCTCATTAGCGAGCAGGCAATTTGACACTGAGGCTGATTTCCCTTATTTAAGCATAAAGCAACATCAGGATTCTGTTCAGTGTCTTAGGAATCAATTCGGACTAAAGCCGGAATAAACCTTTCTAAAACTGATAACACCGTTATCAGTGTGCCTGTATGCATATCTGACTGAAATGGAGGAGGCAAAAGAAGTACACAGTCAGCTTGGAAAAAGAAGGAAGGAACACGGCCTGAGATGGACAGTCTAAATATAGATCTAGAGAAGGATAGGTATTCAGGCCATCTAGCTGCCTATCACCCGTCCCCACTGGTTCGGATCATTGTTCCAGAGGACCTGTCTGAATCCATCACTTGTTCTCAGTTAATCCCCAGTAGCCATCTCATGGTTGACTCAGCCTTCCATCCTTCCAAGGTCGGTAAATTGAGTACCCAGCTGTGCTGGCGGGACAATGTTCAGCTTGCATAACTAAAAACTGTAAACCGCCCAGAGACTACTTGAAGTGGTATGGGGCAGTATATAAGCGGAACACTTTGCTTTTGCTTTTTAAATGGAAGGGCCCCTATGTGACGGAGGGTATCATCCAAAGATCAACATCGGCCCGACCCACTGGAACATCCCAGTACTATGCCCTTCGGATTGCCACTCCTCGGGAGAAACGCAGAACTACCACCAGGAACCGCACCTTCTCAGTGGCTGGTCCCACTTTGTGGAACCGTCTTCCGAGTAATATTAGGACTGCGGAATCCCTCCCAGCGTTCAAGAAGCTAGTAAAAACTTGGCTCTTTACGGCTGCATTCGGTGACCACGGGGGTTGATTTATTCTTGTGCAGTGATTGGATTTATTATGTCTGCCCACTTTTCTTCGCCATCTTACATTAGTATTATTATTAGTACTATTATTCTGATTGTTTTTTAGCTTTTTTTATTAATTTAGGGTCATTGTTTGGTTTGCTTATATCTATCCTTGGAACCGATTATTATTTTTTGTATTTTCAGCTACCTTCCTTTGATTCTCCTTGCCTTGTTTTCTCTCCCGGCCCTTTGGTGTGTCGGCACTGTTGAATTTTAGATCGCTTGGCCAACTAAATACTCACAGTAAGGACCACGTGGGCTGTTTCAAGTGCTGTGCGCACCAAACGAATGATCAATCGATCGATCGCTCAGTCAATCCATTAAAAATAAATGTTAAAAATGAGCAGGCGATCCCTCTCCAGGCAAACAGCAGGGCTGCATCTTAAAAGCTAGTCCCCAGGGAACAGGAAATTATTAATTAAAAGGGCAATGCTGTAATGCAATAGCTGGGAAGCAAAGGGGATTAACAGAAAAATAGCCTTAAAGAGCTCTTGTGGTTGCATTTTTTTTTTGAAAAGTATGTTATGTTCTTATTTTACTTTTGGCTTTCAGTTCTTGTGTTCTTTCCTCTGTTTTTCGTGGGTGCATCTTCTTATGTATGGCCAGTAAGGGTGCAATGTTGTTTTTAATAACGGATTTATGATGGTTGCTAGCATCCAGGAGTGTTTTCATTTGGAGATGAGGAATGACATGGATATGCTTTAGTATCAAACAAAGAAATAAACAATCAAACAGGGAAAGCAGTGGAATGGAGCAGGCTGGCCACGCTGTTGCCTGGATTCCCTTCAGGAGGAGGACTCAGGGATCAATTCAGAAAAGGGCCAACCCACAAGAGAAAACAGGGCTTGAGGGATGGATTGGCCTAAGTCAGAGGTCATCACCCTTTTGTAGGTGCTCAGAAGGAGTTCAGTGAGGAAGTGAGAAGGCAGGCCATGGGGTCAGTAGGAAATGGACCCAGCGGTTTTACTGGGACCAGGCCACAGGAGGCACTCTGGGCATCAGAAGAACCCTGAAGCCAGATTGGTCCAGCACCCCTCTTTTTCCTCCAGCTGCCAGCCAGATGTTTCTGAGAACCAGGTGAGGAGCAGTAAAATGGCATTTTTCTGCTTTAGCTTAGCTGTGACTGGTAGGCAGAGCTCTGTTGCTGCATAAAATGCCTTTAATTCAACATTTATTTACCATTAAAAAAAGAGAAAGGGGGGGGGAAGAGACATTTATTTATTTATTTATTTATATATTTATATACCACATAGGGATAGGCATATATTATTTATTTATTTATTTATTTATTAGATTCCTATACCGCCCATCCAGTCCAAAGGCCCAAATATTAGTGTAATTTATATTAAGCTTATCAACGCATATTGCATGAATTGAGCACTTCAGCTAAATGGTGTTCGGGTCACGCTTTCCTGTGGAACATGATGCAGGCATGTGTCTCCTTTCTGCCTGGATGCACTGCAGCTTAATGAAAGTGCTAGAAACAGCTTTGCTATTTAAGGCACATTTGTGCTTTTTAAAACTACATTCTGGTAAATTGGAACTTAACTGAGGTTCATTAGCAGAGTAAGATCCTGCATGGCTTAACTGTAGCAAAAATTACTGATATTCCAGCATGGGAAAGGCAAATGAATGCCAACTGTTACAGCATTCCGTGGTCTGAGGTCTTTACCGCTTTATTTGCAGACACCTGTTTGTTCTGTAGACAGCATGATTACTAGCAGCCATCACTCAATTTACTCTTCAAGAATTTATCTAATACTCCCTTCAGCCTGCAGCCAGTGGAAATCGGTAGCTCTGATGTATGTGGGGATAGTGAATCCATTCCAGCTTTTACTTCAAACTTTACGAGAGCTGTCCAAAGTGCTAATCCCCATAGCTCCAAATCCCTCCAGCTTCACTTGCTGGATTGCTCCTTTACAGTTTGGACAAAAACCAGGACCAGAGTTGCTGCCAGCTCACTGCCATTGCAACCACCTGAGACTGTTGGTTTACCTCTTAGGGCGTTTATACATGACCCCTAAGCTCCGCCGCAAATGGCTGCAAGCTCCGGACCTTAAAAATGTTTACCCACCAGCTCCGGAGTTTGCAGACAATTAAGTGCGACCCCGCCCACTTTAGCGCGACCAAACGCACTTTTCTTGTACCTGCTCTTTGATGGTGAAAATTTTTGATGGGGAGACTGCCTGAGCTCTCCTCGCTTCTTTCTGTTGTTTTTCTTTTGCCTCCGCCCCTTAAAGAGGAACCAGGAAGTAAACGGAGGTCGGAGCAACTTCCACTGGCACCGGTTGTAAGAATGCATTCTTTTCTCCCTGTCTAAGGCTTTTTTTTCCTCCCCCCTCACGCAGACAGAACAAAGAAGTGCGGAGCGGGTGGGGACGGAGGAACAGCAATGAACCCTCAAGATCTCTGGTCCGAATTTAAGGGACCAGCGGGTCTTAGGGGGTCGTGTAAAAAGGCCCTTAATCTCGACGATGAGCTGAAACAGGTACTTCGTCCTTCTAAATCGCCCACCTTTTCAGCTTCTTTGGGTGAAAACGGCAAGAAGCGGAGCATCCCAGCTCTGCTTTCTCTGCCTTGCCTATCCCTGGCTCGCAGATTCAACATTCTCAGGCTCCATCATAGTTTCTCTGATTGAAGATGCTTTGGAGAGGTGGGGGGGGGTGCTGCCGCCGTGCTCCCAGTCAGCATCCGAAACAGCACCTTTCCTCGGGGAAAGAGAGAAGAGGACAATTTCGAGGCAGCTGGAGGAGTGAGCAACAAATGAGTTCAGAGTTGCAAGCATGCAGCGTGAAAACAGCAGAGAAAGCAATTCTGGCAACAGAGCCCAAATTCAGTAAGGGCGTTTATACACGACCCCTAAGCTCCGCCGCAAATGGCTGCAAGGTCCGGACCTTAAAAATGTTTACCCACCAGCTCCGGACTTTGCAGACAATTAAGTGCGACCCCGCCCACTTTAGCGCGACCAAACAGCAGTTTTCTTGTACCTGCTTTTTGGATGTGACAAATATTTGATCCGGTGTAAGGATAGTGAGTGCGGGGCTCTCCTGGCTTCCGTTTGTTCTTTTTTTGCGCCCCGCCCCTTTAAGAGATCTGAATGCTGCCGGGAACAGAACGGAGGTAAACCGGCATGTTTTTCTTTCTTTTTTCTCCCTCCCTCAGGCAGCCAGCAACCAGGAAGTGCGGAGGGGGGTGGGGACAGAGGAAGACAGAGGAAGAGCGAGGAACCCCTAAGATCTCTGGTCCGAATTTAAGTGGCCAGCGGATCTTAGGAGTCGTGGAAAAAGGCCCCAAGAGCACAGGATTCCTTTGTAGGGGAGAGTTGTCTCTTTTCTACACTGTGCCCCATCTCCACAACATCCTATTTCAGACAAGCGGATAAGAGGTGTAGACAGTATTTCACAATATTTCAAGGTGTAGACAGTATTTGATGCCCCTGTCTTGATATTCCAAAGCACCGAAAGATGTACATCTGAACACCAAAGGCGTTCTCAAATATTTGCCTTAGTGCAGGCATGTCCAAACTTTGGCCCTCCAGATGTTTTGGACCACAACTCCCAGAATTCTAAACCTGTATTTCCAATGGCAAGGGGCTTTCGGAATTGTGTTCCAAAACATCTGGAGGGCAGAAGTTTGGACATGCTTGCCTTAGTGCAAGGGTGAGCCACTTAGGAACACGCACGCACATGCACGCACGCACGCACACACACACACACACACACACACACACACCTAGACCCCAGGGGGCCACAGCCCCTCTTGCATGTACAGTGGTACCTTGTATAAAGGAATTAATTCGTTCCAAATGACATTATGTTAAGCAAATTTTTTCTTTATACAAATTCCCATAGAAATGCATTGAAAATGGAGTAATCTCATTTTTATGTTGTACGGATTCTCCCCATAGGCAATTATGTTAAGCAAATTTCCCCTATCTCCAGAATTTTTTATGTTGTACAAATTTTATGTTATACAAGAGTCCTCTGTATTAACCATTTTTGTCATTGAAAAGTTTCCACGCACTCTCTAGCAGCAAAACCACTAAATGTGAAGGGGAGGGCACAGTGCAGCGTCCCCAAACAGAAACCCCCCACACACACACCTTCTAAAAGGCACAAAAAAGAGACGGGGGGGGGGCTAGGTATGACATTTTGTGGCTGGGGGCGGAGGGGAGATCCTGACGTCAAGTAGGGGCTCCTTGGACCGCTTTTACATGGAACTGCCCCCCTCCCCAACTGCTAAGGATCCTTCGTGGATGCAGTGAAATCCAGCTGCTTCTGGGGCCTCCTGTGTTTCCATCACATCTATACAGCAGGGATTGCCCACTCTGCCTCCGTAGCAGGGGCTGGATTCGATCATCCACCGGGTCTCTTCCCACTCTGCAATCCTAAGATGGCAACCAGGGCATTTTTTCCCCAGCCAAAAATAAGGAATGAAAAACTGAGCTTATATTCGAGCATATAAGGTAACTGAAAAGTTATCATTCGAAAAATGAAACCTTCATCTAGTTGCAAATATTAAGATTAAAATGACTCCAGCAAAAATGAGTCTTTATTTAGAAAACCATGACTTAAATTGAGTTTTACTGACTAGTGATTTAAATGACAATTTAAATCAAAGTGATTTAAACCAATTTAAAACAAGGATGATATTGTCTCCTTTGTGCCTGTATAAATGTCTTTCTACCAAGCCTGCGTGTTTTGCATCAAAAAGCCGACTAGCATACAGAAAAGCTTGTGCCCAATAAAACTTGGCAGGCTTTAAGGTGCCACAGGTCTCTTGGTTTTAATAACACGGGACCAGCCTACAAAGCTACAGTATGTGATGTTTCAGTAGCAGTTTTGTTTTTTTAATCTTTGCAGCTGCCCTGTGCTGGGTGGACATTTGGTCTGAACCATCTGCCGAAACCTGAGAAAGATAAGGCCGTCTGGTCTTCCTTCCTTAAAATACATCCATGGATTTTTGTTTCCCTTATTGTCACCTACCCACACTGTCTGGGAAGATGCTTTCTGGAATGCATCACTGTTGATGTTATTGTTGCTTTTGTTGTTGTTATTGTTAGTGTTCTTCAGAACTATCTGGAGTGATTTGTTCAAGGTTATCTACGAACCAGCAAGCTTAAAAATGCTGATCTCGGAACAGATGCCAGAGGATTTGCGTTCTCTCTATTGTTCGGATTTTTGTGTTTATTCCTACACTCTGCTTCCTGCTCTTTTGTTGTAAGAAGGGCCAACCTCTGACTGCACGTCCATTAAGTCGGAAAGCAGAGGGAGATTGCGGGGACTTTGTCAACAGCTTTCGACTGAAACACTCTCCCCAGGCCGAGCAGTGGCATTACAACCAACCAGAACCCCTGGGAGCTCCTATCCTGCAAATCTGGAATCTCTTGTAAACTGTAATAACCTTGGTTTAAGAGTGTTTTGCAAGACAAGCAAACATTTCTTCTAAATTTTGTCTTGATCAACAAGCAATGTCTTGCGATACAAGTAACTGAAGCAGGTCACATGATCACAAGTGAGCCAATGATGTCTCTCTCCCCACTTGATTGTGGGTGATTGTCTGGAATGTTCCATCTCAGGCAACCACCAAAGCAGAGGGAGAAGAGAGGAAGGGAGTTCTCCTTTGCACCAGCCAAGAACATTTTCAAAGGGGAGTGCAAATTAGGAGTTTGTTTTACAGTATTTTTCTTTATATTTTTCTTTAATTTGTTTTCAACAACCTTTCTTATTTTTTCAAGCCATTTCTAGTCATAAGGCAGCTAGTCAAGTGCGTATATGGCTACAAATTGCATTTTATTATTGTCACATTAAAAACACAGAGTAAAATCCTATTATGAGTCCCAGATTCTGCATCCAGGTACGCAAACCATGGTGTGGATGTGGGCTTCTAGCCAACTTCTTTTGTGAGCTTTGGCATTTTGTGTGTACAGTAAGTGGTGGTGTATGGGACCCCAGAAGGAATAACCTGAGTTTCCATTATTTCTTATGGGGAAATTTGCTTTGATATAAGAGTTTACAAGCATGTTTCTGGAACAGATTATGCTCATAAATCAGGATATTAGTGCATTAATAGTTGAGAAGAGATAACAACGCAAAAGGAAAGGCGCAGATGGTCCCAAATGCTGTCAAGTGCCCTTGAGTCTACGTTGGGCATGGTTCTTTGAGGCATGTTGCCATGATCAGTCCCTGCATCGCTCCACCACCTTGCCCAGGAAGGGAACACTGGCTATAGGACGATGGTTGGACATATCATCTACAGCCAAGCCCGGTCTTTTAAGAATGGGCTTCGCCACTGTCTCCTTCAGCTGATAGGGAAAAATCCTGTCCCTGAAGGAGGCAGTGGCAATCAATGAAGCCCATTCAGGCATGCTCCCTCCGGCGGTCTTAATCAGCCAAGACAGGCAGGGGTCAAATGGAGAGGCCGCCGGTCTGCAGTAAGCCAGCGCCCTGGATGCCTCAGCTGGTGTAACATGCCCAAACTCGACAAACCGAGGAGACCAAGGTGGTGCGACACCAGCCATCCTCGGGGATAGATCAGTGCAACCGGAGTCCAGGTCGGAACGGATGGTATCTATTTTGGATTTTAAAAAGGCTACGAATGAGTCACTAGCGGCCTAATTTGTGCCACTATTTTCTAGGAATCTGTCCATCTGTCCGTCCGTCCCGTTTCTTCTTTCCTCTCCCTCTCTCCCTCCCTCTGTGTCTGCAACAATATTATCTATCTATCTATCTATCTATCTATCTATCTATATCTATCTATCTATCTATCTATCTATCTATCTATCTATCTATCTATCTATCTATCATCACAGTCGATGAATAGGATAAATGAAGCCACTCTCTAGGCAAATAAAGATCGACCCAAGGTCAGAAAAAAATGACATTTTAAAACCCCCAACATGGTCAGGGATCTTTAAGCCAGCTGCCGCGGGTCTAAAAACACCCCAAATATGATCAGGGGAAGAGGCTACAGAATTACGTTCACCACAAGTTTGCTGCAGATGAACAGAGGCTCGAATCAAGAGATAAGTTTGTTACTGCAGTACATGCGTTGATTGGTTTATCTGGCGACAGACTGTTTGTGTTCTGAGCGACCACGGTTTTGTGAATGGCCTTTTTAAAATCAGGCGATTGTCAATGCCAGTCTTTTTTGCATTGAATTTCCCTCTGGCCTTATCATCCATTATCTACCGCCCCCGCCCCCCTTGCATCTGTTGTGCATCTATATACAGTACCAGAAATTCTGGCTTTCTCAAGAAGTGTTCTGTGATCCACAGACACTTACAGCATAAAGAATGTACAGTATTAGCCTGCTAGCTGCCATGGGAAGTGCTGTTCACAGATGACTACAGGAGCATTTTTCAAAGTCAGCAATTACCATATTTTCCCATTTATAAGATGTAGAAGACTACCTTCACTTTTCCAACGCAGAATGACAGTTTCACAGTCATTCTGTTCTCTCGTCAGCTTATTTCCATGTATAAGACGACCCCCCCCCAATTTTTAGTCTAACAGTTTTAGACAAAAATATAATCTTATACACTGAGTAGCCTTGTTGCTACATGGTGCTGTATAAGTCAAACAAACAAACAAACAAACAAACAAACAAATGTACAGCAGTAGCAAACAGACAGTTCTTAAGGCTGAAATCCTGTCCTTTAGAATAAAAATAAAATCATAACCGTAAATTCAATCCTATATGGCAAACAAAAAGTCCCTGTTGTAATTCTCAGGAACAAGCACACAAGGACCAAGTCAGAATGTGGGTCACCCAGTAGAATGGCCACTGGGAAAACTTGTAGTTCGCCAGCCAGGAATGGACCCAAAGTTACACGTTTTCTCATGCGAAGCTGCAGAATTTCCGGCTTAAGTCTTGTGCCACCTTTTATGCCAAATACATTTGCGCTGCATGGTGTTTTCCCATAGGGGAACTAATGTCAAATGTTGCTTCAGTTGCTGACCACTAGGTGGACACTGGTTGTTGCGTGACAGTTGTTACCACACGGTCCCTTGTCTCAGAACAGGAACCAGGAACAAACCGTGACAAGAGAATTCCCCAACCCAGTGCCAGGTACAGTATTGTCACGCTCTGATCCCACTCTGGGGGTGTGGTTGAGACAAATTTCAGCTGTTGCATGATGGATGTACAGTAAGATTTTTTTTGTAGCGGTCCGAAATACAACACTTACAGAGACAAAATGGAAGTGAAGTAACCGCCTTAGCTGCAGTACAGACATTCAACCACTGTGCCACGAGGCTCTTAAATTAGGGCAAATAATGCCATTATGGTCCCCATGTTAACAAAATAAATTGACCCTTTCTCCTTGGTCATCCTCCACAGTGACTTGAGTTGTTGAGTCAAAGCCCAGTCTGGATTTAACCGAAACCCGGAAAAAACAGCTAGATCTCCAGGCTAAGCACCTCAGAAATGTGCAAAGCAACCCAAGGGGTGTGTGGGCAGGATGAGAAGGGGGTGGTGGCTCTTGGCCTGTATTCTTAGTGGGGAAACCAGCATGACACTTGCATGGCTCTGGCATGCAAATTTTTCAGGGATCAAGCAGGCTTGGGGCATGATTGTGGAGAACGATGCTTTTTATCCAAATTATCTCATCAATTTGGGAAGGACAGGGCTGGATTTTTCAGATTTTTGGGGGCTGATCAGGAAACTCGACTAAGGTGATCAGCCAGAACAGTGGTGGGGGGGGAATACCCGGCAAAATTTAGCTCATTAAGTAGCTTTTTTTTTGGGGGGGGGGTTCCAATCTGCCAAAGAAGTGAATTTTTAGACGTGTGCATTTCTACCCTGTTCAAGTTCTACCAGCTGTTACGAGCGGCCAGTGTCCAAAGCTCCTCTCTCACCCAGAAGGATAGGGCATAAATGATGAAATGTAATCTTGGTTGGTCTTGTGGCATTTGGGTAATTTAGTTGCCACCCCATAGCTCCATGATGTGAAAAGGGGGACCTGGTAGTGGGGAGTCCTTGGATATTTTAGACTTATACCGGGCTAGCTAAAGTTTTTTTTTCCTCCCCTTAAAATTCTAAGGACTAAAAACATCTTCCTTTGACCTGGAGCTGTTCTCATCTCAACAACCCCACTTGGATGGTCAAGTCACCAATAGAATGATTGGGGGAGCGGGGTGGGGAGTTGAAGACATAGAGAAAGAGAGAGGGAAGTCCACATGGGTTCTAGTATCGCTGTCACTTTGCGCTGCAGCTATATTCGGCTTTTTCTCTCCTGATTAAATGAGCCCAACTGCACTAGCTCGCCTAAGAACGCTCAGGACAGAGTTTCGTGTATTTTATTGCCTTGAGACATCACTTTTCTCCTGACGGCAGGGCTCAAATTGACCTCTTGACTGTGTTTTGAAGGCGCTGATCGGACCCGGCTCCTTACGTTCCTCGCCTGTCCCTGTTTGCTCCTTTTTCCAGTTTTCCCCTCGGAAACCTGAAGATTGACTGCACGAGGAAAGGAGGCCCAGGACATTGCAAACAGGCTGGGTTTGTTGAGAGTCCTTGGGAAAAACCATTTACAAGGGAATGCAGCCAATAACGGCCAAGGAGCCCCATGCACTACCGATCTCCAGTGTGAGGAGGCAGATCTTCACTACATCCTTGGTGATCTGGTCCAGGGGAGGAATGAAGCTACACCTGGAAAGGGAAGGATGAGGCTGAGCCCTGTGGGGGAAACAGAGTTGTGGGGTCTCACGAGAGACTAGTCATCCCCCCCCCCTTTTTATCCCTCTGTGTCAAACCTGAGGCTTTGATGTACAAATCTTTACAAATCTGGTCCCAACGTGGGAGAGAGACAAGATTTGGGGACAAACGAGTCTAAATAATTTATAGACCAGCCTTGGACTTGGAGCTGTGAAAAGTTAGGGGGCAGGTTTGGGACTACTGGGCTCAGAATCCTCATTGCCAGCATGGATGCCATTGTGGATTCTGGGAACTGTAGTTGAAATGATAGTCTTTCCCATCTCCAATGTCTGGGCCCATTGAGCTCAGCTTTGCCTCCTGGAGCTGGTAGCAGCCTTCCTAAGGCCAGTATCTGCCCCTCTTAAAGGACATTAAAAAGCCTCCAGGACACCAAGCCAGGCTCCCAAAAAAAGAAAGCTACCATCTACCCTCAGCTATCAGCTCCTCTTCAACCCGTCTGCTGTTGGGTTCAGAAGAAAACAAGAACGAGATCCATGGTTTGCTCAACCAGCTGGCAAAATATTTTCTCCTGAAATTTTCAGCTGCATCTATGAAGCAATCACTTACAGTATTTTGTCTTCTCATCCGTACATTTGTACTCCACCTTTCCTCCCGTGAGTTCAGGGCTGCATACATGGGTTTTTTAAGAGTCCCGTGGTGTAGTGGTTAAATGTCTGTCCTGCAGGTAAAACTGTGCTCACGACCTGGGGTTCAATCCCAGGTAGCAGGCTCATGGTTGACTCAGCCTTCCATCCTTCCGAGGTCGGTAAAATGAGTACCCAGCTTGCTGGGGGTGGGGGGGCAATGTGCAGCCTGCATACTATAAGTAAAACTGTAAACCGCCCAGAGACCACTTTAAGTGGTATGGGGCGGTATATAAGCAGAACACTTTGCTTTGCTTTGCTTTTTTCCGCTCCCCAGGTTGGATCACAACCCTCTTGCGAGGTAGGTCAGCATCGGTGTACGACAGTCCGAGATCCCCCCGCCCCTTGAGCTAGTTCCATGGCTGAATGGCAATTTGAACCAGAGCCCCTGAGCCCCAGTTAGGCACTCTCACCACTACCTCTACACTTGGGCATACATCCCAAATAACAGCTCCTCCTTCTGTCTCTCGGGGACCTGTCAACTGAAGGACACACCTCCTTGCTCCGTTTCCTGTTTTGCGGTATTTGTTCACACTCCATCATCAGCAAGGCTCCCTGACCAGGTGAAAACATTTCAGTGGCCCACTATACATGACTAAGGACCTCTCCAACCATCATAGAAGAATCAACTCGGGACCTCTAGGTCGCCTTAACTCCCTGCTAGTACTTTGCTGAGAGCAGCTTGGCTGATCCACCCCAACAGCTCAAGATACACCCAAGAAACAAGTTTCCAGGCAAAACAGGGGAAATAGTCAAGAGTTTTCTAGATGCTTCCTATTAGGTGAACAAAGCTTTCTTCTTTCCATTAAGCCTTTCCTGTCTTCCCCAAAACATGAAATAATAAATGCGTGTCAGAGATTGAGTTATCCTTTACATCAGTGGTTCACCAAACCTTGGGTTCCCCAGATGTTCTTCTTGGACTGCAATTCCCAGAAATAGAGGCCAGCACAGCTAGAGGGGAAGGCTTCTGGGAGTTGTAGTCCTAAAATACCATCTGGAGACCCAAGGCTGGGAACCATCTTTTGATTGGAGGCACCGTATTTTTCCATCTATAAGACATGCCCCATGTATAAGATGACCACCCAAACACACAGTTTTCCAACCCAGAATTATAGTTTCGCAACCACACGGTTCTTTCCTCAGCTTACTTCTATGCATAAGACGACTCTCAGTTTTTAGTCTAACAATATTAGACAAAAATAATCTTATACACCGACTCACCCAGGAGTCGTAAGCATCTTTTAAGGGACAGCATCATGGTCTGCGGAGGTCAGTTAAATGTCCTTTAACATCATCATCCTAGTCACTTTTTGTACTTCTGTCATATTTCACATCCTCCTCCCCAGTGGAAATGTTTTCTTATTGAAGACATTATACACTGTGTGCATCTGAAAAAAGGGGGAACTGCAACCCACAACAACTTATGTCAGGTGAAAACTTCTTAGCTTTTAAGGGGCCACAATGTTCCTTGTCCTTTGAGCTGTTCTCCGCTTCCAGCAGAACTTACACTCAGATTGGTGGGGGGGGGGCAATGTGGAGCCTGCATGCTGTAATTAAAACTGTAAACTGCCCAGAGACTACTTGAAGTGGTAGGGGGCGGTATATAAGAACACTTTGCTTTGCTATAACCAACCACTGCCACCACCACACCTTTCCTGGGCCACCCATGAGGACTGGCCACTTGGGTTTTAAAATCGCCAAGAAAGTGGCCAGTTCCAGATGGCCACGCATGATGCGCTGGCAGCACCCACCCACAATCCTCTGTTTCCCCACAGCCCTGCCCGCTTTGACCAGCCACGTCGCCCGCCCCACCCCACCCCGGCCTCCATGGTGCCACTCTTACCTGTATCGCATGGCCGTCCGGTTCGTCTCCAGCTCCTCGATGCCCAGGCCAGCCTCCAGCAGGTAGCTCTCCACGCGCCTCTTCTCGATCAGCCGCCGGGCCACCTCCAGCATCTGGGCGGCCGTGACCTCCGGCCCATCGCGCCCCACCTGGCTCCCTTGAGCCGGCAGGTTCTTCCGCCGGACACTCTCTCCGCGAGACCCCTTGCTTTTCTTGGGCAGCCCGTACAGGTCGTCCACGCTGAACTTGCCTCCGCCCCCACCGGCTGCCCCCCGGCCGGCCGGGGCCGGGCCTCCCCGGGAAGAGCTGGCAAACATGATGCCCCGGCGGGCCGCTGCTTCGCGGACCGCCTGGCCGAGAGAAGCCGGCCGCCCTGGCTGCGCCCAAGCCAAGACAACAGCTTAAGCTGGAGTCACAAACGCTTAATGCCCAGATATATTCTCTTCCCACTCCCCTCCTCCTCCTCCTCCTCCTCCTCCTCCACTGGGGAGGAAACATGTGGGGGATTTGCGAGCCTGGCAGCTGGTGGAGCATGCCCTCTGGCCCAGCTTTTGCCTCCCTCCTGGACCCCCCCCCCCCGCCATTCCCTTGCCTTTGCCCTGCCCCTGCCACACACAAAATCACCCCATCAACCCCCTTGCCTCCTGCTTTTGGGAGCCTTTTGGGGAAGCTTTCCTGCCAGTCCTTCCGCACGCCGATCCCCTTTCCCATCTGATTTCCCAACCAATGCCTTTGGAGAACGCTGCGACTCTTCCCCACCCTATCCCAGACCACAGAACCAGAAGAGACCAGCCCGCCTGGCACCCCTGGACGCTCCCGATACGTTTGGGGGACTCTGTGGGTCAAACTGATTGTGTCTTAACTGTAACGGACTGTAAAGTCTCCCCTTACTGTAAGCTACCTTGGGTCCTTTTCCAAGGAGAAAGGTGGGGTTACAGGACTCAAAAAAGAACTCAGGGGTTTAGACATCTGGTTGCAGAGTCCAAAGTTCAAAGTGCAATTCCCCACTGGGCCTCCTTCCCCAAGGCAGAAATCAATGATCACTAAGCTCTCTCATGGCTCTACTACGTTCTTCAGCCAAGAGAGACCCTAGTTCTAAGGCTATTATTAAGAACTGGTGGATAGCTCCGTGGCTTAGGGATCTGGTTATGGAGCCAGAACATAAGAAGAGCCATGCTGGATCCGGCCAACGGCCCATCTAGTCCAGCTTCCTGTATCTCACAGTGGCCCCACCAGATGCCTCTAGGAGCGCACGAGACTAGATCTCTGTCTCCCGATACCACTCCCCTGCATCTGGCCCTTGAAGGATCCCGGTTTTAAGCGTGGAGATTACACATCTCCATCATGGTTTTGTAATCTGTGATGGACTTCTCCTCCAGGAGTTCTGTGCTGCGTCCTCTTGACAGGAGCAGGAGGACTTGAGGACCCCTAGGGCCCCTTTCTTAGAAGTATCTACGTCGTATCCCTTATTAAAACTTCTACAAAACAAAACGTATCGCGGTTCTTAGCACCACGGAACTTTTTGTTTCCTTACTGCATTAGGCTAACGTGACATGACCACAGAGAGATGATTGTTGAATCAGTTGTCTTTCAAACAAGAAAGAACCAGGAAGCGATTGTTTCGGAATCTCCTCCAGCCCGTCGTATCTGCTGTCCAAGATTTTTAAAAAGGTCGACGCTGGGTTTGCTTCTCAAACTCAACAGAGCATCTCATAGCCAGATGAAAGGCTATCGAGCTTGACTTGAGCCCGCCTCTCTGGAGATGCTCAAACTGATCTTGAAGGGCTAAGTGTTTTGCGGTTCACCGGTGTGTCTGTGTAATCTACACCCATCACGGAAACCCAAGTTCACACTTGTTCTCAGGCCGTGTGCCAATCCGGTCAAGGAAAAAGAGGAAGCAGCAGGAGGGAAGGGAATCCAATTTACGTTCCGACCCATGTCGGTGTCGGGTTTACTCCATGCAGGGTGGGGAGGGGACAATAAAATATCCCCAATGCCGATAGAGGGAGACAGACCCATTGGGAGAAAGATGACAGGACTGGCTGGAGGATTCTTGGAAATGGAGTCCCCCCACCCCCACTCCAACAGCTTTTCCAAACTCTCCAGCTTTAGGACACTAAACCCGGCTAAGTACCCAGGGATACAGCATAGAGATTTAAGGTGGCCAGGCTTCTGCAGCTCTGTAAGTCTAGGAACCCTGTGGCGCAGTGGTTAAATGCCTGTGCTGCAGGTAAAACAGTGCTCACGGCCTGGGGTTCAATCCCAGGTAGCAGGCTCATGGTTGACTCAGCCTTCCATCCTTCCGAGGTCGGTAAAATGAGTACCCAGCTTGCTGGTGTGTGTGTGTGTGTGTGTAATGTGTAGCCTTCATACTTTAATTAAGAACTGTAAACCGCCCAGAGACTACTTGAAATGGTATGGGACACTACCTTGAAAAAGACTGGGAGGGATGGAATACAAAAGCCACCTGTTCCTTGCAAGGTGAGGAAGACAGTTGTGTGCTGAGTGGCATTTATTTATTTATATTCCTATACCGGTCCCTTAGTGCAAACTGCACTACCCAGGACGGTTTACAAAATGGTCATAAAATACAACAGCATGGGACACTTCCTTTATGGCACAAGTTATGTCATGCTTAGAACAATCATTCAACCTGTAGCATGTTCCTCCTTTCTATGCCTGTGTCCCCCACCTCCAAAAAAGCTAGTAACAGAATATCCATGAAACATCGTGTTAAATCTGTGTTTTCTGCAGCAAAATTCCAGCCCCCTACCTCTGTGTACCCCCGTTTTGCAGAGGCTGGACGTTCTAGCCATGCAACTTTCTCGAGTGCTTAAAAATCAGTGGGCCCTATTTGGGGCTTTGCAGGAATTAGAGCTCAGGAACTGTGCAAAAATTAAAGCCTCTCAGTGCACCCAAAGCACCCGAGCTACCAGCCTAACGCCACCTGGTCAGCTTTCTGGGATTAGCAAAAGAAGCTGGGGGTGGGGGGTGGGGGAGCAGGAGGAGAACAGGAAAACACCAATGGGCAAGGCCCAGCGGGAGGGTAAAATGAGCAGCTACTTCCAACGTAGGAGCAGCCAGGCAGGAATCAAGGCAAAATGCTTCACCCTTTTTATGCCTTAGTTATGCCTGGGGTACGATAAAGGTAAAAGTAAAGGTTCTCCCCGCACATGCGTGCTGGTCATGTCCGACTCTAGGGACGGTGCTCATCTCTGTTTTCAAGCTGAAGAGCCAGTGTTGTGCAAGTCCATGGCCACGTGGCCAGCATGGCTGCAAGGAAACACTGTTTTACCTTCCCGCTTTTTACAGCGGTACCTATTTATCTACTTGCACTGACATCCTTTCGAACTGCTAGGTTGGCAGGAGCTGGGGTAATCAGCGGGACCTCATTCCGCTACATGGCACTAGGGGTTTGAACCGCCGAGCTGCCAACTTTGCAGCCAACAATTTTCGGAAGCCTTAGTCCACTGAACCACTACGCCTTGCAGGGATGCATTGCAGCAAAAACTGGGGTGGGACACAGAGATGGGGGATGCCAGGATCACAACGACCCACCTTGTTTTCAGCTGGCCTGCAGATCCCATCATTCCCTAATCAGCAGTTCCCACCGTGGTCCACAATGCCGGCCAGGGATGGGGAAAGCTAGCCGAAGTCATCTAAATGTCCGTTTTGGACCACACCTAATGAGATGACCACAAAAATCACCTAATGGCACAGAAACGGGCGCAAGTAAGTTTCTTTGAGAGGTACAGGATATGATTTTGATACACAGTTTATTACTTTAATAGGGTGGGCAGAAAGGGAAATATAGGTCCTGGGTTCAGCGCTTCAGAGAGATATTTTGCTCAGCAGAAGGAAGAAAATCAGGTCCAGTTCCGTCCTGGTGGAAGGCAGGTGACCTTGGGGGGACACATGAACTCTCCAAGTTATTATTTATATCCTGGCCTACCAGTTCCCGCAACCAAAAATAATTCTGCTTTTTGTTTGTTTTTTTAAAAAAGTATACTGCCACTATATATTGCCACAGCCTCTCTAAGTCATCTAACTTGCTTTTCCTCCTCTTACCCTAATTGTACTACTTGTAGTAGTATGGGGCGGTATATAAGCCACTTTCCTGTTTGACTCCACAGAACACCTGTTTCATCTGCTTAGGTGGGCATAAAATTGGCCCCTGGAACTGCCCGAGTTGGCTGGCCCTATTGTATTGCTCAGGATATCCCCAAAGGCCTGGGTTCTCAACCCACCGTTGCCCCCTCCTCCGGCCTCCGTACCCCCCACTTTAGAGCTACCTGCTTGTCCTTGTTGCCCGAGAGGATTAAGCTAAAATAATCCCCATCAGGCACTGAAACCCAGCGCTCAGGACAAGCAATCTGCCTTTTAGCGGTTGCTACTCAGCAGCTGGCTCTAAGGCAATCTGGTTCCCCCCCCCTCCTCCTGCTGAGAGGTCCTGGGGGGGTGAGGTGAGAGCAGGGGAGACCTGCCGGGTGCAAGACCAACCATGTCGGCAATCAAGGGTGCACGAACAATCCTGGCCCCATGAGGATTTGCTGTCTCACTGCCGTGCTCCGTATCAGGCACTTAAGAATATAAAGAACAGCCTTGATGGAACAGGCCACAGCCCATCCAGCATTCTATCTCACACAGTGGCTCAACATTTGCTTCAGGGTATTCCCAAGCAGATGGCTTCACCTGCTTAAGAGTCCCTGCAAATGGCATTGAGAAATATCCTGCCTCTCTCTCCAACCCAGAGGTTGTCCTGAGGCATCCATCATGATAGCCATTGATACCGTTGTTCTCCATGAACTTGTCCAATCCTTTCTTAAAGCGGTCAAGGCTGACAGCGGTCACCACTTCTTCTGGCAGGGAGTTCCACAGACCAGTGATCATCTGGGTGAAAAAAGTACTTCCTCTTACTGTATTTGTTTGAGATCTAGCACCCAAAAGTTTCATGGAGTGCCCCCTAGTTCTAGTGTTGGGCGATAGGGAAAACAGTTTTTCCTTATCTACTTTGTCCACACCGTGTATGATTTTATAAACTTCCATCAGGTCACCTCTTAGGTGCCGTCGTTCAAGAGTGAAGAGGCCCAGCCGTTGCAGCCTCAGATGCTAAGGAAGGTGTTCCAGTCCCCTAATCCTTCTGGTTGCCCTCCTCTGCACTTTTTTCCATTTCTATAATATCCTTCTGGAGGTATGGTGAGTGTACACAATACTCCAGATGGGGCCTCACCATAGATTTAGGGTTAGGGTTGCACTCTTGATGGCAAAATGGCAGATATAAGCACTTGCTTTCAGCCTCAGAAGGCAGGAACAGACCTTATAGACGCCCCACAATTGGAAGAAGGAATTCCTTTACATCTGGAAGCCTCTTGAGTGCAGCGCAGGACTTGTACTCCCCTCACTGATTAGCAAATTATCTTTCATTGTTTTGTCACCTGTCTTCAGAGCTTAAAACCCAAGATTTGTTTGAGATCTCCGTCCCCTCTCTTAGTCACTAAACAGCTCTACTATTTGCAACATCTGTCCCCCAACAGTGGGAATTAAACCATTTTGTACCACCTGGCGCTGAGGGTCAGGCATGATGCTACCCAGACAGCAAGAAAACGCCACCAAAAAGCACAACCCGTTCCCTGGCCTTCAACCACTTTTTCTCATCGCTGCCAATCTGAAGTGGGAGGAAGTTTCCAAGTATGACTCAGCCAGACCCTGAACACAAATCCAAGCTATCAACCCAGGCCTCTTGAGAGAAATCTCATTAGGCTCCTCTCCAGGCTAAAGGCATAACGTTGAAGGAGACCTACTAGCACAGAAGCTTTCAGGCCATGCAAAATTTATCATGACACAAAGGAGAAGGGAGGCAGTACAATATCTTTATTTCTGATCAACTCATTTTCAAGAAGCCGGGAATAAGTTCAAGCACACGGAGGTCCCAGAGCTGAACATGATCGGAGCAACCCAAAATACATAAAAGGATCCAACCAGACTTTCGCAGCAAAAGACGCAAGGCAGCAGTTAACCCAAGCACTTCCTATTTGGCCTCGAGGTCTCCTCGCCGAATCCCTTTGCTTGCTTGCTTTTCGGTTCTCTACACATCAAAGCCTTCTGAAATGAAAAGCCGTGTGCGCATTTGCAGGCTAAGATTTAAGTACACCTCACTGGCTTTTGATGCCTTGTTTACTCAGACGATCAGACAGCAATTTAGACCAGACTGACCTACCACCCAGGTTGCGGCGCACACATGACTAGAGAAGGAGGGCTAAGAGAAAAGGGCCAGGGGTACCGGCCCCAGCAAGCCAGCAAAGCTAACTGGCAAAACGGAGAGGAGGGTTCTCAAGCCACTGATAAGAGGACCAGAGCTGCAAGGAGTCAGGCCTGGTGAGCTAAAGGCCGGGTCATGAGTATTTCTTTCACAAATGCTGGGAGGCAGCAGTTTTTATTTTATTTTTTAAAAATGCATGCATCGTTTCTCAACCTTTTGAGCTCTTCCGAGTATTGGAAGCGAGAAGCCTGATCTGCATCTGGGAAGAACATGTGGCGGCTGCATCCTTTCACATCCATGGACCCCAGGGTACTCGATGTCATGCCCAGAGTGGGACAGCGCTCAACTGGAAATGCTGGAGGTTTAAAAAGAGGCTATAAATAGGAGGCAGGAAGCAGGGGAAGATGAGGCCAAGGGGAGAGGGGCCGCTATAAATAGGAAGGAGCAGGTTGGGCTGGCAAAGCACTCTGGGTAGGAGGAATGAAAAGTCATTGGGAGAGGACCGACTGAGGGCTGGGGTCCCACCCAAAAAGAAGAACAGGAGGACAGGCAATGTGAGATGGTAGATCAGTGGTGAGCAACGCGGGGGGCAGGAGTTGTGCGTGGCTCCTCTCAGCCTTTTTTGAGATTTGCAGGACAACTCTGGTTTGAAAACAGTGAGCCAAAGAAATGCATTTTCTGTTCCCAGAACCCTTTAGGATCTTTATTTTTGCAATCAGATCATCTTCAACCGTTCACTGAACTAGATCAGAAATGGAAAATGCCAATTCTGCTTCAGATGTTTAGCAATTTTTTTGGGGGGGGGGTGTCCTGCAGCAGGTGGGCCTTGGGTCAGAAAAAAGGCCCTGGGCCCACTGGGACTTTCCGATGCCTCAAAGCGATGAAAACTGAACCATGGCAAGGCTTCAAGAGAGAAGGCTCTCAAATGTACAGCTGGGGTTGAGGGTGGGGTGGGGTTCTCTCCAGGGGCAACTGGGTTAGGGTTAGGGTTGTCAAGCTACTCCAATGCCCCTCGTTCAAGCAGCAAGGGTGGCAGAGGGCAGGTCCTGAAAAAGTGGGGAGGGGACACAATCCACAGAGTCTAGAGCCAGAAGTCTGTCCGCATTGACAGGGCAGGAAACCCAGTTCTCGGCCGGGGGTGGGAAAGATGTCAGCCTGCCCGGGCCGAGAAGAAGGGAAGGCCCCGGACAAAGGTGTCCAACTTGCTCCGAAACAGCTCGCTTTGGATGGTCTCGTTCAGGTTGCACAGAGGGTTTTTGACCACATACTCTACATAGATCTAGAGAGGAGAGGAAAGGACAGGATTTAAACCCCGTGAGCGGAACGAGGCCAGCTCCGCCACCCACGCCCGAGTGCTTTTTGAGGAGGCAGCAGTGTGGTACGTTCAAAACCTTGCCTCTCAAAGGAGCTCTTCCGCGGCTGACCTAAAATGCCCTCGGCTTCATCCTTACTTGGGCTTCAATGGCACCTCACATGGCAGACGGATTCGCCGGTGCTGCCGCCCACCCTGCCAACACCTCACCTCCCCAAGTTCTCATGTTCACTTCAGTCAACGAGCCAAACCGCTATATCAAGCTGCAGTGGCACCATTTCAAGGCAGGTGTGAATGCGCCCCAGGAGACGAATTAAAGCCCAGAGAGAGAGAGAGAGAGAGAGAGAGAGAGAGAGAGAGAGAGAGAGAGAGAGAGAGAGAGAGAGAGCAGCCATTTGGGTACTGATCCGACTGCTGCATCCTTATCCTGAATAGGTGCTCTCCCACCATTAGCTAACCTTCCCGCTAAACTTTTTATACTTGTAAGGCTGTCATACAGAGGTACAGCGGGATCCGTTCTTGATCACCCCTGAATGCAGGACGCACAATAATGGGCTCAAGTAACAGAAAGCCAGATCTTGGTGGAATATTAGAGCAAATGTATCAACTGTTAGAGCAGTACAACAAAGGAGTCCATGACCTCAGGAAGTAGTGAATGCGCCAACAGTGGAGGCATTCAAGAGAAATTTGGACAACCACCGGGCAGATATGCTTTGATGTGTATTCTTGCCATGAGGTGGTGGCCTCAGGCATAGTCTATCTGCTACTTATCAGGGCGTGCTTTCAACAGTACCCAGACAAATCAAAAAGCCTTCACTACCAAGGCCACAGCTAATGACCCATTCTTTGTAGGTTTCAGCATCTTAAGCCATTGTTCACTAAGGCTATGGATTCTATGGTCTACCTAACGAGGCTATTCAGGCCGTTGTTCATCTTATGAGCCTATTTCAGATCAGGGTGACAAGAGGTCAGAGCTGACTATAAGATGGAGGACTTGCACTGACCGAGGAAGCTGTTTGGATGAGCAGGGAAACGTTTCTCTCTCTCAAGAAGTCCAGTAGCCATGACTCCAGTAGCCAGATTCTTGCCATGAGCAGCAGTGGGTGGGGGGAGGTCGGACTCAATTGCCTTAGAGCCCGCTTCCAACTTTCTATAAAATTAGACTGAGACAGGGAATCTCCGGGTGGGGCAGGGGACTCAAATCCCCCCCATGGGTCTGCTGACCATAGGGATATTGTCCTTGCAACGTCACCGCTGGGTACCTGGCTAAGGTGTCAGGTTGGGATTTTCCTTTCTCCATCTCCAGTGGATGAGGAAATAGAAAAAACAATTCAGGCGGTTTGTGCTCCAAGGAGTCAAGGGGTTCTCTGCCTTTGGTCTCCCAAGCTCATGGGCTTTATTTGATGGTTTCATTCTGAATCTGTGTTAGGTTAAAATGCACAGAAGAATGGTAGTTATCCAGCAACATCTTCTGAAGCTGGAGTTGAGCATCTTCAGTTCTTTCCATGGGCTTAAATTTCTTTTGATTTTACTTCCCTCTTTCTCCCCCAGTGGGGACATGTTTTATCTATTCTTATCTTCTTTACCGTGGCTCATAATATTGTGCTTTTTTGAATTTTGATAATCCGGCCGGAGTAATGGTTATGCGTTAGAAGGCAGAGAAGCCGTTCTCACACACATCCAAAATCACACTTCCGGGGGGACTGCCAGCCTGCCTGCAGCAGAACCCCAGCATTCTGGTGATGCAAACTCACCCAGAAACCACAAGATAAACCTAGCCCTTGCATCCTAAAAACAAAATGAATTCCTCTGCCCCTCAGTGACTGTCTGCTCGAGTGAGCGTTTTAAGTGGATGGTATTCCTTTAATGCAGTGGTTCCCAACCTGGGGGTCGGGACTCCTTTGGGGGTCAAACGACCATTTCACAGGGGTCACCACGAGCCAGTGGGGGGGGGGGAGGCACAAATGGCTTAGGTCTGGAGTTGGAGGGAGAAGGAAGGACAGGAAAGAGTGAGTTACAACTTGATAGGTTGGAGGGGATGTCAGTCAATGGCACTGGAGGCTGCGATTGGCTGAGGGTGCCTGTAGAGGGAAGTTCTCTATGGCCCCTGCAGCAGTGGCCTGCCAAAGAGGGCTTGTGGCCTCTTCCAAGCTGGGCAAGGGGTCACCACAACATGAGGAACTGTATTAAAGGGTCACGACATTAGGAAGGTTGAGAACCACTGCTTTACTGTTTGGAATGTGTTTTGGGATTGCTTTTATTTACCATCTTTTTGTGTGATGTTTGTTTGATCCTTTTAAGGTTTGTACACCATAGGGTGCCCTTATCTGTGAGATACAGTTTCCACTGACTCACTAATCCATTGTCTCTCTGGAAGTTGAGTCATGGCTACTGGACTTCTTTTTTGAGAGATAGAAACGTTTCGCTGTTCATCCAAACAGCTTCATTCAGACCGATGAAGCTGTTTGGATGAACAGTGAAACGTTTCTCTGTCAAAAAAGAAGTCCAGTAGCCATGACTCAACTTCCAGATAAACTCACCTGGATGACTGAGAATCTTCACAGGCATAATCCATTGTCTGAAAATATTAAAAATATTGAAAGAAAAAAATACTAGAAATAAAATTTTCCCAAGGTGTAGTTGCTACATGTGGTCACTAGAGGGTGACAGGGGCAATGCTATAGAGAGCATTCATTAAAATCTGCATTAAAATCTGCGGTGGCCAGGCTGGTGGTTGGTGTGGGCAGGTTTGATCGCATCACCCCCATCCTGGCTCGTCTGCACTGGTTGCCCGTTGCCTCCCGATTAAGGTTCAAGGCGTTGGTTTTGGTTTACAAAACCCTCCATAGCTTGGCCCCTGAATATCTGGCAGAGCGTATTTCCCGACGATCAGAGTTGGCCCGACCCACCCGATCCTCTATGGCTCTCTCGCTCCGGGTTGCCACCCCTAAGGAGGCCTGTAAGGTGGCCACCAGAAAGCGGGCCTTCTCGGTGGCTGGCCCGGCAGTCTGGAATACCTTGCCGAGCGAGATACGTCAGGCACCTTTCGTTGGCGCCCTTCAGAAAAGCTTTGAAGACCTGGCTATTTAGGGACGCCTTCGGAAATTGCTAGGGGAGTATCACTTTGTTTTTGCCTCTTGCCTACGGTTTTGTTGATGCTACTGTTTTTAATTTTTGAGTAAACCGGCAGATTTCCCGCTGGGAAATGGGGCGGTATTACAAATGTGAAGAATAAATAAATAAATTTTTCAGCCTCTGTGGGGCGGTGGAGGGCCTTGGGACCATTACACTGCAGGGGGTTCCAAGTGGACTTATTGCTGTTAGCTTTACATACTGCCGTTTCATGATTTAAGCTGCTTTGGGTTCTTTTTAAAGGTGAAATACGGAGTAAAAATATTCTAAATAAATAAACAGACTGGCAGGAGATCAGTCGCAAGGATGACTTTGTGGCGTAAAGATGGGGGGGGGGGGGAGAGAGAGATTGAGAGAGAGCAAACACGCTACTCACATAGCTGTAGATCTGGTGCAGGACGTCCCGGATGCTGCCCACCCCCAGGTCCGTATTCATCACCACCTTCAACCCCGTGGGCGTCTCGTAGTAGTGCAGCTTATATTTGCTGGTCTGGAAGGAGAGAAAGCCATCCTTCCTGGGGTACAGCGGTTAAGGAGAACAGGAGGGGGGGGGGGAAAGAGAGCAAGGAGACTACCTGCCAGGTTTTCCCTCTGCCTGATTTCCAAATAGGCCAACTTTCCAAGCACCTCTTTGTATAGCCTGAACAGCAGCAGCAGCAACAAAAAAGAGCAAAACCCTGACCCCTTTCCCACCCGGCAGCCACAAGAGAAAGGATACATGTCCACAGGGCTCAACTTGTTAACAAAGGATCGGATGGAGAAGAGCATGCCGTACATCAGTTTGAACTCCTGCAGCGGGGGGGGGGGGGGGAGGACAAAGCAAGGGATAAAAGCCCATCTGCATTCGGTAGAGACGGCCACGTCGGTTTCCTGGGCTCCAGCGTCACACGGTGGCCACTGGCAGCAGGTCAGCTGGTTTGTTAGGTCAACCCTCCGTCAACCCCTCCCCCCCCCGGACCTTGGTCACCCCCACCCCGCAAGATTGCTGCTTTACATGTCACCAAACATGTTAGGCCTCACAGCCTTGCCCAGAGAAAGTCGGCGGCTCCATCCCCTTACCCCTCCTCCCCCATTTTTTGCATTTTTGGCCCATTCTGGAGCCCCTGCAGCCACCAAACCTGACAGCAGAACCCATTTTAAAACTATATTTTTAGCTTCAAACAAGGCACATAAGGAGCATTTTTTTAAAAAGAAAAGAAGCCTCCTGCTGTGGCCACCCGCTTACGTCTGCCGCCCGATTTTGCAGGCGTAGCTGGGCAGCTTGAGGGGCAGGGTGTGGCCTCCAGGACTTGGCTCCATAAAAGAGACTGAGGCACAATGTTCAGGCACCCACCCTTCCTTCCCAGAAGGTTTACACCCATAGACTTGGGGGGTCCTACAGAGTGCCTAGCGGGCTATTGGTGCTGTCGAATTTTAAGCAAAACTTTTAGGAGGCTGAAGAATTGGGGCAGGAATAGGCCTGTGCTTCCTGGTTCCGCCACTGATCTATTATGGCCTGGAAGTTCAA
The DNA here is from genome assembly GCA_037367245.1 of Phrynocephalus guinanensis. NCBI lineage: Eukaryota > Metazoa > Chordata > Lepidosauria > Squamata > Agamidae > Phrynocephalus > Phrynocephalus guinanensis. Next base: position 3,412,764 of record CM074743.1, read on the forward strand.
TGGCCATATGCTCACTTGCACGGGGCAGATGCTCTTTCAAGGCTAAGAAGAGAAGGGCGGAAATACGCCTTCCCTTCCAATAGCTAAAGAGAGCACTGGGGCAAAGAAGGGCAACGCCTTGGGATAAGTGGGCCACTAGCCTACCTCAGGCACCCCAAAGCCCTCCACCCCAATGCTGCCCACCTCTCTGCTAGGGGCAGAAGAGCTCAGAGTGTATACACGTGAACGCTTGCTGGCTTGCCTGCCTCTGTGTGTACCTGCGTCAGCCTGCCTGTGTCTGTACACTTCTCTCCCAGCTCTGCCCACTGCTGGTTGCTGTGCCATTTGCTTCATCAACCACCGTGGGCGCTAGATACCACCACTTCCCTTGGCACATTGTTCCTGCTGAACCTGCCGTGTTTCTTTTCAGCCACGGAGGGAAAAAACACAGTGTAGAAACACTAGGCTTTCTCAGGCTCACTCTCCCCTCATCCCTCCGGTTTTGGGTCTTGAAGGACCATAGAAAAGGGAATCACTGCAAAGCTATTTCCCCCAAAACTGGAAAGAGTGCCGAAGACCTGGACTGACCGATTGCACAGATTTTTAAAGCACTAGGAAAGGTAAACAGAGAAGATAAATGGGAGATGCTAAAGCCCTCTTAACTGGACTGATTAATTTTTTTTTTTTAAAAAATATAGTTTGCTCTGCTAATGCATCACACGTAATCAGCTTAAGGTCTTTGAACCAATTGTCAGCTTAGTCGCGTTCTGTTGGAAAGATACCAAATTTTGAAAGCTTTTTAAGAGGGGAGATTAAGAGAGATGGAAATAAGCACCATGCAGGACACTCCTCCCAACCAAATTACAGAAATAAACAAAACCATTGCAAAGCCCTGGAACTTAAATTTGTGATCTTTTAATGCCATATGTTTTAAACGTTAGCATTACCACCCATTGCAATTGTATCTGACTTTGAAAAACACTTTGTAAGCCATCTCTGATGAGCTAAGAAATGGAAAAAAATAAGTAGATAAATAAGTAGAAAAGTAGAAAAAATAAGTAGTATAAAGCACAGTTGACATATCACCTGAGAGGCTCCATCTTTGTGGAACCAACTTCTGGAGGTTCTTGGCCGGCCCACCTTCCTGTTGATATTCAAGAGGCCATTGGAGATATGGCTTTTCAGGGAGGTTTCTATTCTAACCCTGGTTGAATGGAGGCAACCTTACATAACCTCTATTATTGTTATTGTTATTTCCACTTTCACGGTTTATTTTCTGCTTAGTTCCATCATTTCTGTGGCCTCTATTGCCTTCACGTGTTTAGCTTGACGTATGGTTTTTATTACAATATTTTATGATGATTGTATATTTCATGTGAACTGCCCAGATTAGTGAAGTGGTATATAAATTAAAGTACAGTGGTACCTTGTATAACGTAATTAATTCGTTCCAAATCAAATTACGTTATACAAGTTTTCCGTTATACAAATTCTAATTTCCCATAGGAATGCATTGAAACTGGATTTAATCCATTCCAATGCATTCCAATGCGGCGCTAGTTTTTTTGGGGCGAGGGGGGTGGGCGGGGAATTCCCCCCCCTCCCGCGAACCTCTTGCCGAGCACCGGAGGCAGGCAGGAGGGCGCACCGGCGGTGGCGGCAAGCGGAGGACCCCTGCGCAGGTGCCAGGTAAGGGCACCCCTCCCTGGCTCGCCCCCCTCCGTGCCTGCCGCCCCTCCCCTCCCCTTTTTCCCCGACCGCCCCCCCCGTCCTCTTCCCGGGCAGCCGCAGGTGGTGGACGGAGGTGGCCACAGGGGGGGAGGGGGGCCGGATTTTTTTTCCGTTGTATGGATTTTTCGTTGTACAAACCCTCCATTATATGAGGGTCTACTGTACAGTAATAACATTTTCCACACTGACACCCTACACATTCATATTATCCAGAGCCCTGTGTCCCTGCGAACTCTCTGAGACTACAGAGAGCCCGAAAGCACACAGGCTGGCACTTTGTCTATAAGGAACAGCGAGGGATCAAACTTTTAACCTCTAGAGCAGTGGTTCTCAACCTGTGGGTCCTCAGATGTTTCTGGACTGCAACTCCCAGTGAAGGGTATAGATCACGCATATATAGCTATTTTAGTAACCCCCAGCATATCCCAAGTGATACCCTGCACAATATAAGCCACACAAGTTATATATTTAGAAGTAGAAATATTAATAATCACCCCAATTGTATCCACATGTGTATCCTTGTCCTGCAAACAAACTCTGGTCAAGCTTTTCCGGCATAAAAGCAGGCCACTGAGAGAAAAGGACTTCCGTTACAAAATTGGCTGAGCCAGCAATAAGATTCAAGGGTCTAATTATTTTTGTAGCTTTGATGCTTTACACAGTTAATTGTATGTAAGCCAGCCAAGAAAACCTTATCTTTGTTTTGAGAGCTCGCTGCCTAGAGCAGGTGGCATACATCACTGTCAAGGACGCTGGTACTCCCAGGCACTCCTAGCCCAGTGTAAGTCAGATCAAACACCACAGCAATTAAGAACCCAGGAATACATTTAATTGGTGTCAGAAACACAAAATAAATGGCCAAAGATGTCAATTAATGCTTGATGCATGTAACAGATGTGTGTGTGACGTAGATTCGGACGGGCGGGGGAAAGAAGAGTGTCTGTGAGTCAATAAAACACACTGCATTCCTTTGTTCAGTGGACTTCTCACTTGTTTTGCATCAAGTGAGATTTCTCTGGTTGACAACCAAATAAATCTCTTTCCTGTCTTAAGAGACCCAGACTGCTCATTGCTTATTGTGGAGCCTGTGCTTGCCGGCAACGGACCCCAGAAATTCCAATTCCTTTCACCAGCAATCCTGGCCAGCTCAGCTAGTGAGGAAGGCTTCTGGAGGCTGCAGTCCAGGAACATCTGGGGACCTTTGCAGCCATGTACTCAATTCAATGAGCTATTCAGCCAATGCTCTTGGCCTTACCTCCTCTTTGGAGATGCCAGCTTGTTTCTTACGGTTCCACTCGCTGTAGTGCAGGCAGATGCCATTGCGGTCGAAGATGTATAAATTATGCACCGTCATCTGGAAGAAAAACAAGATTTAGGGGAAATCTTGCAAGATTCCTTCTATTCTCAAACATGGACCGATACTGCAAAACTCGATTACTGCTTCCCTGTGCAGTGAATCCAAGATTAGAGCAAGACCCCCGTCCATGTGCTCTGCTCCCAGGAGGCAACTAGGGTGTGAAGAAGCTGGGGAGGCAGAGAGGTGGCCGCAAACCCTCCAGTTTTCTTTGGGATCTTCTCCAAGAGGGTTGACCGGTGCCTCAATCACACATATGGGTCCCCATCCCATGTTTGACCAGGGCAAACAACCTGCAAGCGTGTGTGCAGCTTGCTCGTATCTATCTATCTAAATATAAATAAATAAATAAATAAATAAATAAATAAATATTAGCATAGTTGACAGGCCAGGAGGATCACACCTTCCCTGTCTGGTGCTGGAACAGCAGCAACCATATTTGTGTGGGGGAGGGGAGGGAGGGGTATTTCTGTGGCCTACAACTCCCATAAGGCCTAAATAGGACACTCAGGAGACAGGGCTCCTGGGAGTTGTAGTCCCCACATTTGAAACCCCCATCCCCACCCTAAGGAAAAACTATCCTGTTGCAGCTCATGGAATTCTTCTGTGACGAAAAATGGCCTAATGGCTTGCCTTGGTGAGAAGAAAGAAGAACCACCCGCCTCAATGGACCCTCTGTGACCATATACTGTATATATAAAAAAGTTGCGGCCTAGGCTCGTTCCCTCGCTTCGGCTCCTTGGAAAAGTCTCACCTTGGTCTCTATGGCAACCCCTCCCTATCCAACGGCTCCCCGAACGCTGCCACTTCCGGGAAAGGGGCGGGAGAGAGCGATACGACGGTTTCCCCCCCCCCACCTCACCCGTTGATTGGCCCTGTGCTCGGTCTGTTACACGTAGCCCCGCCCCCTGCCGGCTTGGTCGTCGGACGGACGACGCCTGCGTTCTACCGCCTCTCTTCCCGCTTCCCGCCTGCCCGGAAACAAAATGGCGGGGGCGGCTTCAGAGGAAGGGGGCCCGCTAAACCCAAAGAAATTGAGGCCTACCCTGAGGGGTTGGCGCCGCGGCCTGGCGTCGGTTACCGGGCGGGCGAAAGACGGCGCGCAGGCGCTCCCAACGCTTCCTTGGGCGGAGGCGAGCGGGAGAGGACCCAGGCGCCAACAGGTGAGGGGAGGCCTAAGGTTTACCTCACGGTGGGGGTGGGGGTGGAGGGGAGTGAGGAAGGGCGGGGCCGGCACAGGGGAGGGGCGGAGCTACGGGACTGGAAGGCGGGGCCAGGGAATGGTGGGCGGAGCTTCCATCAGGTAACCTGAAGGTGAGAAAAGGGGGACGTGGGGGAGAGTGTGTACCACTTAAGGGTGTTCTTGTTTGGACTACAAATCCCAGAATGCAGCGGTCCAGCGCGCCCGGTGGGAGGGGTGGGAAATGTACAACTTAATATTAAGTTCCTTTTTGGACTGCAAATCCCTGAATGGCCCCACGAGAGTGTATTCTGGGAGTTGTAGTCCACCCCCCCCCAGGAATATTGACTGGAAGAGAGCAACTAAAATGATGACTGGGCTGGGGAACCTCCCTTGATGAGGAAAGGCTAAAACATTTGGGGCTCTTTAGCCTGGAAAAAAGGCACCTGAGGGGGGGATATGATTGAGACGTACAAAATAATGCAGGGTATGAGTCAAGTGGATAGAGGGAAGCTCTTCTCCCTCTCACAAAATACTAGAACTAGGGGACATCCACTCCAATTGAGGGCTGGGAGACTAAGAACAGACAAAAGAAAATATTTTTTTCACCCAGCGCGTTGTTAGTCTGTGGAACTCCCTGCCACAGGATGTGGTGATGGCATCTGGCCTGGCTGCCTTCAAAAGGAGATTAGACAGATTCCCGGAGGAAAAGTCCGTCCCAGGTTGCAAACCATGATGGAGATGTGTCATCTCCAGGCTTAAAACCAGGGTCCTTCAAGGGCCAGATGCAGGGGGGAGTGGTATCAGGAGACAGAGATCTAGTCTCATGCGCTCCCAGACACATCTGGCGAGGCCACTGTGAGATACAGGAAGGTGGACTAGATGGGCCTTTGGCCTGATCCAGCAGGGCTCTTATTATGCTCTTATGGAGCTCAGGGTTATTTATTTTTTTTGAAAAGTGGGAATAGGGTTTGAAAGATGGCATGAGAACCTGTGGATGAGAGGAGAGGCGGGTAACCTATAGCTCCCATCCATTATTCAAAATAAATAAATTGTTGGGTGACCGTTCCTAGCGCCACTTTCAATGGTTAGAAAAGATGGGAGACGATTAGATTGGCAGGCCCAGCATCATTCTGGAAGGACTTCCCCCAGGCAGCGGCTACCCCTTCCAGACTTGAGAAGTGTTGCTTGGCGTAACCTTTCATCGCCAGGGCCCAGTTTTTCCAGATGCCTGTGAAGAAGTTTGCAAAACTTCATGAGGCCACATGGCAAACCTTGATGCCAGTCACAAGATTGAGAGCAACTGCAGAAGAGACCTGTTGGGTCAGAAAAAAAAAGACCAGTCTGGTCCAACATCTTGCTCCCACAGGAGTCAGGTTGGGAAGCCTATAAACACCATGTCTATAGGTGTATTTCCCTGTACTGTGGCCCCTTGTATAACAAATGGCTTGTATCACGTAAAATCTGTACAATATAAAAATTCCGAAGATAGGGGAAATTTGCTTAACAGAATCATCTATGGGGCAAACCTGTACAACATAAAAATGGTCGCGATGAGGGATTACTCTGTTTTCAATGCATTCCTATGGGAAATTTGTATAAAGGAAATTTTGCTGAACAGAATTTCATTTGGAACGAATTAATTCCTTTATACAAGGGACCGCTGTATTCCCGGGAAATGGAACCACTTCCTAGTACTTGTCAGAGCGTCTCTCCTTAGTGTCATCTGCCCAACCCACAAGATCTTTCCAGGGAGGGAATCCGTTCGGGTGGCCACCCCGAGGGAGGCTCGTAGTTCTTCTGCAAGAGGTAGGGCCTTCTTCATGGTGGCTCCTACTACTCCATGGAATCAGCTTCCAGAGGAGCTCCGGCTGGCCCCCTCCCTGTTCACACTTAGGAGGCAGTTAAAAGGCTTGCTTTACAAGGAGGCATCCCACAAGGACCCTGGCTGAGTATTAATATTTTTCACCATCTAGTTGTTTTTTTAAAATGTCTCCTTGTGCTGTCTCCTTTTTCATTGTTATTGTAGTAGCTTTTAATGCTTTATGATACCTATTTTATGTTTTTTTTCTTTATTAAACCACCCAGAGTAGTGCCTGTGGCACTCATAGGGCCAGCATAGAAATCCAGTAAGTAAACAAACAAATAAATAAATAAATATGAATGAATGAATGAATGAATGAATGAATGAATGAATGAATGAATGAATGAAATAGAATGGAATCCTGTTGCTTAGCATAGTCACGTTAGAGTAAGGCCACTCAATCAATTACAAGCTGGTGAGTCAACTGTAATTTCCATTGATTTAATAGTCCTACTCTACTTTTGACTTGAGTGTACATAGGAATCAGTGGATTTTATGAAGATGACGGATCAACAGAATTTGTGGAGGAACTGACACAAATTCCCTATTGATTCAGTAAGTCGACATGCTAAGCAATGGGTTTTCAGCCATTTAGAGTCAGGGAGCTTACAGAACTTCAGTCTTCATGTGTCGTGTTTTTTGATTTCCAGTTGCCTTCAGATGCTTTTAGCCACTGGAGCTGCCTCCAGTTGGCGGTGGAATCTGAGAAGGATCAGCTGAGGTCCAACCATTGCTTGATGTGAATGGCATTTTTCTTGGTTACCTTCTGTTAATCCAGTGGTTCTCAACCTGGGGGTCAGGACCCCTTTGGGGGTCGAATAACCATTTCACGGGGGGGGGGCACCATGAGCCAGTGAAGAAACAGGCACAAACGGCTTAGGTTTGGAGGAGGAGGGGGAGGAAGGGGGGGAAGAGTGAGTTACAGCTTGATAGGTTGGAGGGGATGTCAGTCAATGGCATAGGAGGCTGTGATTGGCTGAGGGTGCTTGTAGAGGGAAGTTCTCTATGGCCCCTGGGGCAGTGGCCTGCCAAAGGGGGCTTGTGGCCTCTTCCAAGCAGGGCAAGGGGGTCACCATCACATGAGGAACTGTATTAAAGGGTTGCGGCATTAGGAAGGTTGAGAACCACTGTGTTGATCTCTTTATCCTAACCTCTCGATCTGGTCTCTTAGGGGCCAGTTAGGATGAAGTCATGTTGACCCTGTTTTCCCTGGGACTCCAAACAGAGCATCTCCTCATCGCATCTTCTCGACAGCGCTCGTGTGATGGATCACTACGTATGAACGTCCTTTCCTTCTCTCGGGACAGTGTTGTCTTGAGAACCTCCATTATGACAGAGACTCAGGGCTGTTAATCGTAGAACTGCTGCTGCCTCATTAGCTGGAGGAACCTCGTTGGACACCCCCCCCCTCATGGCAGAGAGGAACATCAGCCGGGCGTTGGCGTCTTCCATCCACAGCGAAGATCTTTTGAGTGACATGGAGCTTTTGCCGGCCTCGGAACCCACCACCCCTGGGCGCCGGATCCCTTGTTCTCAGCCGGCCACCCCGTATACCTCCAATGTGACGGCACAACTCTACTCCTCTCTGCACCAGAGCCGGCAGGCTGAGGCCGAGGCCCGCTCCCACCTGGAGAACCATCAAAGCTTGGCTTTAGCTGAAGAGGCCAAGGCCACCGACATCGATCTGGACGTGTTGGCCGAAGAACTGAGCCACCGGCTTTCGACCGGTGTGGAGACCAGCTCGTATAGGAAGGTGAGGAGGCGGTATCATAAGAAGGGGCTGCCTTGGCATTTTTTTAATGATGTTAATCCAGCCATGCGCCAGTTCTACCCTCAAGTTCAATCATTCAAATAAAAGCCAGACTTTCATTACCCCAACGGGAATTTCAGTAGCATTTTGCTCAGAAGAGGCCACTGTGTCGTTCTGATGGTCCGCAATCTTGTCTCGTTTCAAATATCAAGCAGGTTAAAGGTAAAGGTAAAGGTTCCCCTCGCACATGCATGCTAGTCGTGTCCGACTCTAGGGGCGGTGCTCATCTCCGTATTCAGGCCAAAGAGCCAGTGTTGTGCAAGTCCATGGCCATGTGGCAGGCATGGCTGCAAGGAAACACTGTTTTACCTTCCCACTTTTTATGGCGGTACCTATTTATCTACTTGCATTGACATGCTTTCGAACTGCCAGGTTGGCAGGAGCTGGGGTTATCAGCGGGAGCTCACTCCGCTGCGTGGCACCCGGGATTCGAACTGCCGAGTTGCCAACATTGCCGCTGACAGTTTTCGGAGCCTTAGTCCACTGAGCCACCACGCCCCCTATCAAGCAGGTTAGGGCCTGCTTAATACTTGTTTTGGTGCCCTTGTAGTAAATCCAGGTGGTACTAGACAGGAATCTAAACTCTGTTGTAGATTGATTGGTAAATAACAGGGAAAATCTACTTCCAACCTTTCTGCACCCTCTCCGGAAAGGTGATGCAAAAGACAAGAGTGAAGGTGTGAGGATGGACAGGATTTGGGGTGGCCCAAGACATTTTGATGCCTGAGGCAGAACCCAACGCATCCCTGCTCGCCTGGCAGTTCAAAGGGCAAAAGCTGGCAGAACTGTTAACCGTAAATTCCTTCAGTTCGGGCCGTTCCGTCCAGCGAAGGGAAGCATGTTAGTTGAGGGTGTGACGAACAGGCTCTGGGGTTGAGCAGACTAGTTTGGGGCTCAGCAACCATTGCTTTTACCAGGAGATCTCCCAATCCGGCAGACAGAGAAGCCAGCCTTGAACAGAGAAAACAAAACAGGCATCGTTTCCTCTTACAGGGTAGCAGCGGTGCTGCCGTGGCTGAATCCCATCACATCACAGAGATGGAGAGTGTGCGCTGCCATTTACAGGGCATGCTTCGGGGCTCCAGAGATGCTGCTCATGGTAAGCTTCATGGAGAGCTTCTATACCCCACCTCGACGGGCAGAGCCGCTCCCCAGGCAGACGAAGAGCTGCACCTCTGAAAAAACTCTTTGGTCCTTTGTACACGACCCCTAAACTCCGCCGCAAATGGCTCCCAGCTCCGGAGCTTAAAATTGTTTCCCCACCAGCTCCGGATTTTACAGATAATTAACTGCGACCACGCCCACTTAAGCGCGTCCCAGCGCACTTTTCAGGTACCTGCTCTCTGGAGGTGAAAATTCCTGGTGCGGATATAACAGTAGTGACTGCCGGGCTCTCCTTGCTTCTGTTTGTTCTTTTTTTGCCCCCCCGCCCCTTTAAGAGATCTGAATGCAGTGCCAGGACGGCAGAACGGGGGTGAGCGGCATTCTTTTCTTCCTTTTTTTCTCCCTCCCCTCACGCAGCCAGGAGTGCAGAGGGGGTGGGAACGCAGGAACAGCGACAAACCCCTAAGATCTCTGGTCCGAATTTAAGTGGCCAGTGGATCTTAGGGGTCGTGTGAAAAGGCCCTTTGTTCCAGTGATGCTTTATATTGGGAATGGGACTCTTTCCTTCTTATGAATTATTAACCCATAATCATCTTTAAAAGATTTGGCAGCACTGATGCACCTAAGTGTCTTTTATTTGTTCCCTTGTGTATCCGTGAGTAAACGCCAAATGGCTTGCAAGGCACATTTAAAATGCAGCACTTATGTTCGGCAGAGACAAAGTAGGTAGAAACTCGGATTTAAAGATGTAATACAGTGGTGAAAGTCTAAGATTTATTTAACTTAAGACGAGGGCTTTACATGCTGGGATGACTAGGAAGGCTTTGCCCTATTTTCCCAGGACAGAGCTTACAGGAAGGTGCAGCAGCTGGACAGTAATTTATTAATTTATATTTCATTTATTTTGTTTAGTTATATGCAACAGATCTAAGTTTTCAGTGGGAATAAACCTCCAAACCTCCATCGGCCTGAGCTCTTCAACCCTCTTCATGCCACAAAATCAGAAGAAAAAATCCTGTTGACACCCAGGCCCCACCAGTGTCCCCTATGAGCCTAGTTAGGCTAGTTGGGAGGCGTCTGAAGGTCATTATGTAAAAGAGCAACTATTTTATGTACTGAAATGTTGTTGTTTTCTCAGCAAGACTCTGAGGCTAACACGTAGAAAAAGAGGAGAGATGGTTTGTTTGGGGCTCATGAATCGCTTTTGTCTTTCTAAGGGCCTTTTTACACGACCCCTAAACTCCGCCGCAAATGGCTCCCAGCTCCGGAGCTTAAAATTGTTCACCCACCAGCTCCGGAGTTTACTGAAAATTAAGTGCGACCACGCCCACCTAAGCGGGTCCCAGCGCACTTTTCATGTACCTGCTGTCCAAGCGTGAAAAATCTTGATGCGGATGTGCCGGGCTCTCCTCGCTTCTTTTTGTTGTTGTTTTTTGCCTTCCGTCCCTTTAAGAGAAGGAACCACGAAGTGACGGGGGCTCCGGGAGGTAAGCCTTTATTCTTTTGTCCCTTTTTTTCTCCCTCCCCTCACGCAGCCAGCAGCCAGGAAGTGCGGAGGGGTGGGGACGCACGAAGAGCGACAAACCCCTAAGATCTCTGGTCCAAATTTAAGTGACCAGCGGATCTTAGGGGTCGTGTAAAAGCGCCCTAACTTTATATTTTTTTAGTCCCGTGAGCTGTCTTGACTTCCTTTATCAGGAGAAGGTGGCCTATAAATCGGATGGGTGGGTGGATGGGTGGGTGGACGGACGGACGGACGGACGGACGGACGGACGGACGGACGGACGGACAGACGACTGGATGGATGGTACCAGTCTTGTGGGGCATCCCCAGAGAACCATCAGGAGTTCCGTATTTGATGCCGTGCAACCAGCTACTCTGTTCCCTCCCTGTTATCCCCAAAACTTCCTCCACCCCCGCCTGCAGATGACAATGTCGCCCCCCCCTCTCCTTGCAGGGGACGCTGTGCCATTGGGGAACTTTGAGCGGAAAGATGATGATTCCTTTGAGAGCGACAGCACAACTGCCCTGCTCAAGTAAGACCATCTTTGGTTCTTAGCAAGCTTCCAGCACCATTGTTGTACTACTCTAACAGTTAAGAGGTCCCCCCCTTATCTTCAGCCTAAATCTGGCTTCATCTAACTTGACCCCATGGTTACATGTCCCCTACTCTGGGATGATGGAGAACAGATCCTGCCCCTCCCCTGTGGAACAATGTTTTTCCTTTTGCCTGTGGTTTATTTAGGGCTCAAGGGCATTCCATTCAGAGAGACGAAGGCTAGATAGAGAAGGTGTTTTAATTATGTGAGCCACTTTGGTTCCTATTTAAGGAGAGAAGCAGCGTAAAAAGATTTTAAAGTAACCTGGCCCAGAGCAAAACCAGGAGAAGCCTCACTGTCTAATAACATCAGAGCTTTGTTTGTTTGTTTGTTTGTTTCATTTTGTTTCATTGATGGGGCACGTTTCTCCCAGCATTGAGACACCGGGTCCCTCACAGGGCAGTTTAAAAGAACAGCCAATCAAAGTGCAATAAATGGGACAAACATGAAGGGCAACAGGCACAATGAAAGTCAGTTTAAAGGTACTTGCGTGTGTCTTGTCCAAGGGAAAGCTAGTCCTAGTGGACCGGAAGGAGAGTTAAAGTGCTAGCAGCAGTAGTTCTCAGCCTGGGGGTCGGGACCCCTTTGGGGGCCGAACGACCATTCCACAAGGGTTGCCATGAGCCAGTGAAGAAAAAGGCACAAATGGCTTGTGTCTGGAGGAGGGGGAAGGAAGGAAGGGAAGAGTGAGTTACAGCTTGATAGGTCGGAGGGGGATGTCAGTCAGTGGCCCCGGAGGTTGCGATTGGCAACTTCGGCCCTCCTGATGTTTTGGACCACAACTCCCAGAATTCTAAACTTAGATTGCCAGTGGCAAAGGACTGTGGGAGTTGCTGTCCAAAACATCTGGAGGGCCGAAGTTTGGACATGCTTGCTGTAGAGGGAAGTTCTCTATGGCCCCTGGGGCAGTGGCCTGCCAAAGGGGGCTCGTGGCCTCTTCCAAGCAGGGCAAGGGATCACCCCAACATGAGGAACTGTATTAAAGGGTCGCGGCATTAGTAAGGTTGGGAACCACTGATCTAGTGGGAATTGAGGCTTTTAAACAGGCCCGTCTCTGCTCCATCTACTGCTCAGCTGCGGTTTCTCCAAATGAGGAGACCTTTGCCCTTGAGGAGACCACTTGCTCCAACCAAGCTGTCTTTTTGGCATGCCTCTTTCAGCGTCCACGGGGTGGGAAGGGCAGCCGCTCTGCCTCTGAGTCGGAACTTTGCCATTCTTGGGAAATGGAGGTTCTGTGTGCGTGTGTGTGTGGGGGATCTCTTGTCCTCTCTGTCAAGAGCTCTAGTTCCTCCTGGACCTCTGGCGTGCAGGGTTCTGCGGGGGCTGGTGGTTGCCGAGGGGCCCGGATCGTCTTGTGAGTCCTTCTAATAGGGGCCAGGAGTTGCAACACCAAGAGTTCCTCTACGTTCGCGTCCCTTTTGGCCCATTCATCAGAAAGAGGAAGAGAGGAGCGCCTCTCGCTGGCCGGTCCCCAGGGCCACCTTCTGGGCCGTGACCTGATCCTGCCCGCTCTTGCAAACGGTGTGATCCTGATGTTTCTCACTGGACTCCCTATCACACAGTTCACAAGAGTGGGGCAAAGAGGTAACTCAGCATACCTGGACAAACAAAAAATATCCTTATTTTGGCCATGCTGGCTGGGCCAGGGGGAGATTCTGAGGCTTACAGTCTGAAACAAGGACCCTTTCCAAGTTCTGGAACTTGGGCAAACCCTGGGATTTAGTGTCGGATTTGCCCGGTGGGGGAAAGACACGGTCCTCAGCCTGTATTTCCTGCTGTTGCAGAAGTGCGGTGGGAGGTTTGCAGAGAAAGAAACTGCTTTTCAACAAGCCCCCCCCCTTCCTCCTTTGTTTCTCCCTCCAGCGCTCGGCCTCTGCAGGAGAGCTCTCCGCCAGCCTCCCTGGCAGGTCTGGAGGACCTTTTCCCTCGATACGCCAGCCTGCGCCTGGGCCAAGTCCGGGACCAGTCCTCGTATGCCGATTGCCACCAGCTGAAGGATTCTTTGGACAGAGAGCAGGCCCGGAGGAAGGTGAGTGGGGCAGGGCACAAGCCTGCTTGAAGGATTCTCAAAGGCTTATGAGCCAAGGGTTCGCAAAGGCTTATGGGCCAAGGAGAAGGGTTCGCAAAGGCTTATGGGCCAAGGAGAAGGGTTCGCAAAGGCTTATGGGCCAAGGAGAAGGGTTCGCAAAGGCTTATGGGCCAAGGACCAGTTGGACCCGACACCCTCCAACTTGCTCACAGAACGTTCACGGCAGTTTTCAGTTAAAACAAAAAAACCAACCGACGACCCAGTGGTGGACAATGCTGGGAGATGTCGTCCGACCACATCTGGAACGCTCCGTTTTGCCCATCCCTGTGCACACAAAAAAAGGTTGCTTCGGCAGATGGAACTAAATGTTTGGCTTTTTTGTGACAGCCCAATCCCAGCATGCCCCTGGCAGTGGAGATGCAGGGCATTCTGGGACTTTGAAAGCCACGTCTCCTGTCACTGCACTTACCATGGTGCCCAGTCCTATGTCTTGCCCAAACAGAGTCTAACGAGTTGGCATGGCAGCCTTGTGGCCGCCCCTCTGCCCCCATCTGCCTGCTACCCGCCCACCTTCTCCCCTGAGCAGCACCTCCTAATTGTCAGGATTACTGGTTTGCACAAGGCAGCCAAAGCTGGTTGAAAGAGGATGGACCCATCTGGTTCAAGGGGAGGGAGGGAGGGAGGGCATCATGTGACCTGCGACTTTTGAGCAAAGCTCCTTGGCTTAGGTGGTATCATGGCCTGTAATGAGCTTTCCGTCCTCCCGGCCACGTGGCCCCTCTTCCCTCCCTCCCTCCCTCCCTCCCTCCCTCCCTCCCCACTCAACAGAGGCAGAGAGCACCTTCTCGGCCCAGTTAAATGGGCCAAATCCCCAAGGAGCAGCCACGGGTGCCTGTCCCTAGGACTGAATGGGTGAGATCAAGAGGAGATAAGACACACTAAGGGCCTTTTCACACGACCCCTAAGATCCGCTGGCCACTTAAATTCAGACCAGAGATCTTGGGGGGTTCGTTGCTCTTCCTATGTCCCCACCCCTCCGCACTTCCTTGCTCCTGTCTGCGTGAGGAGAGGGAGAAAAAAAGAGAGGAAAAAATGCAGGCTCACCTCCGAAGCCACCCGGAGCCCCGTCGTCGTCCTGATTCCTTCTCTTAAAGGGGCGGGAGGCAAAAAAAACCAACAAACAGAAGCGAGGAGAGCCTGGCACTCACTCCCTTAAATCCGCATCAGGGATTTTCACCCTCCGAGAGCAGGTACATGAAAAGTGCGCTGGGACGCGCTTTGGTGGGCGTGGTCGCACTTAATTTTCTGCAAACTCCGGAGCTGGTGGGGAAACAATTTTAAGCTCCGGAGCTGGCAGCCATTTGCGGTGGAGTTTAGGGGTCGTGTACAAAGGCTCTAAGAGAGACACTTGAGCAGCCATTAGCAGTGCAAAAGCAGAACTCAGCAACCAAAGGCTTCTGAGGGGTTGTCGGATCTTCCCTCAACACCTTGACTTTCATTCTCCATGGGAATGGAGGTTGCATTTTTATCCCGTCTTTTCTTGCCATGAGCAAAAGCTACGTGGCTCTCCTCCTCTGTGGATGAACCCCAGAATAACTCGAGGCGAGAGAGCTAGCAGATGGAGGGCAAGAGGGAAAATCGGACGCAAGGTCACCCCCTGAGTTTCATGGCACTGTGGGGACTCGAACCTGGGACGCTCAGTTCAGCACCCAAGGCCCTCACCGGCCAGCCCGTCTGGTGGTCTGAACCCTTCTTTGCTGTCCAGCTCTGCATCCAAAAGCAAAGCACGCCCGTTTCTGTACTTAGAAGCCTAGAATTCTAGAATGCTCTTGCGTGGATCTTGGCACTGAAAAATCTCAGCTTTCCTGGGTCAGATATCTCGTCCAGAGAGTGGCAGCAGGACATGGACGGGAAGTCCAAAAGTTGAGGAGACAACTAAAAACCAAACGTTTCTCGTCAGCTTTTGTGAATAAAACCCACCTCCTCAGACATAAGGCAGAAAAATGAGGAATGAAACTCTGAGGATGTTCATGGCGGACTTAACGTCCTCAATCCCAGAAGAAGATGCGTTTAAGGCCTTCTGTTTTCAGCCTCTTTCCCTTCCCCCAAAGTTCTGCCAAAAGAGAATACTGATATGCAGAATGAAGACACGCAAGGGTATGCTTGGTATGCATAGTTTTTACAGCAGACCACGGCTCTTGGGCAGATGAAATTCAGACTCATTTAGCATCATGTCCCATTTCAGGTCCTTGTTGGGGCGTTTATACACGACCCCTAAGCTCCGCTGCAAATGGCTCCCAGCTCCGGAGCTTAAAAATGTTTCCCCACCAGCTCCGGAGCTAACAGAAAATTAAGTGCGACCCCGCCCACTTAAGCGCGACCCAGCGCACCTTTCAAGTACCTGCTCTGGGAGAGTGAAAAATTTTGATGCGGAGAGTGCCGGGCTCTCCTCGCTTCTTTTTTTTTTGTCGGAGCAACACTTCCACCGGCACTCCGGAGGTAAGAGTGCATTCTTTTCTCCCTTTTTTTCTCCCTCCCCTCACGCAGACAGAACAAGGAAGTGCGGAGGGGGTGGGAACGCAGGGAGAGCGACAAACCCTCAAGATCTCTGGTCCGAATTTAAGGGACCAGCGGATCTTAGGGGTCGTGTAAAAAGGCCCTTGGTTGACTTGTGTGCCACTGAGCCTCCAGAAGCACCTGTGTGAGAAAGAGCCACCCTTGGGCCTCTTTTGATGCCAAAAGCGGGGAGCGCCAAAACCTTTTACAGAGTCTGTTAATCCCCTGGACCATACCTGTTCCTTTTAAACAGACAAAAGCACGAGCATCCTGTTAGGATCCCTCTGGTTAAGATGCTCATGACCAGAGGTGGGAAAATGTTCCTTGTTGCACTACGATGACCAGAATCCCCTGGCTTTGCTGGCTGGGGGAATTTGAGGGTTTTGGTTCTCCCAAAGCCACGTTTCCTCTATTTTATATACATTTTTTTCTTATATTGTTTTTGATCGTTAACTGCCTGGAGTTCCCCTGGAAGACGGGTGGTATAGAAATAAATAAATGAATGAATAAATAAATTTGCTCCGGCTGAGATTCAGAGCATCAAACCAAAGCCTACAGTAGTCTAGCATTTTTTTTTTGTAAACACCCGATCAATCCGAGGATGTTAGGCTGTCCACCAAAAACCGGCCTCAACCAACCTTATGCCCACCGTCTGATCGCTGAAGGCAGTTGGAAGTGATTGAATCATAGACTCATGGAGGTGGGAGGGGCTTGTAAGGCCATCAAACCCACCCCCCACCCCCTGCTCAAGGCAGGAATCCAAACGAAATCTGGTAGGTGGTGGTCCAGTTTTCTCTCGAATGCCTCCAGTGCTGGAGTGCTTGCCGCCTCTCACGGTCAAAGGTTCCGTTGTCATACTGCTCTAACAGTTAGGAATTTTTTTCTGATATTCAGCCAGAATCTGGCTTCCTGTAACTTGAGACCATCGTTGCATGTCCTCTTCTCTGGGTCGATTTGAGAATCCTGTCCCTCCTCTGGGTGGTATAGTTTTGTGTTGAAATTTCCTTGAATGCGCCTCCAGATTTCCCGTTTTCCTGGGTTCCGTTCAGTTCTGCTCCACCTCCCACCTCAAACTGCATTCTCTCTCGCTCTGCCTCTGCAGGTAGAATCTGCTGGCCTTTCTCTCTCAGGTTCTGGAGGCAGGCGCTGGGCGGTTGCATTGACGGTGCACAGAAGGGGTTTCCCCATGTCCAGAAGGAGGTGCTGGTGTGCCTCGCACCCAGCCCGCGCGGCCCTCCAAGTGAGCGTGACCTTGCTGCCGAGAGTTTTAAGCTGCTTGCTCGGGTGGGTGGAGGCCTTGCTTCCCGAGGCCCAGTTTAGCCCTGTAATCTTATTAGGCCATCGCCTACCTTCCCCAGCCCAGGTGTTGCTGGGAACCTAACGTAAGCTTCCTGGCTCTTAACTTGAGCCTCCTCTGACTGCGATTCCAGAATGTCCCTTTGGCTGCTGGGGAAAAATGTAGAAACATCAGGGCTCAAAATGCCTGCTCTTTTAGAGATTGAGGGTAATCAAGTGCACACCTGGGTTTGAGCCATCTTAAATTGAAATGTTTTTGTAAAGAATAATAGTATAGAACCATAGAATCATAGAGTTGGAAGAGACCTCAAGGGCCATCTAGTCCAGCCCCCTGCCATGCAGGAACCCCATCACAATATTTCCGATAGATGGCCATCCAGCCTCTGCTTAAAAACCTCCAAAGAAGGAGACTCCACCACCCTCCTTTGCGGCAGCATCTTACCACTGCCGGACAGCTCTAACCGTCATGAAGTTCTTCCTAATGTTCAAATGGAATCTCTTTTCCTGTAGTTTGAAACCATTGCCCCGAGTCCTAGTCTCTGAAGCCATGGAAAACAAGCCTGTTCCCTCTTCAATATGACATCCTTTCAAATATTTAAACATAGCTATCCTATCCCCCCTCAGCCTTCTTTTTGAAAGGCTAAACATTCCCAGTTCCCTAAGCCATTCCTCGTAAGACATCTCTTCCAATCCCTCAACCATCTTGGTCGCCCTCCTCTGTACCCGCTCTATCTATTCAATTTATATTCTGCCCATTTAGCAGCAAGGCTACTCGGGGAGGCTTACAACTATAAAATGCAAACAATATAAACACAATCCGTAACAACCCATAACGTGAAAAATAAAATAAACATTCATGAAAAAGGCAGAGGCAGGGACGTTTGAACCTAATCATCATAGAATCATGGAGCTGGTAGGGGTCTCCATGGCCCTGCGGAAGGCAGGATCCAAATCAATAATGCAGATCTGACAGGTGGCTGTCCAGTTTTGTTTTGAATACATCCAGTATTGGAACACTCACCACCTTCTGGGGTCACCGGTTCCGTTGTCATACTGCTTTAACAGTTAAGAGGTTTTCCCTGGTTCTCAAAGAGTGAGGTGGGTAGCTAGGAACATATTTCTACAGATGTTCTGCATCTTGTCTCTGCTTATATGGTAGGTTACCATCTGAGGCTGCAACGGCTGGGCCTCTTCACTCTTGAACGACGGTGCCCAAGAGGTGACCTTATTGAAGTTTATAAAATCTTGCACGCTGTGGACAAAGTAGATAAGGAAAAACTGTTTTCTCTATCACACAATACTAGAACTAAGGGACACTCCATGAAACTTTTGGGTGCTAGATCTCAAACAAATAAGAGGAAGTACTTTTTCACCCAGAGGATCACTGGTCTGTGGAACTCCCTGCCAGAAGAAGTGGAGACAGCTGTCAGCCTTGACAGCTTTAAGAAAGGATTAGACAAGTTCATGGAGAACAAGGGTATCCATGGCTATCATGATGGATGCCTCAGGACAACCTCTGGATTGGAGAGATAGGCAGGATATTTCTCAATGCCATTTGCAGGGAATCTTAAGCAGGTGAAGACATCTGCTTGGGAATACCCTGAAGCAAATGGTGAGCCACTGTGTGAGATAGAATGCTCGACTGGATGGGCTGTGGCCTGTTCCAGCAAGGCTGCTCTTATGTCCTTACGTTTTCCAGCCATGGAGTCTTTCCTTCTTCCTAGTTCTGAACAGAGTTTGGGCAAGTTCCATTTTTTGAACATCAACTGCCAGAATCTCCTAGCCAGGGTAGTCACACTGGCTGGGAATATTCTAAGAGTTTTAGTCTTTTTCCATGTATAAGACTATATTTTTTTGCCTAAAAATGTTAGACTGAAAATGTAGGGTCATCTTATCCACAGAAGTAAGCCGAGAAGAGAACCATATGGTTGCAACACTGTAATTTTGGGTTTGAAAAGTGGCAATCGTCTTATACATGGAGGAGTCTTCTAGACAGGGAAAATACAAGAAAATTTACGGTGCTCTGATCCTAGAGAGACAGGATTTGAGTTACTAAGGGGTGGAGGAAAAGGAATCTGCACATGTTTAGTTTCCAACATTAGGATGTCCAGTATCCCGGGCTTGCGTCTCAGCGCTAGAAACAGGTTCTGTGAGTGGGGGCGCTCCCACCCACTTGTAGCATCGTTTTCTTTTGATATCCCAGAACTGAGAAGACCCGCGTTGTCCTTCAAACTGGGACTCCGAAGGGCTGGGTTCCGATCCCTGCTCAGCTATGACCCTGGCTGGGGGGCTTCCCTCAGCCTGACTGACCTCGCAGGGTGTTCATCAGGATGCTGTAGGAAGGTTGGAAGCCATATTGTGCCGTCTGGATGCACTGGAGGAAAAATCGCAGCCCTGGAGGATTGGAAGGGATCTCGAGGTTGGTCTAGTCCAGTGGTTCTCAACCTGTGGGTCCCCAGATGTTCCTGGTCTGCAGCTCCCAGAAGCCTCCACCACTCGCTGTGCTAAAAGGGGTTTCTGGGAGTTGCAGTCCAGGAACATCTGGGGACCCACCAGTTGAGAACCACTGGTCTAGCCTGACCCCTGCTGAAGCAGGAGAGCTGCCGTTAGGACATCCCTGATAGTTGGCCAGCCACGTCTCGACTTAAGCCATCTCCACCCAAGGAGAATTCGCCGTCTTCTGTGGTCGCCCACTCTGCTCTTGAAGAGTTTCTGCTATGTGACAAAATTCTTCCCAGTATATAGCTAGAATCCTCTCTTTTGTTATTGTTCTGTGAATCCCCTGGTCAAGATCCTGCTCCCTGGAGCTGCAGGCCGCGAGATTCCCTCTTCCGTCGGACAGCCCTCACTTCGGGTGGCCACCCTCAGGGAGGGTCGGAAAACGGTGACTCGAAACCGAGCCTTCTCTGTGGCGGGTCCTGCGTTAATGGAACCATCTCCCGAATGAGTTGCACCTTGCACAGTCCCTGCCAGCCTTCAAGAAGGCCTTAAAGACCTGGCTTTTCTGTGAGGCATTTGGTGACTGTTATTTTTTTCTTTTTTTTTTTTCTCTCCGTCCTGCCATCTGGCCGTTAATTTCTTTTTGTTGTTTTATTACGATGTCGTATTAATCTGTTGATTTTGTCATGGTTTTTACTCTGTTGTAAACCGCCCGGAGTTCCTCTGGAAGACGGGCGGCATATAAGTATATAAATAAATAAGTATAAATAAATAAATAAATAAAAAATAAAAGGGTTGTGAAAGCAAGTTGTCATACCCACTTCCATCTAGCAAACAAGTAAATCACCCTGCTCCCGCTGGCGTAGCCTCACCCAGCCGGGTGCTACCCTTCTGCCCTTCCAACTCTGTTCTCTGCTACTCTTCCTTTTCTTTCCCCTCTTCCCAGCACTGCGAACGGCACATCCGGACCTTGCAGCACCGCATCCTGGAGCTGCAGCAGCAGCTGGCGGTCGCCGTCTCGGCCGATAAGAAGAAAGACGGCATGATCGAGCAGCTGGACAAGGTGAGCCCAGAGGTGGACGGCAGGCGGACCTCTGGCTGGACTGGGAGGTTGCCTTGGGTGCCATTAGGAGGGAGTGACCAGAGCCTGGCGAAATGGCCTTTGTTTTTGGAGGGTCACCACGCCAAAGGGACAACAAGGCCCGTGGGTTTTTTTTTCTGACAAGTTATTGTGCTATCTGGGTTGAACCAAGCAAGTCTGGGGCGTTGCAGAAATGAAATGGAATGAATCCTGACTGAGCGATTTCAGAAGCCACTATTTGGGGCTGACAGGGAATCTTTCTAAGATCTACTAACACGAGTGCCTGCCTCTTTAACTGTGTTTTTAATATTTCCCATTTCTCAGAGTGGTAAATGTTAACTGTTTATAATTTCTAGACTGAATGTTTTCAGCTTTAAATTTCGCCTTTCACTGTTGGAATAGGAATATAGGATAGGAATAGGAATCTTTATTGTCATTGCCCCCTTGCAGGAACAACGAAATTTTGTGGTTGCTATATTCAACTCATTTAAAACATTTCACATAGATTTAAAAACAGGTACGACACATAATAATATGACATATAAAATGACTAAAATATGACATATAAAATAAAATAAGCTGACTTCAAAGTCCAGAATTTCCGTTTAAGGCCAATATTGCTCTAAAAAAGAAGCTATTTTTGAGACGGTTTGTTCTTGCCCTCAGTACTCTATATCTCCGTCCTGATGGCAGCAACTCGAAGAGGTGATGACCAGGTTGCAAGCCATCTTGGGTCCTTTTTTAAGAAGGAAAGGCAGGGTAAAATATTGTAGAGCCTTTTTCACACGACCCCTAAGATCCGCTGTCCACTTAAATTCGGACCAGAGATCTTAGGGCAGGGGTGCCCAAACTTTTTGTAAGGAGGGCCAGATTTGGTGGCTGAGAATGTGTCAGGGGCCGGTTGCTCCCCAACCCTGCCACCCCACTGCAAGCCCCACCCACTTTCTTTTAAAAAAACATGGGGTGAAGGAGGGGAAGGGAGGGGTGGGCCAGCCAGCCGCGGGCCACTCAGAATGGCCTGGCGGGCCGGATTTGCCCCCCCCCCCCCCGGGCCGGACTTTCGGCAGGCCTGTCTTAGGGGTTTGTCGCTGTTCCTGCGTTCCCACCCCCTCCGCACTCCTGGCTGCTGTCTGCGTGAGGGGAGGGAGAAAAAAAGGAAGAAAAGAATGCCACTCACCTCCGTTCTGCCATCCCGGCACTGCATTCAGATCTCTTAAAGGGGCGGGGGGCAAAAAAAGAACAAACAGAAGCAAGGAGAGCCGGGCAGTCACTACGTTATCTCCGCATCAGGAATTTTCACCTCCGGAGAGCAGGTACCTGAAACGTGTGCTGGGATGCGCTTAGGTGGGCGTGGTTGCACTTAATTATCTGTAAACTCCGGAGCTGGTAGGGAAACAGTTTTAAGCTCCAGAGCTGGGAGCCATTTGCGGCAGAGTTTAGGGGTCGTGTACAAATACCCTTGATCAGTACATGTTGTGGCCTCCTTCCCAACAAGCTGAGGGGTGATTCCCCCCCCCTGGGGTGTCCTGCCAGTATCTTTGGGACTGAATTCTTTTGTTCTCCTTTTCCACAGACCCTGGCCAAAGTGGTGGAGGGTTGGAACCGACACGAGGCAGAGCGGACGGCTGTGCTGGGACGGCTTCAGACAGAGAAGGAAGCGACAGAACAAGCCCTGGGGAGGCAGAAGGAGGTGGGGCTTGAAAAAGGAGTTTCCCAGGTTTAACCAGAGATGATGATTTTGAGGCTATTCACTGGGGCAATTAATGAGAAGATTGATTTAACTCACAGCAGGTAAACCCAAGAGCCATGAAACAAAGGCACCACAGAAAAGAAATCAAAGGAAAATCAGTGAATTCCTAGCAATGATGAAATGAAAAGTGGGAAGCAGAACAACGGGGGGGGGGGTTTAAAGCATCAGATGGAATTACCGTATTTTCCCCCATCTATAGAATGCCCCCGTGTATAAGAAAACCCTCACTTCCCCAGCCCAAAATTACAGTTTCACCACCGTGCGGTTCTCTCCACGGCTTATTTCTGTGTATAAGATGACCCTCAATTTTTAGTCTTAACAGTTGCAGAAAAAAATATAGTCGTATACACGGAAAATTATCTATCTATCTATCTATCTATCTATCTATCTATCTATCTATCTATCTATCTATCTATCTATCTATCTATCTATCTATCTATCTATCTATCTATCTACAAAATTAGCCACAGTTCATCATCATAAATGTGTATTGCCCAGCCAGTTCTGATTTACAGAAACCTTTTCCAGGGATTTTGAGGTATCATTCGGAAGGGCCTTCCCTTTCCTTGCTTCTGGGGCCACTCAGGCAGTGTACAGCTTGCCTAAGGTCCCACAAACAGGTTTTCCTCTTGGGAGACCCAGCGTGGGATTGAATTTATTTATTTATTTATTTATTTATTTATTTATTTATATGCCACCCATCTTCCAGAGGAACTCCGGGCGGTTTACAGCATATTGATAAATCAAAAACAAATATCAAACATATTGTTCAATAATAATAATAATAATAATAATAATAATAATAATAATAATAATAATAATAATAGACAAAAGTAATAAAATAAGCAGCAAGATGGCGACTTATATTTTACAAAAAAATAAAAGCTAATGGTCGCCAAAGGCCTCTCTGAAAAGCAGGGTCTTAAGCGCTTTTCTAAAGGCGGGCAGGGACTGTGCGAGGAGAATCTCACTCAGCAGTTTGTTCTAAAGCGAAGGGACGGCCACAGAGAAGGCCCGGTTTCGAGTGATTGATTTCCGGGCCTCCCTGAGAGTGTTCCCCTGAAGTGAGAGCGCCTGTGACCTTCTGGTGGGTCAGGCCTCATTTGGCCTCTGGAAGATCCGCTCTGTCAGGTATTCAGGTCCCAAGCCCCAGAGGGTTTTGTAAGTCAAAACCAGCATCTTGAACCTTATTCGGGACGCAACGGGCAACCAATGCAAATGGGCCAGAACTGGGGTGGTGCAGTCATATCTGCCTGCACCAACCACCAGTCTGGCCGCTGCATTTTGTACCTGCTATAGTCTCCGAATAAAGGTCAAGGACAACCCCACGTAGAGAGCATTTGCAATAATCTATCCTTGATATCACAAGTGCCTGCACAGCTTTCAACCTCAGGCTCCGTTGATAGATCCCTAGCTCACTATCTGGTCAGCTAGCCGCAGTTAGCTCTTTATATAAGACACTTTATTTGTCCCTAACTTTCCACCAGCCCTCTAGCTAAAACCCACGGCATCACTTTTCTTTATTCCTAAAAAGTAAACCATCCCTTTGCCCTGTGTGTGTGTCACATGATTTGACCGTAGCATCTGCTTGGGGTACACTTTGGGCCTGGAGCCATTGGTTTTGATTTTCAAAGTCCTCCATGGCTTGAGACCAGAGTACCTGTCGGAGCGTACCTCCCTGAGATCAACTGGGAACAGGCCCACGAGAATGGCGCAGGTACGCTCACTGCGGGTGGCCACACCCAGGGAGGCGCGGAAATCGCTCACGCGTAACCGCGCCTTCTCTGTGGTGGCCCCCACGTTGTGGAATCATCTCCCTTGTGAGCTGCGCCTGGCACAGTCCCTGCCCGCCTTCAAAAAGGCTTTGAAAACTTTCCCTTTTCTAAGGAGGCATTTGGCGACCTTCTCACTTAATTTTTTTCTCTCCCTCTCGCCGCCCGCGTTAGCTTCTCTGAGGGTACCGTTCCTCCCCATTTTTTTATTTTAATCTGCTTTTGTTTTCTCATTGTTTTGTGTTCTGTTTTATTGTTAGCCGCCCAGAGTTCCGTTTCGGAAGATGGGTGGGATATAAGTGTAACAAATAAATAAATAAATAAATAAATAAATAAATAAATAAAATGTCCAACCTTCTAGCTGTCCACCCTGTTCCTTTGTCTTCCAGCCTGGCCAGAGCCTTGTTGCCACACCAGTCGTGTCTCAGTCCCTTCGCTTGTCCCCTTGTGCAGTCGAGAGATATCCTCGGCTCCTTTTTCTCAGAAGGAAGCAGTCGGGCATGCTGTTTATGAAACAAGCCAAATATTTCCTCGATGCCATTCTAGATGCAGCCCTTCCACCAGTCCACTGGCCAAATATCTGCTGGCCAATCCTATCCACATGTCTTGAGCAGGGCCCAAACGGAGCGCCTTTCACCCGTCCCTAACATTGGGCATGCCAGTCCAACTTGATAGATGGAAGCAAGGCTTCTCTCTGTCTGAACTGCTCCCAGAATCCTCTAGCTGGTGTGGTCAGTGGGAGTTGTAGTCCAAAACAACAACAATAACCACCACCACCACGCCAATATCGTTTCCAAGTTCTTGGGCCCCGAGTGGAGGTTTTGGGGAGTCTCCTGTTTTTAACAGCTGTTACGGCATTCAACCGGTGGTGCTTCTGCCTTAGAGGTGGTTCTCTCACTTCCCTTTTAAGGAGATGGCTTACTTCTTTTTGTTTTTTTTGGGGGGGGGGGTGGGTTCTTCCATTTAGAAATCCTCAGAGCTGGAAGAACGTCTCGAACAAGCTCTGTCTGCCCTCAGCCGGGAGCAGCAAGCCGCCAGCCAGTACAGCAAGGAGAAGGAGTTGCTGGTGAGTACCACACCTCCTCTGACCCCAGGCAAGCCGTCAAAGTGCCATCAGCAGCCAGGAGGCACCTCATCCCAACCAGAAACCTCCGTGGACAGATTGCAGAGTAAGCATGCTTGAGGCATGGCTTCTGCGTGTCCCAGTGCAAGGACAGGCTTACCAGTGGCTCTTCGCTGTGTCCGCTTAAGCTGGATTTTTTATATTCCGGAAGCTGAACTTGGCTGTTGTGGAGTGGAAATTGTTAGGTGAGCCTGGATGATGGAATACGGACCTCAGTTGAACTACACTTCCCAGCATCCTTCTGTCAGCATCCCCACTAGCAGTGCTGGCTAGCTGGCCGGAGGTGGTTTGGGTGCTGGAGCTGCAGTCTCAGAATATAACTTTTCCGGTCGCTGGCTCTCACCCTTCCCTGCCTGGGAGCTTTCGGGCATCTGCTGAATGCGAGTCTGTCCCGCAGAAGTTGCTCTCTCACATCCAAACTCGTAGTTAGTATTAGTGACAAACACCTAGTGGGGGATGATGCTGTTTCGGAGAACTGCATCTCCCAGAACAATGGTTCTCAACCTGTGGGTCCTCAGATGTTCTTGGACTGCAACTCCCAGAAGCCTCCACCACTCGCTGTGCTGGAAGGGGTTTCTGGGAGTTGTAGTCCAGGAACATCTGGGGACCCCCACAGGTTGAGAACCACTGTCCCAGAAGATCCACCGGTAGAATTTTGCGGCATTCTGGGAGTTGCAGTGTAAAGATTAAAATCTCCCATCCCTGATTATCAGCTCACCATTATGTCCCTTCCTTTCTCCCCCGAGTACAAGGCCGTCCGCTCGCCCCTCCTCCTCGTGCCATCTGCACAACAGCCCTCCGAGGTAGACCAGGCCGAGAGCAGCCAAGGTCAGCCGGTCAGAGCCACAGAGAGCAGAAACTTCCTTTCTCAGGCCCTCCACCCAGGGCTGCTCTCCACTACGCCACACTGCCCTGCTCTCTCTCTCTCTCTCTCTCTCTCTCTCCCCCACCCATCCAGGAGGAGGCGAAGGCATCCCTCTCGTGTACCTTGGAGGCGGAGAGCTCCCGGGCGCGTAACCTGGAGGCCCAGCGCGATCTGGAGCAGCGCCAGCTGGAAGCTCTGAGGGCCACACTGGAAGGGGAGCGGCAGGATTGGGCCCGGCGAGAGAGGCAGCTGGAGCAACACTGCCAGAGCCTGGAGGAGCAGCTGCGTGCCCAGCTGGAGACGGAGAAGGTGAGGGGCCGGGAGTCCTTCCGGAAGGTCCCCTGTTTGCAGAGACAACAGCTGGGCTCCAACCCTTCCGAAGAACCTTACCAAAAAAAAAAGCCTCAAAGAGTATTTAAAGGGAACACCCTTTGGTCATGATCTTTCCAGAACATGGAAATGTTGGATGATAGAAGGCTGCAACTCCCAGAATCCCCCCTTGCCAATGGCTACGGGAGTTCTGGGAGTTGTAGTCCTAAAGACAAAGCTTTTTTGTTTGCCCAGACTTGTTCTGGAAAGGTGATTACGATGGCTTCCCTCTTTAAAAACGGTGAAGCTGCATCCCTCTGCCCCCCGCCACGCTGATTTGGAGGTGACCAAGTTGCCGTTATAAATGGGTGTGGTGGCCCAGCAGGCTAGAGCACTGAAACGGTCAGCTGCAAAGTCAGCAGCTCAGTGGTTCGAATCCCGGGTGCCACGCAGCAGAGTGAGCTCCCGCCATTAACCCCAGCTCCTGCCAACCTAGCAGTCTGAAAGCATGTAAATGCAAGTAGATCAATAGGTACCGCCGTAAAAAGCAGGAAGGTAAAACAGTGTTTCCTTGCAGCCATGCCGGCCACATGGCTACAGACTTGCACAATGCTGGCTCTTTGGCTTGAATACGGAGATGAGCACCGCCCCTAGGGTCGGACACGACTAGCATGCATGTGCGGGGGGAACATTTACCTTTAAGTGGCATTAAGGGTGCGGGTTTTGCTCCTGAGTAAGTCCCCATTAAACTCCAGGATTTGAGGTGAGCAAGCTGGGCTTTTTGGGGCGACGGCTGTGGCCCACCTTGAGAGGCACCAGGTTTGGGCAGGGCTGCTCTGCAACTTGCAGTCACACCTTTTGGCAGAGGGCGTGGCCTTTCCTACCCAAGGGGCGGGGCTGCTGCAGACTCCACCCCTTTCGCCTCTTCCGCTGCCCCTGGGAGGCAAGCAGAGGTTTTGCCTCTGCCATGGAGTCCCTGGGCTGGGAAGAGCTAGAAGTGATGAAGTCTTCCTGCCTGGAAAGAAAGCAGAGACCATCGGCATCAGTGAGTGGTGAGGCCGAAAGCGACGCTTGGACCCCAAATGCCGGATGACACCCCCCCACCCCCCCTCCACCCCCACCCCACCCCACCCTGGCGTTGTTAAGCGTCGTCCTCTGTTCATTCCAGTCCCATCTCAAGAAAGGCCCCTTTGAAGTGCCTTGCATACCTTCGGCTCTGGCTTAATCACACCTCTCGGGGGCTTTTCCCACGTCCTCTTTCTGCCTTGAGGGTCTCAGGAGTTATTGCATCTGTTTAAAGTTTGTAGTCCTCAGTGAGGACAAGATAAGGTTAAAATATCAGCTTTGTTCGTTAGGGCTGGGTTGTTGGTTTTTTTTAGCAGTGGTGCCGTGTGTGTGTGAGAGAGGGAGAGAGCCCTACTCCTGTTCATTGTACCTAGAGGCGTAAGAAGGTTTTGAACGGAGCAAGGCTCTTCAGTGGCTTAGCTGAGTCTTGTGATCTATATAGAGCAAGCATGTTCTTTAAATCAGTAAAGAATGGCCTCCCGGCTCCTTGAGTTATGCTGGACCAGACCCAAGGCCTCTCCTGTCCAGCTTTCCATACGCTTTGCCCCCTACCTATGAGAAGCTTGCTAACACAGTGGTTCCCAACCTCGGGTTCCCCCCGGTGTTCTTGGACTACAACTCCCAGAAATCCTGGCCAGCACAGTTGGTAGAGAGGCTTCTGGTGGTTGTAGTCCAAGAAGACCTGGGGTCTCAAGGTTAGGAACCACTGATCCGGTTGGATGGGAAGGCCGTGGCGGTCCCTTCAACTTGTACTCCAGGTCTCTGACATGGGAGGTATAATCCGGTCTTGAGGATTAGTATCCTTAGACAGCCTTTGCTTTCAGCAGCCAAAATCCATCTGGGAGTTGAGTCATGGCCACTGGACTTCTTTTTCCTGAGAGATTGAAATGTTTCGCTCCTCATCCAAGCAGCTTCGTCTGTCTGAAATCCAGTCAGCCAAAATCCAGGTCGTGTTCCTCCAAGAACTGCCCTCTGTTCCCCTTGCAAGGAACCTCTGTGCCTCAGGCAGCTACATCATGGTCAGATATTCTTCAGGTGAAGCCTTTTTAATCACCAGGCTAGTCACAGTGTTCCTTGTTTAATTGTTGGGAGGCATTTACAGCCACCAGACCTCTGCCAGAAAAGATGATGGAGGGTGCGAAGGGAGATTTTAGATAGATAGATAGATAGATAGATAGATAGATAGAGATGACAAGAAGGAAGGGATAGATAGATAGATAGATAGATAGATAGATAGATAGATAGATAGATAGATAGATAGATAGATAGATAGATAGATAGATATGACAGGAAGGAAGGGATAGATAGATAGATAGATAGATAGATAGATAGATAGATAGATAGATAGATAGATAGATAGAATGGCATAGCATTCTTTTTTTCTTTTCGGTAACACAAACACTTATCTTTTACCTCTTTCTTCCTGACATTTCTTGCTTCCTCTTGCAAATTCATCTGGCCTTGTTCTTTTGAGTGCCAGGTGGTATTACTTCTTGTAGTCTAAACTTCCCATTGATGGAGAGCTGAAAACGGTGTTTACTGTGTTTCGCAGTCTCTGTAGGGCTTGTTCCCCCTCAGCCCACTTGGCTGCCCCTCTGGCGAGGCTGCTGCCCAAGAGGAACAGATTGAGAAACAAGACCTGATTGCGTTTCTGTTCCTCGTGCCAACTTCCCTTCCTAGCAAGTTGACCCAAGGGTCCCATCATCTCTGGGCTATTGGGCTTGAGCTTATTGAATTGGTTGGTGCTAAAGCTTTGGTTGTAATGGGTTGGGCTATAATGGGAATTGGATGTTTTTCCTAGGAAACCCAAGGGCTGCTGGAAAATCCAGCGGTACCTTTCAGCGGAGTTTGTAGCAGAGGCTGGCAAAGAGATGTCATAAGCAAGGCACTGCCTCTTTCCCTGAGTAAGGCTGCTGCATCCTTAAAGCTTCCTGGGTGCGAAATTCAACAGATGCAGCCAGGACACAAAAGCACCATTGCCTCCCTTTCCTGCCCTCTCGCTGCAGCGAAAAGGAGTGCCTGATCAGGAAAGGTGCTGCAAAGCAGGCTTGATCAAACTTCGGCCCTCCTGATGTTTTGGACCACAACTCCCAGAATTCTAAGCTTAGATTGCCAATGGCAAAGGACTGTGGGAGTTGTGGTCCAAAACATCTGGTGGGTCAAAGTTTGGTCATGCCTGCTGTAAAGGTTTTAGGGTTCTGCAAAAAGAGAGACGTTTGCTTATCTGTGTTTGGTTCCCGGGGGAATAATCCTGAAGCAAGTTAAGAGATACGTTTGGGGCTTCACACCAACTGGAGTCATTGGAGAGCCCCTGGGCTGCCAAATAATCCCTTACTGGGGGAGACAGTAAGGTGACCAGCCCCCCCCCCCCAAAAAAAGAGCTCAGGCTTCCTGTATCTTTAAGAGCTGCTTAGAAAAGGAAGTATCCAGTGCCTTTTAATGCAAGCTGCACCTGCTGAAATATCCTCCCCTGATACAACTGTTAAAGCTGCAGGAACTCTGCTGTGTTTAATCATTTGCACACACACACATCCAATTCCCCGTGGCTTAAATCTGTTTTCTCCAGGCGGGGGGGGGGGGAATACTGGTTTTGGAGCAGCAACACTGGGCTCCATGTGGCTTCATTTGGTCTCATGCCACCCCCACCCTACCCATCCACGGGCTATTCCCCCCCACACACACACACATGACACTGGTGGTGGACTTCTGTGTGTTTGTGTGACCTGAGGAGGCCTCTTGGAAGGAATCTGTCAACGTTGGCGTCTCTGACTCTGGTGGCCCTGCGGCTCCCCCCCCCCCAGAGTGGCCTTCTGTCGCCTTCTGGCAGAAGATACAGAACAATTAAAACTCGGACCACACATCTTCTGAACGGTTTTTATCCCAGAGTGATAATTGCACTTAATAATGAACTTAAGGACCACCAGCCATGACCACTTGGACAGTATTACCCATCCGCCTGTGTAGATGCTTGTGTTTTGGGGTGGGGGGGGTTGGATGGGGGAGTATTTGGGGAGTTTGTGTGTGTGTGTGTATGTGTTGAAGGGAATTTTGTAATGTGTGGGAGAGTGTTCGGGGATTTTTCTATGTGTGAGTGTGTTGAATCTGGTCTCTGGGTGTCTGAATTTCGTTGTACAGTGGTACCTCAATTTACGAATTTAATCCGTTCCAAATGCATGCTCTTAAGTCAAAATACTCTTAAATTGGGGTACCTATCTAAAATAAAATAAAAAAATAACTTAAAAAATAAAAAATGAAAAAAAGTACAGTACTGTATATGTAAGTCGAGCAGACCATATCTAAAATTTGTAGGGCAGCAGTTAAAACGCCAACAGTTTTCTGCTCTTAAGTCGAATTGCTCTTAAGTCAAGCTGCTCTTAAGTCGGGGTACCACTGTATGTGTATACTGTGTATATATACACACAATGACAATAAATTATTATTATTATTATTATTATTATTATTATTATTATTATTATTATTATTATTATTATTATTATTATTTGTCATTTCTGTGTGTGTTTTATACTGTATTTATATATTATTTTATTTGATAGGTTTTGATTGTTTATGATCGTTGGAGTTTGTTTGTATTTGGGTAGTCACTGTTACGTGAATGTCTGTACACCACCCAGAGCTCCCTATGGGAAAATCGGGCGGTTAATAAGTATAAATAAATAAATAAATAAATAAATAAATAAATAAATAAATAAATAAATAAATAAATAAATAAATGTATTATTATTATTATTATTATTATTATTATTATTATTATTATTATTATTATTATTATTATTATTATTATTATTATTATTATTATTATTTGCACCTGTCCATACCCTTCCAGGCACTGGCCCAGCGAGAAGCCCAGAAGGTGTCCGAGGCCCAGCGTGCCCTGGCTTCGGTGCAGTCGGAAGTGCAAGGCCTCCGGGGTGAATTGGAGGCTGTGCGCCAGGAGAGAGACAACCTGAAGATGGAGATGAGTCTGATGAAGGTAACAGCCCTGCGGGCCTTCCGCAATCAAAAGCTAGTTTGGGGGCAAAAGGGGGGGGGCTCCAGAAGAATTCTAACAGTGCCTGCTTCTTAAAGAATTTATATTTATTTACGTATTTATATTTGCGCTTATTGACCACCCGATTTTCCCATGGGAACTCTGGGCGGTTTACAACAAATTATAACAGAACAACCTATCCCCCCCCCCAAAGACAACATTAGAAATCCAGTAGGCAACGACAGAGAAACGATAAAGCAGACAACCACATCCACACCACAAGCACAAAGTCCGGCATGAAAAAAGCTGGGAAAGCAATACCAACCAACAAACAACATACCACGGGGCACTCAGCCAAAGGCAAAGCTTTCCCTAAAGAGCCAGGTCTTTAGAGCTCTCCTGAAAGCCGGCAGAGACTCCGCCAGCCTGGTCTCCGTGGGGCAGAGTGTTCCAAAGTGCCGGGGCAGCCACCGAGAAGGACCGCTTCCGAGTAGAAACCTTTTGGGCCTCCCTCGGAGTGGCCACCCAGAGAGACTGGGAGAGCGAGGCTCTGGTCCGGCGAGACGAAGCTGACCTCTGGGAGATCTGCTCCACCAGATAGACAGGTCCCAAGCCATGGAGGGTTTTGTAAGCCAAAACCAGTACCTTTAACCTTATTTGGGAGGCAACGGGTAAATAAAATAAAATAAAGAATTTGGAGAGCTGGAGCTTCTGCTCTTGTCATTTAGGGAGCAGGATCCCCCTCCATAATTTGGGCAAAGGAGCCTTGTCCATCCCCTAATTTATTTGTGATTCTCGAAAGACACAAATCCAGGGCTGTACAGTTCTGGAGCCCAGAGTCCCCAAGTGGTACTGTAGCTCTCTTTCCAGCTCCAAGGCTTCCCATCTCAGAGAGATTATTTGAAATCAACACAAAGCGTGAACTCCTTGGGGACTAGAAGCACGTCACGTCCGACGAGCGACACTAGAAGGTTGACGTTCGCGGGCTTTGAGCCTTCCCCTGGCTCCCTTTCTTCACTTTAGGCACGTTACGAGGCGCAGAAGGTGAAGCTGGAATCGGAACTGAAAGTGGCGCTGGAGCAGAGGGTGACCGAACGTCTAGCTGAAGTTCACGAGGAAGGCTTGCGCCAGATGAGCGCCATGCGAGAGCAGCACAGGTGCGGTGGGGCTCTCTCTGCATGGCAAACCTCATTCTTAGGTGCTGTCCTTGGCTCTTGGGGTTGTGGGTTCTTCCTGTTTGTTTGTTTTTAATTTATTTATTATTTAATTATTATAAAACCAATCACCAACAACCCAGATGCAAACAGTGACCCCCCCAGGCATCCAATACATTGGATATACATTAACAATGAAACATATTCAAATGAACAAAATGTACAATTCTATATAAATTAACAATTAACAATCCGCAAGGTTTATTTCACTTTTAACGTTTTAATTATCCCAAATTGATCAAACATACTCAAATAATTCAGTAGCTTCTCAAACCATTCCTCCTCTTTCTCATTGACCTTAAACCCTTTCATTCTGTGTATCTTCACAGTTAGGTATTCTACAGTTATAGTATTATTTAATTTCTTCCTCCATTGGTTCACCGCTAACTCTTCTGCATTTTTCCAATTACTTGCTATGACCTGTCTGGCTGCAATTACCATCAGATTTACCCATTTACATTCCTCTTTTGTTTTTAACTCTGTGCTACCCATGCTAATGATAACCATTAATTTAGATATTTCCACTTCCCACAATTTTTGATATTTCTCTACCAATCTGTATCCAAAAATTATTAACTAAAGGACAACCCCACCACATGTGACTGTATGTTCCCATTATTCTGCATTTCCTCCAGCAATTTTACTTCCTTCCTGTTTGTTTTAATGGGGCTAACATCCTTTCCTCACCCCAGTGCTTTACCCCACTCCATTCACGTGCAAGTTCTACACATGGTGTATGTATTGCAGGTGCTTTTTTGAAAGCCCAGGTTTACAGAGGTGGCTTTTCAGTTTGGGGTGTTGTGCATTTGAGGGTGTGAATGCCAAATACACCAAGCTGGGAGCCTGTGTTTATGGCATTTCATCTCCCGGCCTCTTCTGAAGTCCATTTTGATTCCTATGGCTTTTATTTTGCAACGGTTGCCTCATCACAGAGTAACCATTGCACGTGTGTGTCAGAGGACTGCAGGAGAGGTGGATGCGGTAGCAGGCATGTCCAAACTTCGGCCCTCCTGATGTTTTGGACCAGAGCTCCCAGAATTCCAAGCCTGTATTTCCAATGGCAAAGGACTGTTTTGCTTATATACCGCCCCATACCACTTCAAGTAGTCTCTGGGCGGTAGTCCAAAACATCTGGAGGGCCAAAGTTTGGACATGCCTGGGGGTAAGGGGTTGGTAACCTGCAGAAGTCCTATTCCTGTCTACGGGGTTTTGGGAATTGAAGTCCAAAAGGAGATAACCGTTTCCGACACCGAGCATTGTTGAGCCATGGTAGAGTTCTATTGATCCTTCCTTCCTTCCTTCGACAGAAAACAGCTGTTAGAGCTAAGCAGCCATCACGAGAAAGAGCTGGCCAGCCAACTAGCCCAGTTCAAATCTGATCTGGCCGAGAGGGAGGAGCGTCAGCGGCACCTCATTGAAGACTACGAGCACAGGTATTTTCCCCCTGGGGAAGGTGGTGAAAACAGCTGCGTCTGGTATGTCAGGAGAGCCTTCTGTATTGGGGCTCAGAGGCAGAATTCGGTCAAGTTCCTTCCTTAGATTGTAGCACCCAGAATCAGCAGGGCCACCCCCATAGTGGGCACCTCAGAATCACAGAATGGTCAAGTTGGAAAAGTGCCTATAAGACCATCGGGGCCAATGCAGGTGTACAAATTAAAGCAGATCTGACAGTCGGTTGTCCAATTTTCTGTCAAATGCCTCCAGTGCTGGAGTGCTCACCACCCACCAAGATCATGGTTGCCTTTCTTGTACTGCTCTAACAGGTAAGGAGTCCCCCCCACACACTGATATGCAGCCTAAATCTGGCTTCCACTAGCTTGAACCATAGAATCATAGAGTTGGAAGAGACCTCAAGGGCCATCCAGTCCAACCCCCTGCCATGCAGGAACCCCCATCGCAATCTTTCCAACAGATGTCCATCCAGCCTCTGCTTAAAAACCTCCACAGAAGGAGACCCCACCACCCTCTTTTGTGGCAGCATCTTCCACTGCCGAACAGCTCTAACTGTCATGAAGTTCTTCCTAAGGTTCAAATGGAATCTCTTTTCCTGTAGTTTGAAACCATTGCCCCGAGTCCTAGTCTCTGAAGCCATGGAAAACAAACCTGTTCCCTCTTCAATATGACATCCTTTCAAATATTTAAACATAGCTATCATATCCCCCCTCAGCCTTCTTTTTGAAAGGCTAAAAAATTCCCAGTTCCCTAAGCCATTCCTCATAAGACATTTCCTCCAGACCCTCAACCATCCTGGTCGCCCTCCTCTGCACCCGCTTGAGGTTGTCAACATCCTTTTTAAGCTGAGGCACACAGAACTGGACACAGGACTCCAGGTGGGGTCTGACCAGAGCAGGATAGAGTGGTACTATCACTTCCCTTGATCTAGACACTATGGTTCTGTTGATGCAACGAAGAATCGCGTTGGCTTTCCTGGCCGCCGCATCACACTGCTGACTCATGCTCAATTTGTGGTCCACCAAGACTCCCAAATCCCTTTCACAGGTACTATTTTCCAGCCAGGTGTCTCCCATGCTGTATCTGAGCTCATCTCTCCTGCAGTGGAAGGACCCTGGATATTGTTATTCTAGAAACATTTTTCCAAAGTTCTAAACATTTAGA
The DNA here is from genome assembly GCA_037367245.1 of Phrynocephalus guinanensis. Lineage (NCBI taxonomy): Eukaryota > Metazoa > Chordata > Lepidosauria > Squamata > Agamidae > Phrynocephalus > Phrynocephalus guinanensis. The sequence goes on from CM074743.1 coordinate 3,447,988, forward strand.
AGAAAAGTACAAGTGTGTCTATTCCAGCAGCAGTAGACTGTATTATTGAAACATTGGGGATGGGACTTGAGGTTGTGTTTCCTTCCCATTTTCAATCAACGATCAATTAATGACTGATCTCTTGTGCTGACTGAAAGATTCCAGGGTGTGCAGTCCAAAAGAATGTAGCTTTTTGAGGCTTCCAGCCAAAGGTGGTTTGAAGATGCCATTGTGACGATGTACAACTTGGAGTATTGCATACAGTTCTGGTCACCCACCAGATCTCAAAAAAGACATAAAGAGAGTATTACTGGGCTGGAGGATAGAGGGGCTAAAACATTTGGGGCTCTTTAGCCTGGAAAAAGGCACCTGAGGGCGGATATGATTGAGACGTACAAAATAACGCCATGAGTAAAGTGGATAGAGACAAAATACCAGAACTAGGAGACCTCTACTCCAATTGAGGGCTGGGAGAGTGAGAACAGACAAAAGAAAATATTTTTTCACCCAGCGCATTGTTAGTCTGTGGAACTCCCTGCCACAGGAGGTGGTGATGGCATCTGGCCTGGATGCCTTCAAAAGGGGATTGGACAGATTCCATGAGGAAAAGTCCATCCCGGGTGACAAACCATGATGGAGAGATGTGTCATCTCCAGGCTTAAAACCGGGGTCCTTCAAGGCCAGATGCAGGGGAGTGGAATCAGGAGACAGAGATCGAGTCTTGTGCACTCCCAGAGGCATCTGGTGGAGCCACTGTGAGATACAGGAAGGTGGACTAGATGGGCCTTTGGCCTGATCCAGCAGGGCTATTCTTAGGTTCTTAAGGGGCAGGAAAAGGGAGCAGAGAAGGAGTTGGCTGATAGTATAGAGAGGAAAGATCTTTTCTTCATCAGCAGAGCGGAGGCATGGGGAGGAAGGAAATTGACATACGTGGGTCCTTTGGGGTCCAGGTTGTTCTATTGATCCATTCCAAAGGGAGATGGTGGATCTGAGGGCCCCTCTGTGTCTTTCCATCAAAAGCTGAGCCTCCTTGGCATTTTACAGCCACGGGGAATTTTAAATACTGCAAATCCTCTGCCCAGGCTCTCCAAGCAGCAAGACGAGATGCGGGACCTGCAGGCCCAGTACCGGCGGCTGGAGTCCCAGCGGGCTGAGATGGTGAACCAGTTCCAGGCCATGATGCAGGCCCACTGGAACGAGGCCTTGCGCCTCTTGAGCGGCAGTGGGACCTCCTCGCGGAGCTCGGCCAAAACCCCGCCGCAGGTGAGTGTGCGTGACCCCTGCCTTTCTCTCCCTCCTTGCGTCATAAGTGGGGTTGCCCTCCCTCCCGGCATCCCCGGCTCCTGAGGCCATAAGGAAGAAATGTGGGTGGGTGTGGGTGTGCAATTAGGAAGTCCTGTTGCACCAGAGTGGCTTGAGTGAGTGAGCTAGGAAGAAAGACATCCCTTCCCTGGGCATGGGGCGTGCAAAATTTACGAGGGCAGAGAAATCCTGGGACATGTCTCCCCCGGAAATGCATTTCCCCATGTACAAGCCTTTTCCCATCTTCTCAGTACTGCCCCTTGGTGTATGCAAGCCATAAGAACAGCTCACTCTACAGGGTAATGGTTGCAAGAGGCCAGTAGCGAGATAAACATTGAAAATTCAAAGTATTACCTTTGAGCTAGACCCATTATTCCGGCTGATGGTAAAATAAGGCAGAATATCTGTTGTTTAATCCTGAATTTTTGAGAGGGAGCTATTCTTTTGGGGCGAGGATTGCTTGTTTTTTTGTTTTTCGTTTTTGTTTTCATGTTTTAAAAAAAGGTAAAGATTCTCCCCGCACATGCGTGCTAGTCGTGTCCGACTCTAGGGGCAGTGCTCATCTCCGTATTCAAGATGAAGAGCCAGTGTTGTGCAAGTCTGTAGGCACATGGCCGGAATGGCTGCAAGGAAACACTGTTTTACCTTCCTGCTTTTTATGGCCATACCTATTGATCTACTTGCATTGACATGCTTTCAAACTGCTAGGTTAGCAGGAGATGGGGGTCATCAGCCGGAGCTTGCTCCGCTGCGTAGCACCCAGGATTCGAACTGCTGAACTGCCAACTTTGCAACCAACAGTTTTCGAAGCCTTAGTCCGCTGGTTGGGTTGGAGCTAATCAGGGCATTTTTGGAACAGTGACTCCCCGATTGCTGTGCCCAGTATGTCATCCAGCTTCTCCAAGGTCTGGTGGTTTTCTCTAACCTCTCACCTTTGCTCCGTTAGGAGGTTTCTTCTAACACGGACCCCACCTCTTCTGACTCGGAAACTTTGCAGCCGTCGGAACCCATGAAAAAGAGCCGGAAGGCAGATGCTCTTGAGAGCAGCCAGGTCGCCGGAGACTGTGTGCCACGGGCATGGGCCCAGGCCATCCCTCACCATCCTGTGGCCCAGCGCGGCAAACCTCAAGGGCCTCTGGAAGCCCCGGAGAAGTCAGTACACGACGCTTACCAGCAGTTCTTACCCCTCCTCCCTGACCTGGGCCGGCCCTCCTCCGATTTCAGCCACGTTCTGAACTACAGCCTTCTCAGCCAGCAGGGATTCCAGCCACTCGAAGCACAGATGGATGCCACTGTCTTAGGTCCAGGTGGGTGCGTGGCTCGGAGATTCGGCGCACGGCTTGCTTAGAGGTGCCACTGCTTTTCAGGTTCCCGAAGGAGTCATCGGCCAAAATTCCCTAGCTCCTGTTGGGACATGTGTTTCCGCCTTACACTCTGCACAGCTATTACCAGCTGTTTGAAATGAAACAATTGAGGCATAGAGGTGTCTTGAGTTATTTAGGAATCTAATTAGCTGAAGACCGTCTGCTGTCCTCCTTACTATGAAACTGTGCCCTTGGTGTAAGCCACTACAGTGGCACCTTGTATAAAGGAATTAATTTGTTCCAAATGAAACCCTGTTAAGCATTTATACAAATTTCCCATAGGGAATGCATTGAAAATAGAGTAATCCCTAATCGCAACCATTTTTATGTTGTATGGATTCGCCCCATATAGGCGATTCTGTTAAGCAAATTTCCCCTATCTCCAGAATTTTTTATGTTGTAAAGATTTTATGTTTTTACATACTGTTTGTTATATGAGGGTCCACTGTATATGATTGGTGGACGACGCGTATCTTCAGGACAGGACAGTTCAGCCCATTCATTCATTCATTCATGGATTTATATACTGCCAAGTTTGATTCAGGGCCTTTTTACACGACCCCTAAGATCCGCTGGCCACTTAAATTCAGACCAGAGATCTTAGGGGTTCGTCGCTCTTCCTCTGTCCCCACCCCCCTCCGCACTTCCTGGTTGCTGGCTGCCTGAGGGAGGGAGAAAAAAGAAAGAAAAGAATGCCGGTTTACCTCCGTTCTGTTCCCGGCAGCATTCAGATCTCTTAAAGGGGCGGGAGCCAAAAAACAACAAACAGAAGCCAGGAGAGCCCCGCACTCACTTTCCTTACACCGGATCAAATATTTTTCACATCCAAAAAGCAGGTACCTGAAAGCTGCGCTGGGACGCGCTGAAGTGGGCGGGGTCGCACTTAATTTCCTGTTAACTCCGGAGCTGGTGGGTAAACATTTTTAATCTCCGGAGCTGGGAGCCATTTGCCCCGGAGTTTAGGGGTCGTGTATAAACGCCCTCAGAGAACAACTCCAGGCGGTATACAAGGGAAGTTGTATTGCAGAATTCCCTATAATGACAAGACCTTCCCAGGGAGGTATTTGGTGGCATTGTGTCCTGGAGAGGTTTTGTCCCATGTTTTGAATCTCTTGCCATAAAAATGTTGTTGGTTCCCCCCCTCCCAAAAGAGAAACAGCAGAGAATAAAACAAAATAAAAATGACCCACTTTTTTTTGTGTTTGTCCCAAATCAGTGTATCCTATTTGGACAAAAAGAAAAAGAAAGATTTATGCTGGCCAAAATTCTCTTGCTTCTTTACACCGTCATAACACTGTCGCTTCGGGAGGGGGGTTGCTTCATGTTAAGAAACCACCCTAGGCATCCTCTGTTGCTGACAGAGTGGTGTGACTCAGCGTGTAACTGATAATGTCTGTGGTGATTTTCTTAACTTAATCCAATTTAGCTCCCAGTTAAGCTGCATCCATCGCTAAACGATTTCGGCCATCGTGGGCTTTTTTAGCAACTACAGAAGCAAAAGCCATGTGCTGTTGGCAACGAGGCAGCCCTGTTTGCAAGGACATTGAAATTCTTACTGGGGGTGGGATGTGCCAGAATTCAATTCCTTTTTTTATGATCCACAGATCAGATAAATTTATTGACAGAATTGCGTATGAATGGGGATTATTAAAAACACAATTAAAATACCTGGTGCATGGTTAACTGTAAAGTAGAAATTTCACAATCATTTTGGCGCCAGGTAAAAACCTTCTTGTTCCAGAAGTTTTTTAATTGATGCAATATAGACTGTGGGTCCTCTGATGACAATTTTAGTGTAATGATTTTAGTGTAAGGTTTTTATTATTGCTTTGATTATTTATTGATATTCTATTTTTAACTGTTTTAATTCTTTTGATTGTAAGCCGCCCAGAGACCTTTGGGTAGTGGGCGGCGTATAAGTTGTAAATAAATAAATAAATAAATAAATAAATAAATAAATAAATAAATAAATAAAATATTATTCTGATATTTCTTGCTGGCAAGCTAATGAATATGCAAAGTCTTCCTGAAAGCTTATTTAGATGATTGACTTGTTTGATCTCTAACCTGTCTTTCCCCGAGAACTGGGGCTCAACTGAAACTTGCCCCTATGTAATTTTCCATACATCGGAGTCCCGCTGGAGTCTTAAAATATCCTTTTTCTCCTTTGGTGCGCTTTTCCCCAAAGCATCTGGTGCAAGAGGGTTAAGATTATTCTGGTCTCATTATTCCAAGGGAGTTGACTGAGTGGTACGTTTTGCAACATGGGAGAACCCTTCCCGCGGCCACTGCAGAAGATGCAAGGTTTAAAATAAAATCTGCCCACTTAGATACTCATCTGAAGTTTCACGTCATGCCTTGATATTTTTCTCAGGTCCCGCTGCAGAATGTGTGGGTCCCAAGAGGCCCGGCATGGCAGAAAAGCCGTATTTCGTAGCTAAGCATATATCTCATGCTGGTTTTCCCAAGTGTCTCTTTCCCCTCTTTTTAGGTCTCTCTCTCCGACCAGAGAACCTGGCAGAGCATCCGTTCACAGACGACACGGACGAGACCCTCACGGAAGGGGCTGGCAACGAGGGGGAGATCTCCCAGCACGACAGCTCAGAGAGCAGTGTCCAGCTGCCCCAGCATGATCTGAATTACTATATGCGCCTGGTAAGCCTCCCTTTTTCCCTATACCGGCCTGAAGAAGGAATGGGTGTGTGGGGGGGTTGTGGGTCATGTGTCGTAACTTAGAAGCCTCACTTCCCCTCTAGACGACCACAGACAAGGCCAATGCTATTTTAGGCTGCATTGACAGAAGTATAGTTCCCAGATCCCGCCAGGTGTTCATTCCCTTCTATTCTGCACTGGTTAGACCGCCTCTTGAGTTCTGGACACCACATTTCCAGAAGGATGCTGACAAACCAGAGCAAGTTCAGAGCGAAGGCGATTAGCGGGAGCTGGGGTAAATCATCTCTGGTCAGTCTTAGTGGTTAAATGCCTGTACAGCAAGTAAGACTGTGCTCACGAAGAACTGGTAGGTTCACTCAGTGTAAAATGAGTACCCAGCTTGCTAATGTTACTGCTGTAATTAAAATTGTACACAGAGACTACTTTTTGGGGCGGGTACAATCATCTCTGGTCTTCAGGCTGCATCTCTGTGCATGGGAGTCTGCGCGTCTCTCTCTGTGTCTCTGTGTGTTTTCATGAGCTGTGTGTGTATATGTGTGTGTGTGTCTGTGAGTGCTGTGTGCTGTATACGCTCCCTGAGACCAGAGGTCTGTCTTTATTGATAACAGTAAAACAATAGACAGAGGAAGGACGGTCAGTATACATTCCATCGGTGGGGGGAAAGAATGCTCCCTAGCTAGTGAGGGATTATTGACAAGGACCGAGAGGAAGGAAGCTTCTGGCCCTGGGTCATGGAGCAGATGGGCCCTGATGGTCCTGATATCCTGTTTTTTGGCCTTGCCATCTGTTTGCTGCCCCCTTGAGCTTAGCTCAGCACATTGGTTCCTACCGGCCCTAGGACTTCTGGGAATCCAGGCCTTCAGCTTCCTTGAGTGTGCTTTGCCACTTATTGGGGTTCAGAGCCTATTGGGTGATGGAAACTGGGCAGGTTTAGTTTTGGGAAACAAAGACTGAGAGGAAGTAGGACAGCACTTTTCAAATACTAAAAAAGCTGTCATCCAGAGGAGGGGCAGGATCTGTTCTCGATCGTCCCCAAGTGCAGAACATACTACAACAGGCTCAAGCTAAATCCAGATTGAGGCTGAATATCACGAAAACCTTCCTGACTGTTAGAGCAGTACGTCAATGGAACCAATGACTTCAAGAAGTGAATAATTGCTTATGTATTTAATATACACGAACTGTCCCTTTCATTCTTGTGCTTCCTTGTCTCCTAGCTTTGGGACCAGTCTGCCCATGAAAACTGTCCTCAGAAGCAAGAAGGCTTTTCCACGGTCAGCCCCACGGATGCCACAAACCAGACTCAATTTGGTAATAGTTTCCCCTCCTCTTCCTGCTCCTCTGCTCTGTGAGAAGCGTGCTGTCCTCCCACAAGGGCTCCTGCCTGTGTTCCAGGGAAGGAGCGTTAAGGCGTCCGGGTGGAGCAAGGATTGCGGCCTTACGGGAAGCTGCCAGCCCACCCCGTGGCCCCTATTTGCAAGCCCAGAGCCTTTCCCAGCCCACCTGGATGCTCACGGGTGACAATTTTATCATGCATTTTTATCAAAACTCAAAGTTAACTTTTGGTTGCTTTGATTTTTCGGGAGGAAATTAAGCCTTTTGGATTCCCCCGGCCCCTTGGCTCGCCCTGGGTCGTTGGGAGGCAGGATTGGACCTTGAAAGGAAGCCACTATTCCCAGAACCACTGTGAAATGCCAGGAACGCTGAAACGGGGCCATTCATCCTGGCCTCTCAACCTTCACCCCATAATGTTCTCTGGCTTTCCTCCTAGGCACTTCCCTGTCTTACCACGAACGATCCACAGCTCTCTGGGAAGCGGCGCAGTCCTCCGCCCACACCATCCGCATCCAAGCCCCCAGCAGCGCCGCGGTCCAGAAGACTAAAGTGCCCTTGCTCAGAACTGGGCCAGGCTCCTCGAGCCAGGCATCCACCAGCCCCTCGAAGCAGAACCCTGGCGGCTCCAAACCCTGTGAGTGACCGCTAAGATCTCGGGCACTGTTTCTGCTTTGGGCTAACCTTTCCTTCCTGATGTATTTTTTCCCTCCTGTTTCTTCTCCGACCCAGTTCAGGAAGAACGGATCCTGTCTCCCAAGCAGGCGGCTGAACTTTCACGGCTACTGAAACAGTACCAGGCAAAGGGGAGGCCTGTGCCTTCGCCCGACGAGCTGTACAGATATTTGCGTGAGATGGTCCATAGCGGGTAAGGCCTGAAGGTGGTGAAAAGTGGGTGGGTTTCTGGGTCGAGACAAAGCTTGCTTCAGCTGGGGTTTCCGAAGAGGGATGGTTAACAGGGAGCTGTGGGAAGAGGTGAATTCTGTTCTAGAGGTTTCTGATGCAAATAGATAGATAGATAGATAGATAGATAGATAGATAGATAGATAGATAGATAGATAGATAGATAGATAGATAGATAGATAGATAGATAGATAGATAGATAGATAGATAGATAGATAGATAGATAGATAGATAGATAGATAGGAATGAAGAAAGGAATAGATAGATAGATAGATAGATAGATAGAGATGACAGGAAGGAAGGAAGGAAGAAAGGGATAGATAGACAGATAGATAGAGATGACAGAAAGGAAGGAAGGAAGGAAGGGATAGATAGATAGATAGAGATGACAGAAAGGAAGGAAGGAAGGGATAGATAGATAGATAGATAGATAGATAGATAGATAGATAGATAGATAGATAGATAGATAGAGATGACAGGAATGAAGGAAGAAAGAAAGGGATAGATAGACAGACAGATAGATAGAGATGACAGAAAGGAAGGAAGGAAAGGGATAGATAGATAGATAGATAGATAGATAGATAGATAGATAGATAGATAGATAGATAGATAGATAGATAGATAGATAGAATTTTCAAAACTTTTGGATGGGAAGCAAAGCCCTACGTATAGAGTGTTGAGGCCATGTGTGGTTGGGTTCCATGTTGAAGCAATGTTTTCCATTTTCTTGTGTGTGGTGTTTCCCCTCTGCCTTCTTTTTCTTTTGGACTTTCATCTCCAGGACAGACGCAAAAGGGGTAGGAAACCTGCAAGCGCGGCGGAACCCCGACCTTAAACTGCCCGAAGTTCTTCGAAAAGAGGCACGTTTCTCATCTTTAGCAAAGGCGGGGAGTGAGCGCGCAATATCGGCCTTCTGTGAGGCCAGGTGGGGGGAAGTAACAGAGAAACGGGCCAAGGCTTTAATCTGCAAGCATGGCATGATAGCAGAGTCCGGGCGGTCATTTCAGGACGGGGCTGCCCATCAGAAATGATGACCGACCTCCCTCTCTTCTCTCTCCAGGGGGCTTCTGCCCGCCGCTCGGGCACTTCAGGCACTGGGCGCGAGAAACCGCAGCCCCCAGCCAAAGCTGGGAAGAAGCCATCTGCCACGCCAGCCCCCAACCCTCGTTCCAGCCGGGGAGGAAGCGTGTGGAGATGATCCTGCAGAGGGGACTGCTTCCTCGGTGCCCTCGCTAGCCTCTTAACGCTCTCTGCTGCCTTGGTCCCCGGCAGGGTCCCTATAAGCCCCCACTTGATGAATGCAACTTTAACTTTACCATCTGCTTTAGGCTTCAACTTGGGGTGAAAAACTTTGCGAGAAGGGAAAGGGTGCAGTTTTCCTACATTTTCTTAAACACTTGGTGTAAATCCTGCAGTGCCATTTTTAAAAAAAAGAACTGTGGGTCACGTTTCAGATGTCCCAACAAATGCTGGAAGGATCTGCGTCTTCCTAGCTCTTGGGGAATTTGTGTGCCTTTTGCCTTTCCCAGCTTCCTCTCTGCCTCCCTTAACTCAGCCGTGACCAATTCCATACCCAGAAGAGCGTGTCCATTCCAAGGCACGGCTGCTTGCCGGGTGGGGAGAAAGTCAGAGTGCAGTGGCAAGATGCCTCCCCTGTCCTACCCAAGGCCTCTGTGTCTTGACAATTTGGATTATTCCATTCTGAGTGTGCTGTTTGAGACACACCCGGCTTTGCTGTACATGTTTGCTCTTTTTTGCACCGTTAACTATTTTTGTATTGTAATGATTTTCTAAATAAATGACTGCTGCTTTTAAGCAGCGTGTTTGCCTTACCCCTTGCCACTCTGTCTACCCCATCCTTGAAATACATAGAAGCTATTAACCCTTTTCTTTCACACCCGATGTATCCTTCCCTTGCCTCCACCCACCCACAACCCTCCTTTAAGATCTAGTCTGTGAAAAGTGCAATTCTTCAAGTAAAGGATTAACTTACTTCTGTTCGTTAGGCACAATTCTAGTGAAATCCCAGTTTCCTCCCTGAAAAGAAGAGGTTTAGATCTTGGAGAACCAAACTCTAAAATATGGCGAGCTATCTGAGTTACCAAACCTCGTGTAAATTCAGCCTTTCCCCTCCATCCAGCCAGTTGTGAAACACAGCAGAAAAAGAAAGAGTTTTGTAATGCCCTTAAAGCTGACAAATCTACAGTGCTGCCTCAACTTACAAATTTAATCCGTTCCGAATGCATGCTCTTAAGTCGACCTACTCTCAAGTCGGGGTACCTATCTAAAAAATTGAAAAAACAAGTTTTAAAAAAATCAAAAAAATATTTGTAAGTCGAGCAGACCATGTTTAAAATTTGTAAGGCGGCAGTTAAAATGCCAACAGTTTTCTGCTCTTAAGTCGAATTGCTCTTAGTCGAGCTGCTCTTAAGTCGGGGCACCACTGTATTTTGTCTTGAGCTTTTATGGATGATGTCAAGCTTCTTCGTCTGAAGTAGTAGACTGTAGTCTATAACACATCTATTTGTTTTCAGAGTGTTACAAAATCCTTCCTATCTTTTTTGTTCCACTGAAACAGCAAGGCTTTATCTTTGAAAAAGACACACAGAGAAAGACATACATGCAGAAACCTAGCAGGCCACTCTCTTCTCTCATCCCACATTTCAAATTACACCAAAATTACACAGAGACATGTTGCGCTATGATCACACATCTGGCGCGGTTTGTACTACGCATCTCCCTCAAAAATAGGACATCGAAGCCTCCATAAATAAACAGCCACAAACTCAATCCAGTTTAAATGCATGCCCGTTTCTTCAGATGTGGGACATTGAATTGTGTGTGTGTGTTTGGACGGGAACTTTATTGCAATGGTCAGCTCTCCCTGTGTGTGTGTGTGTGTTGTGTCGTTACAGTCGTGACCATCTCTTCGTGACTCCATGTCCATGGAGTTTTCTTGGCAGGAATACTGGAGTGGTTTGCCAGTTCCTACTCCAGGCGCCTACAGCACCTGGTCTTCCCTGGTGGTCTCCCATCCAAGGACTAACCAGGGCCGACCCTGCTTAGCTTCTGAAATCAGGCGAGATCAGATGTGCTTAGGGCATCTAGGCAGCTCAGCTCTCCCGAGACGAAATAAAATAAACACTTTCCTCCTGCACTCTCAAAAGGTACTCTAATAATGGGGACAGCTTGTCCTGGGGTTTATTCCTGGCTGGATGGGCAGCTGCTCTGATTTTCTTTGTGTGTTTTTCCTTCCATTTTCTTTGGTGCCGCATCCGTTGCTTCTGAGCTCCACGAATTTCAGAGGAAGCTTTTTCATGGGTTCCTGAGAAGAAACTATTTTTGTGTTCTTTGCTGCGCAGCCCTTCTGTGGCAACTGGGAGGCGCCCTCTAAGATTTCCTCTCGGGATCCCTTGCTTCGCCGTGTGACAAGGAAGCCTGGCATTTGGAGAGCACCTCTCCGCAATAGGGGAAACAAACAAACAACACGCCGCCCACCTGTTCTCTACTTTCGGTGGTCTTCGTACAAATGTCACGTACCTCGGTGTGGCGTTTGGGCAGCTCCGCTCCACTTTTATCTCCTCGCAGCGCCTCTTGACCCACTTTTGCACAAGTTGCCACCCGCTCTCTGCGTTGTGATTTTTGCACAGAGCTGCCCATTTTGTTGTTGTTGAGATACCTGAACGTCCCCTTAGTCTGAGCTGACTGGACGTTGTGGTGCCCATCTCCTTCCTAGCGGCGTGGCTTCTCCCCTGCCGACCCAAAGGCAAGAGGGATTTATAAGGAACGCATCCTTGTCTTGAAAGGGTCTTCCTTGCTGGATGGTCGCCTCCGTGGCTCTGTTCTCCCCCACGCCTTTTATTCTGGCTCTTCCTTCCATCTTCCGTGCAGCTTTCTCCCCTCTGCTTTTCCAAATTCCCTCACCTCTCCACGCTTAGCATCCTTGCACACCTCACCCTGGGCACCCACCTCCCTGGCATTTTGCTGTCTGGCAGCCTCCATGCATTCCCGGGCTCTTGGCACCCACGCGCTTGTCTCCGTGCCCTTGCCACGGATGAACTGTCTGAGGACACCGATCATGAAACTCTTGGTGCCTGAACACGTGGACTCCTTCGCTCCCTACCCCTCTTCTCCATCCTCTCTCCCTACACACACACACACACACACACACACACACACACACACACACACACACACACCAGCAAGAAGACCTAATCTGATTAGCAGTGTTAAGAGACAGCGAACATGGATTATAGGTTTTAGAAAAAAAAAAAAAACCCCCCCTCTCCCTCCTGGCTGCCCTCCCCCTCCCCCATCCACATCAGCTGGAGAGCGTGCAGACATCCAGGTCTACCGTTTGGTCTGCTGCTCTTTGGATCCAAGGGGGAACCACGACCCGGTGGCCACCAGCATCTAGTATTCCCTGCGGGCTCCCCACGGGGAATTTCCAGGGAAAGGAAGGAGCTCTGCGGTGCTGGGGAACCCCCCCCTTCCAACCTCAACCCCATTCTTCCACACCAGATCGCCCTGAAATGGCTCATGGAGGCTGGGATTGATCTTTGGTCTTTGCCTTTTGCTGGGCCACCTTTGTCTCCTTCTGTTCGGATGTCCGGGTCTTTTTGGCAACACGAATCCGCCTGGATTTAGCAGCTGGAGTATTATTTTTTTGGCCAAGGGCTTGCATTTTTTTTTAATTTCGTTTTATTTTCTTGGAAGCACCAAAAGTAGTTTGTGGAACAGATCTTGGTAAGAACGTGTCTGTAGTTTTAGCGAGTGTGGTTGTGGGTTTGTTAACCACTGGCAGGGTGGAACTGGGAGACCACCGTTGTCTGCGATTCACTCTCCCGTTCTTGGCCTACTGGGTTGAAAAAGCAGAAATCCACTGGGGGAAACAGGACTAGGTTTAAGGATCTCCTACCGTGTCCTTTATATGAATTTGGCCAAGAGAGGCCAAGAAGAGTATCTACTTGGGCTTCTTTATTTCACAGGATTGGGATCAGTTATCTTCTCAAGCTTTGCCTGGATTTAAGCAAGGCACAAATCCAATTCTTCGATTTGGATAAATCATGAGAAAAATCGGGAGGGGGGCATTGAAAAAAAATCCATGAGACACCTATATATTGTTGTAGAGGGTGGACAATGGGAAATAAGGAGGGTTGGTCATTCCAGATGTGGGTTTCTGAAATCTTAGGGGAAAAGAACGTGATTTTGGATGCTGGCTGGGTTTTTTATTGTGGGGGGTGTCGGACAGTTAGGGAGGCAGGCGGGGAGAGTCGGCAGCGATGGAGCCATGGCGAAAGAGATGCAAGTGGCACCCAACGTCTAGAACCGGCTTGGCGATCGACCCATACGTTGGGGGCTACCTCAGGAGAAAGAACGTAGGGGTGATTTTTGTCTCGTGGGTGGGAGAAGGACAGTGGGTCTACTCAGATTCCCCTCTGCCAACTCAGTGTGTTTTTAATTATTCTGATAGCTTCTCCTTTCTTCCCTCCCTGCCGTCTTGTCATGGTGAGAGAAGGAGGAGAAGGGATTACTGTATGTTGTCAACCCTTGCGCCTGTCTGAGCCTCATGTAAGAGGCTCTTCTGAGGAGGGTGGGGTGGGGTGGCTGTTGTATAAGAAGGATTTGCAGCTCTTGAGTTCTGGAAAGTTCAGGGTTAAACATCACTCTTCCCCCTCCCCACCACCACCCTCCTACTTCTTGCTGGGAATGATCCAGAAGCGTGAAGAAGTCTGGGAATAATTTCGGAGTGGGAGACAGACAGGCAGACCGGGCATTGGGTTTAGCACAAAAGGCATACCTGGGTTCCCAATTTCCCTCTCTCCTTCCCCGCTGGTCAGAATGTGGATGAAAGCAGGCCTGAACACTCAAATGGCCGAGCGGAGGCTGTTGTGCTTTAGATGCAGCGTGAGAAGACTCACTCGAAAGGTGGCTTCCTCTCTATGGAGTTATGCCTCAAGTAATAATGGGCACACACCTGCACTTTTGACTTTTGGGGTTAGCCTAAGTGCTGTCTTTTAATTATTGTAAACTGTCTTGGGCCCTTTCAGAGCGAGTTTCACGTTCTGAAAGCAGTGAGAGAGAAGGCCATTCCCGCATCCCCATCAAATGCACCTGCACCAGATAAAAAAACATGTGCTGAAAGTGATCTAGCAAATGGACCGAATCATATTATTGTGCATTTCTGAACTAAACATTTAAGGCAGGCATGTCCAAACTTTGGCCCTCCTGATGTTTTGGGCCACAACTCCCACAGTCCTTTGCCATTGGAAATACAGGCTTGGAATTCTGGGAGTTGTGGTCCGAAACATCAGGAGGGCCGAAGTTTGGTCATGCCTGATTGAAGGTTACTTCACACAGGAACCTCGAGGGACTGGTGGATAGGACAGACCCCTCAGATTGGGCCTTTGTGGGACCGAGGGTTATAAGGTTAACATCCTTTCCCTGCCATGCTGGGCAGAGGGAGAATTCCCACCCTTCTAGTTCCTTCTTAATGGGGATGAGTGTATTTATCCTTTCATCAACTCCCTACAGATCCTGAATGCAGAAAGAGGGATTGAGGCTGAGGGAGCCGTCTCGCTGTTACAGCAGACACAGCTCAAGCTGAGAGCAGAGCTGGGTGTGATGAAGTGTCTCTGATATCAGCCTTAGCCTTGAAGAATGTGACACAAGAGTGGGCAAAGCCCCTTGTTTCTTTGTGGTCTGCTGCCAGGCCACGTCCTAAGGTGTTTTAAAGGAGTGATTAGGAAGCAGGGGTACAAATATTCCCCCAAAACTCAGAGAGGTTGCTTTTGAGATGCTGTTTTCTCCATGGTTATGTTGTCAAATGAAAACATTCCTGCATTTTGCAAGTTGATTTACAGGCTTGGGATATGTGCAGATTGAAAGATTTATTTAGGTGAAGGAATTATGAGAATAAGTCCCCAAGCACTAGGGTTAGGTTCACATTCACTGCATGGTGTGATCATATAAGCATAAGTGGAGAACTAGTCCACTTTATTTTTGCTATTATATCACCATCTGTGTGTCTGTCTATATGTATTTTTATTTTATTTTATTTTATTTATTTATTTATTTATTTATTTATTTATTTATTTATTTATTTATTTATTTGTATACCACAATCTGATTTTCCTCATATGGGAACTCGGGGCATTTAACAACAATAATTTATCAAACAACCCAAAACATAATAAAAATGGTAATAAAATAGTTTCATTCCTGGACCACCTCAACCATGCAAGATTATAGGTTCAACTTTAAAACCCTGAAAAACCCCATGTAACAAATTATATTCAACAATATGGCAATTCACAACTAGAGGAATAAAATTTATATTTTGTTTTGCAGGGTTTTAACGCCAAATGCCTAGACTGGAGGCGAGATGGCAAACATATTTATCAACTGCCTTATTACAGAAAATTACTTATATTATTTGCTTTAAATTTGTTATAGAAAAGTTGAAATGGTAGAAGGAAGTAGCATATTTTGGATCCATATGCAGTCTAATTGTTTGGGGATTTGGTAACTCTTTTTGGGGAGAAAGGTGGAACAGAAATAAAGTAAATATTCTCACCTATGTCAAGTGTGGCAGGAAAGTTCTTGAAGAGCGGCAGTAGCTATTTTGGTGTCATCAGTAAATTGGTCTGGGTGAAGCAAGGTCTGGAGGTAGAGGATTAATCCGTTAAATCTTTCCGAAAGGATTCCAGTTTATCCAAGCACACTTAAAAGATGGGTCAGATTTTGTTTAAGTTTAAAATGTGTCTTCACTAACCACTACCAGTATGATAAATGCAAGGGAATTCAAAATTCCTCACATTACACTCTTTGCATGTCAGATGGCAATTTTAAAACAAAAGTTTCTCCCTTTGGTTTTATAATTTCTTAAGGTCCCATCTACACCCAGAAAAGTATTCCCAGACTGCTATTGTACAGAGGGTAGATAACTTAGTAGTACTGTATTTTCAACTGATTGTTAGTTGGTTTTGCTCTTCAGGCAGGGTATTCCAACTAGACATAAAATTCTTCAATCTATTTTTGGATTAGATTTTTTTTTTTTTAAAAAAGGATGTGCATGAATTTCACAGCCCAAAGGCCTCAGGTAGCGAGCTCCAGGTTGACTCAGCCTTTTGTCCTTCCAAGGTGGGTCAGTTTGGGTACCTGTCTTGCTGGAGGAGGGGGGGCAATGTGAAGCCTGCATCATTGAATTGTCAAAAGCCCAGAGAGCTGGTTTCCTGACTGTGCCGTTTTCCCCTCATTCTTTTTTGGAGAAAGACTAGAGAAGTCATATGTTTTCTGTATTGTGCTGTGGTTGCCTGCTCTTGCCACCACCTCAATGCATACTCATTTTAAGCCTCCCCTTCCTTTCTCACAGCATCAAGTGCCAATTTAGTACTCTTGAGCCTTGAGCCTATATTAAGGTGTGATCCAGTTATAGATCATTACAGGTGCTGTTTCTGGTTATGTTGAAAAGGAAAGCATCCTTGGTGGCCTCTGTGAATCACACAATTGCCAATAGTCTTGAGAAGTGTGATTTATAGAGTTACAGGTGCTGAATGTAGGAAAAGGAAAGACTTGTTGTAGTTCTAGAAGTTATGTTGTCAAGACATCCAGTGCACAGTTGTCGACCACAAAACTGGAGGAACAACCAGCCGTGCAACCCTGATCAAAATTAATTGCCAGTTCAGGATTTACGGAAGATCTGTTAAAATTTCAGAAAGGAGGGTCTGAAAAGAGATTTTAGTTTGCAGGAACTTCCCCCAGCTTGATACCATCCAACATAATTGGGCTACAGTTCCCATTGTTCTTCCTTCTGCTGTCTGGGGATAAGGGGAGCCATTGTCTAGCACCTTTGGTGACGGAACGTCCTTGTATTTAGATGCAAACCAATAGGCTAGCACACAACCACTGGACGAAATGTTCGATTGAACAGATCGGCAGCTGCGGTAGTTGCATAAAACTCCAACGCTGTCGGGAGAACCAGCCGATAAATATTTTGTGTACAAAGGGTTCAGTTCAGTTTTGCACAAAGGTATCTCAGAGCAGCGCATGCTTGTGTGCCGGCCTGCCTAGGAGATTTGCAGCTGTGAATTAAACATTGCTAATTCCCCAAGACTGGGGGTTGATCAGCCTTTGTGCAGGCTTATGTAATTCTCCTTGGCTGTGCCGAGAGCAGAACATGTTGCTTCTAGAAGCTATAACTTCCAGAATCTTTGTGGTGGCCATGCGGGCTGTGGTGTTTTCTGCGAGTCCTTATTTTAAATAGTAAAGGTTCCGGTTTCTGCCTAAAACGAATGGTTTTTGGACTGCCCTCCTTTTGTGCTGTCTTTGCAGTCTTTGAAACTGGTGCCAGATTGCCCCACGTGTGCCTTTCATGCCAAAGACTGGAGCATCCAAGCAAATACGTGAATTCATTCCCTGGATGGGAGTTGTTGTGATCTGAGGCAACACAACATATGGTGATTAATTGCTGTCAATTGAACGGCTGAGTCACCCAGGCAGCATCGTGGAATGCATGCCAAAAGCAATGCCTGTGCGCCTGTGAACCGGCCAAGATACAACAGTGTGCCTTTTCACACAGGTCAGGGTAGGGTCACCCTTTTATTAACCTGTCAAATGTGGGCCCTTAGTGTTTGCCAGTCATTTCATAAGAGGGAGAAATCCAAAGGTCTTACTGCAAGCACACGACAATCCAGACAATGCATTCTAGTTCTGCGCATGGCTAAACATGGAATCTGAAAACTAGCTTCCTCTATTATTCTCATGATTTAATAGTACAGGATAATATTCAGAGTGGCCTCTAGGCCAGATGGGTGGTGTATACACCAAACCAAACCAAATAAATAAATAAATAAATATTGTGCCATGCTCCTATTTTCAGGGCTGATCTGATCAAGTTTAACATAGTTCCGAACCCATATGGCCAATTTCCGACACTTTATGGAGCTTGGATGCCCATCTTGGGGTGGGTGGGTGTGCTCTCCTCACCCCACCATGTGTTTTTCCCCTTGCACAAAAAAGTTGTGCTTGTGTACTAAAATGTCTATAGCATCAACCTTAATTCCCCCACTAAAGTGCCTCAAAGGTGCTGAGGTTTCCTAAAAGCATGGCCACATTTTCTCCGCAGGGGGCATTTTGATTAAAAAACTTAATTTAGG
Source organism: Phrynocephalus guinanensis (assembly GCA_037367245.1). NCBI lineage: Eukaryota > Metazoa > Chordata > Lepidosauria > Squamata > Agamidae > Phrynocephalus > Phrynocephalus guinanensis. The sequence goes on from CM074743.1 coordinate 3,465,698, forward strand.
GAGGCATGTGGGGATACATACAGGTACTGCATTTTTGCCAATGGCCTTATACAGTAAGTTGTACTCATCAGTTTTTCTTTTGTTGGACTGTCACTTTAATTAGTGAGGTCTGAGGAACTGGACATGTCCCAAAAAACTTACATTATAATATAGCAGTGAGTCTTTAAGGTGCCACAATGTTTTTGTCTTCCTTATTGTATATTTTTCTTTTGTTTTTGCCTGAAATGCTAGCACAGGCCACCATCGCTACCTCTTGTAAACTGGCCAAAGTACATAGCCTTCAAAACGAAGTGAATTATTTAGCATGAGGCGGGGTAATCCCATAAGAATTGTTGATCCCTTCTGCAGTGAAAATATAAGAAGGAGAAATCAAATAGCCTGAAGTAAAAAGCAACCAACAAGAAATAATAAGAAAATAATAAGAAATAATAAGAAAATAACAAGAAATAATAAGAAATAATAAGAAAAGGAAATTAATAGCTAACAACATGCTACGTTGTCTAAAAAGCCTGCTCTCTGAGGCCTCTGCCTCACTCTGCCCAATAGTGAGGCTGGCCCTTGTATCTCCTCACAGGAGCCTGCTTCTAATCATTTCAAAGCCTTTCTAGTACATATCATCTGAAATTTTGCTCTGGGTGGCTTTTCCTTCCTTCCTTCCTTCCTTCCTTCCTTCCTTCCTTCCTTCCTTCCTTCCACCGACGTTCTATTGTCAATGGCAGAGTGTTTTCTCTCAGACACAGATCACTACCCCTTCTGAAGTGCCCACACAATGTGTGAAAAGAGGTCCCTGGTTCTCCTCAGGGAAGGAGGAGAAAATATGTCCCCAAACTACTGGGGCAATGACTCCCAAGACAGCTAATAAGTCACATATATATATTCCCCTCAGGACATGGCTTTTCATAGAGAAAAATGCCCTCCTCTGACGAACCAGGCTAAGCTTTTTTAGGTGGATGTCATGGCAGATGCAATGGGAAGCGTGGGGTGTACAATGGGCTGTTTCGCCACTGCCCAGGCCTGAAAGAGACAGGGAGCCATTCAAGTTAAAATTAGACTTTTTCTTGAGTGTCCCTCAAAGGTAAAAATCCTTTGAGATGGCAACAGGATTAAAATTGGCCTTCTCAGTGTTTTTTTCCTCAGGATATGGAGGCCAGCTGGCTGGACAGATTATCTGCTCTCTCATCACTTTTTTCACTTTTTTCTCCTCTTTTTGATATTATAGTGTCAATGGTGTTAGCCAACCTCACTTTTTCTTATCAGAACTAAATAGCATTAAAGGTTGTGTGAAATACTTGTGGGTGTTTACATACACGCACACACATACACACACAATATGTGTAAAAACACACATTCTTATAATTGTGTATGTGTGTGTGTGTCCACACACACCATATAAAGAGATAAACATTTCAGTGATTAATATCTATATATTTCAATGATTAATATCTATATAAAGCACATGAAATATAAAATTTCTTTGTGGGCCATTCAGGCCTGTGTGGGCATGTTTATATGAATGTATGTGCGAATATTTAGTGGACTCTCGGCAACAAGTTGTGACAGCACAACCGTCTAAAATCTAAACCATTTTTTTAAAAGGGAGAAATGAGTACATCCTCTATTCAGAATTAATGATTTGATTATGCTGTTGATGATGACTGAGAAGGGAAAGGAGGTTGTATTATATAGAAAAAAAGTTTGGTTATTTTGGGTTTGTGGTTCGCATCCCCTCTTGAATATTCCCTCTAAGGACTGCTAACTTCTAAAGAGGGAGAAGTAGAATTATACTTTGTGCATGCTTAGAGGCTCTCTGCCATTGAATCCTGAAGCCATGCAGCCCTTGTGAACCCTTGTACAAATTAAGCTCCATTTCCTGATACAAAGCCAATGGGCTTAGGACAACACATATGGGTATACCCCCAAATAATCTGTGTTTTTTTTTAATGAAGGTTATCATGGTTTAAGCCTATCTAGATAGCTCACTATGTGCCTACTAAAAGTGGTGCCCCACTTTTAAACATTTGAGTGTTTCTTTGTTGCTTCGTTGGGTAAACAAAATGATCTGTATTCATGGTGACAGCAAAGATTCAAGAAGTTCATTTTTTAAATTATAAGGCTCATAGCCGCCATCTGAGAATTGTGCAAAAATGAAATTTCACAAGTTCGGTATCAGAGGTGTTTGTTCTAGTTTTAAGTTTTAGAGCCAAAGTAACTGAAAAATAGCTTCCAGTAATAAAATTTCTTAAATCACAACCTACATCATAATGATGACTGTGATTAACTGTAGCTAGCAAAAGGAAATCATAAAACACTGACATTTAAAAGCCAAACACAAGAAGAATATTTAAACAGCAAATATTTAAAATTAGCAGGAAGCATTAAAGCCAAGGCTCAGAATTGTGGTGAGTTTTTTTCCTAGACAAAGTGTTCAAGTGCTCCATATGGAGATAGATTTGAAAAAGAATGTTGAATAATGTGTTTCCTCCATTATTCCTCCCTCTACCACTGCTATCTTTTTTTTCCAGATTAGCTGTTGGTGGAAAAGATACCATGCCAACATTAGATGGTCACTCATGCTTCTAGGTTCAGATATTACAATGTCCTACCATTAGGCAAAGTGAGCCTACTGTCTCACCGCCTTTCCCCCCTGGATTTGCTAACATTTCTCTTCTTGTTGGGAATAGAGCTAGTCAGAGTTACAGAACCTATCCTCCACTTACTAGCTTCCAACATCCAGAAGTGGTGGAGGATCCCTATTACCCGTTGAGTCAGTTTCCATACATGTTGGAAGGAAGGAGAATGACATGTTATCATTTCCTTCATGCACCAAAAACACTTGTGCCAATCCTGAAAGGAACACAGTGAACTACATTTTTGAAAAATTAGAAAATTTGCATAGGGTCCCTTGCTACGATGGGTTCAAGTTCCAGGAAGCCAGATTTTGGTTGAATTATCAGGGAAAACTTCCTAACTGTTAGAGCGGTACGACAGTGGAACCAGTTACCTCAGGAGGTGGTGAACACTTCAGTGCTGGAGGCATTCAAGAGCAATTTAGACAACCGTCTGTCCAAACTGGTTTGATTTTGATCCCTGCCTTGACCAAGGGTTTGGACTTGATGGCCTTGTTGGCCCCTTCCTATTTCATGATTCTAGGATTCTGTAGACATAACATAAATCAAAAGGGGGACAAAAGCAGACACTGATCTATATAAAACTCTGCATGGTAATTTTTACATGCAGGTAAAATATTTTTGATATTAAGTGCAATTATATAACATGTATAAATCCAGTAGGGAAGAGAAAGACTAGATCAGTGGTTCTCAACCGGTGGGTCCCCAGATGTTCCTGTACTGCAACTCCCAGAAGTCTTCATCACGAGCTGAGCTTGCCAGGATTTCTGGGAGTTGCAGTCCAGGAACATCTGGGGACCCACCGGTTGAGAACCACTGGACTAGATGGATTGTGTGCTTGCTGACTTCAGGCTGTTCAGGCTGACTTGGCTATTTGCTCTGGGTTCCAGGCAACCTTAAGCCTCCTAGTTTGCCTTTTCACACGACCCCTAAACTCCGCGGCAAATGGCTCCCAGCTCCGGAGCTTAAAATTATTTCCCCACCAGCTCCGGAGTTTTCAGATAATTAAGTGCTACCACGCCCACCTAAGCGTGTCCCAGTGCACTTTTCAGGTACCTGCTCTCCGGAGGTGAAAATTCCTGATGCGGATATAACAGTAGTGACTTCTGGGCTCTCCTTTTGTTCTTTTTTTGCCCCCCCCGCCCCTTTAAGAGATCTGAATGCAGTGCGGGGACGGCAGAACGGAGGTGAGCGGCATTCCTTTCTTCCTTTTTTTCTCCCTCCCCTCACGCAGCCAGCAGCCAGGAGTGCGGAGGGGGTGGGAACGCAGGAACAGCGACAAACCCCCAAGATCTCTGGTCCGAATTTAAGTGGCCAGCGGATTTTAGGGGTCGTGTGAAAAGGCCCCCTAGTTTGCCTTTTTCTTGCAGTTCTCTGCTTGCCTTGCGTCCTTTCGGGGAGAAAGGCGCGGTAGAAGTATTTTAAAGAAATTTGACCTGGACTGAGCAGATTTTTGAACAGAAGACACATTCAAACAGAACCATGTCCTCTGGTAGCCCATAAAACAGAGGACTGTTCTGCTTAAAAGAAAACACGCGGTCACCCTAACTCTCATCGTAAAGAATTGTGTGGAGTGAAAGGATGCTTGCACGGAAGCAGCAGCAAGGCTCATGGCTTCAACACTTCAAAGAAAAAAAGCTTGACCATGGTCTATTGCCTTCAGACACTTTGAAGTAACTTCTCACTGTAGCTTTTTCCAGGATGATTGTCTCTAGGTGGCACTTAAATGAATGAATGAATAACGTTATTGTGGCTGCATGACATAATAAATTAATGCCGTTGTAAATATTACAGTTTTAAGAAGTGCTACAATTGTAATATAGGATAGATCCATAACAAGGAACAACCAAGAAGACTTCCTGTTTAATTAGTTTTCTAGGATTCTGTGATTTTATCCCCTCTTCGTGATATGGTATTTTGTTAAATACAAACAAAATCTGGCTGTCTTCTTGGTAATAAAAAGAATTTTCATCGTTTAAAAGTATTTACAAGTCCAACTTGTTTGGGTCTGCTGTTAATCTATCTAAACAAGGCAAGATAAATCTCTCCCTATATAGGTGACGAAGGGGACAGTGAAAATAAATATGTGTAGATTGTCTCTAGATGGCATTTTACTCTCTCATTTCACCCCTTGTGGACTTCCTCACATTTCAGTGGGGACTGGGGCTACCTGTCTCGAGTCTTTCCTCTGAAGGAAATGGTACAGGTGACCAGCTCACCACATGTGCGCACGCGAGAAGTGTCGTGCGGCTTCACACCTAATAACATCAGGCAGTTTGGGCCAGAAGGTTAATCCTGTTTTAGTTCAGCGGCAAGATTAGGATTTGAGGGGTGGGGGACGGTTTATGGAAGTGCTGAAATGTGAGCGAGGCAGTGGTTTCGCAAATGTCAGCCAAGGCTGATGGGACAGGGTGGATTTTGGCCACAGCAGTTGGCCTCTCCTGCCATGACCAAGGCGTGTGTTTCGAGGAACAGGGGGGACATCTCCTTTTTTAATTTTTTTAGCACATAAATGGACTCTTGTTTTAGGACGTGTGATGCTAACGGGATGGGGTGGGGTGGGGGGAATACTTGATCAGATTATCAAGTGAGATAAACCCTTTCTGCTTAAATGTCCCCAAAAGAACCTGAATTCATGTGGCAAAAGTCTTAGGATTTCTGGCATCAGCATGCCTTTCTATTCAAAAGACAATGATGGCCACAGAGGCAAGTTGTCCATTACAGGCAACAACATTATTTTTAGCAACAAAATGAAAGTGACCAGAGGATAGGCCTGTGGGCATATTCTGGTCTAGTCAGCTCTCTGTTGGCATTTGTAACATAAAGTTTTCCCAAACAAAATTTGAGAAAAATGACTTGGCTGGATTACAACTTTTCGATCCTCCAATTAATGTGGCCAGTGGTGCTGCTGATCAGGGGATTCGTGGTCTTTTAAAAATCACGTTCCCAATTCGTTTTCCAAAACGGTGAACCGGGCTTTTAAATGTTGTGGGAAATGACATTAAAAACTGGGAATATTTGCGATCTTATGCTCCACAGCCAGAGATGAAACCTAGGTACTCTGTTCTGATGGTTTTCTTTTCTCTCTTTTCCAGTTGCATTCTCCTGTCCTCGTCTCTCCTTTTGGCTGTTGGTTGTGAACTTTAACCAGGTGTAGCCAAGCAAATGGACCTCCTCCAACCAAAGACTTTTGGGCCTGGCCCTTGAGGAACTAAAGGCTCTCTGAGCAGTGCCTTCTCCCTGTTTCCCCTTCCCTGTCCTCCCCTCCACCCCCATCACATCATTCCTTGCATCTACACAACAACATGATCGTCGCCTGGTTTGACTTCCACAGTTTCTTGCTCCGTCTCTCCAACCATCCCAGGTGGGGCTGTTGCCGAGGTCCTCACCGACTAGCCCTCCTCTGGCTCTTGTTCCTCTGCTTGCCCCGCTGTGTCCAGTCGTCTACTTTTAAAGTCGGCGTGATGGGCCCCTGGAAGTGCGACTCCATCTACGCCAGAGCCTACCCGGATGAGGCCGCCCAGCTGGCCGTTTCTCGCATCAACAAGGACCCAACGATCAACCAGGGCTACTGGTTCGATTACGTCATCCTCAATGAAGACTGCCAGACCTCGAGGGCCCTGGTGGGCTTCGTCAACTCCGAACGTTACGCCTCTGGCTTTGTAGGCCCCGTCAACCCTGCCACCTGTGAGGCGGCTGGACTGTTGGGCAAAGCCTGGAACAAGCCAATCTTCTCCTGGGCTTGCTTGACTGACGATGCGGAGGTAGAGCGTTTCGGCACCTTTGCGCGCCCGTTACGGCAGGCCTCCGCGGTACTCTATACCGTGCTCAAGTATTTCCGGTGGGCACACGTTGCCGTGATAACCTCCGAGCAGGACTTTTGGGTAGAAGCCGGCCAAGGACTGGCAGAGTCATTGCGCAACTTTGGCCTCCCTGTCACCGTTGTGACCACCATGGAAAACGATCCCGACGGGGCACGGGATGCCCTTCGTAGGATACAGAGGACTTACGATGTACGAGGTATGGCCAGCAGAGCATCTTGTGCAGAACATCTGCACTTCTAAAAAGGGTCAATATTTAGGGGGTTATATTTTGAATTTTCAGGTTCTTTCAGAGATGGGAAATTGATGGGTTTTTATTATTTTTTTTAAACTAAAATTCCCAGGATTCCAAGGCTGCCTGAATAAATTATAGTCTCCCCCTCCCCCCAACCAGCACAACAAAATTCTTTTCTCTCTAGATTCTGCCAGCAGGGCATGAGATAATTTATGTGATGGTTTTTATGCTCTGCAATGTTGGGTGCTTACCACCCATGCATTAAATAGCAATTGCTTGACCGTAGTCACATTCTACGGCAGGGGTCCACCCAAGGTCCTGAATCCGGCCCCTGGGACCAATTGCAACCCCCACTACCTACTCCCTGTTTTGTGAGCAAGCCAACCTCCACAGCTGCTTTTGGACTGGGATCCGGCCCCCGGTGGTGTCTGGGTGGTGGTGGACCAGCCCGCTGGTTGAAAACTTTGAGGACCCCTGTTCTACGGAATATGTGTTCCCTGATGGGCTGAGGTGATTCTCAAAAGACAGGAGGCTATCTAGATTCAACGAAGTTGCTTGGTACCAAGTTGGGTCGTTGATCCATCTAGCATCATATAATGACCACACTACCCTTCCATTCCTTGGTGCTGTCCAGGTGTGTTGGTCTCCAGTTCCCTGTGTTGACCACAGTGTCTGATAATGATGGGCTCTGTAGTCTAATATACCTCAAAAACATAAAGGCATCAAACAGCAGCTGTTCACTAGGAAAGGAGTCTTCTCAGTGGCAACAGGTTATCCAGTAATCATGGGTGAAGCAAAAGGCACAACACGGGTTCAGAGCTGGGGACTTGTGGGCAGAACAGGAGCAGAACTCACACAGACAAAACCACAGAGATACAGGCAGGGATTCACACATATAGTCAGCAGGAGGGGAACACCGGGTGGTAGTGCTTGATCCTCTACCTCTCGTGAGGAAGCAGGCAGCCATGGGCTAGCTAAAGGTGATCTAGGCCTGAGGTGGGATAGTTGTCCTGGTCAACTAGTCACAATTGTTTCCAGTCCTGCTTGGAAATCTATGAAAATGGAATGGAAAGTATATGCTCTGCCATTGAGCTTTGTCATTTCTCCTTCTTTAGCTGCTAATAATATGAGGCTTATGCTTTGTGAAATGATGCAGACACAGCCAAGGATTCTGAAACTGCAGGATCAACTGCATGTAGAAACTTGACTTTAGAGGGTATTGAAACCAGATGATCTGATCAGATCAGCCCTAGCAACATCATTCGACATTCTGATGAGTCTGAGCAGAAATGTATGGGAGAGAGATGATAGCTGAACCTGATTGCACAATATTTATTTATTTTTATTTATTTATTTATTTAACTTATATGCCGCCCACTACCCAAAGAGAATAAAACAATTTAGATAGTTAAGAGTAAAATATCACTAAATCATCAATAAAAACCTTACACTAAAATCATTATTCTAAAATTGTCATCAGCGGACCCACAATCTATATTATATCAATAACAATATAACAATTATAACAATAAATCAGTGTGTGCATGAAAAGGCACATGGTCGTATATTGTATAGGTGTGTTAGATCCTGTCAAGCTGGAACTGACATATACTGGCTCTTCAATATTTAAGAAACACTTTTAGTAGTTTCTTGAGTTTCCAGGGGCATTTGAGTATTTAAACTAAGGTCTTCTGAGCCCCTCAGTCTACCCGTTGCATTTATGCTACAGATCCCTATTGGTTTTCTGTAATGTGGGGTGAATTTGACGGGATATATAGCTGTGGAGACAGACTGGGAGCTTGATTCTCGACCCAGTCTTGGTGGCCTTGGGTGAGATCATAGAATCATAGAATCATAGAATCATGGAGTTGGAAGAGATCTCAGGGCGATCCCAGAAGAGGGGAATGAAAAACCTCTATTATGGTGACTTATGGTGACCCTTTCCACTCTGAGTATTGAACATTAATATTAAGCTGACCAGTTTAGTTTGTCCATTCGATTCCCCTCTGTTCCTCCTGGGAGAAGAGCCAGCCTTGGTGGCCTTGGTTAAGCTGCACACCTGCTAGAAGAAGGGAAGGGGAAACCGCTTCTGAGTACAGCAGTGTTTTTCAACCAGTGTGCCGCGGCACATTACTGTACCGCGAGATGTTGGCTGGTGTGCCGCGGCGCCGGGGAGCCGGAGGAAGGCTGGGGCGTACAAAAGCCGCCGCCGCTGCCTCCCAGGCCACTCCCGCCGCCACGGCCGAAGCCGATTGCCGGAGCCCTTATCAGGGCTCCGATCGGAGAGCCCAGCTGTAGGCGGGCCTGTCAAAGAGAGACCAGCCAGAGCGCGGCACACTGCTGCTGTGGTCACGGGCGGTCCGCCGCTGCCGCCGCCGCCGCTCACCTCGCTGGGCAAGGCCCTGATCCTCGGCTGCGCGGACGGAGCCGGGAGGCCCCCCCCCCGGTAAAGCAAAGGAGCCTCAAAATGGGGGGGCCGCCAGCTTATGTCCGGAACAGCCAAAAATCTCGCCGCCAACCACCCAGAGACTACTTGAAGTGGTATGGGGCGGTATATAAGCAGAACACACACACACACACACACACACATGCACCCCCTTTTCTAATGGTGGTGTGCCTCGTGATTTTTTCCATGAAACAAGTGTGCCTTGGCCCAAAAAAGGTTGAAAAACACTGGAGTACAGTACTCTCTGCCTACAAAACTATGGAAAGGATTGCCAGATGTCAGAAGTGATTTGGTGGCACACATGGTTATTATTAGTGGGGAGAAAGCAGTGTAGAATCTCAGTTATTTTCCTTACATGTTGGGCAGGTATGGGGGACTTAAGAGGTACTCAACCAGCTGCATTGCCTGAGGTCTGCAGGAGGTTTGTAGTCAGCTTCACTGCCCCAATGCCCCCCCACTGCCAATGGGAGCCAAAACAGGGCCAGAACCTGTGTGGGGAAGCCTCACAAATTAACTTAACTCAAGGAGAGCCAAGGGTGGGCAACCAGATGGGACAAGTCTTGATCCAAGCTTTTGCCATCCTTGGTTATGGTGGCCACTTGGGTGGGAATTTTAGGCCATTAGTACGTGAAGGGCTGTACAGTGGTACCTTGTATAAAGGAATTAATTAGTTCCAAATGAAATTGTGTTAAGCAAAGGGCATTGAAAACGGAGTATCCCATTTTTATGTTGTACGGATTCTTCCCATAGGCGATTATGTTAAGCAAATTTCCCCTATCTCCGGATTTTTTTATGTTGTACAAATTTTACGTTATACATGCTGTTTGCTATACAAGGGTCCACTGTACTTTGTCCACCCTGCTTCTGAGCCAGCCAAGGCTGCCATTTTACCTGAGCTTTACTGGGACCAAGACATTCTGAAGTGCAGTAGCAGTAGAAGTAATCTGAGGTCTGACACAGGTAACCCAGATACATGTCAGTATGTAACTGGTAACTTCTCTCATTCTAAACTCTGTGGGTTGTTTGTTTCTTTTTTTTTTTGTTCAAATTGTTGAAATAATTATTCTAAAAGCCAGATAACACCTATGTTGTACGAAGGCGATAGTGGTGGTAAAGAACAATGATTGCCCTTTAATGAATATGCCATTTGTTTTATAAAGATGTGAATTGAGCAAATCATAGAATCATAGGATCATAGAGTTGGAAGAGACCTCCAGGGCCATCCAGTCCAACCTCCTGCCATGCAGGAATCCCCATCACAGGACTCCCGACAGGTGGCCATCCAGCCTCTGCTTAAAAAACCTCCAAAGAAGGAGACTCCACCACCCTCCTTTGTGGCAGCATATTATTCCACTGCCGGACAGCTCTAACCGTCATGAAGTTCTTCCTCATCTTCACATGGAATCTCTTTTCCTGTAGTTTGAAACCATTGCTCCGAGTCCTTCTAGTCTCTGAAGCCATGGAAAACAAACATGCAAATGTGCTGTGTGATGTGGTTGCACCCCTCTCCTTGAAGTGTCGAGACAGTCCTGATTTTTAGCTTTTCCATACGGGTGAGGGCTGTGAAAGGACAAATGCTCCTTTCACCAGGCTATCATCATGGAGTGTGTTTTTAAAGCACACTACAAAACAGATCCCCCCCCACCTAAGTCAAGGAAAAAAAACACATCAATGAAACCACCTCCTGATGGCTGTTGGGAATCTCCTTCCTTTCCTTCAGGAGGTTTTATCCCTTTTCCATAATGGTGACAGCAGGAAGAAACCATTGGGTTGCGAGGAAAAGGTGTTTAGCATATCTTCAGGGCCCCCCTGTTTCTCCATTACAGCTTCGTTTGAACCCCACTGAAAAGCCCCTGTGGGTCCCAGAGCTGCACGAAGGCTTGCAGAGGTTGCTTCTGCCTGGACAGAGGCGCCACTCCGTGCAGTCTGATGCATGGTGGCTCAGCAGACTAACGCTTCAAAAACTGTCAGCTGCAAAGTTGGCAGCTCAGCGGTTCGAATCCCGGGTGCCACGCAGCAGAGCAAACTCCCGCCGATGACCCCAGCTCCTGCCAACTTAGCAGGTCGAAAGCATGTAAATGCAAGTACTGTAGATAAATAGGTACCGCTGTTTTAAAAAGCGGGAAGCTAAAACAGTGTTTCCTTGCAGCCATGCCAGCCACGTGGCCATGAACTTGCACAACACTAGCTCTTCGGCTTGAATACGGAGATAAGCACTGCCCCTAGAGTCGGACACAACTAGCACACATGTGCGGGGGGAACCTTTACCTTTTCTTTTTTTTTACGTTTAGGATGTGACTGCCACAGAATGACATGTGGAAAATATACAGAGTGCCAGTTTACCTTGTTATTATGGTTCCAGAAGTTCAGCGATAACTTTATGAGTAGAGATGGGCACAAATCAAAAAAATTGCATTTCGTTTGTCGTTTGTCATTTGGAGGGTCCGTTTCGGTTCGTTTCCGTTTTTTGTGAATTTTTGCAAAAAAATCGTTTTTGTTTTCGTTCGTTTCGTTACCATTTCGTTACCATTTATTTCATTTTTTGTGATTTTTTAAAAGGATTTTAAACAATTCACTCATATTGCAGTAACGGAAACGAAACGCACGACAAAATTTCCAGTGTTTCTGTTCGTTTTGTTTCATTTTAGAGACAAAATTCGTTTGTCGTTTCGTTACGTAACAAAACGAAAAAACGAAAACGAAAAAACAAAAAATTGTTCGTTTCGTGCCCATCTCTGTTTATGGCTTCCAAATTTGCATATTCCTCTTGAACCTCCAGCCTAGCTGGAGCAGCAGAGGTCAGCTGTAGAAGCATTTGTAATTAAGTCTGCAACTACACTGGCCCTTTTGAAGCAGGCTGGTATGGTCTAAATAGGTTCGCCTGAGGCCAAGGGGAGGGGTAAGGTGCCATTTGGTGCCACCTTTTTATCCAAATGGCATATGGACCTCAATTGACCATATTTGGTTCCCTCTGCTGTCAGTTTCTTGTATCTTGAGGTGATCAATGACTCATTTCAGGATTTTGGCAAATTGAATAAAATTCCTGCTCCTCTGTAGAGAGGCAGAGAAAGTGAAATTACAGTGGACCTTCATTTAACAAACGGTTTGCATAACATAAAATCTGTACAACATTAAAAAATTCCAGAGATAGAGGAAATTTGCTTAACAGAATCGCCTATGGGGCGAATCCTTTCAACATAAAAATGGTCGCGATGAGGGATTACTCCTTTTTCAATGCATTCCTATGGGAAATTTGTGTAAAGGAAAATTTGCTTAACAGAATTTCATTTGGAACGAATTAATTCCTTTAGAAAAGGTACCACTGTACTTTGGTTTGCCTCTGCTAGACCATTGTTGATGTGCTGAATCAGAACTTTTATTAGATTAATTTTTTAAAAAAATATTTGCTTTGTGTGAAGTTCCAACTGAGAAACTGCCTGCAGCTGTGATTTTAATTGTCACTTAACACAAAAGAAGAGGAAATATTTTTAAAAAATGTAATCTAACTGATTCAGCACATCAACAATGGTCTAGCGGAGGCAAAAAAATATTTTTTCACTTTCCTTCCTGCTCCACAGAGGAGCATGGCAAGTGTTCAATTTGCCTATATCCTTCATGATACTGGCAAATGACAGAGGAAGGAGCCTTGGCAGTTTCGCTAGCTGAAAAACTTGTTTTTGGTCCACTCCCAGAGATCACACAAGCTGGAAATGAACCAAAAAAGAGCATGCCTGCCATTATGAAAAAGGTAGAAGTCCTTAACAGGAGCTGAAAAAATAATGGGAAGGAGCACTCGGGATGGATTAGTTTGTTCTAGCAATTTATTTATTTATTTATTTTTGCATTTCTATACCGCTCCCATTTCCCTAAGAGAACTCTGGGCGGTTCACATAAAAAGTTAAAAACGTGTACATCAGTAAAAAGGAGGTATTAGGCAAGAGGCGAAAAATTAACAATAAAAGGGGTAAAATTAACAATTAAAAAAATCAGGTCATCTGATTGCTAGAAAACAGAGCAAACCAACCAACTCTTGCAGCATACTATTTATTTATTTATTTATTTATTTATTTATTTATTTATTTATTTATTTATTTATTTATTTATTAAATATTTATAATATTTTTACCCCGCCTTTCTCCTTTGAAAAGGACCCAAGGTGGCTTGCAATAATGAGGGAAAATATAGAGTCCAGAACATTTAAGACATATTCAAGTTAAGAACAGGGAATTTGAAGAGGCATCTTAGAACATTAAAAAGGTAACAACATTAGAGCTACAAAGTGTATGCAAGAAGAAAAGAAAAATCCATTATGAGGGGTGAAAAGCAACATGGAGAACACTAGTGTTCTTATAAAATCAGCCAATGCAATCATGTATGGTAAATCCATATAAAGTTACATAGTAGGTCGTCAAACTGGGAGTTGAATCATGGCTACTGGACTTCTTTTTTGAGAGATAGAAACGTTTCGCTGTTCATCCAAACAGCTTCATCGGTCTGAATACAGCTAGTGCAAGAGACCTTCTTATAGTCAGCTTGACCTCTTGTCCCCTGGTCTGATTGGCTCATAAGATGAACAAAGCCTGAATAGGCTCGTTAGGGAGACATTAGTGTCCATGGCCTTAAGGTAAACAATGGCCTAAAGGTGCTGAAACCCATCAAGAATGGGTCGTTAGCTGTGACCTGGTGGTGAAGGCTCCTTGATTTGCCTGGGTACTTTGGAAAGTACCGCCTGATAAGTAGCAGATAGACTATGCCGGAGCCCACCACCTCTGTTGAGGGAGGGATTTTCAATGCTAACATGAATGGCTTCCCTTACTCCTCTCTCAAACCACCTCTCTTCTTTGTCTAACATGTGTACATCCTCATCTTTGAAAGAGTGGCCTTTTTCCTTCAAATGGAGGTGTACGGCTGATTCTGGTCCTGAGCTGTTACCCCTCCTACAGTATGTTGGGCCATTCTTCTGTTTAATGGCTGTTTAGTTTCTCCAATGTAGAGGTCTGAACACTCTTCACTGCATTGGACTGCATATACTATATTGCTCCTTTTATGGTTTGGTATCGGATCCTTTGGGTGGACAAGTCTCTGCCTTAGTGTGTTCATGGGTTTGAAATAAACAGGGATGTGGTGTTTGCCAAAAATCCTTTTAAGCTTCTCCGACACTCCCGCCATGTAGGGAATGACCAGGTTCTTCCGTCGGGTCTGGGTCTCAGACTGATCCCTTGTTCTTCTGGGATGGCCCACTGCTTTGTTGAAGGCCCACCTTGGATATCCACAGGCCTTAAGGGCTGTCTTCAGGTGCCTGTCTTCCTTCTTCTTGGCTTCTGAGGAGGTGGGGATGCTCTCTGCTCTGTGGCTTAGGGTCCTGATGACTCCTAGTTTGTGTTGTAGTGCAGTGTTCCCCAACCCCCGGTCCGTGGACCGGTGCCGGTCCGTGGATGAATCGGCACCGGGCCGCCGCCGCGCCACCCCCCCGCAATCGCCCCCCCGCCGCCGCGACCCCCCCGCAAGTGACCCTACCCCACCGCCGCGACCCCCCCCACAATCGTCCCCGCAGTCACCGCCCCCCCGCAATCGCCCCCGTCCCGCCGCCGCCGCTGCGACCCCCCCACAATCGTCCCCGCAGCCACCGCCGCTGCCGCAATCCCCCCCGCAATCGCCCCCCATCCCGCCGCCGCCGCCACGACCCCCCCGCAATCGCCCCCGTCCCGCCGCCGCCACCGCGACCCCCCCGCCGCCGCAATCCCCCCCGCAATCGTCCCCCGCCGCCGCCGCTGCGACCCCCCCGCAATCGTCCCCGCCGCCACCGCCACAATTACCCCCGTCCTGCCGCCGCCGCCACGACCCCCCCGCAATCGCCCCCGTCCTGCCGCCGCCACCGTGACCCCCCCGCGCCGCCGCCGCTGCAAACCCCCCCGCAATCGTCCCCACCGCCGCAATCGCCCCGTCCCGCCGCCGCCGCCACGACCCCCCCGCAATCTCCCCCGTCCCGCTGCCGCCGCCGCGACCCCCCGCCGCCGCCGCCGCCGCAATCGCCCCTCGCAATCTCCCCCGTCCCGCCGCCGCCGCCGCAACCCCCCCACAATTGCCCCCCACAATTGCCCCCGTCCCACCATCGCCGCCGCCGCTGCGACCCCCCTGCAATCGCCCCCGCCCCGCCAGAAAGAAAGAAAGAAAGTAAGGAGGGAGGGAGAAAGAAAGAAAGAAAGAAAGAAAGAAAGAAAGAAAGAAAGAAAGAAAGAAAGAGAAGGGAGGGAGGGAGGGAGGGAAGAAAAGGGAAAGAAAGAAGGGAGGAAGAAAGAAAGAAAGAAAGAAAGAAAGAAAGAAAGAAAGAAAGAAAGAAAGAAAGAAAGAAAGAAAGAAAGGGGGAGAAGGAGGAAGGGAGAGAGAGAGAAAGAAAAAGAAAGAAGGGAGAAAGGAAGGGAGGGAGGGAGGGAGGGAGGGAGGAAGGAGAGGAAGAGGAAGGAACAAAGAAAGAAAGAAAGAAGGAGGGAGAAGGAGGAAGGGAGGAAGAAAGTAAGTAAGTAAAGGAAGGAGGGAGGGGAAGAAAAAGAAAGGGAGAGAAGGAGTGAGGGAGAGAGAGGAAGAACGAAAGAAGGGGGAGGAAGGAAGAAAGAAAATGAGGAAGAAAGGAAGAAAAAGAAAGGGAGGGAGGGAAGGAAGGAAATAAAGAAAGAAAGAAGGGAGAGGAGAGGAGAGAGGAAGAAAGAAAAAAGAAAAGGGGGAAAAAGAAGAAGAAAGGAGAGTGGGAGGGAAGGAAGGAGAGGAGGAGGGAGGGAGAAAGAAAGAAAGAAAGAAAGAAAGAAAGAAAGAAAGAAAGAAAGAAAATGAGGAAGGAAGGAAAGAAAGAAGGGAAGGAAGGAGGTAGAGTGGGAGGGAAGGAAGGAAGGAAAGAGAGGGAGGGAGAGGGAGAGAAATAAAGAAAAAAGAAAGAAGGGAGAGGGAGGGAGAGAAAGAAAGAAAGAAGGGAGAGAAAGAGGAAGGAAGGAAGGAAGGAAGGAAGGAAGGAAGGAAGGAAGGAAGGAAGGAAGGAAGGAGAGTGGGAGGAAAGAAAGAAAGAGGGAGGAAGGGAGAGAGAGAAAGAAAGAAAAGAAAGAAGGGAGGGGGGGAGGGAGGGAGAAAGAAAAGGGTAAGAAAGAAAGAAAGAAAGAAAGAAAGAAAGAAGGGAGGGAGGGAGGGAAGAAGGGAGGGAGGGAGAAAGAAAAGGGAAAGAAAGAAAGAAAGAAAGTAAGGAGGGAGGGAGGGAGGCCTCATGTCAAGGAAGGGCGAAGGGTCCCAAGACCTCACGGCGGCTGGGTAGCCCCCGGGGGAAAAATGCGAGGAAGTAAAAACAGTGTTTCCTTGCAGCGATGCCAAGGACTCATCGCACAACACTGGCTCTTCGGCTTGAGTACGGAGATGAGCACCGCCCCCTAGAGTGGGAAACGACTAGCACGCATGTGCGTCAGCGGCCGGGGGGGGGACATTTACATTTTTTATCTTATTAAATCAAAACAAGCGGGCCAGGGAAAAATTATCAAGCATTTACCGGTCCACGGTGATAAAAAGGTTGGGGAGCACTGTTGTAATGGATGGTGGGAGTCAAACAGTAAGTATTGATCTGTGTGGGTGGGTTTCCTGTAAACTTCTACTCCTAGGCCACGGTCAGGTCTGATGATGACTGCACAATCCAGGAAAGCCAGCCTGTTGTCTTGGGTGTCTTCCCTGGTGAACTTAATATTAGGATCCACTGCGTTGATGTGGTCTGTAAAGGCCTGTACTTCCTGCGTCTTTATTTTATGAGGTAGTCCCTCATTCAGGGAAAGCTTGCCTGAAGAGAAAGGTCTTTGCCTGTTTCTGGAAGGACAACAGAGATGAGGCAGTCCTGGCCTCCAGTGGGAGGGAGTTCCAGAGTCTGGGAGCAGCTGCTGAGAAGGACCTTTCATGTGTTCCCACGGGACGTACCTGTGAGGGTGGCAGGATGGAGAGAAAGACCTCTCCTGATGACCTTAGCACCAGAGCTGGTTCATACTGCAATATTTGATCTTTGAGGTAGCTTGGTCCCAGGCCGTGTTGTGCTTGGAGGTTAAAGTCAGCACCTTGAATTGTGCCTGGTAGGTGATTGGCAGCCAATGGAGCTGCTTTAATAGGAGTGTAATGTGATCTCTGTTACCCGCCCCAGTCAGCAATCTGGCCGCTGTATTTTGGACCCACTGAAGTTTCCTAAGACTAAACAATGGAACAAATTTATTCTCGACGGCTTTCATGGCTGGGATCTGATAGCTGTTGTGAGTTTTTCGTGCTGTTTGGTTGTGTTCTGGACATTTCTCTTCCTGACGTTTTGTCAGTCTCTGTGGCCGGCATCTTCAGAGAGGCAAGGAGCTAGTTCCCTGAGCTCCTTGCCCTCTGAAGATGCTGGCCACAGAGACTGATGAAACGTCAGGAAGAGAAACGTCCAAGACACAGTCAAACAGCACAAGAATCTCACAACAGTAGGACAAATACCTGTCTGATCTAGGTTTAGCAGTTCCCTCCCCCTTCCACTGTTCCAAATTAATTTATTTAAGAAATCATTAGTAATATTTTTTTTCTCATGGCTTTATTGCCAATCTCTAGATGAGTTATTTCACCCCGTTCCTCTTAAGCCAGAAATCCCGGCCAGCTCAGCTAGTCATGAAGACTTTATTTATTTATTTATTTATTTATTTATTTATTTATTTATTTATTTACACAACTTATGTGCCACCCACTACCCAAAGGTCTCTGGGCGGCTTCCAATCAAAAGAATTAAAACAGTTAAAAATAGAATATCAATAAATAATCAAAGCAATAATAAAAACCTTACACTAAAATTCTGGGAGTTGCAGTCCAGGAACATCTGGGGACCCACAGGTTGAGAACCACTGTCTTAAGCTGAGCTCTAGGCTGCTGAGTATTTGTTTGTTTGTTTGTTTGTTTGTTTGTTTGTTTGTTTGTTTTTATACCACCCGTCTTCCCGAAAGAACTTCGGGCGGTTAACAAAATGAGTACCAGTAAATTACTAAAAAAAAAAAAAAAACCCAGCTAACCTCCTCTTCCTCCTCTGCCCCTTTCCATCCAGTGATTGTCATGTGTATGCACTCGGTCCTGCTGGGTGGGGAGGAGCAGCGCACCCTGCTCGAGAAGGCCGAGGACATGAGCATGACAGACGGGAGCTACGTGTTCATCCCTTACGACGCCCTGACTTACAGCATGCCCTACCAGAGGGAGAGCTACCCTGCGCTGGAGGACAGCATCAAGCTGCGGCTGGCCTACGATGCCGTGCTCACCGTCACCATCGACTCTCCGGAGCGCTCCTTCCGGGAGGCTTTCCGGGAGGCCCAGGAGAAACGGGAGGTCCCTAGTCATATTGATGCCGACAAGGTGAGGAGGAGGAGGAAAGAAACGGAGTGGCTTTAGGGGGGGAAGGGGAATAAGGTTATTGGAGATCATCTCTCAGGCGAGGCTTCTCCGTAGTGGCACCAACTTTTGTGGAACCAGCTTCTGATGGAGCTTCAAACCCCCCCCCACACACACACAGGGCCTTTTCACACGACCCCTAAGATCCGCTGGCCACTTAAATTCGGACCAGAGATCTTAGGGGTTTGTCGCTGTTCCTGCGTTCCCACCCCTTCCACACTCCTGGCTGCTGGCTGTGTGAGGGGAGGGAGATAAAAAGGAAGAAAAGAATGCCACTCACCTCAGTTCTGCCGTCCCGGCACTGCATTCAGATCTCTTAAAGGGGCGGGGGGCAAAAAAAGAACAAACAGAAGCAAGGAGAGCCCGGCAGTCACTACTGTTATATCCGCATCAGGAATTTTCACCCTCCGAGAGCAGGTACATGAAAAGTGCGCTGGGACGCGCTTAGGTAGGCGTGGTCGCACTTAATTATCTGTAAACTCCAGAGCTGGTGGGGAAACAATTTTAAGCTCCGGAGCTGGGAGCCATTTGCGGCGGAGTTTAGGGGTCGTGTACAAAGGGCCACAGTCGATGTTTAGGAAGGAAATAAGGTGTGGCCCTTTAGGGAGGCTTTACACACCAACTCTAGATGACTACCCCTTTTTTCTCATCCGCCTGGTTTCTGTGTGATTTGATTTGTGCCGTTAGTTTTTTTTAATGGCGATTTGCCACTGAATATTTGCCACTGTTTCTAGTGCTTTTATTGTAACTTTAGGTTTTATACTTGTTCTATTGTAAGCTGGCCAGGGTAGGGCTTTGGAGTGGTATATCAACTGAACGAACGAACGAATGAACAAATGAACGAACAAACAAAGAAACAAAGAAACAAACAAACAGAGACATTGCCTGGACTTGATGGGAACCTCAATGTTTCGAAAACTTGAACGTCCCCAATCCACAGCCGGCTAATATTTTCATGAGGATCAAGAATGCTGTTGTAAAATACACAGGCTTTTGAATTCTCCATTCTTTATCGTGCTAGGTTTTCAGAATAAAAAAAACTGTAGCATGTGAGGCATGATGGTGTCTTGAACACTTGCTTTGAGAGGCCTACAGTTCGACCCAGACTAAATCCAAGGGCCTTTTCACACGACTCCTAAGATCCGCTGGCCACTTAAATTCGGACCAGAGATCTTGGGAGTTCATCGCTCTTCCTACGTCCCCACCCTTCCGCACTTCCTTGCTTCTGTCTGCGTGAGGGGGGGGAGAAAAAAAGAGAGGAAAAAATGCAGGCTCACCTCCGAAGCCGCCCGGAGCCCTGTCGTTGTCCTGATTCCTTCTCTTAAAGGGGCAGGAGGCAAAAAACAACAACAAACAGAAGCGAGGAGAGCCTGGCACTCACTCCCTTAAATCCGCATCAGGGATTTTCACCCTCCGAGAGCAGGTGCATGAAAAGTGCGCTGGGACGCGCTTTGGTGGGCGTGGTCACACTTAATTTTCTGCAAACTCCGGAGCTGGTGGGGAAACAATTGTAAGCTCTGGAGCTGGCAGCCATTTGCGGCAGAGTTTAGGGGTCGTGTACAAAGGCTCCAAGTCGGGGTAGTGGACAGCTCGTAGCTGAATACCGCTGCGTGGCTAGCAACAGAAAGGTCAAAGGAGATGTGTAAGGGGGTCGGAGATTCCCTCCAGTGAACCCAGCCCACCCACTGCCAACAACTTTGGAATTTCCTCAGAACTGTTCGGATTTACAAAGTCAGCCCATCTTTATCTTCCACTTCCCAATCGTAGGGCAAGCCATCCGAGACTTAAGATGCACAAATGAGAGAATTCCTGCTGGAAACCAGTAATCTCACACCTGTTGAGAAGCCACTTTCCCAAAGAGCATCAAAAGCATATCTTCTTGCTCGACCCAATATTCAGTTCAGAGAAACAAGAAAATAGAAGCACATGTCCTCCATGTGCGGCATTTCCTCAGGTGGAAGTACAGTGGTACCTTGACTTACGAATTTAATCCGTTCCGAATGCATCCTCTTAAATCGAACTACTCTTAAGTCGGGGTACCTATCTAAAAATTGAAAAAAAATAAGTTAAAAAATAAAACATAAAAATAAAAAAAATATTTGTAAGTTGAGCAGACCGTGTCTAAAATTTGTAAGGCGGCAATTAAAATGCCAACAGTTTTCCGCTCTTTAGTCAAATTGCTCTTAAGTTGAGCTGCTCTTAAGTCGGGGTACCACTGCATGTGTTTTTTACTCCACTTTTCTTTCTCGTGACAGGTGCATCCTCTGTTTGGTACCCTTTTCAACTCCATCTACTTCCTAGCCAAGGCGGTGGAGAGCACCCGTAAGGCCGGCAAGTGGGTGATGGGCACCAGCATCGCAGAGAACACCAAGGACTTTGAGCTGGAAGGCTTCAGCCAGCCGGTATCGGCAGACGAAGACGGCGATGCCGTGCTGCCCTATATCATCTTGGACTCCGATGGCAAGGGCAGCCGTCTCTGGCCCACCTATAGTGTGGACGTTGCCGCTGGCACCTTACGCTATATTGGGCACTCTGTCCATTGGCCGCACAGTTCCACGCCCGACACGGACTCCAGCTGTTGGTTTGACTCCGTCACCATCTGCTCTGGGGGTGAGAGCTGACACAAGGTGTCCTTGTAGAGATGCATTAAGGGAGCTTTTACACGACCCCTAAGATCCGCTGGTCCCTTAAATTCGGACCAGAGATCTTAGGGGCTTGTCACTCTTCCTGTGTTCCCACCCTGGCTGCTGGCTGCGTGAGGGGAGGGAGAGAAAAAAAGGAAGAAAGACCGTGGCTCACCTCCCGTTCTGCCTCTCGCTCTTGCCGGCTCTTGCCCCGGCAACATTCCAGTAGCTCTTAAGTAACTCTTAAGTAGCTCTTAAAGGGGTGGGAGCCAAAAAGCAGCAAACAGAAGCGAGGAGAGCCCCGCACTCACTATTGTTGCACCGCATCAAAGATTTTTCACCTCCAGAGAGCAGGTACTTGAAAGGTGCGCTGGGTCACGCTAAAGTGGGCGGGGTTGCACTTAATTGTCTGTAAACTCCGGAGCTGGTGGGGAAACATTTTTAAGCTCTGGAGCTGGCAGCCATTTGCAGCGGAGCTTAGGGGTCGTGTATAAACGCCCTAAGCTAGCATTGGGTGGGAAGGAGTTTTTGATGCTTCCAAACCCAGGCATCATGTCGGCTTGCTTGACGGTTCCGCCATTGTGACGTGCTTCTCCCCTTCTCCTGCAGGGGTTGGCGCTGGTTTTGTCATCTTGCTTTTCCTCCTGGTGATCCTCTTGACCGTGGGTGGAGCTGCCCTTGCTTTTCATCTTAGGTGAGTGCCCTGAACACCTCTCAGGATGGGGGCGCACAGAGAATAGCAATTGTCCACCATGTGGGGGTTGGGAATTGCTCTCTTCGGACTTGATGCCTTAAACTGTGGTGCGGTTTAGAAATAACTGGAGTCTGCAGACTGATATCTGGGCAAGATGGAGAACGTTCTTTCTCTCTCGTGTGCCCCCCACGGCAATTCTTTTATTAGGAACAAAACTAGGTCACAATACGTATGCATGAAGCCACATCTAGCTGATACCATTGGCCAAGCCAGAGATAACTAAGACAATAGCACTTGTATTCCTAGAGCATGCGCAGAGTACATCATGACCTAAGCTTCTTTGGCTTGCCACCTTGGCATGGCAAGCCTTGCTGATAAGCTGGTACAAGCTAGCTTCATTAACCCATTAACTCCTGTTCTCCCACAGTGGCGACTGGCCATGGGGTGTTTTCCCGCTGTTTCTGAACGTTCTGCTCTGCTTGCTTTGATTCCTGCAGGCGTAAGTTTCTGCATGCCCAGCTGATGAAAGGACCCAACAAGATCGTTCTGACCATGGATGACTTGACCTTCATTAATACGGGAAGCAGCAAGAAGGTGGGTGCGTGGGTGGGGCTTCAAAACAAAGGGCTTTGAAGGGAAAAGAAATATTTGGAGCCCGGATGGCATTCATGAAGAGGGAGGCTTGCAAGACAGAATCAAAGCTTAGTGTTGAGGTTGCTAAGTAATCGTTCAGTTGGCAAAGTGTCAATCTATTCGCTTGTGCCGAAGCATTAAGGAATTTATTTCATTCATTGGTTTGCTAATTTGTCATTTTAAAAATAATAATAAATGCTTTCTCCAATTTGTCACATGCCGGGCCACTTACCCAATTGTGCTACTGAGATAAACCCTGGAACCTTGCCAATAAGCTTGAATTAACTGCAACGAGTTACAGAAACCTTAGAGAAGGCACTGGGGTGTATCTTAGTAGCAAAATAAATAGGATTGTGGTCAGTGACTTGAAATTAATAGGACAGTAAGAAATTTGAGTAACGTGAATAGTTAGGCGGTTACTTCACGTCCGTTTTGTCTCTGTTAGCGTTGCGCTTAGGAGCGGTACAAAAAAAAGTTGCTTCACGTCTGTCGTGCAGCTACTGAAATTTGTCTTGACCACGCTCCCGGAACGGGTGCTAAGCGCGACAATCCTGTACCTGGTGCTGGGATCGGGTTTTCCCTAGTCACTGTTCCCGCTTTCTGTTCCGAGACAAGACACCGTGTAGTAACGACTGTCACACAATACGTTCATTTCTCTTAGAAAACTCTGTCCGTTTTTTTAAAAATTTGACTTGGCATATGAAACCCTGATCACCAGTAATTCAAAATATTGAAAAAGTTTTTTTAATTCCCCCCCCAAAAAAAAAGAGGAAAAAGGAAGCTAGACAAATGCTGTGTTTGTCACAGTACAAGACCGTGAGGTAACACTTGTCACGAGACAAGTTATCATGACTATGGGAACACTGAAACAGGGGCAAAACCATGTGATCGTGACCAATGCTGTCACGGTAGAACACTAACCGCGGAACAAAGAAGGATGTGACGTAACCGCCCTAGTTGTTACTAAAAAATGGTGTCAGTGGGGTATATAAATTGCAACACTTTACCTCAGAGTCAATGCTGAATATTAATACATTGGGGAAATAAATTAATGTTTAAATTATTGTTTTCAATCTCTGGTAGTAACATTTCAGAATCAGAGAAGGAGAGAGTGAGGTTGTACTGGAAGCTAGTATGTATCAGTGAAGTAAAGGGAGGGTAAAAAGGGTGCCGTTTGTAGAAATGAGTAAGCACTGCCCTCCGACGCTTGTAGGTGGACAATGGCCAGATTAAAACTGAATGTCAAAGTTCCTTGTTGATAAGGAAGTGGTTCTTGGGTTCACTGTGATCTCCCTGCTTGCTTCCCTAGAGAATGAACGACAGCCGCCAAAGTCTAGGGAGGAGTCTATCGGACATGAAGAGTGTCAAGAGCGTGGTCCCTCATCCAGAAAATACAAGTGTCGCGGTGGCAGAGGTAACAGCATGTTTCTCCTTGCAATGGGTGCTACCCCCCCCTTTTGCTGATCAATAGATGGGGTGCACGTGGGTGGTGGTGGGGCCGGATGATCCTCTAGAGTTGGGGCCATTTCGAGCAGCTCTCATGGCACTGGCTGCCTCCGTGCTCAGTCGTCTTTGGTGGGTGAGACGTGCCACTGCCACAAGAGAAGTGGGACGGCCACTTTTGCAAGGTTTGCTGGCAAAATCCAGCCAGCGTTCCTTACTCGTTGTGAACTGTTGCATTTTCAGACACAGCCTCTTTCAGTGGGCTCACGTCCCCCATATTGCTTTCCCCCCAATTCTGACTGGGCATCTGTCTTCATCGTTATATGCTAGTATCTTTATTTCATCTCATTTATTTGTTTTATATGTAATATTTCTGTTGACATCCATGACGTCAAGTCAATTCTGACATATGACACTCCTTTCTGGGGTTTTCTAGGTAGAAAATATACACAAGTCATCTTCCATCCCAGTTTTCTCAGGACATCCTGGGAATGGATAGCTTGCCCAGGGCCACCCAGGTTGGTTCTTGGAGGCTCAGGGAGGAATTTAACTCCCAGTTGCTGGCTCCAATGTCAGATAATTAAACCACTAAGTTATCCAGCCAGCAATAATAATCATGGGCTGTAAAGTCTATTCTGAGCTATGATGATCCTTTTCAGGGGTTTCCAGGTGTGTGTGGGGGGGTGCTCAGAAGTGGTTTCCCATCCCTTTCTTATCTGAGTCTGTGCGGATTCAATCTCTCGAGAAAAGAAGTCCCGTTGCCATGACAACTCAACTTCCAGGTTTCTTATCCAAGGGAGCCCTGGGACTGCACAGCTTGCCCCAGGCTATCCAGGTTGGCTCTTCTCCCACTGCCAGACAGGTGAACCGCTGAAAAAAACGCAGTTTTAAAAATAACTTTTTAAATATTGAAGAATGGAATGGCTATCCCTTGAAAAATCTGCTCCCCAAACTTTTTTAAACACCCTGTTCCCCACAGCACTTGCTGACGGTTCTGCTCAGCCCCGTTTTGCATGATTCCGTAGCAGCTGGTTGCCCTTTTCTCAGGAGTAAAGAGAGAGGACTTAAAAACTGTTCAGGCAGCAGGCCCAGAACCTCTGCCTATGAACGGTGCCCTCACCAATCTCACAGCCCTCCTCCACCACCACCACCACCATCACTATTTTTTTTTATCATGGCTCTGCTTGCCAGTATATCTTGCTACTCCCTAGAGATGTCTCCTGCTCCCCATCCCCGTTGTGCCTTCCTGCACCATCCTGGTCAGGAAGTGATGTGACCACCAGGCAACCCTCGTCCTTCCTAACCCCCTGTACAGAAACAGTCTTTTCTCTGGCACCTCATATCTAGAAGCCACAAAAGGGGGCAGCTTCACCGGTGGGTACTTGGCTGCCTCCGGTGAATGCGGCCTGACCCAACCCATCTGTTGCCATTGGCCCTTCTCCAGCCGTGGCTCCTTACCAGCGTCTCTCTGTCCTCCTCTGTTGGCAATAGCTCTGCCTTGGGGGGCCTACCCTGTTTCTGAGGGTTGATTGTTCAACAAAACAAGCCGAGACTGGTCTCCTGGTGTGACGACACCCCCCCTTCCAGGGTGGTTACACCGGGTCAGGAAAGGCATCTGAAGACTGTGCTCTCTCCCCTCTCCTTACTCTGCGAAATTTCAAGGCATCTCATCAGATCCTTGCAAAGCGAGGCATGGCAGGATCGTAGTATTCCTGGCCATGCAGCCACGTTTCCTCCCCCCCCCCCCACCGATGGGACTCCTCCCCTCATCCCACCGCTCAACCACTTCTCTCTCTACTGAGTGACCAAGGCTGCTGAGAAATCTGATGCCCTGCCTTTCGGCAAAGACATGTTGGGGTGTGGGGGTATGTGTGTGGGGGTGCTGCTCAGGCCTGTCTAAGATGCCCTTTGCCCTCGCCTCCGATGCCCACCTTGGGTGGAAGGGAGTTCTGGAGAAGCACGGCGCCCTTGTTGAGAGGGCCTTGCTGGAGTGTTCCTGGGGCAGGATCTAGGGCTGTGCCTTGGTGAGCCTTGGTGAACCCTCACTCTAAAGATAGAGGGACCTCTGACACCTTCCATCCCCCCCCCATCCAATCAGCCCCAGTTCACACCAGAGCTTGGGGAAGAGTTAACTTTTGTAGGGTCCAGTCCCCAGAATGGCATTCTCATCCAAGACAAGTGGCGTTTCCAAGCTCTGGTTGACTGCCCTGTCCGTTCTCCCTTCTCTCCCTTGCCCATCCTCTTCCATCAGCAACACTTTCTTTTTTTTATTTGACCTCCTGCTTCCTGCTGTCCTTTAGGGCGATGACAAGCAAAAAGCCAGCAGCCAACTCCCCTTGATTCTCCTTTTCTTTAACAGCCAAGGTCTAGTAGCTGCGCTCCAGGTAAGTCGCGTTCAGCAAAAGGCCTCTTTTTGCCATGCCTTTTGCCGCTGCCCTCTCTCCCGTTCAGTTTTTTTTTTCGTTAGGAGTTCGCCGCTCGTCCTTCTTCTCTCCACTTTTGGCCTTTTGACTCTTATTTTTCTCATGTACTCCACCCCACCCCACACCCACCTCACTCCCCGTGTACAGTGTCCTGTTTGGTTTTGCTCCTCTCCCAACGGGAGGAGTTAAAATGTTGGCTATGGCACTTGTTTTGGTTGGGTTGTTCATTTGTTTTAATCCTTTTCTGGCTGCTTCTTGACTGCATGTCCTTCACTGCTGAGGAAGGAGGTGTCAGTCAAGTGAAGTAAATTTTGGGCGGGTGAAATGTTGTATACTGAGGCTGCTGGGACTGAGCGTAGGATGTACTCTTAATTTGTAAAAAGAAAAAAAGAGGCTATGGCAGCTTAAACCCACGTTTTCTGTCCATCTCAACATTGTAAATTGAAGCTACGACTTTTCATCTGATACATTCAGTGTAGCTGAGCATATTCTTAAGAGCTCGGTTTACCACCAACCCAGATGGATCAATATACAGAGGTGCCTCAACTTACAAATTTAATCCATTCTGAATGCATGCTCTTAAATCGGACTACTCTTAAATCGAGGCACCTATCTTAAAACTCAAAAAAATCAAAAAATGAAAAAAAAAATTGTAAGTCAAGCAGACCATACCTAAAATTTGTAAGGTGGCAATTAAAACACCAACAGTTTTCCACTCTTAAGTCAAATTCCTCATAAGTCGATCTGCTCTTAAGTCGACGTATCGTTGTAATGAAGTTTGATCAGTTAAATCTGCACACATATGACAAAAAACAGGCTTAGACAACATTTAGGTCCTTCCTGGACTTTTCATCTCCACAAATCAATAATTTACCCTGTAGTATTATATTTTCTTGTTCCACACTGTCTGGTTTGGCAACAATAAACACTTGAATTATTAAAAAAAAACCTTTGGAGGGAAGCTACCCTCAAAATGTTCCCCATCCAAACAAACCTGTTCCTGCATCTTTTGTTTTCAATCATGCCTTATATTTCCTCCATGGTGGAGGAACGGCTACCTTTCGGCAAAAACATTGGCCCCTAATCTGCTGTAGAGAGATATAATAAGAAACAACAGCTTGCAGTTAAAATTGGACGCATTGAAGAGATCGGCTTGTGGTGAACAAAGCCGGAGAATTAATCACCCTCAGGCTCCTTTGGCTGGAGATGGTGGATTGCAGCGGCCATGCCAAGATACAAAATGTCTTGGCTTAAATAAATAATATAAATAAATAAGTCAACATATTATCTTAAGGCATGTCTGCTCTGTGCCTGTTTGATCCCCTACTTCCCAAGCAGTCTGACTCCTGATATTCTGTTGGCTGTCTTCTCTGGACAAGCCTGTGAAATCTCTGTTTGTTTCCCCTAAAAATAATGGACTTCAATGCCCCTGAAAAATTAAGGAATGTACTGCAGCCTAAGGAACTTTGTCATGTTTCCCATTGCATCAACCAGGCGTATCCCCTGCCCTTCTTTAAGGAAAACAGCAGTGTTAATGGAGTTTATTTAACCCACCATGTCTAGGGTTGATGGACTAGAACGGTGCAGTATATCTGGAGGCAGCCCTCAAGAGAGTACTCACCCCAGTCCTTGCAAATTTGGCTCCTGCTGCCTTGGAATCCGTGCTAGCTGATGTTGTTGGAGAGACAAGAGGGTCTGAACGGAGGGGCATCTGTAGAACAAGAGGTGGTTTGATAAGCATGAAAACATATGCCATAGCAACCTTATTAGAAACACTGTGTATTTCTCTTTTATCTACTTTTACTCCCCTCTCCATTCCCCGGAAACAACAAAAGAGAAGAAGCAAGTGGGAAAACATAGCTCACAGAAGAGCCTGGTGTCTTACTTCTTTCTGGCATATACATTTCTGACCCGCCAAGAAAAGCTTCCTCCATGTTGGCTGGGGGGCGGGGAAGTAACTTTTCCAAGTTCTGTGACTATACCAGTTGAGATGGATCTCTGGGCCAAGAAGAACCAGGGCTTCTTTGAATTTCTTCCCAGTACTGGGACCTCGTGCGTGTAATGGGCCTGGTGGAGGGGCTGGATGGGTGGGTGGGTGGGGAAGAAGCGGTAATACTGTCTGTTTATTCATTCTATGTATCCATATGTATCGTTTCCTTTTTTGAATGGGCTCGTGAATGACATATGTGTGGGAGAGGGTTTTTTTCAGGTGATCTCCTCTCTCCAAGTAATAGTGAGCCCGTGACCTTCTTAGCTTTAGATGGTTAGTGGTGGTTTTCTTGACTGGCAATTCTTGCATTTTCTGAGCAAAAGACTCTGGAACTCCCTCCCACTTTGCTTTAGAACACTTTGTACTTCTTCGGCTGTGTTTTTAATATTTTAAAGTGTGTTCTGCTTGTATACCGCCCCATACCACTTCAAGTTGTCTCTGGGCGGTTTACAGTTTAATTACAGTAATGCAGGCTACACATTGCCCCCCCCAGCAAGCTGGGTATTCATTTTACCGACCTCGGAAGGATGGAAGGCTGAGTGAACCTTGATTGAACCCCAGGTCATGAGCACAGTTTTACCTGCAGCACAGGCATTTAACCTCTGCGCCATGAGGCTCCTACTTTATAATAAGCAATCATTAAATTTAATCCAAAATTGGGTGTGTAGTGATCTAGTGTGGGAAGGAAAGACAATGGGGAGAGGGAGGGACAGCAGTGTTTATTTTGGTTTGGCTAATTACCGTAATGCAGATATAAAAGACTGAAAGATTTAACCCAGTCTCAGTGCTAGCCTGAGCAGCTTCTAGTATAGACTTGTACAACTCATTGTCCTACATTCCGGCATTATGAAAGGTGGGCATTTGTACACTATTTCTTTTTCTGGGAATCTATCTATACAAGAGTTGGAGCTCATAAACAGAAGCTGGTAGCACAATTTGATCCCCAGTGGTGGAATACCCTGAAAGCCACAAGCCTGGGCTATCAGACATGGAAATGAAGCTTGTATTTACCTTCTGATGACCAATCAGAAGCGTAGCAAGCAATTTTGCTGAATATGGAAGCGAGAAGGGCTCATGTTAGGAGAAGCAGATGCCTTTTTCACTTAAGAGAGTTCCGCTGCTAAACATGCTGAGTGTTTCATATATTTTGACCACTGGGGATGCATGCGTAAAGTGAGAGAAACTACACAAATGGTTAAGAAGCAGGATTCCAACAGAGAGGTCTCTTCATTATATTTATTTATTTTATTTTGAATATTTTATCCCACCTTTCTCCTTGGAAAAGGACCCAAGGTGGTTTACAATAACGAGGGACAATATACAGCCCAGAACATTCTAAACATATTCAAGTTAAGAATAGGGAATTAGAAGAGGCATCTTACAACATTAAAGCTACCAAGAACACACACACAAAAAACCCCAAACTCCATTATGAGGGATGGAAACTAGCATATGGATTTACCTTTTTAAAATGGCACACGAGATACAATGTGCTGGTGCTGATGGGCTTGGTTACCTGTAGTTTTTATGAGCCATCTGACGGCCAAGCGCCCATTGCAGCCTATAATAAGACATGGAACACTCTAACATCTGGCAATATATTATGTAGACAAAGCGGATGATAAAATGTTAACAACCCAATGGGCTTTTGATTTATTGTGTGTGTGTGTGTGTGTGTTGTGTCATTACAGTCATGACCGACTCTTCGTGACCCCATGTCCATGGAGTTTTCTTGGCAGGAATACTGGAGTGGTTTGCCAGTTCCTACTCCAGGCGCCTCCAGCACCTGGTACTCCCTGGTGGTCTCCCATCCAAGTACTCACCAGGCCCGACCCTGCTTAGCTTCCAAAATCAGGCAAGATCGGATGTGCTTAGGGCATCTAGGCAGCTCTTTGATTTATTAGCTCTGCATAATTAAATAACATGTACTATGTTCTTACGTATGCCTTTGTATTCTCAAGTTCTCTGAGTGATGTACAAAGTGGTTTGCTCAATATTTTTTAAAAATAGCCATATGGGGCTTGAAGGGATGTAAGATATGGTGCAAGAGGGCTCACGTGTGTGCTGCCTACATCCCAGCCAGGATTCCATTCATTTCTTCTGCCCTTTCACCATGTAGCTCCCATTAGAATGCTACCCTGGGCAGTGGCGCTGAGGGAGAAGGGTCTTTGCCAAATATTAGAGGGCCTGAGCCAACTTGACTCTAGTTGAGGACTGGATTGAAAAAGGCTGCAAGAAGACAAAAGGTTGATTCCTAGCAGTCCCACAACTAGGGTTTGTGTCACCTGAGGCAAACATGTGCGGGGGAGACATGGCATAGTACAAAGTACAAATGTAATTCCATCTTTTTGGTGCCCCCCCCCCAGCTGCAGCCCTGCTTCCTAGAGCCAGGTGGACATACTTCAGGAGGATAATTCATAGCTGGGCTACCAGAAGCGGGGGGAGGGGGGAATGTCCTGTCTCCTCTAGCCACCCATCTTAGACGGTTACTTCACGTCCTGTTCATCCCTCCTTGCTGTCCTGTTTGGGACCGGTACAAAAAAAATCTTACTTCACGTCCATAGCGTGACAGCAAAAAGTTGTCTTGACCACGCCCCCAGAACCGGGAACAGAGCATGACAAGCCATACCTCCCCCTGGGCTGGGGAATTCTCTTGTCACGGTTGGTTCCTGGTTCCTGTTCCGAGACAAGGGACTGTGGGGTAACAACTGTCACGCAACAACCAGTGTCCACCTAGTGGTCAGCAGCTGAAGCGGCATTCAACTTTAGTTTCCCTATGGGAAACACCATGCAGTGCAAATGTTTATTAAAGAAATTACTGAAAACTCTGTAGCATTGACGTGTAAATCCCAGAGGACCAGTAAATCGAAATATCAAAAAAGTTTTATTTATTATATTTTTAAAAAGGGTTAAGAAAGCAAGACAAATTCAGAATTTGTCACGGAACAAGACTGTGAAATAACGGTTGTCACGAGACAAGTAATCACGCCCGTGAGTAAATGGAAACAGGGACTGAACAGGGACAAAATTTTGTGACCGCGAACAACGCTGTCATGGTACAAACGTAACTGCGGAACAAGGTAGGACTTACTGTACATGTGAGACTAAGATAAGATCTATAGAGGTGCATGTGTAAAAACTATCCTAGTTCCAGTCCCTGAAGGTTGAGAGGATATACCTAAGTTCTTTCTTTCTTCTTAGCCTCCCTCTCCTCCTTTCCTCTCGTGGATTTAGAGCTTCCAACATGTTTGGCTTTCTTTGTTTCAGTGGGTCCCTTCCCAGCCTCTCCAGGGTTGTGAGCTGTTAACTCATTCCATGGTTTTCAAATCCTCTTGCTTCCTTTAAAAAAATCAACTTGCCTTCTCTCTTTCCTTCTGTGAGTCTTTCCAGGTGTGGCTTTATGTTTTGCTTTACAGCTTTGTTTGGGCTTTTTCATCACAGGGAGGAAATGGACAGTAGCTTATGCCTCCCTTTCTCTCTCTTTCTAGGGAGACTGGGTGTGGCTGAAGAAATTCCCAGGGGAAAAACACACCGAAATCAAACCTGCCACCAAAACAGCTTTTTGCAAGGTGAGCACTGGTCTTCCCCCTGTGATGGAGGAACACTCAAGTGTCACTGCCTGCTTCCCGGGTAGGGTGATATACTGTATTTTTTCATGTATAAGACTATATTTCTTACTAAAAATGTTAGACTAAAAATTTAGGGTCATCTTATACACAGAGGTAAGTCAATGAGAGAAACACACAGTAGGGAAACTGTTATTTCGGGCTGGAAAATTGGGGGTTTATTATTTATTTATTTATTTATTATTTACGCTTGTATACCGCCCCATTCCCACAATGGGGACTCTGGGCGGTTCACAATATCAAAGTTAAAACAGCAAATTCATTTACAAACAACAATAACAAAACTGCAATAACCAAAAGTAATTTGGCGGGATGATAGTGTTGAATAATATTTAAATGAAGAAGAAAGAAAGAAAAAAAAAACCAGAAATGGGACCTTAGACATCGCCATAAGCTTCTCGGAAGAGGATGGTTTTAAGATTCCTCTTAAATGCTTCCAGCATTGTCTTATACATGAAGGCGTCTTATAGACGGGAAAATGCAGATAATCCCTATGGGCTGCAATACCTAAAGTAGCCACTAGGAGTGAACACAGCGCCCTCTGCTGGAACTTCCACCAACAGCGCCCCAGTTGTGTGGCCTTCTGCCCACCTTCCTCCGTTTCTTCTCATGCTTCAGCTTCGGGACCTGAGACACGAAAACGTGAACCTTTTCCTGGGTTTCTTCCACGACTGCGGCATCTTTGCCATCGTCTCCGAGCACTGCACCCGCGGGAGCCTGGAGGATCTCATCCGCAACGAGGACATGAAGTTGGACTGGATGTTCAAGTCCTCGCTGCTGCTGGATCTTATAAAGGTCTCTGAAAGGAAGGGATCGTTTGATTGTTGTTAGAAACGCCACGTGGGAGTAAAGGGAACGCATGCCTCTGATGAAGAACACAAAGGCTGTCCCTTAAGATGCAGAACTGAGGAAAGTTGTGGGTGTTTTGGTCTATAACACTTAGAATCCTTCTTTCACTTTTTCCAGGGACCAGTATTTTCAGAGTCATAGGGCCTTTTTACACGACCCCTAAGATCCGCTGGTCCCTTAAATTCGGACCAGAGATCTTGAGGGTTTGTCACTCTCCCTGCGTTCCCACCCCCTCCGCACTTCCTTGTTCTGTCTGCGTGAGGGGAGGGAGAAAAAAAGGGAGAAAAGAATGCACTCTTACCTCCGGAGTGCCGGTGGAAGTTGCTCTGACCCCCCGTCACTTCCTGGTTCCTCTTAAAGGGGCAGGAGGCAAAAAAAAAAAAGAAGCGAGGAGAGCCCAGCACTCTCCGCATCAAAATTTTTCACTGTCCCAGAGCAGGTACTTGAAAGGTGCGCTGGGTCGCGCTTACGTGGGCGGGGTCGCACTTAATTTTCTGTTACCTCCGGAGCTGGTGGAGAAACATTTTTAAGCTCCGGAGATGGGAGCCATTTGCAGCGGAGCTTAGGGGTCGTGTATAAACGCCCATAGTCCAAAAAAGTACATTCTTCAGATTCTGTGTTAAGAGTGCCACTGACTCAACCCATAAGCCATCATTTCCAACATTCTCCTTCCCTATGTATACAATCAGCTGCCTCTGGGAGGGCTGTGTTGCAAAGAGCATTCATTTTGTGCTAATAATTGCCACCAGCAGCTGGTATTACGGAGAGAAGGCACAAGTGTTTTGTTTGCTAGTTTTAAATGTGGTACAGTATTTGCTTGCTCAATCCCTTTTAATATTTTTATACTTACTATTTTTAGCTTTAAACATTGCCTTTTAATGATCTATGACCCCTTGGGTCCTTTCTAAGGAGGAACGCAGGGTAAAACTATGGTAGAGTGACAAACAAATATGTAAAACAAGGTGCTTCCAACAATAACAATAAATTGTTCATAAACAGCACGTTTTTTTTTAAAAAAAGTACCAGAAATGACTTCCTGGTCATTTGAGGTCTTGTGGGAAGAGCTGGTATAGTTAGTTAGGGGTGGGGTGGGTGGAAAATGGCCCCTGGACCTTCTGAAGTTGACTACCATGGTGTACACTGTACAGGAGAAAGAGAGAGAGAGAGAGAGAGAGAGAGAGAGAGAGAGAGAGAGAGAGAGAGAGAGAGAATAATGTGTATTTATTAGTGTTGTTGAGGACAGTCAGAGTAAGAGAGTAGGATTGACCACAGACCCTCATCCTCTTTCTCCTCCTCCAGGGGATAAAATTTTTACACCATCATGATTTCCCACATGGGCGGCTGAAGTCTCGGAACTGTGTGGTGGATGGCCGCTTTGTCCTGAAAGTCACAGATCATGGTTATAACGAGCTGTTGGAGGCCCAGAAGGTCCAAAGACCAGCACAGAAGCCTGAAGGTTAGCATGGAATGTTGAGATCTGGGAAGAGGTAGAATCATAGAATCATAGAGTTGGAAGAGACCTCAAGGGCCATCCAGTCCAACCCCCTGCCATGTAAGAACCTCTTTCAAAGTACTCTCGACAGGTGGCCATCCAGCCTCTCCTTAAAAACCTCCAAAGAAAGAGGCTCCACCACCCTCCTTTGTGGCAGCATCTTCCACTGCTTCCATAGCTCTAACCATCATGAAGTTCTTCCTAATGTTTAAATTGAATCTCTTTTCCTGTAGTTTGAAACCACTGCCCAGAGTCCTAGTCTCTGAAGCCATGGAAAACAAGCCTGTGCCCTCTTCAATAGGTCATCTTTTCAAATATTCAAACATGGCTATGATATCACCTCTCAGTCTTCTTTTTGTAAGGCTAAACATTCCCAGCTCTCTAAGCCACTCCTTGTAAGACAATTCATCCAGACCTTTAACCATCCTGGTCACCCTCCTCTGGACCCGTTCAAGGTTGTCAACATCCTTTTTAAATTGAGTGCAGAAGTGAATGCAGTACTCCAGGTGTGGTCTGACCAGAGCAGAATGGAGTGGTACTATCACAGATGGTTGTCAGGTGTGGCAGGCAGGAAAGCATCGTAGCAACTTCCTGTTGGAGGTGTTAGGCATGGCTCCATTTTTCTTCTGATGTTGCTATTCCAAAAGGGCAGCAGTAGATTCCCCAGACAAATTTTGCCAGAAACAGTCAATATAGTTGTCAGCCATGATATAGACAATTTAAGAGACTTAGAGCATTTTGACATTTTAAAAAAAAATCACAATATGTAGTGGTTTAATTTTAGCCAATTCAAGTCACATGTTTTTGAGTCATTTTCTATGTTCCTACTAAGTCATTGAAAGCCTCCCTCTTAAAATTATGTGTAATGTTCAAAATGGTCTTCAGTCGATTAACAAAACAGGTGCTAAAACAAACTGAACCAGAACGTTCCTTCAGGAGGGGATATGAAATAAGCTGTATT
Source organism: Phrynocephalus guinanensis (assembly GCA_037367245.1). Classification (NCBI taxonomy): domain Eukaryota; kingdom Metazoa; phylum Chordata; class Lepidosauria; order Squamata; family Agamidae; genus Phrynocephalus; species Phrynocephalus guinanensis. Next base: position 3,500,976 of record CM074743.1, read on the forward strand.
TTTGATATTGTTAGAAAGTGGTTGGCCATGAATGCAGACTTTAACAACCTTCGGGTTGCAACCTATTCACAGAGGTCTTGGTGCTGAAATTAAATGTACATTATAACGGCAAGGAACTATAGTGTTTGTTGTAATAGTGCCATGCCCAAGGAAAAAGCCCACTGTGTTATCATAGCAACCAAATCGCAGAAGATAATATATGGGGATTGGGTATGAGTGAATGGTAGAAATTTGCACCCGTGGTCTTAAAAAAGCCCAGATTTGTCCCATCCTCATCCTTTAGAAAACAAGAGAGACATGAAAGAAGCAGGAAGCTGAATAATATCCTCCTTGAGGGGGCCAAGGGGAATGTGCATGAAAGGCCTCAGAGGCCCAGAACGATGAGAGGTGGGTAGTTAGAAGGAAGGGGCAGTAGAAACGGGTGGATTGTTGTTTTTTCACCTTTCTTCATTTCCCCATCCAGAGCGACTGTGGACAGCACCAGAGCTGTTGCGGGACCCGGTGCAGGAGCGAAAAGGCAGTATTCGGGGAGATGTGTACAGTATCTCCATCATTATGCAGGAAGTTATATGCCGGGCACCCCCCTTCTGTATGCTGGATATGAGTCCTGAAGGTACAAAGAAGGCATGGCAGGAAAAGACGTCCGCTTCTACCTAGTTTCTGTCTTTCCACTGCTTTTGCCCCCACCCCACCCCCATTTCACATCATAAGTTGCAATGGATTGGTGGCAGGGGCAATAAAACTCTCATGGAATGTAGTTGCGAACCAGGGTAAAAAAGTGTCCCCCCCCCATGCAGGAGAAGCAAAGGGAGAAGGGAGGGGTGTGAGCAGAGGTGGGCATTGTAAGGACAGGAGGTTAAAGCCTTATCTGGAACTGTTGCCAGGTAATTTGGCTCTGACATGGCAGCGGTTGATGAAGACTGCATGGTGTTTGGTGGTGCTGACTTTAGGGTTGCTTTCCTTGGATTTGACCATACAAAGAGTTGGTATCCTAGCACAATATACAGTATTAACGTCAGCATGAACAACAGCAATAAAAGGAGGGCAAAACATAAGAGAGCTATCTCCCCCGAACTGATTTAAAGTCACCCATCAGAGAGGGGCACGAAACAAACTTTTGGTTCGTTTCGTTATTCGTTTTGTTACACAACGAAACGAACAATGAAGTAGCCCATTAAAAAAATGAAACGGAATGAAACAAAACAGAATTGTTTTTCGTTCCGGTTTGTTTTTGTTTTCCCATAGGAATGCATTAGGGAGGGGGAAGAGGGGGCTGTTTATACTTATCTTCCCCTGCTCTCAATGATAGCACCGAGCAGCTGCTCAGCACGGTCATCAGGAGCGGGGGGGGGAATGTTTCCCCTTCTTACCCCACACCCCTTGGGGATGGGAAAGAGGGGGCTCTTTAAACTTATCTTCCCCCCTCCCAATGGGAAACTTATCTTCCCCACCCCACCTCTCAGCTGCTCCTTGCTGGCTTCCCTGCACCTCATTTTCTGCGGAAACAGGGTGTAGGGAAGGCAGTGCGGAGCAGCTGAGAGGCACTGGCTTGGGGCCAGCACAGAGCAGCTGAGAGGTGCTGGCTGGGGGGAGCTCTTTTCCCCACCCCGCCATGGCTGGAGAAAGATTAAGCCCACTCTTTCCCCCAGCCAAACGTTGCACAAGCAACACACACACACACACAAAACACACAAAATGAATAACGAATCAAAATGAACAACGAAATGAATATTTCAAAAAAAATTCATTAACAATGAAATGAAACAAACCTTAAAACTAAACGAACCAAAACGAATTGCCATTTTTTTGGTATGTGCCCATCTCTAGTCACCCATCTTAAAAATGCACAAGAAGGCTCTGGTTTGTCACTGACAATATAGCATGCCAGCAACAGTCATGTTTCCATGGGGAAGGCCTTCCATGCGTAGCCAGAGTGTCACACAAGAGAGAGCCACTATCTACTTTATTATATCGTAAAGTACCAGTGGATGAAATTTATTGGGCAAGCCTTGCTCACTCAAAGCTTCTCGGAGGACTGTTGTGGTTACTACGTGAAACAGGGTAGTGATGACATTTCTTGGGTGATAGGGCAGCGAATGCCCCAGCAGTGGGAAGGGAGGAATTTGCTTGGTTGGAAATGAAGTGAAAGATGGTCCTTGTTCAAACAGAGATCATCCAGAAAGTGGAGAAGCCACCGCCACTCTGCCGGCCCTCTGTATCTATCGACCAAGCGCCGATGGAGTGCATTCAGCTGATGAAACAGTGCTGGAGTGAGCAACCTGAAAAAAGGCCACATATCAACCAGATCTTTGACCAGGTGAGCTGGTCTCAGAGGTCTTCCTTCCTGGGAGGTGGGCATGGGGACGAGGAAGGCTGACTTTTCATGCTCCTCCCATTCCTCTGCCAAAGTTTAAGAAGATCAACAAAGGTCGGAAGACAAACATCATTGACTCCATGCTACGCATGTTAGAGCAGTACTCCAGCAACTTGGAGGACTTGATCCGCGAGCGAACGGAAGAGCTGGAGATTGAGAAACAGAAGACGGACAAGCTGCTGACACAGATGCTGCCCCCGTGAGTCTCTCAAGAAAAAGGCGGGGAAACTTAATGGGGGAGTCTTAAGCGGATAGATGTCCTGTCAGTGGGTTTCCCATCACCTTCCTAGGAACTGGAGAGGGATGGTGCTGCAGGGAGCCTTTCCGGAATCCCTTTCAAATTCTGGTCTCTGATAGGCTACTGTGAAAGAACCATGGGTATTAATGCCTTCATCTAAAACAGTGATTCCCAGCCTCATTTGTTCTTGGACTTCACCACTAGCTGCACCGGCCAGGATTTCTAGAAGGTGTAGTCCGAGAATATCTGGTGACCCAAAGTTGGAAGCTGTTGATCTAGCTTTTGAGTAGCAATGGAGGGTCCAGCATGTAATGAAGCAGCACATTTTCAATTTATTTATTTATTTATTATTTATTTATTTATTTATTTATTTATTTATTTATTTGTTTGATCTATTTTCCACGACCATCTAGCAGAAAGCTACTCTGGGTGGTTTGCAACATAAACCAAATACAACAAAACACATTATACATCTTAAAATACTAAGTAAACTTATCAATCAAAACCAGTAGAACATCAATTAGAAGAGGGCAAGTAAGTACAATCAAAACCATTCAGTAATTCAAAATAAAGTTCAAATGAAAAAGAAAAAGAGCTGATAAAGAATTATAATAAGGTGGCGGCGGGCGGGGGGGAAGAATAGCATCATATTTGTATTAAGACACTGGAATTGAATGATCAGGGAAGGTCATCCTATAATTCCGTTTTTAAAGTAATTTCTTAAAGGCTTGTAATGAGGGCACCAGGTGAATCTCTGGTTCCACAAGTGGGGTGCAACCAATGAGAAGGCCCGGTTCCTTGTTGCCACTTTCTGGGCCTCCCTCAAGGTTGGCACCTGCAGATGGCCAGCCTGGCTCAGACAAGTGATCCGGGCAGTTCTTATTTCTTATCTTCACCTTGTGTAGAAGCAGGTGGGAGAGAAAAAAGGGAGAGTATCTGTCAACAAGGTTTTGCATCTGCTCTGTAAAAATCATAAAAGAAAGTTGCCAAATAATCAAGTTCTTTTGAATGTGAGCCTTCCATTCATCCATACCCTGGACTGAAGGTCACACATTATGACAGTGTTACGTATTAGAGCAAAACGGAGGGTGAGGGATGATGTAAAAGCCAGAAATAGATTAGCCCCTAAAACAAACTGGGGAGCTTAGCATTTGTATTTTCTTAAGCTGGGTTTTAAAGACAACATGACTGTGCTGTTGGATTCAGGAGTTTTGGCAGGAGTGATGAAGATATAGATGTTATAGATTTGTATAATTAAACAGTGAAGTAGCCAGATGGGGTGTTTTTCACTACACTCCTTGTTGGCACATGGGAATAGAGCATACCAGTTAGAGCACTCAGCGTTTCTCAAAAGAGTTGATTATGGTTCATTTCAAGCACTCTTTAAAGATGAATGGTTTCTGATTGAATAATGTGGCGAAATTTCATTTACTGTGAATTCTGAGCCATGCATTTGGAAGCTTCTGCATGCATTTGGCAGCTTGTTAGGGCATTTCAAATTGTACGGGAGTGCTATTCAGGAACATAGCATTGTGAAGATTTTATTCTCCTGCAGTAGAAGAGGATAGTCTTGAAGCAATTCAGATTTGCTGGAGTTTGATTCACAGCCTATCTTCCATTTCACTTCACACTACATGATCACACAAGGGCTGTGAATTGATTCAGAGCCTTATAGTGTGATCTGTATTTCAGCCCACAGTCCTTCCTTCCTTCCTTCCTTCCTTCCTTCCTTCCTTCCTTCCTTCCTTCCTTCCTTCCTTCCTTCCTTCTTTCCTTCCTTCCTCTGTTCCCACCTCTGCCAATCTTTTTAGCATCACAGTTGAGTTGCTTGATATTAAAAGGTTTTGCAATATTAAGACAAAGGCATCAGCTTTCCAAAGTTCTTCATAACATGCACAAAACACGCATACCACAGTAACATATATAGTTTTCTGTATTCAGGGTGGTTTCTATTTCAAATGTTGGTGGTGCTTGAGGGATAGATTGTGGGGAGAGGGTGTTCCTGTGGTTTCTAAACATCATGTCCCACATTGCCTAGATGGCCACACCACCACCCATAGTCATGCCCTCCATCCTTTTTGATAATGAAACAACCAATCACACCGGGAAATATTGAATTGTTCTGGCTTGAAAAAAGTGGCTTGATGGCCTGGTTTGCCTTGTGTGATCAGTAAACCATTTTAAAAAATCATTCAATTCCATTTTTATAACTGAAACATGTACTCCAGGCATGTCCAGACTTCGGCCCTCCAGGTGTTTTGGACCACAACTCCCACAGTCCTTTTTCATTGGCAATCTGAGCTTAGAATTCTGGGAGTTGTGGTCCAAAACATCAGGAAGCCGAAGTTTGGACATGCCTGAAGTTCAAAACATCAGGAAGCCGAAGTTTGGACATGTCAAATACTTGCTCTAAATGACCCTCCATCTGCTCCAGTGATAGGGCACTGCAGAGAAAGTTTGATGTTCTTGTTATCAGTTTGCATTTTTGAGCCAACTGGTTTCTCGGTGCAGTTGAGACCGTGTCTTGACGTCTCTGCTTGCCATCCCTTCAGTTCCGTGGCCGAGGCCCTGAAGACAGGCGCCCCAGTGGAGCCGGAGTACTTTGAAGAGGTGACGTTGTACTTCAGCGACATTGTGGGCTTCACCACCATCTCAGCCATGAGTGAGCCCATTGAGGTGGTCGATCTGCTCAATGACCTTTACTCGCTCTTTGACGCCATCATCGGTTCCCATGATGTCTATAAGGTGCAGAGAGTTGGCCCTTTTTGTCGTCTTCACTTTGGGCAGAATCCGGTGAAAGGGAGGGCGGTGGCAGCAGGGCGAGTTGTGCAAAGCAGGGGGAGTTGTGCGCAGTCAAGGAGGTGAGATGTAAAAAAAATGGGAGGACGCTGGTGCCGGGAGTTACCAAGTAAGGGGGATACAGCCTAGATCAGTGGTTCTCAACCTGTGGGTCCCCAGATGTTCCTGGACTGCAACTCCCAAAAGCCTCCACCACTCACTGTGCTGGAAGGGGTTTCTGTGAGTTGCAGTCCAGGAACATCTGGGGACCCATAGGTTGGGAACGACTGGCCTAGATAGAACGTGGCTGAAATGTGATTTTAGGTTCATGGATGGAGAAGGTGGAGTGAAATATTTGGGGGACTTTTTGACAACCTGTAGGTGTCACAAATAGAAAGGTAAACCCCAATAAGGGTCTTTCTCCTGCCTTGACAGGACCTTGCAAAAAAAAGAAAAAAAAAGAAATGGGAATCACTTTTGGGTTGGTGTCAACGTTTGTGCGGTGTGTGTGAAATAACTGCATAGACGTCTGAAGAGACGACCTCTGAACACGTGGCCTGTGGTCCATAAAAAACTCTGAGCAAATGAGCCTTGAAGGTCCCCAAAGACTAATAAACAATTGCCTTGGGTCCATTGTTTCTGACCTTCTGATAGCTTGGCCTGGATTAATGAGTTTGCTGTGTGTCCTCAATAAAAAAAGTCACCTAGGCTCCATAGAGCTGTTTTTATGCACTGGGAAGGAACACAAGGGAGAGACCACGTGGGGCTAAAGTGATGGGCGTGAGACCTCTTACAGCAGGCATGTCCAAACTTCAGCCCTCCAGATGTTTTGGACCACAGCTCCCACAGTCCTTTGCCACTGGCAGTCTAAGCTTAGAATTCTGGGAGTTGTGGTCCAAAACATCAGGAGGGCTGAAGTTTGGACGTGCCTGTCTTACAAGCTTGGCCAATCCTTGAGATGATATCCTGATGGCCTCTATCTCACAAAACCTCACCCCCAGCTTTCCTAATAACAAGGGAGTTCTTGAATGCTTGCTGCCCATTTCCTGAGTTTCATTGTTCACCTAAGGGCGTTTATACACGACCCCTAAGGTCCGCCGCAAATGGCTGCAAGGTCCGGACCTTTAAAATGTTTACCCACTAGCTCCGGACTTTGCAGACAATTAAGTGCGACCCCGCCCACTTTAGCACGACCAAACAGCAGTTTTCTTGTACCTGCTTTTTGGATGTGAGAAATATTTGATCCGGTGTAAGGATAGTGAGTGCGGGGCTCTCCTGGCTTCTGTTTGTTCTTTTTTTTGCGCCCTGCCCCTTTAAGAGATCTGAATGCTGCCTGGAACAAAACGGAGGTAAACCAGCATTCTTTTCTTTCTTTTTTCTCCCTCCCTCAGGCAGCCAGCAACCAGGAAGTGCGGAGGGGGGTGGGGACAGAGGAAGACAGAGGAAGAGCGAGGAACCCCTAAGATCTCTGGTCCGAATTTAAGTGGCCAGCGGATCTTAGGGGTCGTGTGAAAAGGCCCTAAGATTCCCCTTCCCTGTTTGACTCAAGGCCTGCCCATCTCCCATGTTCCTTTTCCCACCTTCTAAGACCTCCGGTCCGTCTTAACCACTGCTGCTTTTGCGGACAGGTAGAGACCATTGGCGATGCCTACATGGTAGCTTCAGGGCTGCCCAAACGCAATGGCAACCGGCATGCAGGTGAGATTGCCAACATGTCACTGGACATCCTCAGTGCCGTTGGCACCTTCAGGATGCGTCACATGCCAGAGGTGCCCGTACGGATTCGCATTGGCCTGCACTCAGGTAGGTGCTCCCTCCCAGGCTTTGGGCTGCTGCCGGGCGTGGGGGAGGCCGAGTGACTCAAGGGAAGTAGCTTTATGGAGAGGGAGGCTGGAGGAGCGGAACCCGGAGGAGCCACGTAGGTTGCGGACAGTTTGGGAAGCAAGACTAAATGTTCCTGCTTTTCCTTTGGCAGGGCCTTGTGTGGCTGGTGTCGTGGGGCTCACGATGCCACGATACTGTCTCTTTGGGGACACGGTCAATACTGCCTCGCGGATGGAGTCTACGGGCCTTCGTGAGTAGCCGTTGGTCAACACCGGGGGAAGGGCTGGTGGTCCGGCTGGCAGGATGCAGAACCTGACCGGCCATTTGAGAGTCACTGTTGTGTAAGGCAGTTTGCACAAACAAGCACCACTACTGGCAAAAGCGCAGGTGGAAAAAAGATACTTGGATTTCATTGTGGCCCAGGTATTTAACAATCCAATGGTATGTCAGCTTGGATTGCATCCACGTTGTCTCATTTCTCTCCACAATCTCCTTCTATACCCGAATTGAGTCATTTTTTCTTTCTTTATAACACTCCTCTGGGCTGGGCTGGGCTGGGCAGGGCAGCCATGTCTCCGTGAAGGCCTTCCAATGAATAGGTCATCATAACGTCTGTAACGTAATCACACAGTGGGTGCTCAGCTTGAATGACCATTTCTGCCAACTTATTTTTAAATGAGGCTTCTTTACTTTTAAAATTTTAGTGTCTTTGTGTCTTTGGATTAGCGTGTGCCATATACTGTAATTTGATTTGTTTGCAGTTGTTATTTTGGGGGTTGTTGGTTTTGGAGCCTTGTGGTGCAGTGATTAAACTGCTGTACTGCAGCTAAGGGCCTTTTCACACGACCCCTAAACTCTGCAGCAAATGGCTCCTAGATCCGGAGCTTAAAATTGTTTCGCCACCAGCTCCGGCATTTACAAAAAATTAAGTGCGACCACGCCCACCTAAGCGCGTCCCAGCACACTTTTCAAGTACCTGCTCTCCAGGGGTGAAAATTCCTGATGCAGATATAACGTAGTGAGTGCCGGGCTCTCCTCGTTTCTGTTTGTTGTTTTTTTGCCCCCCGCCCCTTTAAGAGATCTGAATGCTTCCGGGAGCAGAGTGAGACGGCAGAACGGAGGTGAGCCGGCATTCTTTTCTTCCTTTTTTTCTCCCTCCCCTCATGCAGACAGCAGCCAGGAGTGCGGAGGGGGTGGGAACACAGGAACAGCGACAAACCCCTAAGATCTCTGGTCCGAATTTAAGTGACCAGCGGATCTTAGGGGTCGTGTGAAAAGGCTCTAAAACTGTACTCATCATGACCTGGGGTTCATTCCGGGTAGCTGGCTCATGGCTGACTCAGCCTTCTACCCTTCCGAGGTCGGTAAAATGAGTACCCAGCTCACTAAGGGAGCAACGTGTACCCTGCATTATTTTATTTATTTATTTATTTGGCTTATATACCACCCATCTGACAGCACAGTCACTCTGGGTGGTTCACAGCATATATATGACGGCAAATATAAATGCAAGTAGACAGAGTACAGTAATAACAAATAAATCAATACACACAATAACATCATCAATACAATTAAATAAAAAATTAAAATGCAAGTAAAAACTATAATTTAATTATAATAATTAAATCGCAGCTTAAGGGCGTTTTTACACGACCCTTAAGATCCGCTGGCCACTTAAATTCGGACCAGAGATCTTGGGGGTTCGTCGCTCTTCCTGTGTTCCCACCCCCTCCACACTTCCTTGCTCCTGTCTGCGTGAGGGGAGGGAGAAAAAAAGGGAGAAAAAACGCAGGCTCACCTCCGTCTGCCGGTGGAAGCCCACCCCGAGCCCCGTCGTCGTCATGATTCCTATCTCTTAAAGGGGCGGCGGGGACAAAAAACAAACATAAGGCGAGGAGAGCCTGGCACTCACTAGTTTACATCCGCATCAGAAATTTTTCAGCTCCGGAGACCAGGTACTTGAAAAGTGCGCTGGGACACGCTTAGGTGGGCGTGGTCGCACTTAATTTTTTGTAAACTCCGGAGCTGGTGGGGAAACAATTTTAAGCTCCGGATCTGGGAGCCATTTGCCGCGGATTTTAGGGGTCGTGTGAAAAGGCCCTTAGGCACTCTGAGGCGGTATATAAGTAGAACGCTTTGTTTTGCTTTTGCTTTGTTGTAACACCTACCCACCCTCCCACCCCGTGTGGCCTTTTCCTGCCAGATGTGCGGTGCAAAACCAAAATCAAGCAATCAATAAAATGAAATGAAAATGGCTAAAGAGGTTTCCCTTAAAATTTTGCAGTGAGGAGAAAATGCTTTGGTATAGAAACCCTCAGCCAATGTTATCAGTCTATTTCCCCTATAGCAGTGGTGGTGAACCTTCGGCGCTCCAGATGTTTTAGACCACAACTCCCAGAGTTCTAAGCCTAGATTGTCAATGACAAAGAACTGTGGGAATTGTGGTTTGAAACAACCGGAGTGCCAAAGGTTTGCCACCACTGCCCTATAGGCTATGACTCAAAAAAGTGAGTTGAGCGGCTGTGCCCTCAGAAGTAGCACTAGTGAAAGCAGTAACACACGTGTAATTCTCCCCTGACATCTTCTGCAGCTTTGCAGGTTGTTTATTAGCTTCCTTTTGTCTGTCGGGAGTCCTGTGATGGGGGTTCCTGCATGGCAGGGGGTTGGACTGGATGGCCCTTGAGGTCTCTTCCAAATCTAGGAATCTGTGGTTCTATGGTGCCTGATTGTTGGGAGGAAAGGACAGGATTTGTTTGCCTTTTGATTGGGCAGACGCAGCAGCGGTGGAGCGTGTAACTCTGCAACTTGACCGTTTTCCTATCTCCTAATTCCTCCTCCTGACTGCAGAGCCTACACTGCACCCCCTGCGCCTGCCATGCCTTGGCCCTGGGTGACCCTTGCCAGCTCAGAGCACTCTCATCTCACCCCTTTCTCTTGCCTCTCCAGCTTATCGGATCCATGTCAACATACGCACAGTTCAGATCCTCCATTCTCTCAAAGAAGGCTTCAAACTGGACATTCGGGGCAAAACAGAGCTCAAGGTACCTGGTGCGGGTGGGCTTCTTCATTTGTACCTCCAAAACTACGCAGCTCCTCAAAGTTGCTCTTACCCAGAAGGTCCATTTGGAAAGTGCCGAAAGCCACGTCGGGTTCTGTGTCTATTAAGCAGAGACGGAGAGCCCTGGTTGTGCTGCCTCTAAGGGTTCTCTCCATGAAAGTGAAATTCATGCTACTGGATCAAAAATCATTCACACTCAGCACCCAGGTATCCGTCATGTTCAGGATAAACTTCTGGGTTGCTGGATGAAGTCAATGGAACCTTTCAGGGCCATCTTCAGAGGCCTTAACCCTGGGGGTGTCCTCAGATCACCTTGGGAGAGTTTCTTTGCTTTGAATGACAACTCTGAAAATTCCCAAGCTGGTTGGGAGATTCTGAGAACTATTGTTCAAAAAGAAAAGAGGAAGGAAGGAAGGAGCTGATGATGGATGGATGGATGGATGGATGGATGGATGGATGGATGGATGGATGGATGGAAGGAACGAATGAATGAACGAACAAACAAACAAATGAAGGGAGCTGATGAAGGAAGGAAGGATGATTAGATAGATAGATAGATAGATAGATAGATAGATAGATAGATAGATAGATAGATAGATAGATAGATAGATAGATAGATAGATAGATAGATAGATAGATAGATAGATGGAAGGAAGGAAGGAAGGAAGGAAGGAAGGAAGAAAGAAGGAAGGAAGGAAGGAAGGAAGGAAAGATGAATTGAGGGGTCTGGCTTCTTTTCCATGGCTGCAGAGACTAGGACTTTGCTTAAAATATCTCCTCCTCCTACCAGCCTCTCTTTTTTTTTTCTCCTCAGGGAAAAGGCATTGAAGACACATATTGGCTTATAGGCCGTGAAGGCTTCAATAAACCTATCCCCACCCCGCCTGACTTGATGCCAGGGTAAGAGGGGAGGAAACGGAAGGGATGTAATCCTGCCTAGGATGGAATGGAGAACCAGGGGTTGGCTGGGTGTGTGTGTGTGATGGAGGAGCACGGCTCCCCCTTGGCGGTTCCCCTCCCACGCCCCTTCTTTGCTTTCAGGGCGAGCAACCATGGTCTAAGTATGGACGAGGTCCCTGTAGAACGAAGAAAGAAGCTAGAGAAAGCGCGTGCAGGGCAGACATAGCCAGAGAGCAGCCGTGGAACGTGAGGCTAGTGGTGACCGAGGTGAGACCAAGACATGAAATATGCTGCCTCTCTCCATCTGGAATGTGTGTTTGTGTGTGTGGGGGGGCATTCATCTGAGCTCATCTATCATCTTTTGTATCAAATAAATCCTCGCCTTTCCCCATTCTTCCGTGGGTGTGGAAGAAGAATAACCGAAGCTTCTACCTTTCCCTCTTCACACCTCCACTTTGGGCGCTTTTACACGACCCCTAAAATCCGAGGCAAAGGGTTCCCAGATCCGGAGCTTAAAAATGTTTTCCCGCCAGCTCCGGACTTAAAAAAAAATTAAGTACGACCACACCCACCTAAGCGCATCCGAGCACAGTTTTCAAGTACCTGGCCTCCAGGAGGTAAAAATTCTTCCGATGCGCATTGTCAGGCTGTGAATGCCGGGCTCCCTCGCCTTCTGTTTGGGTTTTTCTTTGTCCCCACCATCCCTTTAAGAGACAGGAATCACGACGACGGGGCTGCTGGGGCTGCTTCGACCGGCAGATGAGGTGAGCCTGCATTCTTTTCTCCCTTTTTTTTCTTCCTCCCCTCACGCAGACAGGAACAATGGAGTGCGGAGGGGTGGGAACACAGGAAGAGTGACAAACCCCCACGATCTCTGGTCCGAATTTAAGTTGACACTGGATTTTAGAGGTCGTGTAAAAGCGCCCTTAGTTACAGATAGGTCCTTCCTTTCCTCCAATAACCTCAAGGAGGAACAAGGTTCCACAAACTTGTAGGGCCAGTCGGTTGAAAAGGTAGCGTTGGCCATGGTCCCACATTGAGTTTCATAATCAAGGCAGGGGTTTTCTGAACCCAAGTCCTCCTGTCTTTTTGATCACTCCAACCACTATATCCCACTGAACATGCAGCTTAAACCTGCATTTTTTTTCTTTCCGCATTCTTAATCCAGGAACATTTAATCTAACTAGTCAAAATTTCCACAGCATCCTAGCTTCCCATGGCTACTACACCCATCACGAGATGGCTTGGCCTGTGACTTCATGACCAATCAGTAGGGCAGGTCCTAGAGATGTAGTCTAGAGCCAGAGAGGTAGGTCACACAGTGGCCTCCCAATGGTTCTGCAACCCTCAGCTGACATGCCTCATGGTCAGGGTTAGTCTTAGTACTAAGTGCATGGATAGTCACAAGTAGAGATGGGCACGAAACAAACAATTTTTCTTTTCCGTTTTCATTTTTTCGTTTCGTTACGTAACGAAACGACAAATGAATTTTGTCTCTAAAATGAAACGAAACGAACAGAAACACCGGAAATTTTGTTGTGCAACATGAGTGAATTGCTTAAAATCCTTTAAAAAATCACAAAAAATTGAAATAAATGGTAACGAAATGGTAACAAAATGAACGAAAACGAATTTTTTGCAAAAATTCATGAAAAACGGAAACGAACCGAAACAGACCCTCCAAACGACAAACGAAATGCCATTTTTTTTATTCGTGCCCATTTCTAGTCACAAGTTTATTTATTTATTCAATTTATATACCACCCATTGGGCAGAAAGCCAATCTGGGTGGTTTGCAACATAAAACAAATTGTGACAACACAGAGATACAAGGATATAATAAAAAAGCAAAAACATTACAAATGAAAACATAGCTAAAACAACATCATTCATAAAAATCAAAAGTAAATAAGGTAAGCTAATGGTGGGACGAGATTAGATCATAAAGTCAGTAAGGCAACGTAACAGTTAATAACCAGGGAAAGCAGATTGAAATAACCAAGTTGTCAATCTTTTCTTGGCGTTAGTCGTCAATCTTTTCTTGGCGATCAACAATGAGGGGGCCCAGGCAGATCTCCCAGGGGAATTGGTTCCAGAGTCTAGGAGCCGCCACTGAGAAGGCCCAGTTCCTTGTTGACTTACAGGCCTCCCTTGGTGTCAGCATCCTCCGGTGACCTGCCTGTGATGAACGAGTGGCACGGGTAGAACTCTGGGTAGGAGCTGCTCTGACACGTACTTCCCTCTAGCCTAGGACAGAGAGGCCTTTGAGGTAGATTTAAATACGAGAACTTATTTTGGTTTGGGCTGCATTTGTTCTTTCTCCCTTCATGGGGAGAAAGAGGAGGTAGAAACGAAAGGAAATGAATCGGGGATCACATTGTTGCATCTGTCTATGCAGCTCCATGAGGCCTGTGGCCTGCATCTGCTCGCGCTTTCTGACCAATTCTGACGAGGCCTTTCGTGCAGAGGGGAGGCAAGTAGGAAGCAGGAACGGCCCTCTCGGAGGGGGATTGGACCCGTCGTTGGCGTTGGATGGGCTGCCAGCCTCCCTTGCCCTCAGCCGTCCTGCTAAAAGAAAAAAAAACAACAACACACAAAGACAGACAGACGAATATGGGTTCCTCCTCCTCACCTCTGTGTGCATGGTGTATCTGCCTCCGTGGCTCTCATTCCTTACAGCACATGGTACGACTTCAGCCAGCCTACGATTTGCTCGCTAGCTTCCAATCGGGAACAGAAAAACAACTGCCATTTGCCCAGCTGAGACTTTGGCCAACTTGGACGCTGCCCTTTGGACGTGAAGATCCAAGCCCACGAGGGTACCCTGGCTGACCTAAGACCACCCGTTGTTGACTCTTCTCTCTCAACGTAGATTTTGCTTCGTTATCGCAAGACTTGCTGCTTGGGCTACCGTAATTGCTAAGCAAGAGGAGACCTCTCCCGGCATCCATCCAATGGAATTCTTTTTTTTTCGGTGGCACTGCTGTTTCCTTTGTGGCCAGCGATGCATAGAGGTGGTGCCGTGTCCCTTCAAAAACAGTGGAGCAGTCCCGTCGCTGTTAGCAATTAGCCGGCTCTGAAGCTGCCCTGCACAGGACCGGGATCTGGAGACACGGACGTGGTCTAGGAATGAGGCAGTGAGAAGGGTTGTCCTCAGGCAAAGGAGGTCAGCATCACCGGCTGACCCTTGAGCAGGACATCTGCTTCTGATTTGGCAGAACGGGGCTGCATTCCATGCAGAGATTAAAGCCCAAAGTTGAAAAGGTGCCCCGAGAGATTTCATGGTGGGCACACAGATCACTGCACAGAGCCACCCTGTTTATAGGCACCTTGAAGTACCTCTTGGGGACGTCAGCTCACGTGGCTAACCACTAGATGGCAGTCCTGCCCCTTAAGAATATTTATAAATGGCCATCAAAATTTGGCTTTCCTCTTGAAGTACTGATTTCTTGATACAGAGGTCCGTCCAGAGCAAAGGGACCAAACCTCCTTTGGGGTGAGGATGCTTAGGATGGGGGGGGGGGGAAACCTCCCTGAGTTTTCCTGACTGAGCCCTTGAATTTCCCATACAAGGCCTCCACATGACAAAAATAAGTTTTCTTTGAAGATGTGTTTGATCTACATTTTAAACATATCTGGTTGGTCCCACTTGTGTATTAAATGAATGGTTTATATAATTAGCATTTTCTTGTTAAGATGATGCTTGATAATTTTAGTCTTCAGGCTCAGTTAAGAATCTCAAAGGGATAGCTGGAATTAATCCTCAGGGCAACCTACAATTATCTATTTTTTTCCTCCAAATTTTCAAAAGTTTGCTAAATACGTGCAGTAAAACATTTTCATGGATTTATCTGCAGCAAAATAAAAAAAAAACATTCAGAGATGTGTACCAGGTGGTTTTCTTACATAAGTGTTTGGATAAAACATGTTTGAGCAAGATATTTGTCATTTGTACGTAAGATAATATTTCTTTAAAGAGATGATTGCTATTTGTCACCCGACAAAATTTCTTTTCTTATTAAAAGGGCAGGGAGGGGGCAGTGCCCATCCTTTCCTCATTGCACCTAGATTGGCCCTGAAACTTGTCTATCATTTTCATAGACTGTGTAAAAAATGTATTTTTTTCTTTCTTCTTCTTATTAACAATGTTTGGCTATTTTGTTTATTTATTTATTTGTGTGTGGGTTGGTGTGGGTGTGTAAACACCTGGACTAAACTGAGACATAAGCCACACAGTATGTGTGTGTATACAGTATATATATATATCCATGCATCACTGTGTCATCGATGCGATGAATTGATACCCCACTCTGTATCATACGGCATTTCCACTTAGACGTGTTACAAGTTACAACTGATCCGTTCATGACTGTAGGGGGCTATGCAATTAAAGGATCAGGATAGAGTCTCTAAGCTGGATGTGAAGTATCCTTTCTGAAATAATATACTGTGTTTAGCAGAGCGTTCCGAGTTTATTAAACAGCAACAGCAACACAAGAAGTTCAGAATTCAGCCAATAACGAGAAGACCGTGCTTTCATCATTCTCTTCTTCTTCTTCTTCTTCTGGAGATCCATTCACAGATACTGTGGGAGGAAAAGAAGTCCTTCAAGCTTAACGTCTAGCCGTGGGAGGGGTACAGCTGCAATAGCAGTGTACAACATAGCTGCAAGATGAGAGGGCATCCGGTGCCCGAGCCCCACCAGGGTTAACCCTGTTGAGAGTAACCATGATCTTTGGGTCCAGCTCTCACTTCTGAGTCCCACTCTTGAGTTCTAAATCCAGAATCTCAAGCCTTTGTTGTTGTTCAGTCTTTCGGTCGTGTTCGACTCTTTGTGACCCCGTGGGCCAGAGCTTGCCAGGCCTTCCTGTCTTCCACTGCCTCCTGGAGTTTGGTCAAATCCATGTTGATTGCATTGATGACACTGTCCAATCATCTCATTTTCTGCTTTCCTCTTTTCCTTTCTCAAGCCTAAGTCCCTATTAAAAATAAGCCTCCTCCCCCCCCCCCCAAGAAAAGAAGGGAAGGATGGGTGGTTTCCAAGTAGTGCGTCGAGAACCCAAGTGATCACTTTGAGAAGAGAATGTTATTCAAGGAGCCACTGGAGTGAAGGATGGCATGGTCTCTGAGGTACTTCTTTTGAGGTCCCTTGAGTGATCGTGGAGGATTTCCAGTGTGATGTTTCACTGAGATCTCCTTTCCTGCTGGTGGAAGCCATGGGTCAAGGTCTTCCCCTCTGGAGCAGCACAAAACAAGCAGGCATTTGTAAAATAATGCCTCTTTACTGAGAAATCCAACATTTCCAGCATGAGAAAAAGTGAACACTTAAGCACAGACATGGTTGCACAACTACTTTGGCCCAAATGGTGACTGAAGGTAAGGAGTATAGGGCTCTTGCTTGTCCTACCATCTGCAGGATCTGAGGAGCATGACTTAGAAGATCCTGGAATCAGGCTTTCTAGCCCAGTGGTTCCCAACCTTGGGGTCCCCAAGTGTTTTTGGACTACAGCTCCCAGAAGCCTTCACCACAAGCTGCCCGGGCTGGGATTTTTGTGAGTTTCTCTAGTCCAAAAACATTGGGGGACCCAAGGTTGGGAACTGTGATGGATAACCTAGCTCAGTGGTGGCAAACCTTCAGCTCTCCAGATGTTTTGGATCCCAACTCCCACAGTCCTTTGTCATTGGCAGTGCAGGCTTGGAATTCTGGGAGTTGTGGTCCAAAACATCTGGAGTGCCGAAGGTTCACCACCACTGGCCTAGCTCATTAAAAGGAGAACTTGACGAAGATAGTTTCTTATATACTACATTTCCCAGAATCCCTGTGGCCTTTCCTGGCTGAGGTGTTTTTTGGGGTGGGGTACAACCCCAGAAAAATACTTGATGATCAAGCTCTGAAGACAAAACAGCTGTGTCCACTCGTGTATTTCATCTGTAGGCATGGGTGCTGCTGGGTCTTCTTGGAGATGAATGAGTGCATTATTGAGAAGGGAATTCTGACACAGAAGCAATACTCTGGAAGTGCCACTGTACTCATGAAGGAAGGAACATCAGCTGCTTATGAAAATGATGACAGGGTATTTTAGAACCCACAAAACATCACATCTGCTTGCGAAAGGCGGGGTGGTTGGTTTGTTTTGCAGCATCCTGATCATGTTTTATATAGGAACCCGTATTCTCAGAACAATGCCATTGTAGAATGGCATCTTGTGTGCTGACTGTGGACACACACGACTTAAAAAGGTGGCTGCTCCCATTACCAGCCCATGGGGTCACCCACTGGGACGTGGAGCCTGGTGGCGCAGTGGTTAAATGGCCACAGTGCCACCAAAACTGTGCTCATCATGACCGAGAGTTCAATCCCAGGTAGCCAGCTCGAGGTTCACTCCGTCCCCACCAAGCTGGGTAGGAAGTGCCAAACACCCATTTGTCCAAGCTGGGTATTACTCATAATATTCTACTAGAGATGGGCATGAAATGAACAATTTTTCATTTCCGTTTTTGTTTTTTCGTTTTGTTACGTAACGAAACAACAAACAAATTTTGTCTCTAAAATGAAACGAAACGAACAGAAACACCAGAAATGTTGTCGTCCGTTTCGTTTTCGTTATGGCAAGACATTGAACTGCTTTAAATGCTAAAAAAATCACACAAAATTGAAATAAATGGTAACGAAATGGTAACGAATGAAAACGAAAACAATTTTTTGCGAAAATTCGCGAAAAAACAGAAACAAACCGAAACGGACCCCCTAAACGACAAACTACAAACGGAACACCATTTTTTTTTACTCGTGCCCATCTCTATATTCTACTAACCTTGGAAGGATGGAAAGCTGAGTCAGCCTTGAACTGGCTGCCTGAAGCTGTGGGGGATCAAACCCCATTTGTGAGCAGAGTCTTGGGTGCGCTCTGTGCTGGTCAGATCTTGCCATCTCTGGGTACCCCAATACGTCGAGGACAGAACAAGCTGACGGTTCATGCTGGTACCTTTCTTGGACCAACAAGTGTCTGGTGCTTTTTCAGCCTTGCCTCCTCTGGCATGTGCCCACTCAGAGGCATGTTGGGATTCCTTCTTGGGATATCCTTAGATATGAATAATCTAAGAAGAGCCCTGGATCAGGCAAAGCCCATCTAGTCCAGAGATGCGTTTAGCAGTGAAGGAATGCAATGAGTACTCGAACACACAGGGATCTTTTGGTGCTTTGCATCAGATGAGAACAGGCGGGGAGGCTTGTCGGTAGCTTCCTTTCCTCCTGCTCCTGAGCTCGGCTATTTTATTAGCTATCACAAATCACATACACGTCAGCAGAGACCCATCCAATGATTTTACAGCTTGTGTTTTCTGGACATGCTCAATAGACTAGGATTATCTCATATTCCTTGGTATGCAACCCCTACGCTTTTTCCGTGGCCATCTTTAACTAGCCCTGTTCTCAGCTCTTCTTGCTCAGCCTATTACCCAATAGACTGTGTTTATTGGTGTGACGTATAAACCCATAGTGATTGTCTGAGACTTTTCAGAGCTAGGCTGACAAAGCCTAGGCAGAGCATTAAAGGCAGATTCCCACAGAGGCAGCATCTGGAGGAAGCGGGACAGGGAAGCCGGGCACTGCCTGTGAGTGGATGTTCACGGAAGGGGACAGAATTAGGAAGTGCCAAACACCCATTTGTCCAAGAAACGAACCAGCACGAACCACCAAATGGCCTGTCCTGTGATTGCACACACACATTTGCCTGATCCTGAAACAGCCTGTGTTTTCCCCGCCCCCTTATCTTTTTGGATAACGACAGCCCTCACTTTTGCATATGTGCGCACTTAGGGTTCAGTCTGACTGAACTTTGAGCTTATAGGAGCCTCGTGGCGCAGTGGTTAAATGCCCGTACTGTCGCTAAAACTGTGCTCATGACCTGGGGTTCAATCCCGGGTAAATTGGCTCATGGTTGATTCAGCCTTCAATCCTTCTGAGGTCGGTAAAAGGAGTACCCAGCTTGCTTGGGGGGGCAATGTGTAAGCCTGCATACTGTAATTAAAAACTGTAAACCACCCAGAGACTACTTGAATTGTTATGGGACAGTATCTAAGCAGAACACTTTGCTTTATGAGTCCAGATTCCAGCTGGTCAAGTCATGAGCCGGGAAACTGATAGGCTGGGAAGGACCCAATAAGACTGCCCAATCATGAACAAGAAAGGAGGAGCCCAGTCCTTGAACATGATCCAAAAAGGAAAAAGAGGAGGGTTGATTGATTGATTCATTCATTCATTCATTGATGATTGATTCATTGACTGGAAATTTTTTATGCCACCCATCTGGCAGCAAGGCCACTCTGGGCAGTTGACAACAATGCAGTTAACAACAATCCAAGGATGGACAGCAGAGAACCTGAGCTCTGTCCAGTTGTGTTGGATAGATTACACACACACACACACACACACACACACACACACACACACACACACCTGCGATCCATAAGAAGCACAACCTAGCAGTTGATATCCAAAGCTCAGCTCTATTCACTATCCTTGCTACCCTGTTCATGAGCTAGGAGGGAGTAATATGGGGCCACCCTATAGAAAGAGAGTGGCATCGCACGCAGGGAGGGGACAAGGAGCGATGATGTAGGGTCTGGCAGGAAGGTCCTATGCACAGCTTTGAGTCTTCTCCCCACTTCCCCCACAGAAAGTGGGGAAAGGGCAGAACCGACCACAGTCATGCAACTGCTTGCAACCTGCACGTCCATTTTGCCCAATCTGTGGCTTCCCTCTGGGCTGAGGGGGAGCGCAGGTTGACGGGAAGGGTCCCCGCCCGGATGTGGCTTCCTCCAGGGACGTTGTCACCATTCTCAACAGGCACTGCCATGGGTAGGGGCTGAACGTGGCCATTGCTGTGAAGCAGACACACCTCATTGTGGCCGGGAGTGAGATGGGGGTGTGTGACAAAACCCTGGAAACAGGAGTAATGAATATACAAATCATCAGCCAATCCCAGCAGGAGGGCGGGGAATGGTATGATATAAAAAGGGTGGAGCCTAGTCAGTTGAGGCAGTTCAGTTGAGTTAAGTTGAAGGTTTTGAGAGTGAGGGCTTGCAGAGAGCACTGCTCTGTGAGAGTTCTGTCAGGCAGTGAGGGCTATACTGTTTGCTAGTTATTAAAGACAGGGAGGCTTGTAGAGCTGATTAAATCTATTGTCTGTTAAAGGCAACACATACCATCCTCAGACATTGTTATAGTGATTATTTTCTCAATAAACTTCGTCATTATTTTTATATTATACATCTGAGTCTGTCCCAATTCATGAAGCGACGGTTTTAAAAGGTGGCAGCATTACCAAGCGAATAAAAGGTGGCAGCATTACCATTTCCATCACAATTACACGTGTAAAAGGGAGCTGCCGTCACGATTTGGTGGCACGGCAGTGGGATGTCGAAATAAACCCAGTTGTGCCTTTGAAAGGGGTGACGTCACAGGGGGTCTTTAAGAAAGTGCCGAAGCACAGGGATAAGCGGTGAGGTGGCCAAGTTTGTGGATGACATGAAACTATTTGGGTTGGTGAAGACCAGAGAAGATTGTGAAGAGCTCCAGAAGGATCTCTCCAAACTGGGAGAATGGGCTTTGAAATGTGTTTCAATGTAGGAAAATGTAAAGTAATGCATATTAGGGCGAAAAAAATCAAAACTTTATCAACTCATGGGTTCCGACTCCGAGCTATCCGTGACGGATCAGGAAAGAGATCTTGGTGTGTTGGTGGACAGCTAAGTGAAAGTGTCTACCCAGTGTGTGGCAGCGATGAAGGAGGCCAATTCCATGCTAGGGATTATCAAAAAGGGGAATGAAAATAAAGCAGCCAACATTATAATGCCATTGTAGAAAACGATAGTAACGCCACACTTGGAGTATTGCATACAGTTCTGGTCACCCACCAGATCTTTAAAAAGACATAAAGAGAGTGAATAAAATTATTACTGGGCTGGAGGACCTCCCTTATGAAGAAAGGCTAAAACATTTGGGGCTCTTTAGCCTGGAAAAAAGGCACCTGAGGGGGGATATGATTGAGACGTACAAAATAACGCAGGGCATGAGTAAATTGGATAGAGGGAAGCTCTTTTCCCTCTCCCAAAATACCAGAACTAGGGAACATCCACTCAAACTGAGGGTTGGGAGAGTGAGAACAGACAAAAGAATTTTTTTTAACCCAGCGTGTTGTTATTCTGTGGAACTCCCTGCCACAGGAGGTGGTGATGGCATCTGGCCTGGATGCCTTCAAACGGGGATTGGACAGATTCCTGGAGTTAAAAGTCCATCACAGGTGACAAACCATGATGGAGATGTGTCATCTCCAGGCTTAAAACCGGGGTCCTTCAAGGGCCAGGTGCAGGGGAGTGGTATCAGGAGACAGATATCTAGTTTAGTGCGTTCCCAGAGGCATCTGGCGTGGCCACTGTGAGATCCAGGAAGCTGGACTAGATGGGCCATTGGCCTGATCCAGCAGGGCTCTTCTTATGCTCTTACGTTATCTGCTCCTGGGGGCTGAGAGGGTATCAGGTAATGCTGAGGTGGCCCAGCGCCTTCGTGATGTGTGACACTCAACGGGCACGGCACCTGTAGCGGTTGCTGGCTCTACATTTGCACCATCCACAGGGTCTTGGCAGAAGCAAAGGTGTGACCCGGCTGGCACCCGCCAGCCTGGGCCTATTCGGCTATACACCTGCTTCCCTCCCATGAGGGGCTGGGGCTGCTTTGGCTGCCACTGGAGGTGCCATCCCTCCTTTCCATGGGTTGTGATTGGGGCAAGTGTGGATGCAAGTGAGCTTCCAATCTTGGCTTCCCTTCTTTGGAAACGGAAAGTCCTTCTGCTGCTCTGTAGGTGTGCTTTTTTTTCATCTGGCCACCGCATGGCAGCTGTTTTCCTTTGTGGAGCGCGCCCCGTTAGTCTCTCTCTTTCCTTGAGTGCCATCCCAGACTTTCTGTGTTGGTGCCGACAAGTTGTGAGTCCCTTTCAGCGTCTGGGGATGGGTGGATGTTAACTAGTAGGAAGTGTGTGTGTGTGTGTGTGTGTGTGTGTGTGTGTGTGTGTGTGTGTGTGTGTGTGTGTGTGTGTGTGTGTGTGTGTGTTCTTTTCTGGCTGCTCAGAAATAAAGAGATGCTCTCTCTTCTGCTGCTGTGTGTGTGTGTGTGTGTGTGTGTGTGTGTGTGTGTGTGTGTGTGTGTGTGTGTGTGTGTGTGTGAATGAGAAACAGAGCATTTGGGGCACTTTGAATGCACCGGGTGCATTAGGAGGGACTCATCCCTCCAGGCATCGAGGGCACAAACGTTTTTCATGCCAGCTGCCCGAAGGGGCATACTTTTCGGCAAATTACTGCACGGTGCGGTACTGGATGGCCAGTCCTCCTCATTGGCTAGCTGTGTGGCAGGGTGGAGTTTAGAGCTATCCTGTTTGCTTGCCTGCCTGCTGATTGACAGCTGCCAGCAAGGTGGTTTTTAATTTCTCTTTTTCCCCTTAGACCAGCTGAGTCCCTGCTCCTGACCTGGGCAGGGTTTGGGCATACTGATGAACAACATAGTCGCCTCTGTGTTAAGTTCAGTTCAGCCAACCTAAAAACAGCCTGGCTAGTTAGGGTCATGACCTAATTAATCAGCTTTTGTTTTATTTTTGTCTTTAAATTGCAGTACACACCCACCGATGTTTTTTCTTTCTCTTTCTGAAACTCCAACTGTCCTAGACAACCCTCACAACTCACACCCATGCCAGTTTTTTATGGGTAAAATCCACCTCTTTCAGTTAGAACTACTAATCCTCTATGAAAGGATATTTAAATGTTAATTTTCCAATGACAGTGTTGTGCAACTTTAAAAACAAACAAAAGACAAACAAAAGACAAACAAAAACTTTATGAGTTTATTTTCTTATTCTTCAAGTCCATCCCAGGTTACAAGCCATGGCAGAGATGTGTCATCTCCAGGCTTAAAACCGGGGTCCTTCAAGGGCCAGATGCAGGGGAGTGGCTGCAGGAGACAGATATCAAGTCTCATGAGCTCCCAGAGGCATCTGGTGGAGCCACTGTGAGAGACAGGAAGCGGGACTAGATGGGCCTTTCTTGGCCTGATCCAGCAGGGCTCTTCTTTTGCTCTTACCTATGTTCCATGTCTCTCACCTGGGCTCAAGGCTTTCATTAGTTAGTTACACGTACGTCACAAGGGGGAGGGGGGCTGGATGAGTGTCTTGGACAGACCTGTGACTCCTCACCTACAGCACGCCTTATCTAGAAGGAAATTGTTGCCAGTGGGGAATAGTGGAGAGGGGCTTGGTCTGGTCATGAATGCCGCCAGACCAGACGTCGCCTGATCAGCCTGCTATCTGGGTAGCCATCTTCAAGAGTGTACAACAGAACACACACACACGCGAGCCATGCCTGTTGTGGGGGCTGACCTCTGCCAAGCTCAGGGTTATCCAGAGCTCACTGGAGAGGGGGCCCTCTTCTAGAGAGCCGCAGGAACCCCGAATATGAAGACCCTCCATTCCTGGGGCCCATCTTCCTTCCTCTGTTGTCCTCCTCCTCTCTCTCCTTCCTCAACAGTGTCGGTCTTTTCAAAAATTACAGTGGTGACTAGAGATGGGCATGAGGCAATCGGTGGTTCATGATGCCTTGTGGCGTGCGGCTACCTACAAACCATCACAAACTCCCTGAAAAACGAACTGGTTTGTGGTATGTTTTGGGGTGGTGGTGCTGGAACAGGCTGACTGGCCACCTCCATCCTTTATTATTATTATTATGATGATGATTATTATGATTGATGATGATGATGATGATTATTATATTATTATCATCATCATCATCATCATCATCATCATCATCATCATCATCATCATCATCATCATCAGTCAGCCCAATTTGTTGCATTCCCCCCCTCCCCGCTTCGTGGTTTGTTTCGTGCCCGCCTCTCATCATGATCTGCAGAGGTGTTGAAATCTGTACATGTCCCTGAATGTGAGCTTTTTCCTTGGTGGGTCCCATCTTGGCTCAAAGAGAAAAGACTTTTCTCTTCAGGCAAGCTTTCATTAGTTACACGTACGTCATTAGTTACACGTTTCATTAGTTACACGTACGCTACAATTTGTGCTACATCACCTGCCTGGTTGCAGGGATGTCATAAATGCAATGGAGCGCTTGCAGCCTCCCAGGGACAAAAAAGTGTCTAATATTGGCTGGATTTACCTCTTGTCTTCCCTTTCCAGGCATCCCTTCTGCGTTCAGTACCGTGACAGAGCTGAAAAAGTTCTTGACGATGGTGATTTTTACCTGTTCAGCCCAGCACGCGGCGGTCAACAGCGGGCAGGTAGGAGCAGATACACATGCAAGGATCTCTTAATCTGCACTAATGGGTGGATACTTTTTATATTAGCTTTAAAGGTCATGGGTTTCTTGCAAAGGAGAGGAGGCTGCCAAGAAGCGTCCAGAAAAGATCTCTAAATATGAAAGCTGGCAAAATGGCTGCCTTGGATGCATCGTCTTCCATAAAAGTGACTTTTCTAGGCTCTGCCGGGCCTGGCTTTGCAAATAAAAACAGTTCTCTGAGAAGGCATTTCTTCAGTGGCCAGCTGTCTGGGTTGGATTTTAATTTTTTTCTGTTGCTTTTCTTTACCTTTTCTTAGAGTGATGTTTGGTGTTGGTCTCCCCCTCCCTTTCCTTTTAAATATATGTTATTTTAAATATTGCCTCCTACTTATGTAAGCTGCCTTTATCTACTCGTTGTTTTTAGCTTTAACTATTGTGCTTTCATTATCAAAGC
The DNA here is from genome assembly GCA_037367245.1 of Phrynocephalus guinanensis. Taxonomy (NCBI): domain Eukaryota; kingdom Metazoa; phylum Chordata; class Lepidosauria; order Squamata; family Agamidae; genus Phrynocephalus; species Phrynocephalus guinanensis. The sequence goes on from CM074743.1 coordinate 3,525,934, forward strand.
CTCCTTGTGTCCTTTTAAAGAAGAAAGGTGGGGTAAAAATATTTTAAATAAATAGGCCAGTCTTCCACTGTAGGGTATCCTTAGACTGAAGGACTGTACAGTCCATGTTGAGTTGAAAAAATAAAGAAGGAAGAGACGTGTTCAAAACCAGCATCTGGAAATTAGACCATTTAGCCATAGAAGGCAGCTGTCTGTCAACTTCCCCACCTGGAAGAACCTTGTTGTATTTCTATTGTAGTTACAGTTGGTCTTTCTAAATTTGCATGAATTCATAGAAATTGGCCAGAGCAGATTTTTTGGAAATGTTCATCCTCCTTGTAGGAATTTCTACTTAGTTGCTTTGGGCGAAATATATAGCTTTATTTGGACGTCAAACAGTGCAGTAAGTCACGTTCCTGGTTTTATGCTCCAACTTTCTCCCAGAATCAGTGCCCAAATTTGATTGCAACTTTAATAATCATAATAATAGAGATTGAAAATGAATTAAAAAAACAAGTAAGGTTTACACAAAGTCTACAGGTGGGGAGAAGTATTCTTTAAAACACTTGCTGAAAATTTCCAGAGTCTCTAGAAGTGTCGGTAAAGCTGAGAAAAGATGAAAGGAAGCAGGAAAGACAGGAGACGGGCCTTTTCACACGACCCCTAAGATCCGCTGGCCCCTTAACTTCGGACCAAAGATCTTAGGGGTTCGTTGCTCTTCAGTTCCTCCCCACCAGAGAAAGAGGGGGGGAAATGCAGCTTGGCCTGGAGGAGCTTCCCAGAGCTCTGTTTCTCTTCTGTTTCTCTTCTGCTTGTTTTTTTCCCTCCCACCTCTTCTCTTTAAAGGGGCGTCAAAGGCAAAAAAAAACACAAGCAGAAGCCAGGAGAGCCCGCACTGACCAGATTAAATCCGGACCTGGGGATTTTCACCCACCTCAAGCAGGTACAAGAAAGTGCAGCTGGGTCGCGCTTAGGTGGGCGGGGTCGCACTTAATTGTCTGCAAAGGTGGGAGCTGGTTCAAAACACTTTTGAAAAGGTCCGGACCTTGCAGCCATTAAAGCTGCGGAGCTTAGGGGTCGTGTATAAAGGCCCTCTCAGGTGGATTAAATTCCTAAAAGACAACTACAGGATTGTATTCATAAGAGTTGAATACAACACTTATGAATACAATGTCTTCTCCATTAAGGAGAAGACATTTTGGAGGTCACTTGCCATAAGGTCATCAGCAAAACCCATTGAATGGGTGGTAAATTCAAGAGTGCAACCATTCTTGTTAATGCAAGGAAATCTTTCTTGTGGGAATGATCGGGTATGCGTGAATATAGGGGCGGCGGCGGCGGAAATCAAGCTCTTTTTTGCAGCTCTAGACTCCAGAACCCAGAAGTTCCTAGCTTAGTGGATCTGGGGAGTTGTAGTCCAAAGAAGCAAATTCCTTGGTCTCCGCGCAGACTTTTCATCCGAACCAATCAGGGTTTTTTGGTGACGTCTGGCGGTTTTGCCGACAGTTTGATTTTGGCGCCTGGATGCCCAACTTTCCGTCCTCCATGAGAAAACCTCCTACGACGACCAAGGGCCAGGCGGACGAACAAAGCTACAAGGAAACCGTCCCCGAGATCAACATCACATGCATCATTCTGAGCACCCTCTGGCTGCTCAGCGCCTATTCAGGAGACATGGTGAGTCCTCCGATCGCAGGTGGTTGCCTCTATCTGTGAAGGATGTATCTGGGGAGACACAGGGGACCAGGCCCCCAGGAATGTGGAAGGAGGAGAAGGATCACCTTAATGCAGGGGTGCCCAAACTTTTTGTAAGGATTTGGTGGCTGAGAATGTGTCAGGGATCGGTTGCTCCTGACCCTGCCGCCCCACTGCAAGCCCCACCCATTGACCCATAAGCCCCACCCACTGACCACATGTGCGCCCAGCCTCACAATGTTCCCGGCTATGCCGGTGGTGGCGGCGTGCCCGCCTAGCTTCAGAAGGTTCTCGGTGATGCCGGTGGCGGCGACCTGCCCGCGCGCCACCCCTGTGCACACGCTCAGCCCCACAAGCTTCCTGGCGGTGCTGGTGGTGGTGGCCCGCCCCCTTGCCCGCCCACCCCACAAGCTTCTGCTCACCGGCCGGCCGGCCGGCCCAGCCCCTCAAGCTTCCCTGTGGTGTCAGTGTTGGTGGAAGATTTAAAAAAAAAAAATGGGGCGAAGGAGGGGAAGGGAGGGGCGGGCCAGCCAGCCGCGGGCCACTCAAAATGGCCTGATGGGCCGAATTTGGCCCCCGGGCCGGACTTTGGGCAGGCCTGCCTTAATGTGATATTGGGGGATTCTGCCACCTGAACAGCAGAGGCATAGCTAGGGCTTCCAGAACCCGGGGCAACAGTCAGTTTTTGCACACACACCCATTGAAAAATATAATCTGGATGGTGGATGGGGGGGGAAGCGGCAGGTGGTCGGTAGGCAATTTGGCGCCCCCTAATTGCTGCGCCCGGGGTGCCCCACCGCCCTTGCCCTTCCCAAGCTATGCCCCTGCTGGACAGAAGCCACTGTTGCTAATGGGGTTGAGATCAGAACAGGAAAACCCTTAAAGGCTGATTGTGTTCATCTTCGCTGGGGATGTCCAAGAATGCAGAGATGAGTGTAATATGTTTTGTTTGCGGTCTCTACAACTTAAGCAGGAGATTCCTCTGGAGTCCGGCTTCTCTGACATGAAAGACTGCTTCAGTCACGTCTCTCCAACACTAACATGCTTTTGGCCATAATGACAGGTTGTCTAGAACTGTTTCTGCCAACTGTTGCCGTGTTGTCTTCCCTCACTCAATGTTCTGCAAAAGGGTAGGACCCTGATATATGCTGGGGATTGGTTCCAGGCCTTCCGGTGGATAATGAAAATTATGGATAAAAGAGAATGCCCCCCCCAACCGCTGTTTGTGGCAGCAGCTTGCTTTGCAGCCTGCTGAATTATTTATTTAATGTTTTCCTCTGTCATCCGTGGATAACTGAATCAGTGGTTAATGAATCAGTGGATATGGGGGTCCTACTGTATATTAGTCCTTGTCTTTTTGTCCTTGATTCGAACAGATACCCCTGGGGAATTACCCTGATCAGCATTTCACTGAGGAGGCGCACAAGAGACTCATTGTAGCCTTCCAGAAACGCCTGATTGAGATTTTCAGAGGAATTGAGAAACGGAACGAAGCTCTTACTCAGAAGAGCAGCCCTGTCCCTCTCAGCTACGACTACCTGAGCCCCCCTGCGGTGGAGAACAGTGTCTCCATATAATGAAATGCAGAGCCTGCAAACAATGCTTTAGCATCAAAATAATCGCTTTTGCATCAGGGACAAGGACAAACAAAGCGATGCATCTGATCATTTTGAAAAGTTATATATAAAAACCTCAAACCTGAGCAGTAAGGGAACAAGTAATCTGTTTGTCTACCAAAGACATGTTTTTTTTCCCTTGCATTCTCTGTCACTTGATTTTGTGTGCACCATTTTTGGTGTACACCTGGGGTGCTGAAAAACTATAGCTCTAGATTATACTGTAGCAAAATGCTATTTTTTAAATATCAAATGCTTTGCATAGCATGGCCTCTGCCTCCCTCTAGTGATCTGTTCTGGTAACTTCATCCTAGAAAATATATATTTCTAGGCTATTTCTTTTAATATTTTCAAACCGTGGACAAGTGTTTTGGGAGATACTGGTGCCGTAAATAAGGCGGCCTTCTCTTTGCATTGTACGTGTTCATAAAAAGTGTCCCAAAAATACATATCTGTCAAAGACAATCAGTTCTTTTTTAAATACTGTTTACTATGTGTGTGTGTGTGTGTGTGTGTGTGTGTGTGTTGTGTATACTATATAGATATGAGAAATATGAACTGTCACATGAAAACTGGGTGCCTAATCAGAGGCAGTACCCAGAGGAGGTGTGGCAGGGAAGCCAATTCGCTGCCTCCTCTTCCTCCTCTTCCCTCCCCTTTTTGAGTGTTGCTTGGAGGGGCCGTGATGGCGGGCAGGTGCTGCACTTCTCTTCTTGCCTTGGGTGACAGCAGGGGAGGTCGGGGCGGCCAGTTCAGCCACGCTTCAGTGGCATCTCCTCCGGCCATCAAAGCTCACAACGAACCAAACCATGCAGCTTCTACGTCGCTTTGGGCTCATTCTCTCTGTCATGGGCTAACCTTTGCAGCAGCTGCTGCTGCTGCTTTTACTTGGGAGAACATAAGAAGAGTCATGCTGGATCAGGCCAAAGGCCCATCTAGTCCAGCTTCCTGTATCTCACAGTGGCCTCGCCAAATGCCTCTGGGAGCGCACGAGACTCGATATCTGTCTCCTGATACCACTCCCCTGCATCTGGCCCTTGAAGTACCCCGGTTTTAAGCCTGGAGATTATGCATCTCCACCATTGTTTGCAACCTGGGATGGACTTTTGCTCCAGGAATCTGTCCAATCCCCTTTTGAAGGCATCCAGGCCAGATGCCATCACCACATCCTGTGGCAGGGAGTTCCACAGACTAACAACACGCTGGGTAAAAAAATATTTTCTTTTGTCCGTTCTCACTCTCCCAGCCTTCAATTTGAGTGGATGTCCCCTAGTTCTGTTATTTTGTGAGAGGGAGAAGAGTGTCCCTCTATCCACTTGACGCTTGCCCTGCATTATTATGTACGTCTCAATCATATCCCCCCTCAGGTGCTTTTTTTCCTGACTAAAGAGCCCCAAATGTTTTAGCCTTTCCTCATAAGGGAGATTCCCCCAGACCAGTAATCATTTTAGTCGCTCTCTTCTGCACCTTTTCCAGTTCTACTACTGTATATACTCGAGTATAAGCCTAGTTTTTTGGCTCTAATTTTGGGCTGAAAAAAGGGGTCCTCAGCTTATATGCGGGTCAATACTTTTAGCCACTGAGGCAAGTTTGGGTCTGTGGCTAAAAGTCATTTTAAACATTGTGCACCACTTCTCCTGACCCCCCCCCATGTTTAAAATGACTTTTTAAAAGTTCATTTTAAAAATGACTTTTAGCCACCAACTCAAGCACTTGCCTCGGTGGCTAAAAGTCATTTTAAACATCACACACACACACCCAGCTCACAAAGGAGGAGTTGCCAGGCCCTGCTGCATTTCCCACCCTAGGCTTATACTTGAGTCAATAAATTTTCCCAGTTTGGGGGGTTTAAATTAGGGCCCCCAGCTTATACTCGGGTCGACTTATACTCGAGTATATACGGTATGTCTTTTTTGAGATGTGGTGACCAGAATTGCACACAATACTCCAGGGGCGGCCTTACTATCATTAGTAAGGGAGACCTCTCTTGAAGTAGCTCCACTCCTCAGGTAATCTCTGGAGTTGAGGAAATATAAAGCAGAAGGCCCAGGGTGGTGAAGTGGATAGAGGGACAGGCTAGGACACTAGAATACAGGGTTCAAATCCCTCACTGGGGGAGCTGGTAAAGCCAGTCCTTCAAGTATCCCTTCACCTTGACAACCCTGTAAGGGCCACTATAAGTTGGTTCAGACTTGCGACACAGGGCAACACTCATTTCAAAAATCTAGGTTTCTACTGCCGTCCCAAACCAACCAAACAAGGCAGGGCTTCCTCAGGCCTTCTCCCTGCCTGAGATGGCGTCACATGTAGGCCTTTTTAAAAACTACTTTGGTGACCTCCAGGGATGTCAAAACCCTGTATGTGTCCCTCAGGGCAAACACTTCACACATTTATTTGTTTGTTTTCGAGGCACCTAGGTGGGTCCCATCATTGCTCAAAGCATGTTTTCCAGATGATCGCGTTTGGAAGCTACCGTCTGTTCTTCCTTCTGCAGGTGCCTTTTGACCTGATGGACCAGAACGTACCATTCTGAAACAATAGAAAAATGAACTTCCTGCATGAGGTGATGCATTGGTGTCAGTCTGTTCCTGCCCAACCAGTCCTTGGCCTGGAAGGACCTTTGGGTTTGCAAGATCCTTTCTTGCCCCACATTCATGTTCAGTTTTTTTTTTCTTTCTTTGGTCCATTCAGAATAAAAGAAAATTGGAAAAAAGGTGGTGTGCTCCCCAAAAACAATAAAAGCAGGCGAAGAGGTGATTGGACCACTAAAGAAATCAAACAAACTGTCTGCAGTTTGCTTGATTCTGGAGGAATCTCCTTCAATATTCCTCCAGCCTCTTCTCCGCATTTTCCCCTGGCCTTCGGCCATGTCTACAAACTGGCATTGCAAAAGCGATTCCTGTCAAGTTGGGGCAAAGAAAATGCCATTTCCTTCCACTCTCGTCGCCCAGGGATTTTGCAAGTGGGCAGAAAGAATCATCGACAGCAGCCCAAGGACGCTTTATGGAGGGTGTTGCCCAGAAGGTCACAATCATCTTTTTGATGGTTTGTCATTTAGAGGTCTCTAGTTCCTGGTCTGTTTGAAAGGGCGGAGTTGGCACCTTGGAGCATAAGGTGGGGTGGTTGGGAGCCTTTTAAAAATCCGTCCCCAGGACAGAAGTTTGCAGTGTAGCTGGGAGACAGGCCCTGTCTACCTCGCACATCGTGAGACTACCACTAGATACCTTCAGGTCCACCTTACTCCAGTGGCTGGACACCACCATGGCCACCTACAACGTCCGGGTGGTGACGGGAAACTTCCTCTTTTCGGGGACCCTGGACTCCATTTCCATCACCCTGGTGGGCACCGAAGGCCAGAGCCCGAAAACAGCCCTGGATAACTGGGGTTTGGATTTCTACCGAGGAGCGGTGAGTGGTGGGGACGGGCGAGAAGGTGGCCTGAGGGACAACCTAGCGATCGGTCCCTTGCCAAATGACAGCTTGCTGTTCACTCTGGCACAATGCTTGAGTTGTCGGAAGTAGTTATGGTTGTGGTTGTTGCGGGAATTAGATGCTCTGGAATCCAACAAAAGAGTCAGCCACACTACTGAATGCAAATCTTCTCAAAGCAGCGTGAAATTCAATAATTTTATTTTAAAAGTTGAATAATCCCGTGCACAGTTATCGAGTCCCACTGCAGCCTTGGTGTGCTTTGTGAAGCTGTTTAGAAAAACACACACCACAAACTGCTTTTCTAAGCACCTAAACAGTTTCCTTCCTTCAAAGTCACTTAGCTGGTCTACACGTGCCTGAAATGAAGATGATTAATGTTGTTGAGACCACAGCAAGCTAATCCTGCTGCAAGCTGTTGGATTTCACAAGAGCCAATAAAAAAATCCAACACAGAGAGATCCAGGCAATATTACCAGTTTATTAGGCCTAATAAAGTTGGTAAGGCGAACGGATCACTCAAGGCAGAAGTGAGGCGTTCAGCAAAAGCCCAAACAGGAAACCCCCAATCTTTATTTCCTCCCTTCCCGCCCCACAGAGTGGTACCTCCTCCAGGGTTGGGCTAGGGGTGGTGTTGGTGGGGGATCACCAATGAGGTGAGTCCATGAGTCTCTTGGGGGAAGGTCCTGGGCGTTCCACAGTCCATGGCCCGGACCCCTGCTTGGGTGGATTAGGCAAGAATTAATCCCTTAATGTGTGGCCAGGAGGTTTGACAATGAGAGGGGAGAAGTTAGTATTGTCCAAATGCCTGGGTAACCAGAAAACAATTAACAGGTAGATGGGGAGACCGAACAAACACAATGGGAGGTGAGGGAATCACAATGAAGGTGGAAAAGCTAATCCGGAAAGTCCTTTGCTGCCAGACTGTGTCTTGAATGGATGTGGAGATGAAACAATGATGTGCCTCAGGCTGTGATATCATCTTTGGCCCATCTGCCGGGTGTACGTGCTGGCTCCGCTTGGAGGGGATGGAGTCTCAATGGATAATTCCTCTTCAGCCATGCTGGTGCTCCTTTATTGCCCCAAAGGTGACTCCAGGAAAGCGGAGGAATACAAGGACATGGCTTCAAGCATCTAGCCTTCCCATGGTCCAGAGGCAGATGAAGGGATTTGATGATGTCCAGGTGCTTGAGCTGGAAGCTGGAGGGCTAAGCAGGGGAAGAAAGGTGCCCCATAGAGCCCATTGTCTCTGTGAAGGAAGGAGAAGATTCCTTCTGGCAAAATCCATTCAGAGGAATCAAGCAGTTTGAACTGGTTCTTCCATGTGGCGGGGTGGCCCTTGCATGGAGGCAACGTGTACCTTGGTCCAGGCCTTGAGATACGTGAAGGAAGAAGGAATTGGGAAAATGGAGGGGTCGGGGATATTACTGGAAGGCCAGGGGGGGGCACAGAGGGGATAGGTGGAGGAACCTTTATTTTGGGGAAGAGAGAGAGAGAGAGAGAGAGAGAGAGAGAGAGAGAGAGAGGAGGAGGAAAAGGGAAAGAGAAAATACTTCTTGGTGCCCTTTTGGCTGTGCAGGGAACGATGCAGTGATGAAAAGGGGGTTAATATGCGATGATCCCTCAACCACCCCCAAGTGTGCCAAGGTCTGGTCTACTGGGGAGTAAGGGGTTGCCCCATTTCCCCTACTTTGCTGAGGCTCAGGGGGGGCACATGTCCAGGGGGAAAAAACTATCAAATCCACGGTCCATCACCCTAACCTTTGTTACCAAGCCTGTTCGCTTGTAGGGAAAGGAGCCAGAGCTTCTCAGCCATATCTTTTTGGGGAACGGCTGGGCCAATATGGACCAGGTTTGTTTGCATTGTGCTTGTGACGATATCAAGGATTGCAGCCGGATGCGGGGGTCTAATTTTGTCCTTGCCTAATTGACGTGTGCTCGTAGGAGCGGGTGCGGGCCTGCCTCCACAGACACGTGTCTGCTCCCAATTCACACACACACAGTTTTTTGTGTGTCCTCTACATTTCCCCCCCTTTTTAACATGAGGGGTGCCTGGCATGCTGCCAGGCATCCCCTTACTTTGGTGCTGCGCCTGCCTTGCCTTTCCGGTTGGACTGGCCGCCTCATTTAACAAGGGAATAACGAGAGGTCACAAACATTACCGCACACCGGATCAGGCCACGAGTCACCACCAAAAGCACAAGAAAGCCAATTATTATTAGGAAAAGTTCCTTTATCCAATTGATATTAGCGAGCCAGCCGGTTAATATTGCCCACAAGAGGGGCCAGTGCTGGGGTAAGATTTCTGTATGTCCTAGGCGACTTGGTGAATTTTTTTTTTTTTTTACATTGGTCTATACTTGTTTGCTCATATTTACATAAAAACAACAACGACTCAAGACTGTCTCGGTTGCTGAGCACAAAGTCGAAGGTGATTTTCTGCTGAACCAAAGTGTCTGCCATGGATCCCACCTTCACTTGTAGGACAGATGCCGTGTCTGCTGTGACATTAGCGAGGGCTTCAAGTTGGCAAGAGAGTCGCCTGATTTGTCTTACATTCAAAGCGACACCCCACGCAGGAAACATGATAGCCCCAAATCTCTGAGCCTCAGAAAGGCAGGTGTGTTCTGGGTCAAAGCCTTGGTCCTCATTAAGGCCTTGCCTGGCTCGTCCCTGGTGAAGGGGGCCTGGCCAGGCAGAAGCTGGCTGGTTCTTAGGGTAAAATTGAATGCCAGCCGGGATCTCCCCAGTTGACAGAAGGGGACCTGTACCAAGGGAGAGGCATAGGTCAGGGTCCTGTGCGTTGGCTGATTATGCCATGGCACACAGACGGGAGTCAGCGGCCAGTGCTGGTGGTAACCAAGGGGGAATTGGTCCAGATCCAAGACTCCCCCCTCTTGCTGTTCCCCAAGGGGCGTGGAGTACAAGTGTGTAGCATTCCACTTCTTAGGGTCCAGACAGGCAGCTGGCACAACCGGCCACCCTTGTCTATGGTGGGTGGGGCCATGTGCATGAACCCAACAGTCAGTTACATTGAACATTTATGTAGTGTTGTGTACCAGCCTGCAGAGTGCATTTCTCCCTCATTCTGCAGAAATGGGGTGAAGGAAGTGTAGGAGGCTCCCTAGGAAACATAGGGAAAAGCATGTAGGAACACGATGGGGTGGGGAGGGACTAAAAACAGAGGGTGAAGGGACAGACAGAGATGGCCTGGAGGGGTACACTTGCCATTTGCAGAGGTTTTCTTGGGCTGGCGCAGGTTCCGTCTCAGGTCCAGTACACAAGAGTCAGCTCCTCGTCTCCCAGGGAAGAGAGCAGTGGCGCAATGATGTGGGCTCTGATCCAGGTGGACGCTGGTCCTTCCGTCGTTGGATTCTCAAGCGCATGGGTCTCAACCGCTTACAAGCCCAGTCCTCTGTTGGTGGTCTCATGGCTTTAACCTTGGAAGGTGAACCCAGGATTTGAGTCCCTCAACTTTCACCATGGTGGGGGTGCTAAGGAGGACTTTGGTGTGGAGGTGACCATTTGGCTTCCAGGCAGCTGGGGTGCAGTTCTTTCAACAGGACCCAATCCCCTGGGTGGATCTCGATAGGGGGGGCCTCTCTTGGGGGGGCGGCCGCAGCAACCTGCTGAGAGAGAGGGAGAGAAAACCCCTTCCCGACTCCCTAAAATAGACGGCAGGGTCTGATCCCCTGAGTTAGGTTTTGGGGCTAGAGCGACAAAGGGATGACCATGGAGGGGCTCAAAAAGGGGGGCAGTCCTAGGCGGGCGGTGGGAGTGGCTCACTGTGGGCCAGAGCAATGGGTAGGGCTTTTGGTCATTCGAGTCCTGTTTCTTGGCAAATTTTTAGCCAATTGCCGTGTTTTTTTTTTTGTTTGTTTGTTTGTTTGTTTTAATTTTGAGCCTCTTAACTTTTCTGGAGGCTTGTGGCCAATAAGTCGAATGTAGGGAGGTAGATGGCCACCCAACCAGAAGATTCTACTTAGCCCCAGCCCTGGGCATTTCCATGAGATCAACGTGCCATGCCTCCCCTGGGTAACAGGTCTGTCTAAGAACCCCCTGGGGTATAGTTTTAGTTCCCCATGGGTTGTTCTGTAGGCAGATGAGGCAGGAAGCAACCATGCCTTTGCAAACTGATTACAGCTCAGGGTGGAAGTATCGATGTCTTAGCTAATTGTACAAAGTTTTCCCTGAGGAATGTGAGCCCCTCATGGAACCGTTTGACTTAATAGGACAGTATTGCTGAGAGGAACTGCCCAAGCCCATTGATCACCCACCAGCCATTCTCCCACTTCCCGCCAGACTGTTGGGAGCCTAGAGAAGAGTACAGAGGGGTGGTTTTTATGCAGGAGGCAGGGGAATAAGAGGGTTCTGGCTGTCCTGAGGGAATAGGGGATAGGTTCTGCCAGGCACATTTCAGGCTTCCCCCTTTTCCAGATACGACAGTGTGCTTGGCACATGTGTCGGTGGAGGGGGTCGCCTCCCAAAAAGGGGGTAGACAGGGGAAAACACATGCCTTCTCTTCTTAGAATGGAGAGGACAAATAAACATTAGGGCCACTTTTTTCAGGGCCATGCCAGGCTAGGATAAATCCAGCCATCTTTTAAAATTGAGGAGCTAAAGGGTGGTCCTCCCCAGAGCCAGCCCACCCGTGGGGGGGGGGAACTTGCCTCTTTGTGCAATAGGCTTTTTCCCTCAAGCTGGTGGTGGGAAGGGAAAACATTAAAACACTAAACAGTAAATACACACCTGGCAACCAGGACACAAGGGGGAATGCTTAGGATTCCAGCCTGGAATTACTGCAGGCTAGAAAGGGGGGGGGCACCCCTACCACCCATGTGCAGCTCAAAACCATCCAGCACACAGAGGGAGTGAGGGGGCATCTCGCATGGGCACACACACATACATATACATAAACAGTGTTTGCTGCTCAGACAGAGAGTGCACTCTGCAGAAGCTCAGAGGCACCCTCACTCTCTGCCCCCGGGGAGAAAAAAGGAGGGGAGAAAGGGGGAAGGTGTCAACCCCCCCTGGTTTTGGGAAGAGGAGGAGGGCATATCCACACAGGCACACACACTTCCATGCTCTCTCTCCACACTTACACACACAACAAAACGAGGGGTTATAACAACCAAAGTAAGGGAGAGAGCAGAGATCACAGGCATACATTAGCACATGCAATAATTGCAAGACCACGTGACCCAGATTCAAAAGACATTCATTCAACACCCCCCCCCTCAAAGGGGAGGCAGGTAACGTGCCCCCCCTCCCTTTTTTCTTCAAAAAGACAAAAACAGTAAAGGCAGCTCTTGAGCATCTCAACAACTACTCTAGGAAAAACTCAATTAGGCAGGCATTGTGCCTCCCTTACTTTCATCAAATATAGATAGATAGATAGATAGATAGATAGATAGATAGATAGATAGATAGATAGATAGATAGATAGATAGATAGATAGAATGGTACCTTGCACAAAGGAACCTAATTTGTCCCAAATGAAACTATGTTAAGCAAATTCAAATTCTCCTCTACACAAATTTCCATAGGGGTGCATCGAAAACAGAGCAATCCTATTTCTGTGTTGTACGGATATTCCCATAGGCGACCACGTTGAGTCAATTTCCCTATCACCAGAACCTTTATGTTGTACAAATTTTATGTTACACTAGCTGTTTGTCACACAAGGGTCCACTATAGATAGATAGATAGGTAGGTAGGCAGAGAGCAAGGGAGGGGGAGAGAGAGAGAGAGAGAGAAAGGTGAAGAAAGCTCATCTTCCCTTTTGGATTGGAGCTGAATGATTTTTTTCTCTGTAGGAGAGGAAAATCAATCGAGCTCCACATGTGCTTGGCATCTGGGGGGGGTTTGGATATCTTCAGAATAACCAGGTCCACATACCTTTGCTAGAGCCTCCTTGTAAGGAGGCCTCCCCTGGATTCAGTAATATGGACCCAAGGGGCAAGGAGGTTAGTTTATGTACATAAGTAGTCCCAGAGGGATATTGTCTTGTGGGGGGGGGGGTCCCCACGTGAAGGTGCCTGGGTTTCCTGAAAAGAGGGGCTTTTTGGCATTCTGACCGTCTGGTCAGTTCTAAAGACAGAGGTGAGTCTCCCCAAGGGGGCTAGCATTTGAATTCCCTTGGGACTGAGATATGAGGATGAAGAAGCAGAACACTTTTTGGTGCTCTACTAGCACCCCCTTCTAGAGATGATGGGGATGTGATCGGCTGGTGATGAGTCAGCCATGAGGCTGGCACAGGAGAGGGTCAGATGGAGAAAGCCCTCCCCATTCAAACAGGATCTCTTAGGTGGTTGGGCTTGCATTTGGTGGTGCTAAGGATGCAAGTTTTCCCAACCCTTGACAAACTGGGGTTCCGAGGCCGCCTTGCCGGCAAATGCCTGCCTCTCCGCCCAGATTGGAAAAAGAAAATCCCCTCCCGTGGCCTTCGGGAAGGGTCCTGGCCAAGGTGGTATAAAAGCCAATGTTTCTCTGCAGAGTTTCGCTAGCTTAGTCCTTTTTACCTTTTTTTTTTCTTATTTTTTTTATATTTTAGTCTCTGGATCCACCAAGGCAGGGAAGTGGTCCAGGGCGCAACCAAGGGGAGTCTTTTGGACACCAGCGGAAGACAACTCGTTTCCCATCACGGCAGGCACTAACACTGGGACTTCCCTACATCCACTAAAAAAATTTGGATTTCCTAATTATCCGTCAATTTTCCTTCGAATTCCCTTACCCTACTCCTTATAATTCCAGGCCTGGGGAGTTTTTTCGCCACACGCACTGCGACCCTAGTGGCCCAGATTGTGCCAGGAGGACGTCTCCTCCCCCCCCTTTTTGGCTCTGGCTTCTCCCCGCTCTCAATCACGCGAGTCCCACTGCCCTCTGGGACTCTCGACCCCACGGTCCAGGCCTCACCTCTACCTGGGGAGCACACTCAGGAGTTTGGAGTTACCGCAGGACAAGGTTTTTGTGGATCCCTACGCAAGGGGAGGGAGTTTTTTAATCCTCCGGCGGCATGGGTGGCTCGCTACACCCCTACCCCCCACTTGGGCCCCCGTTCCGGGAACCCTACAGAGACCCCCTTGTCCTACCCCCAAACACGCACTCTCTCGCTCGGACGGGGTAGAGCCGTCCCTCACTCACGCACACTCAGGTTCCGGGGCGTTTCGCAATTCTTACCACTCTTCAGGTCCCAGCTTCTTCGTCCGAACTCTCAGCTCGCCACGATGGTCTTCCTCTTTGAACCCTAACAGCTGGATGTCTCTTACTCCGTTCGTTGGGACTACAGGGGTCTGCCAGAGGGGGTCTAGCTACCTCCTCCCAGCAATCAGGCTGGTGGCGCCAGGGAGAGAGCTGGGCCGCCTCTGGTTTCGTCCTGAGTCCCGCAGAAGGGAAGCTCCCAAAATGGGGCCAAATGAATTTTTGGGGCGGCCCCGGAGGTTTCAGGGAGAAACAACCCTTCCTTTGCCCACCCAGGGACGCCAATGTTGAGACCACAGCAAGCTAATCCTGCTGCAAGCTGTTGGATTTCACAAGAGCCAATAAAAAAATCCAACACAGAGAGATCCAGGCAATATTACCAGTTTATTAGGCCTAATAAAGTTGGTAAGGCGAACGGATCACTCAAGGCAGAAGTGAGGCGTTCAGCAAAAGCCCAAACAGGAAACCCCCAATCTTTATTTCCTCCCTTCCCGCCCCACAGAGTGGTACCTCCTCCAGGGTTGGGCTAGGGGTGGTGTTGTGGGGGATCACCAATGAGGTGAGTCCATGAGTCTCTTGGGGGAAGGTCCTGGGCGTTCCACAGTCCATGGCCCGGACCCCTGCTTGGGTGGATTAGGCAAGAATTAATCCCTTAATGTGTGGCCAGGAGGTTTGACAATGAGAGGGGAGAAGTTAGTATTGTCCAAATGCCTGGGTAACCAGAAAACAATTAACAGGTAGATGGGGAGACCGAACAAACACAATGGGAGGTGAGAATCACAATGAAGGTGGAAAAGCTAATCCGGAAAGTCCTTTGCTGCCAGACTGTGTCTTGAATGGATGTGGAGATGAAACAATGATGTGCCTCAGGCTGTGATATCATCTTTGGCCCATCTGCCGGGTGTACGTGCTGGCTCCGCTTGGAGGGGATGGAGTCTCAATGGATAATTCCTCTTCAGCCATGCTGGTGCTCCTTTATTGCCCCAAAGGTGACTCCAGGAAAGCGGAGGAATACAAGGACATGGCTTCAAGCATCTAGCCTTCCCATGGTCCAGAGGCAGATGAAGGGATTTGATGATGTCCAGGTGCTTGAGCTGGAAGCTGGAGGGCTAAGCAGGGGAAGAAAGGTGCCCCATAGAGCCCATTGTCTCTGTGAAGGAAGGAGAAGATTCCTTCTGGCAAAATCCATTCAGAGGAATCAAGCAGTTTGAACTGGTTCTTCCATGTGGCGGGGTGGCCCTTGCATGGAGGCAACGTGTACCTTGGTCCAGGCCTTGAGATACGTGAAGGAAGAAGGAATTGGGAAAATGGAGGGGTCGGGGATATTACTGGAAGGCCAGGGGGGGGCACAGAGGGGATAGGTGGAGGAACCTTTATTTTGGGGAAGAGAGAGAGAGAGAGAGAGAGAGAGAGAGAGAGAGAGAGGAGGGAGGAGGAAAAGGGAAAGAGAAAATACTTCTTGGTGCCCTTTTGGCTGTGCAGGGAACGATGCAGTGATGAAAAGGGGGTTAATATGCGATGATCCCTCAACCACCCCCAAGTGTGCCAAGGTCTGGTCTACTGGGGAGTAAGGGGTTGCCCCATTTCCCCTACTTTGCTGAGGCTCAGGGGGGGCACATGTCCAGGGGGAAAAAACTATCAAATCCACGGTCCATCACCCCTAACCTTTGTTACCAAGCCTGTTCGCTTGTAGGGAAAGGAGCCAGAGCTTCTCAGCCATATCTTTTTGGGGAACGGCTGGGCCAATATGGACCAGGTTTGTTTGCATTGTGCTTGTGACGATATCAAGGATTGCAGCCGGATGCGGGGGTCTAATTTTGTCCTTGCCTAATTGACGTGTGCTCGTAGGAGCGGGTGCGGGCCTGCCTCCACAGACACGTGTCTGCTCCCAATTCACACACACACAGTTTTTTGTGTGTCCTCTACATTTCGGCTTGTCTTTCTTTCCATGTTAAGACACGAATAGATGATTATAGGACAGATTGAAGCATTTGGCACACCTGTTTCTATACCCTGTGCCGTAATTTTCTCCTCATCGTTATAGCAACTAACGAAGCCAAGGTGAATGCTGTGTAGTGAGAGCATCATGTTCTGTATATGTTAAGTCCTAATGATTTTAAAAATAATGAGGATCACATAAATATTCTGTTGATGGTTTAAGTCTCTGGCTTTGGAGGTTGGGAGTTCAATCCCTCCACTTGCCCTCCTTTGAGTGGACTCGATGCTCCATAGATATTGATTGATGATTACAACAAAACTCATCATTACTGTTCTCATCATTATAATTTGAGACTCCCGTGTCCCCCCTTCCACGACCATAACACCTGATAGTGTTGTAGATATTACATTAGGGAAGGGCAGAAGCAGGGTTTTGAAATCTCAAGAATACTCCCCAATGCCTAATTTTTATTATCTTCGTACAAATATAGTCCAATCCGTTGGGCTTACTAAGCATGTTAAAATTGTAAGAGCAAATTGAAGATGGGGAATCATCAATTTGGAAAAATCCATCCTGAGAAACATGCCCCATTTAAGGCCAGGCCCAGAACGTTTGAGGCAGGATTGGCACCTCTTAGGGACTAACCGCTCTGGGTTTTATTCCAAACTTTAAAAGGGTTTGGATGTATCTAGGAGCATTGGTTTCAGCACCTTGGCTACCTCCTATAGAGGAGCCATCGCCCTCCGTTGTTCCTGCTTCCATCATCTCTAATCCAGAACAGCTCACTCTCCTTGAACCATGTTTACTGCACCGGTGCCCCAAATGTCAATCACACACACACACACACACACACACACACACACACACACACACACACACACACACACACACACACACACACACACACACACTTGGTACCCTTCCCTGCCTGTTTTGATCCCACATTCTGGATTTGTCCTTAAAAATAAACGTTGTTGGGCAATTTCCTTCCACTTCCCTTGGCTGTCTAGATTCATTTGACCTTCCGGATTTGTTTGGCTTATAACTCCCATCAGACACAGCCAGCATCATCCATGGTGAGAGATGATGGGAGTTGTAGTCCAAAAACATCTTCTGGGTCACAGGTACTATAGAAGACAAATCTCAGAACGGAGCTGGGAAGAGGCATCAGGTGAAGGCTTCTCTCTGGGCCTAAAATGTGCGATGAGTTCCTTCATGCCTGCCTCTGTTAAATGCACAAGATTGTTCAGAATCAGCCTTTTAAGAACTCTTTGGGATGGACAAGATCTTCCCTTTCAGGTACTTGGTGGTGTATCAATGGCCATCAGTGTTTTACTGCCTATCCATTTCATAGTTCTGTCATCCTGTTAAGTGCTGTCACTTTTCCCTTTTGTTCTTGGACCTTTCCCTCCCTCTTGCAAGTGTGACTTCCTTGCAAAATCCCTTCTCTTTCAAGGGCGAAGTTAGGGTGTTGCTGAGGTGCTTTACCATTGGTACTGAGCTCTGGTAAAACCCACGAAATGCGAAATGTTCAATTAGCGCTTAAACACTTTAAAAGCTTCAGAGCGGGAAGCTCCAGCAGGGCAGTGGATTTCTTAAACCCTTCCAAAAAAGATTTCTTCAAGGTTTCCTAAGAGTTCTCTTAAAGAAGGGAGAAGTTTCATGAGAAATTGGGACTCCAAGTCCAGTAAAAATGTCTTTATGATGGCATGTAAGAAAAGAGCGTCTCTGTCTAGAAGGGGTGTAAAGGAAAGGCAGCCCCTGGCTACATATCCCTGTTGTAAAGAAATAAACATGCCTCAGAAACCTGTGGTTTTGAGGGGAGGAACAATAGATAGAAGGTAGTGGTTTTAAAAAAAATCCTATTCTTGCAATCTGTCAAGTATTGCGTCCTTTCTCCTAACTCTGCTCTGGTTCCGGACGGCTATGTGCCAGTTCTAGAGAAGGGGTTGAGTTATTTATTTCCTTTTTTTTGCAAGTTTCCCCTCTGGGCCCTTTCCTTCCTTTTCTTAACGGCCCAGCCTTTTACGACTTCTGCTAGAAGTGATATTTGTGCTGTGATTTTATTTCTTAATGTCTTGGTTTGGAAGAAAACCAAGTAGGGGTGTTTATATTTAAGAGGTATATTGTTTTTTATGGGGAGATTTTGGAAATCTTAATTTTGGGGGCAAGACCTCCTAGGACCTAGATCCTAAACCCAAAATACAATGTTCCCGGGCACCCTGTGAAAATGGAGGCTTCCCCAGGCGATGCTGCCTGGCGAATCAGTGAGGCAAGCAGAAGGCAAGATGTTGTATTTAAAAGGAACTTCTTAGGTTATTCATTCCTTCTCGGGCTGTCATAATCATTATTGCTTCTCAAATTGTGCATTTAGTTCACTGTGTTATCAGCACATTGCTAACCAGAAAGATGCAGGAGAAATACTCTCTGGTTCCCCCTAGTGACTACATTTGATATTGCACCTGGGAAATCCTCAGAGAAAGACAAAAGTGAAGAATGTTTCCCTTGCTGCTTGGGACAGGGGAAAAGATTATAAAATCTGAAAACATCTATCCAATTCCTCTAAAAATGCTTTAAAATATTATTAAAAGGTAATTCCTGGAAATAACAATGTGTAAACCTGAGTAACTTAGGTCTTATGCCTAAAAAGTAACTTTGCAACTACTTGTTATGTTACTTGAGATCCAAAAAAGAACACATTAAAAGTAATTGCTCTAATTGTAATCAGTTATTTCCAAGCTTTGCAAGGAAGCTTATAGGTTGGGCTCTTCCATGCAGCTCTACTGCAGCAGCCTATGGCCTCTTCTACAGCTGTGGCTGGACAACGAGCCAGATCAAACAACCCAATTTCCCCCACTTTTTTGCCTTTAAAGGTGAGCAATTATAAGGTCTCTTCTGACCATGACCTGGGAGAAATTGTGCTCATCCGTCTCCACAAAGAGTGTAAGATCGTCATGCTTACCACCAGGTGGTACTGCAATAATGTGACCGTGACATCTCCGGATGGGAAGGACTTCCATTTCCCCTGCTACCAATGGATTGAGGGATGTCAAACTCTGGAGCTCCGGGAAGGGTCAGGTGAGTAGACTTGCTTCAAGAGGAAAAAGAAAGAGGCTGTGTCCTGGATTCTCAGCGTCTACATAACTTGACAAAGTTCAAGCTCCCCAGTGTAGCCTACTTTTTTTTTCATCAAGTAGCAGTTACAGTCTGAATAATGTGCTTACATTGATAAGAGAAAGAATAAATGGTTTCATTACTTACAATTGAACAGATAAAACAGCAAACTGACTAACACGGCTGCTTTCAGCAACAGACTTCAACAGATTTGAGAGCGGGAAAGAGCTCTCAGTAGAGGCAAGGTTCTCGGTGAATTCAGAGATAGGAAAAGAACAAGTGAAGGATATATTGCTGGTCACCCCCAGCCCAGAGAGGTTCCTCCCAGTTAAACCTACTAAAGACAGCATGAGAGGATGCAAGAGCTCTGGCCTCATCTGCCACAGTCTCCATAGTTCTGATTTATCAGAAAGTTGTAGAAAAATGAATGAATCCTAGGAAGTGTTGCTTTTGTGGGCTGTCAATCTACCAGCCCTTCCCTCGCAGCCACCTCTGAATTCAGATAAACCCCAACTTGTCTGCTGAGTGTTCCTTTCCCTCTCTTCAGTCTGTACAGTAGGACCCCAGTATCCACTGGGGATTGGTTCCAGGCCTTCCCATGGATAATGAAAACTGTGGATAAGAGAGAACACAAAAAAATCCCCAGGATTGCTGTTTTGTGACAGTAGCTTGCTTTACAGCTGCTGTTTTTTGACAGTAGCTTGCTTTATGGCTGCTGTTTTATGACAGTACCTTTCTTTACAGCTGCTGTTTGTGATAGTAGCTTGCTTTGTGGATGCTGAATTATTTATTTAACTTTTTCCCTCTGCCAACTGTGGATAACTGAATCAGTGGATAATGAATCAGTGGATACCGGGGTCCTACTGTAGTTTGTTTGCTGCTGACCTGTTCACAATTGCAATGAACGGTTTTTACTCTTTCTCCTACAATTGACTCTGAGTAATTTATTGAGAATTTAAGTGCCAGTTAAGGAGAAAAAGGGAGACTATTTGGTGAACCTGAAGCTATTTTCCTCTGTGAATCTGTGTACTTTGGCGGTGCAGTGAAAAAGGGATCTTATCAGAAATTCAGAACTCTGCCACACTTTTCCCAGTGACCACCTGTCAAAGAGCAATGATAGCACAGCCACGTGGTAATTAAGAATTTGGAAAGACACTTCAGATCTGTACATCTAAGTGGTGTTCCTTTCTGTGTGCCCTTTCTTTCCTACCAGCCAAAACCCCTGCCATGGATACTCTTCCCTTACTCCAGAAGGTCCGGAAGAAGGAGGTTCAGGAGCGGCAAACTTCTTACGAGTGAGTGCCTTTCTAATCATGGCCAGCCACAGGCCAGCATCTAACCAGGTTTGCTCTTATGAGGAGCATCAGGTTTGGTCTTAGCCATAGAAGGACCCAGGTGTGCAAGAGGCAAGCCCAGCTTTTATGTTTTCCAAAATAAGAGTCAGGCTGATCAATCGCAGTGTGCTGGATGGGATCTAATTATGTAAGACCTATTCCTGGTTCATTCATTCGTGCTGCAGGCTGAGGCTTGATGCTGAGTTTCGCTTTTAGACCATGTAAACTTGCCTGCTTAATTCAATAGGACTTATTCCTCAGTAAATGCATCATGTGACCATAGGTAGAGGATTTACACAAATCTGTATTAAAAACCGTGAAACCCCTGGATTTGTCAAAACGTTTCCTTAGAAAACTCTTCTCTGAAATATTTCGGCTGAGTTTTATAATGTGATTTATTAAAATCCTTCCTTCCTTCCTTCCTTCCTTCGTCCATCTGTCAATCTGTTCGTTCGTTCTTCCTTCCTTTCTTTGTTCCTTTGTTCCTTCTTTCCTTGGTTCCTTCATTCGTTTGTTCCTTCCTTCCTTCCATCCTTCATTCGTTCATTCGTTCGTTACTTCGTCCGTCCATCCGTTCCTTCCTTCCTTCCTTCCTTCCTTTGTTTGTTTGTTCGTTCATTCCTTCCTTCGTTCATTTGTTTGTTCGTTCCTTCGTTCCTTCCTTCCTTTGTTCGTTCATTCGTTCATTTGTTCATTCGTTCGTTCATTCCTTCCTTCCTCTGCAGCTGGAAAGTATTTGTTGAGGGGGTCCCTTACTGTCTGGATGTTGACTCCATCAATGAACTTGAGAATGATGTCAAGTTCTCCTTCACCAAAGCTGCCATCTTTCTGGAGCGCTCTAAAACCAAGTAAGTGGTGATGAGCGTGGAGAGTCGTTTGGGAGGATGGGCAAGCGAGAAGGTGGGCAGGGTGCCTGCTTTTGGGGGGGTGGAGCTACAGGGGAACGGCCTTGGGGTGGATGGGTGGGGAAGCACCTGGGAAGAATCCATCCCAAGAGGGATTCTAGGAACAGAGCAGATCCAGCTGTTTGATAGCAATTCATGTCCGGGCACCATCCTACAACAACCTGGAATTTATGCTTTGGCAAGGAACTTTAAATTCTTAGCTCGGTGCATTTATGCACTGCAGAACAAAATTGTGTATACACTGAGAAACTACAAATCCCTGGATTTCAGAAGACAGAATGAAGACTGTTCCTCAAACAAATGTATTACATGCATGCTAAATAGAGTCACCGGGCATGTGTGTTAACTGCTGGTCAAGGACTAGCCATGGGCGCTGGCTCCTTGATTCTGTTGTTGTTGTTGTTTTTGCTGCTGCTGCTGCTGCTGCTGCTGCTGCTGTTGTTGTTGTTGTTGTTGTTGTTGTTCAGTCATGTCCGACTCTTTGTGACCCCATGGACCAGAGCACACCAGGCCCTCCGGTCTTCCACTGCCTCCCAGATTTTGGTCAAATCCATGTTGATTGCATCGACAACACCATCCAACCATCTCATTCTCTGCTGTCCCCTTTTCCTTTTGCTTCCATCCTTTCCCAACCTCAGGAACTTTTCCAAGGACTCATCTCTTCCCATGAGTTGGCCAAAATACTGGAAACTCAGCTTCAAAAATCTGTCCTTCCAGTGAACATTGGGGCTGATTTCTTTCAGGATGGATAGGTTTGATCTCCTTGCAGTCCAGGGGAATCTCAAGACTCACCTCCAGCACCACAGCTCAAAAGCATCGATTCTGTGGCAATCAGCCTTCTTTATAGTCCAGCTCTCACTCCCATACGTCACCGGAAGCATCTTGATTCTGGAAACGAACTTTTCTAAGCTCTGGGGGTGTGTGTCTCAAAATGCATCTCATCCTTTGCATTTCACTCTTCTTTTCCCCTCTTTTGTGAACCGCCATTAGGCACGTCGAACACAAGCTGAGGGGCTATTCCGACAGCCAAGAATCCTGGAAGGAGCTGGATGAAATCAGGGACGTTTTCTGGTTCAGCAAGACAGATGTTGCCGGTAACATGTCCCATGTGCCACATACATTCCATGCTACTATTTCTTGTGAAATGCAACAACGATGCAGTTCTATAAGTTTGGGATACTGTAAGGCAGGGGTGTCCAAACTTTTTGCAAGGAGGGCCAGATTTGGTGAGGTGAAAATGTGTGGTGGCCAAACAATCAGCAGCACTTGGTCCCCGGGCAGGACTTTGGACAAGTCTCTATAATATGAAAGGAGGCGGGGAGGATGCTGCAACAATGGAGCGGGGGGCGGGTAGGCTGGGCAGGTGGCTGGGGGGATGGACAGAGGCAGGGAGGGCAGGCAAACCGTAAAACTGCAAGCTGATGTCTCCATCTGGAATGGGGAGGGGCCAGCTGGTGGGAATTTGTGACAGGCTGAGCTGGTGGTGAGAAGAGGTCGCGGGCCACTCGAAATTTGAAAACGGGCCGCATTTGGCCCCCGGGCCTGACTTTGGACATGCCTGCTATAAGGTCTAAAATATCCTGGACATTACGCTGCAGATCTATAAAGCTGCAGAATTTGAAGGGACCACCTTTTAGGCACCCGTCTAACTTTCTGTCAGCATTCTGTGCTGTCAGGTTGGTGACTAGGATGGAACACTTGGGTGATAAAATTCAGAGGGCATCAAATTTAGATTGACCAAGATCTAGAGGCCAGTCTGTTGACGGCAGGCAGATAAATGACAACATTTCGCAAACCAATAACTTTTCCATATGTGGAAGCCCAAACATCCTCTGTCTTTTAGGGGGACACCAAGTTCTCTTCCACAATTGGTGGGGACCATCTCTGTACATCAGGATGGAGTGGGTGAGACAGGGTGCCGCTTGTCTTCAGTGGCAAAAATGGCTCGTAATAACCGAATCAGCAGGATGGGTTTTTGGACTGTAACAGAAGCAGGCCTGAAGTCATTGGAGGACCCCCTTCCCGCTCTTGTAAATGGATTTGGCCAGCCTGATCTTCCCTCTCGGGGCTTTTGGTTCCAGAGTATATCATGAACAACTGGAAACAAGACGTTCTCTTCGGATACCAGTACCTGAACGGCCTGAACCCCAGGGTACTCGAGAGGTGCACGGAAATCCCTTCCAATTTCCCCGTCACTCAGGAGATGGTCGGGCCGTTCCTTGGCAACTCCACCACTCTGCAGAAAGAGCTGGAGGTAAGGAGGAGAAGCAAGGGCAGAAGATGTCTCTCTAGGGGGGAACTCTTGTCCTCTAGATGGGCTATGGGTATTCCCCCCCCCCCCAGGATGGAGAAGACAAGATTCTAGAGCACTCCCAAAGTTGGGCTCGCGGCTGGAGGATTCTGGGAGGTTTCGTTCCAAGAAAAGAGTTAATTCTTCCCATTTCTGGGTGGGGTTATGCAACCTCTCCTCCACGCTGATGTTTGCCTTTCTCCTTTGCTTGTGACGACGCGCCTCCTCTCTGCGTCCACAGAAGGGCAACGTTTTCATTGCCGACTACCGCATCCTGGACGGTGTCCCAGCTGGGCTGAACAACGGACGCCTGCAGCACGTGGCTGCCCCATTGTGCCTTCTGCACCTCTCGGCTCAAGAGCAGCTCCTGCCCCTGGCCATCCAGGTAACTGATGTCCGGGCGAGGAAGAGATGACCCCTGGAAAGAGAGCTTCGTCTTGGATGCACCGTCCCTTGGCAGTGGGGTGGGAGGAGGAGGAAGGGAGGGCTGCCATGATGGAGTCTACTCAACCTGGTGTTCCTGAACGGCACCTCCCTCCCAGAAGCCTTTGCTAGCACTGCTAGCTGTGAAGGGTGGTGGGAATTGTGGTCCAATGGCACAAGGGCCCCCAACTTCAGCTCTCTTGTGCTCACAATGAGGACCACAGTCTGTCCACAACCAATTTGTCCCAACCTGGTAAGGTCTAGAATCAGTGGTTCTCAACCGGTGGGGTCTCCAGATGTTCCTGGACTGCAACTCCCAGAAGTCTTCATGACTAGCTGAACTGACCAGGATTGCTGGGAGTTGCAGTCCAGGAACATCTGGGGACCCACAGATTGAGAACCACTGGTCTAGATCGCCCTGAGCCAGGTCGCTTTGAGGTGCTCGTATGTCATTTGTCAGATCTGTGTCATTCTCTGTTGGACTTCTGCCTGCTGGACATGCAGAGCCTCAAAGAACTAAGCAGCACCTTTGCAGACCAAGAATTGATGAGGCTGCTTGCTCTTAGCCATGTTTTATCCAGAGCCTAAAGTTACCTAACAGTCTGCCTGTCTCAGCTGTGATTTTATCTTGGGGTGTTGCCTCTTGACTCCTCCAATTGCCATTGTCTGTCTAGTTTTATATGTTGTTGTTTATTGACATGTCTGTCTTTAATTGTTTATTATTTAATTGGCTTTTGTGTACACTGCCCAGAGTCCCTTCTGGGAAATCGGGCGGTCTTGAAATGCAGAAATAAATACATAAATAAAGTTTTTCCTCATCCTGGGATGAGGCTGCTTGCTCTTAGCCATGTTTTATCCAGAGCCTATGAAAGCTACCTAACAGTCTGCCAGTCTCAGGTGTAAGTCTTAGGACCTAGATACCTGAAGGACCGCCTCCTTCCATACGAACCTACCCGGCGATTAAGATCGAGCCAGGGGGGCCTTTTGAAAGAGCCATCCCTCAAGGAGGTGAGAGGGATGGCTTGCAGACACAGGGCCTTCTCGGCAGCTGCTCCCAAGTTATGGAATGCCCTCCTGATCGAGATCCGCCTGGCGCCAACACTGATTACATTCCGGCGCCAGGTAAAAACCTTCCTGTTCCAGAAGGTTTTTAATTGATACAATATAGATTGTGGGTCCGCTGATGACAATTTTAGGATAATGATTTTAAAGAAGGTTTTATTACTGTTTGATGATTTACTGATATTTTATTTATAACTATTTTAAATTGTTTTAATTCTTTGATTGTAAGCCACCCAGAGACCTTTGGGTAGTGGGCGGCATATAAGTTGAATAAATAAATAAATAAATAAATAAATAAATAAATAAAGTCTACAGTATCTTGGATGTTGCCTGTTAACTCTTCCGATACGTTTTTTTGCATCCTGGAGGCCACACAATCCAGCTTCTTGCTCCCTCTCCCGCAGCTGACCCAGACCCCCGGCCCCGAGTCCCCCATCTTCCTGCCCAGCGACCCCGAATGGGACTGGATCCTGGCCAAGACGTGGGTCCGAAATGCCGACTTCCACGTCCACCAGGTTCTCACCCACCTGCTCCGGACGCATCTGCTGGCGGAGGTGTTCACCATGGCCACGCTGCGCCAGCTTCCCCTGTGCCACCCCATCTATAAGGTAAGAAGATCTGCTTTTGCCTGGGTTGCTCTTCGGAGGAGATGCTCAGAGAAATCATGGAGGGGGGGGGAGTGTTACTGCTGTTGTTCCAAAATCCCCCCGGACAAGATGCTGAAAGGAGCGATGGAAGCTCTCGTTGGGTGTTCCCAGTGCCTGGAAGCATTGCTTTTCTTAACTGCAACGCCCAGGCCAGGTGGCATCTTTCGTGGCTCTTCTAGGGTTGCTGAATAGCTCAGTGGCTTGGCCAGAAATTGGGAGTTTGATTCCGACTGGGCCTCCTTGGCAGGAGCAGGGCTCAATCACCCAAAATTAATTTAAGGACTACCATTCCCCCCCCCCATTGAGGTGGGGGTTGGGGGGGTGAAGGTAGTACTGTAGATAGGTCTACAAGCATTCTGCTGTCTTCCCATGCAGGCCGGCAGAGAGGCAGGAATGAATAGACAGAAAGCGGTTACTTCACATACGTTTTGTTTCTCTAAGTGT
Source organism: Phrynocephalus guinanensis (assembly GCA_037367245.1). Classification (NCBI taxonomy): domain Eukaryota; kingdom Metazoa; phylum Chordata; class Lepidosauria; order Squamata; family Agamidae; genus Phrynocephalus; species Phrynocephalus guinanensis. The sequence goes on from CM074743.1 coordinate 3,552,011, forward strand.
TGTGCTTCGGATCGGTATAAAAAAATCTTACCACGTCCGTCGCACAACAGCTGAAATTTGTCTCAACCACACCCCCAGAGCAGGATCAGAGCGTGGCAATGTTGTACCTGGCACTGGGTTGGGGTATTCTCTTGTCACGGTTTGTTCCCGGTTCCTGTTCCGAGACAAGGGATCGTGTGGTAACAACTGTCACACAACAACCAGTGTCCAGCTAGTGGTCAGTGGCTGAAGTGGCATTTGACATTAGTTTCCCTACGGGAAACACCATGCAGTGCAAATATTTATTAAAGAAAGTACTGAAATGACCAGTAAATCGAAATATCAAAAAAGTTTTATTTACGATATTTTAAAAAAAAAGGGTTAAGAAAATAAGACAAATTCAGAATTTGTCATGGAACAAGACCGTGAATTAACAGTTGTCACGAGACAAGTTATCACAACCATGAGAAAACAGAAACAGGGACTAAACAGGGACAAAACCATGTGATCGTGACCAACACTGTCACGGTACAAAACTAGTCACGGAACGAGGAAGGACGTGAAGTAACCGTCAAAGACAGACATCCATTTGATGGCAGCTCAGTTGAATAAAAACAAGAGTAACTTTATATGAGTTAAGGGCTCCTCTAGCACTCACGCTTCTGCCACGTGCACCATTTTCCATCTTTTGTTACCTGTAGAATTTGGTTGAAGCATCAAAGATGTGCATCCAGCTTAAACACGGGGCAGCTCCAGAATTTACAACTACTGTCATAAGCCAAGCTGTGGAGCTTAGTGCATTGCATTTACAGTATTCTTCTTCATTCCCTTAGCTCCTGATTCCCCACACCCGCTACACTCTTCACATCAACACGGTGGCCCGTGAGCGGCTTGTCTCGAAAGGTGGCGTCTTCGATAAGGTACGTCAGTCTGGAATGTCTGTGAAGATTCTCAGTCCTCCGGGTGAGGTTGTCTGGAAGTTGAGTCATGGCCACTGGACTTCTTTTTCTTGTGAGATCGAAACATTTCACTACTTCTGACGAAGCTGGAAAAGAAGTTCAGTTGCCACAACTCAATTTTCATTCAGTCTGGAATCTTATTACGGTGGTGGCGCTGCTGGGAAGCCATGTTACGATCCCCTCCGAACTGCAGGAAACCACAACGGAGCGATCCTACCCACGCCTCAAAAAGATCTCCTGACAGGCAGCCCAAAGGGTGCGGCCAGAAAAAAATGGGAAATGTGCTGACCCACACTGACACTTTCGTTGCATGGTTGCTGGGTAAAGGAGCACCCCAGCCTGCCCCCAAAGCAGACAGAACTGTGGGTCAAATCCCTATAGATTGTCTGGTTTGGGTTCTAATCGCTTTGAGCAAATATTACCATGTCGCAATGGGGTTAGTAGGCTGTTTGCATCCTGGAGATGGCAGGATGCATTTTCCTGTGGAAAGCTTGATCTTTTGTTGTTTTATAAAAGCTTTTACTTGCTGTGTGTGTGTGTGTGTGTGTGTGTGTGTGTGTGTGTGTGTGTGTGTGTGTGTGTGTGTGTGTGTGTGTGTGTGTGAGTGAGTGAGTGAGTGAGTGAGTGATTGGAGTCTGTTTGACTGGGATAATAGAAAGCTTTGCATGGTCATAAGAACATAAGAGCATAAGAAGAGCCTTGCTGGATCAGGCCCATCTAGTCCAGCTTCCTGTATCTCACAGTGGCCCCACCACATGGGTCTGGGAGTGCACGGAACTAGATCTCTGTCTCCTGATACCACCACCCCCCTGCATCTGGCCCTTGAAGTACCCTGGTTTTAAGCCTGGAGATGACACATCTCCATCATGGTTTGTAACCTGTGATGGACTTCTCCTCCAGGAATCTGTCCAATCCTCTTTTGAAGGCGTCCAGGCTAGATGCCATCAGGACCTCCTGTGGCAGGGAGTTCCACAGACTAACAACATGCTGAGTAAAAAAATATTTTCTTTTGTATGTTCTCACTCTCCCAGCCCTCAATTGGAGTGGATGTCCCCTAGTTTTGGTATTTCGTGAGAGGGAGAGAGCATCCCTCTATTGGTCTTGAGTTCTTCCACAGCTGGAAACCTTCTTTTCTCTCTACATCCAGGCCACCGGCATCGGCTTTGAAGGTCTGGCAAAGCTCTTGCAAAAAGGCACGAAAGCCCTGACGTATTCCTCCCTCTGCCTCCCGGATGACCTCGAGGCTCGAGGGGTGTCCTCGCTGCCTAATTTCTACTACAAGGACGATGGTTTGAAGATCTGGGCAGCCGTAGAGAGGTCAGCCAGGCGTGGGTAGAGGGGGTAGGGTGTGGGATGGGACGAGGATGGCTGTGGTATGAAGTTTTTATTCAATGTTTTATTCACCCCAAAGTATTTGGCGCTTTTGGCCTCATGGGACTGAGTCTCGTGGTGCAGTGGTTAAATGCCTGTACTGCAGGTAAAACTGTGCTCATGACCTGGGGTTCAATCAAGGTTCAATCAGCCTTCCATCCTTCTCAGGTTGGTAAAATGAATACCCAGCTTGGTGGGGGAGGGGTGCAATGTGTAGCCTGCATTACTGTAATTAAATACTGTAAACCGCCCATAGACTACTTGAAGTGGTACGGGGCGGTATATAAGCAGAACACTTTGCTGTTTGTGGATGATTGGATGGTCATGTGTCTCCTGCATCTTGGAGCACTTATTTTTTGGACTACATCTCACAGTATCCCCTAGCCAGCCAGGGTGAACTAGGGGACTCAGGGGCTGGTGGCCGAAGAAAGAAAGAAAGAAAGAAAGAAAGAAAGAAAGAAAGAAAGAAAGAAAGAAAGAAAGAAATGGGGTTTGTAGTACTAATTCTGTCACATTTCCAAACCCTGGTTCTGAGCCTCATGTAAATCCAGGAAGGGCAGATGAGGTTGGTTGGCTTAAAACAGGCATGACCAAACTTCAGCCCTCCTGATGTTCTGGACCACAACTCCCACTGTCCTTTGCCACTTGAAATACAGGCTTGGAATTCTGGGAGTTGTGGTCCAAAACATCAGGAGGCCTGAAATTTGGACATGCCTGGCTTAAAAGGATGGACCGGACCTCCCAGCATCCCTGGTGGAGGAAAACAAAACTCGTTAGGGAGCTTCACCCTTTCCCCTTCTCCTCCTCCTCCTCCTCTTCTCCCTTTTCTCCTTAGCTTTGTCTCTGGCATAGTTGACTTGTACTACAGAAGCGACCAGTCCGTAAGTGAGGATCCCGAGCTCCAGTCCTGGATCCAGGAGATCTTCGCCAAAGGCTTCCTGGAGGAGGAGTCTTCTGGTAGGTTCCATGTGGTCAAGTTTGCCCACAAGATGATGGGGCAGCTGGCTTCCCTCCGGATGTTTCTGCTTTTAGCACCATCCACTGGGCAGGCAGGATGGGAATCGAAAACACAATATCTAAAGCGCTACAATTTGTGCTACATCACCTGCCTGTTTGCAGGGTTGTCATAAATGCAGTGGAGCGCTTGCAGACTCCCAGGGACTCAAAAGTGTCTAATATTGGCTGGATTTACCTCTTGTCTTCCCCTTCCAGGCATCCCTTCTGCGTTCAGTACCGTGACAGAGCTGAAAAAGTTCTTGACGATGGTGATTTTTACCTGTTCAGCCCAGCACGCGGCGGTCAACAGCGGGCAGGTAGGAGCAGATACACACGCAAGGACCTCTTAATCTGCACTAATGGGTGGATACTAATTATATTCTCGCAAAGGAGAGGTGGCTGGAGGAGGTTGCCAAGAAGCGTCTGGAAAAGATCTCTATTTATTCTATTGCTTTGATTTCTATTTATTTATTTATTTATTTATTTATTTATTTATTTATTTATTTATTTATTAGGCTTATATACCACCCATCTAGTGGCCTAGATGCCCTAAGCATATCTGATCTCGCCTGATTTTGGAAGCTAAGCAGGGTCAGCCCTGGTTAGTCCTTGGATGGGAGACCCCCAGGGAATACCAGGTGCTGTAGGCGCCTGGAGTAGGAACTGGCAAGCCACTCTAGTATTCCTGCCAAGAAAACTCCATGGACATGGAGTCACGAAGAGTCGGTCACGACTGTAACGACACAACACACACACACACCACCCGTCTTCCCGGAAGAAGTCCGGGTGGTTCACAACAAGGATATACAACACAATTCGGCAAATAAATATAACAATTTAAAATACTGGAACAAACACTAAGCAAGAGGTTAATGGCTGATGGCAGGGGGGGAGGGAGAACCCCCCCACACACAAATGCCACCTCATTAGTACCAAAGAACTATTCCAGGTGGCTTACAAGAGTTAGCTAACTCTAGATATCAGAACTGGCAAAATGGCTTTCCGACGAAGCACCCTCTTCTATGAAAGTAACTTTTCCAGGCTCTGTTAGATTTGAGGTTTGCAAATACACACAATGCCCTAATAAAGCATCCCTTAACCGGCTGCCCGTGTGAGATTTTAAAATTATTTGTTATGCCCTTCCTGCTTTGAATGGGTTGTTGGTCTTGCTGTTGTTTGCAAGAGCCGTGTTTGTTTGATCCTTTTAAATATTTGCATACTTTTTGGTATTAACTTTTTTTTTTAAAAAAATTGACTTTTAATGATGGGAAGCTTACTGAAGGCCAAACAGGATGGTTCTTTTGCCTGAAGGCCTCACCTGCAGCCTCTGTCGGGGTGTGGTTGCAGAGGACCTCTTGGTCAGCCGCCAGATATGTCGAACCCTGAATCCAGCCAGCCCAGTTCCTAGCTAGTAGATCTCGGGAGTTGTAGTCCAAAGAAGTTGTAGTCCAGGCCTGCCCAAAGTCCGGCCCGGGGGCCGAATTTGGCCCGTCAGGCCATTCTGAGTGGCCCACAGCTAGCTGGCCTGCCCCTCCCTCCCCCTCCTTCACCTACATATTCCCCTGCGGTGGCCACAGCTCCCTGTGCTTCCCTTGGTCCCCATCTTCCTTCTTTCCTCCCTCCCTCCCTCCCTTGGTCCCCGCCTTCCTTCCTGCAGGTGGGGTTGCAAGGGGTCAGTGGCTGGGGCTTATGGGTCAGTGGCTCGGGCTTGCAGTGGGGTGGCAGGGTCGGGGAGCAACCGGCCCCTGACACATTCTCAGCCACCAAATCTGGCCCTCCATACAAAAAGTTTGGGCATCCCTGTGATGTAGTCCAAAGAAGGTCTCTGCACAGATTTTTCATCCGAACCCCTCAGGGTTTCTTGGTGACGTCTGGCGTTTTTGCCGACAGTTTGATTTCGGCGCCTGGATGCCCAACTTTCCGTCCTCCATGAGAAAACCCCCTCCGACGACCAAGGGCCAAGCGAACGAACAAAGCTACAAGGAAACCGTCCCCGAGATCAACACCACGTGTATTATTCTGAGCACCCTCTGGCTGCTCAGCGCCTATCCAGGGGACATGGTGAGTCCTCGGATCAACAGGTGGTTTCGGAAAGATGGTGGCATGTACCTGTGGAAGGGTGGCAAGGCTCACTCATCCTCATTTCTTCCTCAGTAGCAAGACAACCAGGCCATATGAACTATGGAATGAGGAACAGCCATGGTTGCCAATGGGGTTTGGGACAGCCAAACAAAAACAGCTAGAGATTACAATTTAAAAAACCCATAAAGGCTGATTGTGTTCGTCTTACGCACATGTGTGTGTGTGGCCGAGACTGCAGGGATGAGCTGGCTTTGTTTTGTCACAGTCTCCAGGATTTAAGCAGAGTCTGGCTTCTCTGACATGAAAGACTGCCTCAGTCACGTCTCTCCGACACTAAAGTGCTTTTGGCCCTAAGGACAGGTTGGCTAGAACTTTTTCTGCCAACTGCTGCCATGTTGTCCTCGCTCTCTCAGTGTTCTACAATACAGTAGGTCCCTGGGATCTGCTGGGGATTGGTCCCAGGACTTTCCATGGATAATGAAAACCGTGGATAAGAGAGAATGCCCTTCCAAACTGCTGTTTTGTGACAGTAGCTTGCTTTACGGCTGCTGTTTTACTACAGCAGCTTGCTTTACAGCTGCTGTTTGTGACAGTAGCTTGCTTTGCGGCTGCTGAATTATTTCGTCTGCCAACCGTGGATAATGAATCAGTGGATATGGTGGTCCTACTGTATATTAGTCCTTGTCTTTTTGTCCTTGATTTGAACAGATACCCCTGGGGAATTACCCTGATCAGCATTTCACTGAGGAGGCGCCCAAGAGACTCATCGTGGCCTTCCAGAAACGCCTAATTGAGATTTTCAGAGGAATTGAGAAACGGAACGAAGCTCTTACTCAGAAGAGCAGCCCTGTCCCTCTCAGCTACGACTACCTGAGCCCCCCTGCGGTGGAGAACAGCGTCTCCATATAACCCGCGGCAGAAATGCAGAGTCTGGAAACAGTGCTTTAGCATAAAATATAATAATCGCTTTTGCGTCAGACACAAGGACAAACGAAAGAGTGTATTTGACCCTATCAAAATCACTTGCAACTTTCAAAAAAATGTACTTCGAAGACTAAATCTGTCAAATTACTTATCCTCCTAATGAATCCAAAATACATAGTACTGTATGGATTTTAACCCGGTCATGTTAACATGTTATTTAGGAAAGAATGTATTCCTCCGTTCTTAACTTGAATATGTCTTAAATGTTCTGGGCTGTACTATATATCGTCTCTCATTATTGTAAGCTGCCTTGGGTCCTTTTCCAAGGAGAAAGGCGGGGTAAAAATATTCAAAAAATAAATAAAATAGTAAATACATTCTGGAGGGATGGGACAGGATCTGGCAGGTGACATCTGGCCTTGCCCACTGAGAATTCTGCTATATATCTGGCGGACCCCAACCTGTGGGTCCCCAGATGTTCTTAGACTACATCTCCCAGAAATCCTGGCCAGCAATGCAAGTGGTGAAGGCTCCTGGGAGTTTTAATTAAAAAGCACCCACGGTTGTGAAACCACTGCCCTAGGAGGATGCAATCAGCTATCAAATTGTCTGTGTAATTAATACTGCAATTGGCATTTTGCAATCAGGTTAGATTCAACTTTTCATAACACCTTAGGGTTGTGGTCACGTGTACAGCGTATAACATATGAACATAAAAGGGAGCCCATCTCAGGCCAGACATAACTGTCATTGAAGGAAAAGCGGTTAGAAGGACAATATAATATCCGTTATTATGTTATGTGTATCTCCTTTTCTTTCTTTCCCCTTTGTTTCGCCTCCCTCCTCTTTTCCGCCTTCTTTCTATTTTCCTCTTGATCTGCAATAAAAGAAAAAGATGGGGGGGGAAAGAATTGCTGCAGATTGAGTGTAAAATAAAGTGGTCAGAGTGTCTGTTTCATGGAATCTCTCGTAAAAGAGACAGCGTGGTGTAAGGATTTCAATTTACGAAGGGATAATCCTGCACCCGAAATCCCTACGACGGAGAGGCCTTGAGTTAAACAGGTTTATTGAACTTCAGATCTGTAGGCATGACAGAGAGAGTGGTTAGGCTCTCCCGATAAAATGGGGAAAACCACTGCTCTTCTCCCTCTCACAAAATACCAGAACTAGGGGACATCCACTCAAACTGAGGGTTGGGAGAGTAAGAACAGACAAAAGAAAATATTTTTTCACCCAGCATGTTGTTAGTCTGTGGAACTCCCTGCCACAGGATGTGGTGATGGCATCTGGCCTGGATGCCTTCAAAAGGGGATTGGACAGATTCCTGGAGGAAAAGTCCATCCCAGGTTACAAACCATGAGGGAGATGTGTAAAAACCGGGGTATTTTAAGGACCAGAGGCAGGGGAGTGCTATCAGGAGACAGATATCTAGTCTCGTGCGCTCCCAAATGCATCTGGTGGGGTCAATGTGAGATACAGGAAGCTGGACTAGATGGGCCTTTGGCCTGATCCAGCAGGGCTCTTCTTAGGTTCTTATGTTCTTATGTACTGCTGATAAATGCTACATGAGGAGACCATAATAATGCAGATTTATCAGGACAGGAAGGCTCATTTTTGCACCGATTGTAACATCCATGAAACAAGAGAGATACTCCAGGATGCTGGGCCTGTTTCGGATGTACTCTACATCTTTTTGCTTTCTGAAAGACAGCCTATTTTGCCCTGCTTTTCAAACTGTGTTTTGCTTCAATTGTCATGCCAGTCACACAACATCCCTGCTTTTTCACTCAGTGCAATGACATTTCCCCATTACTGCTTTCCCCCTTTTTTTGCCTCCATGGAAATAAGGTCTATTTTTAGTCTCCCTTTGTTCCAGGTGACAGATTTTAGGACTAAGGCACTTTCCACTGAGGTGAGAAAGACTCCCAGCTGGAAGCATTCAATTAACCCTCAAAAGCATTTGCAAATCAAAGCTCTCTAGCAGGGAAGTGGGGATTCCTAGGTTTACTTTTCCCTTAAAAGATTTCTAAAAGAGAAGTGTCTTTCTTGAGTCTTTCTTAAAGAGAATGGATTTCCACTCATAGCTCTTAGAAGCCTCAAAGCGGTAGCAGCAATTAATGAAAGTCTTTCAAAGTGTGCAGATAAGGCGGGCCAATGGGGTAATAATACCATCTTGATAAGTAAATCAGTTTAATTAAGTGAGGTGATTTATTGTGCAGGTGTGATTTCCTTGGTAACACAGTCACAATCTCCTGCTGATTCTGCATCACTGGAAATTCTTCTGTGTTTTCCCCCACCTGCTGTTAGGAATTTTGCCATTCCTAACAGGACCCACCCATCTTAAAAATAAATTCAGGCAAAACCCAGGAGGTGTTATTCCACTCTCATATTCCTACAGAACATGAAGGGACAAGTTTATTGGGGGGCTTATGTGAACTGCCCCTTCTCAGAGAGCTGAATTGCCTTTTAAAAAAAGCAGTTCCCTCTCTTCTGGGGGTGCAGGTGGAGCAGAATTCCTGAGGTCTGAAGCCTATATCTGTTTGAGATCTGAATAAAAAGGCTTTTCTTAGTCCAAACAGGACTTTGTGTCTATTTTATGGGGAAATAAAAGCTTTTTTTCTAACCTGAAAGAAACGGGTGGGGTTTAGGCGAACCTTGCAAAATTTTCCACTTTGTACCTCAGAAGGTGAGAGCAAGAAATTTCAGTCAACATGTCGAGACAGGCCATCTGGAGTTTCTTAACACCACACAGAGAGAGGGAAGGATTACTTGTTGGATCAATAGGATGGCAACCACCCATTTGATACATCAGGAAGGTGGGTAAGATATCTGGCTATGAAACATGAGGCAGAAAGTTCCCACCCGTCTTTTTTCCTCTGCTCATCTTCATTCCTTTTCCACAGCCAAGATGACGGATATGGGTTGGAGGGCCCCTGACGCTACCTCCTGGACATAGAATAATTCCATTTACAATGGACCCTCGTATAACAAGTGGTTTGTGTAACAAAAATCCACTTAAAGGAAAAAATTCCAGAGATAGGGGGAAATTGCTTATCAGAATCGCCTATGGGGCGAATCCGTACAACAGAAAAAATGGTTGTGATTAGGGATTAATGTGTTTTCAATGCATTCCTATGGGAAATTTGTACAAAGGAAATTTTGCTTTGAATGTGTTAATTGTTGTAAACTGCCCAGAGTGACCTCGCTGCCAGATGGGCGGTATAAAAATTCAATAAATAAACAAATAAACAAATAACAGAATTTCATTTGGAACGAATTAATTCCTTTATACAAGGTACCACTGTACTTATATTCTTCTTAGTATTCTTCTTTTTTTAAGTGTTTGTCCCACTTGATGGTGGGACAAATTTCCTTGTGTTGCCACCAGAAACTCCCTGCTCCAAACAGGGTGAGCTGAACTCGAAACAAGTAGGCGATAGGCCAGGCTGCTGCGACAGGCCGGCTGATGTATTCAAAGTCGCATCAAACAACGAATCTTATATTCTGCTTAGTAGGGCGTGTTTATATGTCTATATAATCAGATGGTGCTCCTGACACGAATAAAGAAAGACTGCCCGGAACAAAAGAGGCCACACACCACAAAGCGAGAAAGTAAAAGGATGAGAAGGACCCCTGATTTCCTCAAAACGGCACATGTGGAATTACAGGTCAAGGTGCAAAATTAGAAACTGTTTTAATAATTCAAGCCGAGTCCCCGCCCATCTGAGAAGCGCGATGATCCGGTGTGACCTGCACTCCTGTGGCTTGGTTTGCTACTCAGGAGCTACTGACTGGGGACGATGGGACATCTCACGGTCCCTGATGTATCCCTGCCACATACTCTTTTTCTGGTTCCTTGTCTCCAGGTTGGACAGCGTTTTAAACAGGGGACACTGATTCACTGGCAAGCCTTTCCACCAAAAAAACATCTTCTGCAAAAGATGACACACAGGCACAACGCCGCCTCGGCCACCGGCTCCCTGTGCTCTCCATCTAGAAGGCTGCCATTCAACCGGTGGGGAGGCCAGAGGAGCTGCAACGCCTTCTTGCAGCTACATCAGGCTCAGAAATGCCAGGTCCAATGTGTCCCTTTGTGGGACAGGCAAGGTGGTGGCGTGGCAGCGGTTAGGGTTAGATGGAGGTACTGTTCTCTATCTCAGGTGGGTTGAGGTAGTGGTACGGCAACGGCAGGCCCCGGTTCCGCTGGCTGATTTCCTTGGAAATTTCAACCAGGCGTTTCTGGAAAGTGGCAATGGCCTCTTTTGGTTCTTCTTCCGTGAAATGTTCGTCTGGGTACCAGCCAAGAGGTCTCTGAAAGACAGAGGCACAGAGAAACAGTGGTGAGGACCCCACTTGGGGGAAGGAATAGGGATTTGCCCTTCTTGAGGTGAGGCAGAGGTGCACATATTAGGTCATACGGAACAGCCCTCCCAGGGAGGAGACTGTGGACAATGTCTATTTCTTTTTTTACTACATCTCTCATAATCCTCCCCCTGGCACCAGCCTTTTTTTGGGTGGGGAGGTGCCCCGGGGTATCTTGAGGAACAACGTGAAAAGAAGTTCTTTCTTGAGACTACAACTCCCAGAATCCCATAGCCCGCTGGAGCCAAGGTAGTGGTGGTGGTGGTGGTGGACTCTGGTGCTTGTAGTCCCAATAAGGAAAACAATTCTGAACTTCGGCAAGGAGTGGTGGTCCCTTGACCAGAAATGCCGCCTGTCTTCCCAAAGTAAATAGCACCTTCTCTCTCTTTCTCCCTCTTTGTGTGTGTGTGTGTGTGTGTGTGTGTGAGTGAGTGAGTGTGAGTGAGTGTGAGTGTGTGTCGGTGAAATGAGCTCACCCTTTCGCCACATGTCCTAAACCCAGTTATGATGGGTCCTTGTGGGGCTCCTTTTATGATGGAACAAGCCACAGAACTGTGCCAGGAAAACCATGTGTCCTTTTATCACTATTCTATCCTATTTATCATATCCTCTCCCACTATTCTGTCATGGATCTTAAGATGGGAACAGCAATGGTTACCTTACCAGATATAGGGGACAAAAGGTTCTTAGATTACAACTCTCCCCCCCACCCCCCCAGGAGCCTTAAATACCGCAGCCAACGAGCAGGGCATCCGGATAGGACTTTTAGTCCAAAAACATCAGCAGAGGGACCCATTTGGGGGACCCCAATTTTCACTCTGATTCAGGATCCAATTTCTGGCCTCTACTCGCCGCCATTGCACAAGGTCAGAACAACAGCTGTTTGGCAGGGGCAATGTTTATTTTGAAGTTACATAACATATATTGTTTGGGATCTGCCCAAAAGCTCCTCTGTTCACTTGGAGGGAGGCTTCTTAATCCCCCCCCCAAGTTTCCAGTTTGATGCTGTTTGCTCTGGAGGCCACCAGCAGAATGTGTCCTTATTTCGAGGGGACACTACTGAGCATTATAGATTCTCAAAAGGTTATAAGCCTAAAATGAAGAAATAGTGACCTTCCGGATGCTGTGGGAACTACAACAGCTATCATCCTTCAACGTTGCCTATATTGGCTGGTAAACTACTAGTCTGACGAGCCCATGCTGTGGTTGTGAACATTATAAATATAGATTTTAAAAAGAAAGTTCTAAGCTGGCAGGGAAGGGTTGAGCCTGCTATTTCTCCAAAGACTGCTTCTGTTCCTGTTTTAACTTCGCAACAACCCTGTGAGGTAGGTTAAGCAGCTGGCAGCCCCCAAATGAATTCCATGGATGAGAAGAAATTAGAACCTAGCTCTGCCCAATCTGCAGCTCTGACCACTGTGACTGTTTTCCTTGATCTGGGGGTCATGTGTCTTGAGGTCAAATTATATGAGGCAGATAGCATTGCAACTGAAAGCAGAGCTCCCTTAAGTAGTAAAAGACATCTGTACGGCATGAGCTTGCCTCCCTCCAATGCCTGCGAGTGAGCCTTGTGACTGGTCACTGAGAGATAAACAGAGACTTCATTTGCAAGTCTGATTACTCAGGCACAGAAGCTTTGAGGGGATTGTGTGTCTTGAAGGAAAGTCTTGCAAGAGTGGGTAAAATGTGTAATTTGACCCCCAATTGCCTTTGCAATGCATTGTTGCCGGCTTGGGCTGGTAGAAGGCATCTCAGGTAAAAGCATGGAATCAGGTGTTGGTCCTTTTCTTTCTTACCCTCTCTCCTGGCTCTCGGCTGAGCAACCAAAGGATCAGCAAAGTGTTACAGGTTGTGCTGACATCAGGCAAAGTGTCCAGGATGTCCTGAAATGTCACACTCCCCTTGGATTTTGGGGGCGGCTTCCGCATGGAGGAGGGGTAGTTGGGCATCCAAGAGCCAAAGTCAAACTGGAGCGAAAGGAGGGGAGACTGGAGGTTAGGAGACACCCCAACCATGGAATTCAGCAGGCATTTCAAGACAGCTAAAATCAAGCGAGACGATACCAAGGCTGCACAGTTATAAGCGGGGCTGTCTTAAACACTGAACGGCATCTGTTTCTCTTGGCACCAGTTTCTCCTACCTCCTGTATCTGATGAATCAGCTAATTGTGTTCTGTGATTGGCCAATGGGAGGGAAACCATAGCTCCTTAATATCTTCTGGTTGTGTGTGGGTCTGCAAGTATCCTGTGACGCAGCTGTTTCACTGTGCTGGCATCCTCATGGGACTTGATAGCACCTTGTCTATCTATCTATGGGCGTTTATACACGACCCCTAAGCTCCGCCGCAAATGGCTGCAAGCTCCGGACTTTAAAAATGTTTACCCACCAGCTCCGGAGTTTGCAGACAATTAAGTGCGACCCTGCCCACTTTAGCGCAACCAAACAGCAGTTTTCTTGTACCTGCTTTTTGATGGTGAAAAATTTTGATGCGGAGACTGCCTGAGCTCTCCTCGCTTCTTTCTGTTGTTTTTCTTTTGCCTCCGCCCCTTAAAGAGGAACCAGGAAGTAAACGGAGGTCGGAGCAACTTCCACCAGCACCGGAGGTAAGAATGCATTATTTTCTCCCTGTCTAAGTCTTTTTTCCCCTCCCCCCCTCACGCAGACAGAACAAAGAAGTGCGGAGCAGGTGGGGACGGAGGAACAGCAACAAACCCTCAAGATCTCTGGTCCGAATTTAAGGGACCAGCGGATCTTAGGGGTCGTGTAAAAAGGCCCTATGTAAGCAGAACACTCATCTATCTATCTATCTATCTATCTATCTATCTATCTATCTATCTATCTATCTATCTATCTATCTATCTATCTATCATCTGTGTGTCTGTTGGTGTATTGGGCTGTAGCTCAATCAATCGATGAATCAATCAAGCCTTCCAGAATACATTAGATCAATTAGATACATTAGGGCTGTATTGTAGGCCAACCATATCACAGGACCCAGGATAGGGAGCCAGTTTCCCTGGGGGTCAGGCGGACCTTCGTTGCATGATGCACAAGAATTGCACAGGGAGAGCCATCCCTGTTGCTGAAGCTCTGCACCCCTTCCACCTTCTCACCGTGCCCAAAGAGGGCCACCCAAATCCCATCTAGTCTGCCCTCATCCACCCTGAACCATGCCTTTGGTATTCGGGAGCAGGGGCCCTAAGATCCATAGACTGAGAGAATCAGGAGGGTGGACACGAGGAAGACCCAGACCTGCCCGTTGTTGACACTGGCGTGGCGAACCGAGCAGGTAAAGATCACCATGGTTAGGTACTTGGTCAGCTCGGCAGTGGTTCCCAGATGTGCAGGGAAGCCTGGAAAGAAAGGCAGGGAGGACACAGAAATTACAAGGTTGAAAAAACCAAAGTGACTCCACTCAGTCCTCTGAGAAAGCATGAATGCTTGCAAATAACCAGAACCAGCTGGAGAGAAATTACAATATCCATCTAAGACTCAAGCCTCTGGTTCTCTCTTGCTGTTACTGCAAAAACACCTGCAGACACCTAAGTGGCTGTGCGCATTCTTTGCTTCCTCCCGGGATCTTTGTTCAACCTGCAGGGGCTTCCGTAACCAAGTTTAGGATTCTTCCTTCTATACCAGGGCTGATCAACTCTGAACAGGTCAAGGTCTACTTTATCCAGCCAAAGTGCCTGAGGGCTACTACACTAAAACCTCTACTTACAAATTTTATCCGTTCCGAGCACATGCTCATAAGTATAAGCTTTGGTAAGTAGAGCAGTGGTTTCCCATAGGAATGCACTGAAAACTAATTAATCTGTTTCGGAGAGAACAGATTTCCGTGCGCTATGGCCCTTGAACTGCCCCACTCGGCTGAGACAGTGGGTTGGCAAACCCAGAACTTTGCTGGGGCAGTGGTGGTCCTTGGGATGGGGAAGGGAGGGGTGGAGAACTTATCCCCTCACTTTTTTTAATTGATGGCCAGAGGGCTACTTTTGAACCCTTCGCGGGCTACCAGTAGCCCGCGGTCTACCTGTTGGGCAGGCCTGTCCTATACTATCACTGAACAGATTTCCTGAAGCAACAAAGGGACTTCTAGTAGTTTTTTCTAATTTTTACCCTGTTAGTAGTAGTTGTTCCTTTTCTAATTAGAAACAGCTTACTCCTTCTCCACCTCCTAATATTTACCCACTCTGAAGCAGTAACACCCGTTTAGAACCCCTACGCTCTGCACTGCTGGCACAAAAGCTAAATATTTTTTCCACTGCCCCCTTCTCCTCACAATGGGAGGAGGCGTGAGAGGCTTCTGGGTCCTAGATTTGCTTCATAGAGGGTTGAGTTCAGGGTGAGGGAGACTGGCATTACCTGAAGATTCTCGCCGAAAGAAACACTGGTCAAAAATTTCGGTCACCCAGGCCTGGAGCTCTGGATCATTTTTTACAGCAGCGTCACTTTTGTAGTAGAAACCAACAATCGTGGACACGAAGCTGCAGAAAGAAGTGGTGGTAAAGAGGAGGAAAAGCCACGTTGAGCCAGGTTTTAGGATCAGGAGGCATCTGTGATCCCATCTCCACCCCCCCCCGCCCAGCAGGAAAAAAATGGACCATGACTTCCAGGGTCCTGTGTTTGACATAAACAGAAGCCATGTTGCCTGAGAGGATTTTGGGAGGAGTCGTCCATCGTTACCCTACAGTGAACTTATCCAGTTAACTCCTGTCTCTGGGAAAATATTACCCAAAGACAAAACTCAGATGTAACTGGTTATCAATAGTACATCACTTTTAATCTACTTCTTTTTGCTGTACCTAAGGTGGATCTAGATTACATTACAATAGTTGTGGGATACATTTTAGAACCTAAGAACCTAAGAAGAGCCATGCTGGATCAGGCCAAAGGCCCGTCTAGTCCAGCTTCCTGTATCTCACAGCGGCCCCACCAGATGCGTTTGGGAGCGCATGAGACTAGATATATGTCTCCTGATACCACTCCCCTGCATCTGGCCCTTGAAGTACCCCAGTTTTAAGCCTGGAGATGATACATCTCCATCATGGTTTGTAACCTGTGATGGACTTTTCCTCCAGGAATCTGTCCAGTCCCCTTTTGAAGGCATCCAGGCCAGATGCCATCACCACCTCCTGTGGCAGGGAGTTCCACAAACTAACATCACGCTGCACTCAGCGTAACTTCAGTTACTTTATTAGTCATAGGATATGTGCATTTAACTCCATCTTCTATCCCCCTTCCCAGTCAGAAAACAAGATTTTATACTGTCCTGCATTCTTAGATTAGTCAGAATCTTTGAGGGGAAAATGGGCAATGGTGGCCTTCCGGATGTTTCTGGAGGGCATATCCCATTAACCCCCCCCCCCCGCCGCCCCCCCCCCAATTGCTATAAATTCTAGGGCCAAAGAGAGCTGGAGGCTGAAAATATCAATTATCCGACCTCTGTTTAATTAATTTGGCTGGGGATAGTGGGATTTGTAGTTCCACACATCTAGAGGACTCTGGATTGGGGAAATTATAAATCACTGAGATCAAATGCCTTAACATCTAAAGGCATGTGATGCTCACAACAATAGCTCGTCACACCTCCTGAAGTTTGCAAATTTAACTTTTCTTCGTCTCCTATCCATAAACAAGAGCGTCATTTGAAAGCCTTGATCCCTGAGACACGAAGTGCTACTGAAAATACACCTCCAGAATGATGACATGATTTTTGCTCAGGTGACGTTACCAGCAACGCACAGACTGGCCCTTATCTCTTAATTCCAGGGGTCTGAAATTTGAAAACTGGGCCAGGGGTGCCTATATCACCCAATCTCTGGGTACCCACATCCTAGAATCTCTAACCGGAGGGCAGCGGAAGTGGGGATACAAATTCCACAGGAACAACTGATCCAATGATGGGCGGTCAGTCCAGATTTTATAGGTTCAGCACCATGGAGAGTTCCGTAATGTTTGGATAAGGGAATGGAGTGGATTGTCCCCATGCAATCTGAGCCCCCCAACCCCCACCCCGCTCCCACTGGGGCAGGCTAGGCCTTGTTTTTGAGCTGGCCTCCCCTCTTCCCACAACCGCCCCCCACCAGCCAGTCCTCAGCACCTCTGGATGGCTCCCCACAGCTTCAGCCCATCTTCCTTGTAATAGTAGTTGGGGAGGGAGTCCACCCCTCGGTCCCGGAGGTCATCGGGGAGGCAGAGGGTGGAATAGCTGAGCGTCAAAAGCCCCTTGGCCAGCAGGTGGGACACGCCTCGGAAACCGGTCCCCTGTGGCCTGGAAAGATGAGGCAAAACACAACAGACAACACCCATCACAGCGGTCAGAAGAACGAGATGTGGGGAACGGAAGCTTGCGATTGAGCCACGGTGTTCCAAAACAGGAAGTGCCCTGGCCAAAGGTTCACACGGGGGTTTCTGCTATGGCCTCACATCTCCTTCTAAAACCCTCTGCAATGTGGGGATATTAAGAACACTGGCTCAGTTGGCATTCCTGCAATGGCCTTGTAGGCACCTTGCAACTTTGTGATTCTATGACTGTATGTTTTTTTTTCTTACACCACAAGGTTCTCAGGCATTCTGATATCATGTATATTAAGCACTGTGACGGTCCTAAGTCATTAAAGAGAGACCAGGGCTGTAATTATTATCCGATTAAGCAGTCTGGATAGCTGATTAGAAGTTTTATTTTTTTAAATAAACAACTATAACATTTGGCCGTTGACTGGGCAATATCCATTAAGAAAAGAAAGCTCACACATTTATTACTACTGTGGTATTATGAGTGGAGTGTCAGAGTCAATTTTAAGACCCTCCATGTCGGCTCTGAGCCATGAAGCTTACTGGGTGACCTGTCATTCTTTGCCTCGCCCTCCCTCGCAGGGTCGTTGTGGCGACAAAAGCAGGGGAGGTAGAGAATGTGGGTTGAGTGGGATCGAAAGGGAGAAGTAGGAGTCCGTATTGAAAAGTTACTTCTTTGGATTACAATTAAACTTTTTTTGGATTACAAAAAAAAGTTACTTCTTTGGATTACAATTAAGAGCTGACTGGGGGATTCTGGTTGTCCCAAAATTTCTAAGCTCTGAGGCTGCTTGTCCATCCATTTGCATATTGTTTATCTTGGTGAGCAGCAGCTTCATTAATTAATTGATCATGCTCTCCTTCCCTTTCAGGGGCTCAAGGTGGCTGACAAGAAAATATTGCAGACGTTTGAAGTGTACTCAATATCAGTCTTAGACTTATAGCATAGAAATCTTTTAAAACATTATTCGAAAACCCAAAAAAGTTCTCCATTCTCTCCAAAAGCCACTATCTGGACCTTTTCCAAATGAATATGGAAGTTTTTCAGGGGAATGTGGAAGTTTTTTTGGGAGACCAACCTGGGCCAAGTGCAGGCAAGGCTCTGCCCCACCACCAAACTGTGATCTCTCCCTTTCCTGTGTAACATCATGCACACATTGTGTTTATGGCCTGAACATAAAAAGAAAAAATCTGTCCTCTCACTGGACTTTCCCAGCAAACAGTGAATGCTAATTCTCAGCATTTGGTTGGGTGTGTCGGTGGCTGCGGGTGAGAAATTCAAGGACAGCTTCCGGATGCCCGTAATCAGCCTGAAACCTTTTCTGGTCACATCCTATTTGCTACAGATGTTGGCATAATTTGAAACAGCTTACTCCACCCAACTGAGAAGGCATGTCAGGGCAGACCTGTGGAGGAAAACCTCCAGATATGATTTTGTAATAAGAAAGGACTGTTTATTCCATATTGAGGAAGTGGGTTTTTTTCCCCTCCACAAAAGCTTGCAACTTGTTTAATTCTTCTAATGGCTCAGTAAAAATACCGACCTGCCCCTACATAAGGCCTTTTCCTAATTCTTCCTAATTTATTCCATACGGCGGCTGTAACTGAACAACATGAAAGTTTTGCTCAAAAGTATTCCAAAACCCTATAGAAATGAAAAGACGCTTTGTGGTCCACATAAGATACATAATGTCCTTTCCCAAGGAGAAAAGTAGGGTAAAAATATTCAAATAGAAATAAAAATAAATAAATACCAGAGTATGTGATGCCTTTATAGGCCACTAAAACATATACAGTATAGTTATACAGTACAATCTGTAAGTGTCCGTGGATCAAGGCCACTTTATCAGCCGTGTGCCAGTGTCAAGAACCTAAAAGTCTAAAAGTTCATGGCAAGGTGGATCTCGCTAGAAAAATTACTCTTTGGTTTTAAGTCAAAAAAATCTTGATAAGATGGATTTCAACAGGCACATTTTTCTGAAACTTAAGTTAGGAAAGACGCAGGAACCATTAGGGATAATGTTCTCAAGTTACAATTGAGGCCGCTGTGGTTTGGATCTCACACCTCTCCATAGATTATTCAGTGATTTATAGTTCTCTTAGATATGTTTCATCCCCTCTGTTTACGGAAACAGGGGACATGATTTCACCATGGCTCTGCCCCAAGCTTGTTTCCTGCTTGCCTTGCGATTTCTGTTCACTCATTCTCTTTCGGATTCCCCTGAACTCTCTTCCCTTCTGCTAGATTTCACCCAGTTCCCCCAAATGACGATATTTCCTGCTTTACCCTAAATTTTCTTCCTTGCGATTGTTTTTGCACAATCGGGCGCCCAACCTGGCCTGCGTCAGCAGTGCTTCAGCACCACACCGCCTGACGGCAATAAAGCTGGAGGTTAAACAGTTGATTCAGTTATAACATAATAACAGAAGAAGAGCCCTGTTGGATCAGGCCAAAGGCCCATCTAATCCAGCTTCCTGTATCTCACAGCGGCCCCACCAGATGCCTCTGGGACTCCACAAGACTAGATCTCTGTCCCCTGATCCCACTCCCCTGCATCTGGCCCTTGAAGGACCTGGGATTTAAGCCTGGAGATGACACATCCCCATCATGGTTTGCAACCTGTAATAGACTTTTCCTCCAGGAATCTGTCCAGTCCCCTTTTGAAGGCATCCAGGCCAGATGCCATCACCACCTCCTGTGGCAGGGAGTTCCACAGACTAACAACACGCTGGGTAAACAAAAATTCTTTTGTCTGTTCTTACTCTCCCAGCCCTCACAGCTCGGTGGAAGGGCTGGTTTTGTGGGCCAAAAAAAGCCCCATGATCCCCAACCAGCACGACATGGTGACCAGGGGATTCTGGGAGACGGAGTTATGCAAGTGACGTCTCTAAGGCTGGGTCCTACAGCACAAGAGGTTTTCTCCTGTGGATGACACTGCTTTTGCAATTGGAAGCAGGTCTGGCTCCACCGTTCAGCGTAGGGAGGCCGTTGCCTCTAGATCTGGGGATTTCAGGACTGGGCGTGAGGCAGGATTTGGGGGACTAAGGCTCCCTAAAACAGTCGGCTGCAAAGTCAGCAGCTCGGCGGTTCAAATCCCAGGTGCCGCACAGCAGAGCGAGCTCCCGCTGATAACTCCAGCTCCTGCCAACCTGGCAGTTCAAAAGCATCTAAATGCAAGTAGATTAGACACCGCCGTAAAAAGCGGGAAGGTAAAACAGTGTTTCCTTGCAGCCATGCCGGCCCCATGGCGACAGATTTACACAACACTGGCTCTTCAGCTTGAATATGGAGATGAGCACTGCCCCTAGAGTCGGACACGACTAGCACACATGTGCGGGGGGAACCTTTACCTTTACCCTTTACTATCTAATACATCAACATTTTTCAGACAGGGAGACTATGAAGAGATCTCCAAAAAAAAAGATGGCAAGAAGTAGTAAACTTACTAGTACTTTGATATTACTCTGTGATATTTCGGCATGTACAATTGTTATTTTTGACTTGATATACTCAACATAACTTTTTATATTGTATCCTTTTTCCCTCTTCCCTCTTCCCCCTTCCCCTAAAACCAATAAAATTCTTTAACACATTTTTCAGACAACGTTGGGGATTATCTTCACATTAACCTTGGGAGCAGCGCTGTTGTGAAAAATGGATGAAAGACTCATAGCGCTCACCTGCTCTATGAGCCCACCGGGGGCAAAGAGGTTTACTCTGCCGAGAACGTTGATGTGCAGCGTGTGGCGGAAATGCGGGATCAAGAGCTGTGTGTGCGTAGGAGAGAGAAAAAAGGTGGACCTGATGTCAGAGGACCAAGTAAACTTTTGAATTCCAGCTAGAGGTGGGGAAAGTCATATTTCAAGGCATAAGAGTTCCCATTTAGGAGGCCACCCTTCCCCCACCCCATAAACTGGCCTTTATAGTCTTGGTAACTCACTCTGAAACCTTAGTAAAAGAAAGAATAAAATGTTTTGTTACTTACAGTTAAACAGGTAAAACAGCAAACTGGCAAACATGACTGCTTTCGACAACAGACTCAAGAGCAGGGAAAGAAACCCAGAGCAGAGAGGCAGGGTTTTCTTTGGAAGCAGAGGCAGGAGGGGATGATTGGTTAGTGCTGGCCACACCTTCTCCAAGCAGCATGCGAGGTTGCAAAAACTCCAACAGGTGTTGGACACCAGCCATCCCTTCTGAGGCCTTTTGCACTCAGATCTTTGGGTGTTGTCCTCTTTCCTTCCGAAACAGACTTTGCAAACAAGATTCCATTTTTCCCTTACTTCCAATCGAATGCTTAGGCGTCCTTTCTTGTGGTCACCTGGCTAAGTTAGGCACGCTCTCCCGATGGGAACTACGCAACCGACACTCCCCACTCCAGGCACACTTACCTTGTGGACGGGGTGACACATGGGCAGCTGGTGGAGGGTCGCGAGCAGAAAGACTTCGACCACCAGGTGTGTGTACAGCAGGTGGGTGAGGACCTCGTGGATGTAGAAGGTGCTGTTCCGCACCCAAAATTTGGCAAGCGCCCAGTCCCACTCGGAATCGGTGGGTAAGAAAATGGGGCTGTCTGGTCCGGGCTGCTGCGTGAGCTGGAAAGAGAGGTGGGGCAGGGGAGTCATTGAGACATTCCTTTGAAAAAGCAAGTTACTAGTCCTTCTTGAGGAAATATCAAAGAAGCTAAGATGGCACCTCACTGAAACCATGTCATCCAATCACAAGTCATTAACAGCACGGTCATCCCATTTGCATGTGCAAGAACCATCACGACAGCCACAATCCCGCTGTTTAGCATAATAAATCACACTAGGGTAGGTCCACTGAATTAATCGGCATTTGGGGAGAGCCTGCGTGGCTGCTCCCAGACTGTGGAACTCCCTCCCACTGGAGGCCCGGCTGGCCCCATCTTTGCTGTCCTTCCTTCAGCAGGCAGACCTCTCTCTTCAGGCAGGCTTTTCCAAAGAGATTGGCTGCCTGCATGGGATTTTTAAGCAGATGAGTAGGATCCATGAATTGTGTCGTTGCTGTTGTTTTTGTTTGCCATGCTGTAGTGTGATATTCGACCCTTTCTAGCGCATGCATTGTGTCATTACAGTTGTGACCGATGCTTCGTGACCCCATGTCCGTGGAGTTTTCTTGGCAGGAATACTGGAGTGGTTTGCCGGTTCCTACTCCAGGCGCCTACAGCACCTACTTGCCTACTTACTGCTTTTAGCTTGAAAACCTATCTTTTAATGATGTAAAACCACCGTGGGTCCTTTTCAAGGAGAAAAGCAGGGTGGAAATATTTTAAATAAATGTAAATAATTGAATTCCTCTGTAAATAACTGTGGTTCAAATGGGCCTATGTTAGCTGCAACTTAATTGAGCGTAGTTGACCCATTAGAATCAATGAGGGAGGGGGGACGTTGTCGTGTTTCCGGAACAGAAGGAAACTCCAGGACGGGTGCATTAAAACAGACGTTTATTGCAGATTCACCAGCAGCATGCTTCCAAGAAAAGGGGAGGACAAAAGAGAGGAAGAAACCGCACCCCACCCTAAATACACACTCAGTCTAACCCATTATCCTAATTGCTTCCAAATGGTTAGGTCTTGCCCTAGGCAAGAGAGGAAGCCTAGATCCTAATCCCCCACAACTCACAACTAGAGATCAAGCCAGGGGGGGCCCTCTTGAAAGAGCCATCCCTCAAGGAGGTAAGAGGGATGGTTTGCAGACATAGGGGCCTTCTCGGCAGCGGCCCCCAAGCTATGGAATGCCCTCCCGATTGAGATCCGCCTGGCGCCAACACTGATGACATTTCGGCGCCAGGTAAAAACCTTCCTGTTCCAGAAGTTTTTTAATTGATACAATTTAGATTGTGGGTCTTCTGATGGCAATTTTAGTGTGATGATTTTAGTATAAGGTTTCTATTATTGTTTTAATTATTTATTGTTGTTTGATGTTTTTAACTGTTTTAATTCTTTGACTGGAAGCCGCCCAGAGACCTTTGGGTAGTGGGCGGCATATAAGTTGTAAAAATAAATAAATAAAATAAATAAAACTATAGCATACACAACCCAATACACAACAGGCGTAGAGAAGGAGTCCCGTTGAGGATTTGAGTCACCAAATTTTCCATCGATTCAACAGGCTTACTCTAGTGCAATTTACTCCACAAATTAGTTAATTTGCAGACATGTCAAGAATGCTATTTAGCATCTTTCCACTACCCCCACTTTAGACTTGAAACGCCTTTTCCTGAAAGGCAAATCGCCTTAAAAATCACTGTCCGCTTTTCAAATCGCTTTTCTTGAAGAGCCCCCTTGGCCACGCCAGTTTTTGACCGCTGTGTCGTTTTTTTCTTGTGACAACCACTGGAGGTTGTGGTTGTTTTTTTTAATCGGTTCCTGTACTCCCTTTTTAAAGCGATCTGGTTGTATTTGCGGACATACTGCGCCGCTTTTTTTCGGTCCCCCCCCCGCCGTTTCTGCCGCTTCCCTGTCGTAGTTTAAAGCGGTTCAGCCAAGTGCGAACGGGGAAGCCGATTGCTAAGCCACCGCTGAAGTGCAGACAGCTGAACTGCTGTAGTGACCACATTACCGTGGGAGGAGATAAGGCGATGCAAAATAAAAAGTGAATGCTCAAGGAAGTGCAGTAGTGGCCAAACAATCACCCCTACTGCACTGTGGACAGAAGTAGAGCAAGGGGTCCAGCAAGGCACGTCATCTCCCTAGGAAAGAGGAATTATCATTTTGCATTGAAGCATTGGGGACCCGTTGAGCGGAAGAAAAAGGCGTTACCTGGATGGCGATGGGGACCATCTCCCCTCGGGGAGCCAGATGCAGCAGGCAGAGCGGGGCAGAGACGAACTGGACGGATCCGTTCAGCGTCGTGCCCGGGGTGCCCTCCAAAATCTGGCAATCTATAACGAAGATGGTTCCTTTCTGTTAAGTCACAACACAAAAGGGGTGTGTGTTAAAATGGCAGGACACGTCGGGCGTAAACAGGAGGAAAGATACTACAACATATATTGTGTATGTACACACTCCTGTGAAAGGCAGCATGTATCGGCACTCTCACCCTGGTATGTGTGTGTGTGTGTGTGTGTGTGTGTGTGTGTGTGTGTAAATAAATAAAAGTAAATAAAGGACAGAATATGTTCCTGTTTATTTTTCTATAAATTCGCCTCAAAATTCTTGTGCTTTTTAAACTCTAGCACCATGCCACAAAGCCCCACTCGCTTTGCTCAAGTTATAGCTCTGATTGAACATGTAGTTTGATCGCGTCTTTCCACAGAAAATTCTATTTCCTCAGGATGCCACAAGGTGGCGCTAGGGCAGTTCTAATGTGAAGTCCAATGGATGCATTTGCGTTGTGTAGATGCACTCTCCATCATAACAGCAGGCGGAGGCTGTGCTTGGTGGAGCTGCAGCTTTGAGGGCCTACTGGCAGAAGTGCGTGCACACACACCCGGAGTACTGTGTCCAGTTCTGTGCGCCTCAATTTTAAAAGATTGTTGACAACCTCGAGCGGGTACAGAGGAGGGCGACCAGGATGGTTGAAGGTCTGGAAGATAGAATGGCTTAGGGAGCTGGGAATGTTTAGCCTCTCTAAAAGAAGGCTGAGGGGGAGACATGATAGCTATGTTTAAATATTTGAATTGAAAGGATGTCCTATTGAAGAGGGAACAGGTTTGTTTTCCATGGCTTCAGAGACTAGGACGCGGTGCAATGGTTTCAAACTACAGGAAAAGAGATTCCATGTGAACATGAGGAAGAACTTCATGTCGGTTAGAGCTGTTCGGCAGTGGAAGATGCTGCCACAAAAGAGACAGTGATGGAGTCTCCTTCTTTGGAGGTTTTTAAGCAGAGGCTGGATGGCCATCTGTCAGGAAATATTGTGATGGGGGTTCCTGCATGGCAGGGGGTTGGACTGGATGGCCCTTGAGGTCTCTTCCAACTCTAGAATTCTATGATTCTATGATTCTATCCATCATCTTACCTTCAGCTCTTGGTCCAGGGTCGTGTCCTTCTCCAGGGATTTGGCCACCATTTCTTGTGTGACTGGGAATTTCGCCGGAAGCTCTGTGCAGCGACGGATGACCACCGGGTTCACTCCGTTGAGATACTGGTAGCCAAAAAAGGAATCTTCAGCCCAGCGTTTGCTGACATATTCTGGGGTGGAAAAAAGTAGGGGGAAAATATTCCAGTAGGGGGGGGGAAATATTCTTGGATGACATGCTGAAGTGGAGAACATCAGCCTTAAAATAATTTCTCCAGCTCTTAACTTTTCTCGCCTCTAAATTGGGTCTAAATGTCAGTGTGCATGTTTGGCACAAATGTGTGGGGCTATAGAAGGCATGTCCAAACTTCGGGGCCTCCTGATGTTTTGGACCACAACTCCCAGAATTCTAAGCTTAGATTGCCAATGGGAAAGGACTGTGGGAGTTGCAGTCCAAAACATCTGGAGGGCCGTTTGTACATGCCTGGGCTATAGGAAGAAGTCAGAGTACAGCAGTGGGGGGCAGACTCCATATTCCTGAGAAGCCTGGCTTTTCCTGTTTGATTGTTTTTTTTTATAAAAAAACCCAGCAAGTTTTCTAGTCTGGGAGATTTGAAGCTTTTCTGCTTTTTGAATTGCTGTAATTCTGCTGCACAGCTCTAGGAGTTTAGCCCAAAAATCTGAAACCCTGCAGCAATCTGCAGACTCATATACTTGCCTGCAGTCGGAGATCGGTAAAACCAAAAGGCTCTTCGGACATCATCCAACGTCCTCCAAGAGTTTTTACAGTCAAGCAAACCTTTCAGTTTCAATTCTATCTCGCTGGCATGGAAGGAGGAAAAGAAACCTGTTAAACCATGTGTGTGTGTGTGTGTGTTGTGTCGTTAGAGTCATGACCGACTCTTCGTGACTCCATGTCCATGGAGTTTTCTTGGCAGGAGTACTGGATTGGCTTGCCAGTTCCTACTCCAGGCGCCTACAGCACCTGGTATTCCCTGGTGGTCTCCCATCCAAGGACTAACCAGGGCCGACCCTGCTTAGCTTCCGAAATCAAGCGAGATCTGATGTGCTTAGGGCATCTAGGCAGCTCCTAGACCGTGCATAGTTACCCAGCCTACCCTTCTAACAACAGGCAGAAATTCCAACAGCCTTCCTCCCACTTAGTGAACCATCGCAGAATGAAATTTCCTCAGTTTGCTTCCTCTCCGCCCTGAGGTGAGTTAATAAAGGACTATTTAAATTGCAAAGAAGCGGAGGATGTTCCGATATCAATATTCATCCCACCAAGCACTGCCTTTCTATTGAATTTCTCTTAAATCATCAAAGATGAAGTAAAAGTCTGCTTTGGGTAAATTTTGGATTTTTGTACCAATTAGAAACGTTTGGATTTTATCTAAAACCATTAGAACACTTGGAGCCAGAAGAGTCTCTCTCTCTCTCTCTCTCTCTCTCTCTCTCTCTCTCTCTCTCTCTCTCTCTCTCTCTCTCTCTCTCCCTCTCTCTCTCTCTCTCTTTTGGAGCTTTAGATCTGGAAGTTGAGTCATGGCTACTGGAGGGAGGACTCGCACGAGCTGTATTCAGACGAATGGAGCTGTCTGGATGAGCGGCGAAATGTTTCTATCTCTCAAAAAAGAAGTCCAATAGCCATGACTCAACTTCCAGATAAACCCACCCGGATGACTAAGAATCTTCACAGACATATTGGAGCTTTAGAGTTTTTTAAAAAATTATTCCCCCCCCCCTCCCGCCCGCCCAGGCTCTGCAAAGACCTGCACGTCCTCCTGGTGATACGTACGCCATGACCATTTGCACATTGAAGGCACTTTCCTTGGTGATGGAATAGCGGTCGTTTGGGTGCAAGTGCTCAACGGTGTCTGCGTCCAGGCATTTGGGCCAGCCAGGCTGGAATTCTTTATACCTGCACCAGAAAACACATCGCAGAAACAGTGACACAAACTGTGACGGCATAGCTTTTGCACTATTTGATACATATAATAAAATATAAATAGAATATACTGTAATAGAATGTAGAATATAGAATAGAATAAATAGAATATACAGAAAACGCACAGCAGTAATGAAGTACAGTAATTGTCTCTCTGTTTTGAGGTGAGCTGGCTTCCTTCCCTAAAACACTTGGCTCCTTAAGTGGCACCTATCATTGCTGCTTCCAGATAGACAGATACCAGTGCCTATCTATCTATCTATCTATCTATCTATCTATCTATCTATCTATCTATCTATCTATCTATCGTCCGTCCGTCCGTCCGTCCGTCCGTCCGTCCGTCCGTCTCATCCATCCCTTCCTTCCTTCCTTCCTTCCTTCCTTCCTTCCTTCCTTCCTTCTTTCCTCTCTCTCTCGATGTCATTGGTTTTTTCCTTCCTTCCTTCCTCCCTTCCTTCCACCATCAGTTCCTTCCTTCCTTCCTTCCTTCCTTCCTTCCTTCCTTCCTTCTTCCTTCCTTCCTTCCTTCCTTCCTTCCTTCCTTCTTCCTCTTTCTCTCTCTGTCATTGGTTCTTTCCTTCCTTCCTTCCTTCCTTCCTTCCTTCCTTCCTTCCTTCCTTCCTTCCTTCCTTCCTTCCTTCCTTCCTTCCTTCTCTCTCTCTCTGTCATTGATTCTTTCTTTCTTTTTTTCTTTCTTTCTTTCTTTCTTCCTTCCTTCCTTCCTTGCTTCCACCATCAGTTTCTTCTTTCCCTCCTCCCATCATCAGTTCCTTCCTTCCTTCCATCCGTCCTCTGTTTGTTCTTAAACATTCTGGAAAATCTAAGAAGCAGAGTGATGAGTGTCATCTCACAAACAGTAATTACTTGCAAAGTCACAAATCGACTCTGAATCATTAACAAAACAATTTTAGAATCTTAGAGCTAAGATTGTTTTGTTTCTACATTATTTTCTCTTTCTTTTCAAACAATGTATATCCTTCGATTTATACCCTGAAAATCATCCCATAAAGTTTCAGTTATTCCTATCAAGTCGTATTTACCCCCCTGAACTAAAAGTTCCAGTTCTTATTGCTTGTTTCCCCAACTCCTGGCATTCATATGCAGACACCGGAAATTGTGTGATTTGTGGCTTGTTTGTACATTATTATGAATATTATTGCTAATGCTAATGTTATTATTTACCCCCATTTGAACAATTTGTCCCATTCCTCTTATCATGCTTAAGACTTCATCTACCTTTAACTCTGTACTTGTGTCTCAGCCATAATTCGAGTCGGGGTCATTAATAAAACAAAACAAGTCGAGTCACCAGTCGGATTTGACGGCGAGTCTCGCAAGAGGAATCTTCATTTCTGGGAGGTCTTCATGCTAGAGTTAAGTCAACTCACGTGTGTGTGTGTGTGTGTGTGTGTGTGTGTGTGTGTGTGTGTGTGTGTGTGTGTGTGTGTGTGTGTGTGTGTGTGTGTGTGTGTGTGTGTGTGTGTGTGTGTGTCCTTAGAGTCGTGACTGACTCTTTGTGATCCCATATCCATGGAGTTTTCTTGGCAGGAATACTGGAGTGGAGTGGTTTGCCAGTTCCTACTCCAGGCGCCTACAGCACCTGGTATTCCCTGGTGGTCACCCATCCAAGTACTAACCAGGGCCGACCCTGCTTAGCTTCCAAAATCAGGCAAGATCGGATGCGCTTAGGGCACCTAGGCAGCTTCCAACTTACCTGTAGGCCTCCTGTTTTGCTTGTAGTTCTTTTTTCCGATGCTGTAAGAGAAGCTGGTTATCTGCATCCATACAGATGGTTTTGGCTGAAAAAGAAGAGGCGGGTGGGAAAGAATTTCTGAAATCTTACAGGGAAACATTGGCTGGGTCTCTAATCCCCACCTCACTGAAAAAAAATGCCAAATTAGTTAGCTTTTTGAGGTTTTGAGGTTCAATGACCTATGAGGATTTACTGTCTCGGTCCAGCACACTTCCACTGCGCTGCCGAGAATATCCTTGTTAGCAGAGTAAAACATGCACAGCGAGAAAGTTGCAAACAATTGTGGAGAGTTCTTCAAAACAACAAGCTGGGATTTATTATATACAGTTCCAGGAAAACAAACGTAGAATTCTCTTACAAACATAGACAGACACCCAGTAGAATCTTCGGAAATACAAACGTAAACAGTAGTAACGGAGAGTACGGGGGAGGAATGCAGAGTCAAGGCTCAGAGCAGGAGGAGAACGGAGGCTCAAACATTCCTCCTTAAATATACAAAACATGCACGTGTGGAACTTTCTACAAGGAGATAATTCTCTTCAGGATTCTCTCCGTTGCAGCTTGTCAGCGTCTCTGGTTTCAGAAAACCTAGCAAGTTTGTTATAGTTCTGTACTGTCCATCTGGCCTGTACCTGAGGCTGAATAAAACAGTTTGTGGCCCTCCCTGCTTTTGGATCAAGGGTGTCCCTTTTTATAACACCCACATTCATCTGCCAACATTGATGACATCTCGGCGCCAGGTAAAAACATTCCTGTTCCAGAAGTCTTTTAACTGATTATTGTGGGTCCTGATGGCGACTTTAGTGTTGTATTTTAATATATTGTATTTATTGTATTTAAATGTTTCATTGTTTTAATTTTATTGCAATTTGATGTTGTAATGATCTGAATTGTTTACTTTGATGGTGAGCCGCCCAGAGACCTTTGGGTAGTAGGCGGCATACAAGCTATATAAATAAATAAATAAATAAATAAATAAATAAATAAATAAATAAAATAAAGGCTTTACTCCATCACGGCTGGAAAAACTTGCCCCGTGGACGGCTGCCTGCGGTCACAGACATAGAAGAACCTCTGTCTGTGCAAAGGACAGCAATCCCAGCCGCTGATCAACAACAGCAAAAGTTCCTTTTTCAGACTATAGGTTGCAGAAATCCACAGCCAATATCATCACCATTGGGGGGGGATCTGAAAATTCTATTCCAAAAAGGAACTTTCTCTCTCTCTCTCTCTCTCTCTCTCTCTCTCTCTCTCTCTGTATGTAGTACTTTTTTAAAGTATCTGATGCTCCAACTACCCCATCCCTTAATACACAGGTCTCCTGTTTTTATCCTTTAGGAGTCTATTGTTAAAATCTATGGATGAGCATTAAGATTTCATGGGCTCCATCGCATTGCTCAGAAAATTATGGGATCACAAGTCCCAGCCACCCTTCTTGCTGGGGGATGATGGGATCTTCCCCAGCCTCTGGGTTTGTTGTTTTTCTGCACCATCAGGGCACGTATGATGACTTATGATGACCCTAATTTTGTTCTCAGGGCCCCTGCCCTATAGAAGGAGTGTCCTTCCATCACCATCTCCTAGGGCAGTGGTGGCGAACCTTCGGCACTCCAGATGTTTTGGACCACAACTCCCACAGTCCTTTGTCCTTGGCAATACTAGCTTGGAATTCTGGGAGTTGTGGTCCAAAACATCTGGGAGTGCCGAAGGTTCGCCACCACTGTCCTGGGGAGCTTCCACGTCCGAGCAGGGTCTCCAACCCAAGTCTCCAGAGCCCTCACCTGACTGCCTACCCACTACACCACACTGCCTCTCAAGTGCCAGGTGACAGTTCCTGTAATCCTCAGCCAATTACTGTACTGGCAGGGGGGATAATGGAAGTTGTAGTCCAGTACAACTGGCTGGCATGCTGTCTTTGAGGGAGTCCGATCTGCAGGTTCACACACACACTCACACACACACACAGAGAGAGAGAGAGAGAGAGAGAACAGTTGCAAAATCTATATCTCCTTCACTGGCGCTACTGCATTAATTGCTTGTTTAAAATACTATTTATATGCTGCAGTTCTCCAAAAGAATCCAGGTATTAAAAGAAACAAGTTAAAAGCCAAAGAATACATCATTACAATATTAAAGAAGCATTAAACAAGTATCCCATTAAAACTCATAATACGAACAATCATGTTGTGTTGTTCAAGTGTCAATATAAATACATGACGTTTAAGCTCCCCCGCCTGTTGCACCACCTGGCTGAGGACAAGGCACGGCGGGGCCCCAGGGAGCTTGCATCTCCGTCAAGTGAGAAATCATGGCACTCCTACGGTGGGAAAGTTACTTTCTACCCCAAGTAACTTTCCAGTTCCTCCAGCTACCTTTTGAGAGCTATGGAGAGCCTCTGTCCGAAAAGTAACGATGCAAAATTTGAGGTCGGAGAGCAGAGGCTGTGAGCCTCTTTCCACAGGGATGCCGGAGTGCATCTTTGAAAAACCTCACCTGCTCCTTCTCTGAGTTCAAGGGTCTGGTACCCAACCAGCCACTGATAGCAAGGGAAGCGGTACACCTTCTCCCCGGGCGCCGTCACTTCGACAAAGCTGCAGTTCCAGTCGGTCTGGGGGAAAACACTGTAGCGCTCCTTGTGAAGGCGGACCAGTAGAAGGCGTCCCAAATCGTGCGGACTGGAGACCTTGTATTCATCCACCTGGCAGGTTGAAAGGGAGATATTTTTTTTTAAAACACTGGTTCTCAGCAAGCTGGAAAAAGGTCTGGCGTGGCCTCAGGGTCCCCCTCTCCGTTTGGACTAGAGCTGACACGACCAAGGTTCAAATCTCTGCTTGGCGCTAATTTATTTATTTACTTAATTGATTTATGTTTTACGTTTATGCCGCCCATCTAGACCTAGGGCAACTCTGGGCGGTTTACAACATGGAATAACATGACAATTAACAGAGGAATACATTTTTAAAAACCAAAATGCAAGGTACTGATGAGTCACTATGGAAATATAAAAAAATATATAGAATTCACTAACCTTTAACCCCCCCCTTAAAAGCCACCCAGGGATGCAACTCAGGGAGCCCAGTTCCCCCCCCTCTCTCACCCCAATTCTGTCACCTAGCCCTTCTGCCTCCTTTGCCCATGTCCCACCTCACTATCTAACCCTTCCATTGCCTTGCTCATTCCCAAACCACAAAACTTGCAGCTAGAAGACATGGCTTAGGCTGGGCAAACTCTAAGTGGGAGATTGCTTGCTCCCTACCCCAACCAGCCAGGGGAATGATTCTCAGCCATCAATCCCAAATATTTAACGGTCCAGCCACATTACCTCTACAGAACCAACACCCCCCCTTCTCTATCCTGCCAATCTCTCTCTCTCTCTTTTCCTTTCCTGTTGCCTCATTCCTTCTTGGCCTTTCCTATTCCTCTACATCCTATCTCATTAAAACTAGACTTGGGACATTTCTCTGCTTTCCGGACCTGAGCCACCTTTTTTGGGCAGCAAGAGGGGTCACCAACTTAGCTGAAGGAAAAGATAATCCAGACTCCATTCCCTCAACACGGGGGAAGGCACGTATGCCCAACAGATGTGAAAGATGTTATCACCGCCTGAAGCATACCATTGTTTCATTTCTACATCCAACTAAGACACCATCTGGCAGCAAAGGACTTTTCTGGATTAACTTTGCCACCTCCATTGTGACTCCCCTACCCCCTACCCCCCACACTGTGACTGTTCCTCTCTGCCTACCTGTTGATTGTTCCCTGACTACCCAAACAGATTGGATCACCGCCTGGAGGAATCTTTCATTACCACCTTTTCTGAACTCATGAGAAACTGGCAAATCCCCTTTGAATAATCCTACCGGTTTTCCTGTTCCATATTGACTCTGCTCCTCGACCCCCTATTGACTTTCTGATTCCTACAGTGTACCAAGGCTCAGCAAACAAAGCCTTGTTTCCCCTTTCCATTGTGTCCCCCAGGATGGCCTAATCAGGGAACACCTGGGTTCATCAGCATTTGCATGAACCCCGGCTCCAGCTTACCAAGGACCGCCCAGAGCCACCCCTAGCCAACCCCTGGAGTCCAGGGGTCTGCAACCCGCGGCTCCGGAGCAGCATGCGGCTCTTTGGAACCTTTGCCGCGGCTCCGGGAGGTGACTGTGACAGGTTCGTTGCTCCGCTCCACACTGCCCGCCCGGTGATGCCGCAATGGTTTTGCGGCTCCCAGTTTTTTCCCCCGTCGGAAACGGGTCCAAGTGGCTCTTTATGTCTTAAAGGTTGCAGACCCCTGCTCTGGACTATCCCAATTGGACAATTTGAACTTCCTTCAGCCAATCTCTGGACATGCACTGTTCTGGGATGGGAGGGGGGAAGAATCAATAAAAGTTGGGGGTTTCCATGTGCTCGGGGTTGAACACCTTTGCTCTGTCTCTGGCTGGGTGTTCACCTGCTGCTTTTATTAGGCCTAATAAACACAGTATTTGGCTCAGGATCTCTCTCTCTCGTTGGACTTTTATTGGCATCTGAGGGTCCAGCGGAACTCAGCAGGACTAGCCTGACTGAAATAGAATTTTAATCTTATTTTAAACCCAACAGTACAGTACATAATAAAATAAAGTATACATAAATCAACAAAAAAAAAACTAAAATGAAGATAAAATGAAGATAATAATGGAAGGAGGTTGATAACAAGGGGGGGGGAGAGAAAAGAGAAGAAAAGCGGTAAAAAAAATAGTGCCTTACTAAATGTTTGAAAAATCAGGGATGGCCCTTCTGTATAACCAGGTCTTCAATAGTTTTTTAAAAGTTTGAAGTGAGGGTGTCAGCCGAATTTCAGGAGGTAGATGGTTCCATAACTGGGGAGCAACCACCGAGAAGGCCCTACTCCTTGTTACAACGTTCCGGGCCTCCCTCGGGGTTGGGACTGCCAGGCGTCCTGCTGTAAAGCTTTAAGGCGTGATCTCGGGCCTTTCTCTTAAGCTAAACCTGCATCACAGGGCTGTTGTTGGTTGAAAAATGGGCCAGGGAGGCTCACGGGTTGCTGGTAAGCTTTTCAGATGAAAGGCGGAGAAGTGGGAAGAGTCAGACTACAGGTCCCAAAATTCCTCCACCTGGCAAGATTACTAGCAGTGTCAGAAGGGGATTTGGGGAAATGGCCAACCACTCCAGTACTCCTGCCAAGAAAACTCCATGAACATGGAGTCACGGAGAGTCGGTCACAACTGTAATGACACAACACACAGACACACACAGTGAAGGTGAAAAAAGGTAAGTTTCACAAGCACTAGGATGGTGTGATATAACTCTGGGGGCATACACTACATCAGTGGTGGTAAACCTTTCAGAGACCGAGTGCCCAAACTGCGATTCAAAACCCACTCATTTTTGACAAAGTGCCAATACAGCCATTTAACCTGAATCCAGGTGGCTGTGAAGGGGCAATGTTGGGTGCCCACCGAACGGGCTTCGAGTGCCGCCTTTGGCACCCGTGCCATAGGTTCGCCAACACTGCACTACATTTTTTCTCCAGAATTCCTTATTCTAGGTGGAGCCCCCGTCTCCGACTCCACCCTCTGCGTCCCCTTGCAGGGGGGTCAGTGGATGTTGAAATGCATCGTTAATCTAATACAGTATTTCAAATCTAATACTCCCCCAGAAATTCAGTTGTAAACCACCCAGAGTTCCTCCGGAAGACGGGCGGTATATAAGTATTAAAATAAATAAATAAATAAATAAATAAATAAATAAATAAATTTTGCTTCTGGGTGCTATTGCCTTGCTCAGAGGCATTCCAACATGCATCAGCAGTTCATCACACCTGCCCGACACGTGATAGGCGAACACGGAACATGCACAGAATAAACCTGCAACTTCACGATCATTTTGTGCTTGGTCCCACCCACACCTACACCCCAAGGTCAACAACTACGGCCTGTGTCACCTGGGGCAAACATGGATTCTGTACGCACACGCACATGCACACACACAAAACAAGTGGGTGCAGAATAGTACAGAGTGCAAATCCTATTTTGTCATTTTGGCACACACACACACAGCACATAAGATGCATTATTGTTTGTTTATTTAAAATATTTCTACCCCATCTTTCTCTCCGGAAGAACCTATGCCTGCCTTCCCCCCCTCCCAGTTATGGCCCTACCCCTCCCTGCCCCATATAATGTTCTGAAGGCTTGATTTACTCCATTGCTAGTATATACACTTAGGCTGCACTGACTATCCTACTGATTTCAAAACACCCCGCGCCCCCCAAAAAAATCTGATTAAAGTTTAATGGGGGTGGGGGTGGGTAGATTACAAACAAGGGAGCTTTGGTTAACCAGTGACAGCAAAAACAAGGGAAGAAGCAAGCAAACAAACAAACAAAGGAGACATGGGTACTGGACATTATGATCTCTTGCCTCTATCATACTGCATGTAAAAAGTGCATTATTTGCATCTGGAGTACTGCTCCCCCACCGTGATGCGCTTCAAAAAAAATACATGCCTCTGCCACGCCTCCTGAAGTGGGGTCCATTGCATTTTCCTGATCTTGGCCCCTTTGGTAGTAATTTTTTGATCTGCATTTTCGGAGAATTGAAGTGTGCATCAAAAGTAAGTGGGGCATTGTTAGTGTGCATGTTTTGTTATTCTGCTCAATTTATTGATATTTCCTTAAATTTATTTATTTATTTATTTATTTATTTATTTATTTATTTATTTATTTATTTTTAAATTTATATCCCGCTGGATTTTCCCAGACAGGAACTCAGGGCGGTTAACAAATATAACATACAATAATTCCAGAAGAAATAAAAGGAAAAATAATTATTATTATTATTTGCTCTTTAAAATAAAAACTAGAAACCCAACATGCTGGTAATCAAAGTGTATTAATTAATATCTATATCTATATCTATATAAAGTGTTCTGCTTATATACCACCCCATACCACTTCAAAAAGTCTCTGGGTGGTTTACAGTTTTTTAATTACAGTATGCAGGCTCCACGTTGCCCCCCCCCCCCCGGTAAGCTGGGTACTCATTTTACCAATCTCGAAAGGATAGAATATATACAGTGGACCCTCGTATAACAAATGGTTTGTATAACATAAAATCTGTACAACATAAAAAATTCCAGAGATAGGGGAAATTTAACATAATTGCCTATGGGGCAAATCCATACAACATAAAAATGGTCACAATTATTACTCTGTTTTCAATGAATTCCTATGGGAAATTTGTATAAAGGAAAATTTGCTTAACATAATTTCATTTGGAATGAATTAATTCCTTTATACAAGGTTCCACTGTATATAGATAGATAGATAGATAGATAGATAGATAGATAGATAAAATAATGACAGAGAAAACAGCTTTTCAAAACAGCAATTTGATGCGCTTTCGGCCCATGGGGATGCGTGAATAGAGCATCAAAAAAATGCTACCGTGGCGACAGAAAGTGCGCATCAAACATCACTTGACCAGTGTTGGAGAAAGTACACATCAAATCAATATGCGCGTTTAATGTACGTGTGATAAAGGCCTAGGATCCTTTGTCTGTGAAGATTCTCAGTCATCCAGTTGAGGTTATCTGGAAGTTGAGTCATGGCAACTGGACTTGCCTCAGACTAACGAAACTGCTTGTTTCGATCTCTCAAGGAAAGAAGTCCAGTTGCCATGACTCAACTTCCCAGATCTAGGATTCCTTCCTGCTCTGCGGTTGCAAGATGGCAACAATGGTGATAAACAACACCTACAGCGTATTTTGTGACACCTTGAAACTTGCAGGGGAAGAGGAATCAGAAGCTGAGAAAGTTACATGTTGGTTTGTTCACTTATTTGGAAGGCACAGAATCAGCTGACCTTCCTGATTGAAATCGCCAACAACCCACTCAGCAAAAAGTGATCTTCGCCAATAGATTATTTTCATAAGCCTTCCTTATGATTCTTCTTTCCGCTCGATAACCTTGTGAGGTAGGTCAGGCGGAAACAGAGCCTAACCCAAGGTCACTCCTTCGGAAGAAGGAGGAAAGGCTACAGCATTTGGGGCTTTTTAATCTGGAAAAAAGGCGCCTGAGGGTGGATATGATTGAGACGGACAAAATAATGCAGGGCACAAGTAAAGTGGATAGAGGGACGCTCTTCTCCCTCTCACAAAATACCAGAACTAGGGGACATCCACTCACATTGAGGGCTGGGAGAGTAAGAACAGACAAAAGAAAATGTATTTTTCACCCAGCGCGTTGTTAGTCTGTGGAACTCCCTGCCACAGGAGTTGGGGATGGCATCTGACCTTGATGCCTTCAGAAGGGGATTGGACAGATTCCTGGAGGAAAAGTCCATCACAGGTTACAAACCATGATGAAGGTGTGTCATCTCCAGGCTTAAAATCGGGGTACTTCAAGGGCCAGATGCAGAGGAGTGTTATCATGAGACAGAGATCTAGTCTCGTGCGCTCCCAGAGGCATCTGGTGGGGCCACTGTGAGATACAGGAAGCTGGACTAGATGGGCCTTTGGCCTGATCCAGCAGGGCTCTTCTTGGGTTCCTAGGTTCTTATGTTAGCTCGCTGGGGATTTATTGACCTCTTTTCAAGATATTTTATTTATTTATTATCTGTCTGTCTGTTGTACATCTCGGGTGCAATGTTTTAGGAGGAGTTGGATATCTCAGAGCTTTAAGTACCTGACTGTTTTAGGAACTGGCAAGCCATTCCAGTATTCCTGCCAAGAAAACGCCATGGGCATGGGGTCACGAAGAGTTGGTCACGAATGTAACGACACAACACACACACTGTTTTAGCATAGCCAAAAGTTGGGAGCTCAGTTATCTCCTGTGCTTTCTTAGATGGTTACTTCACGCCCATTTTGTCTCTGTTAGTGTTTCGCTTAGGAGCAGTACAATAAAATGTTACTTCACGTTCGTCGCGCAACTACTGAAATTTGTCTCGACCACACACCCCAGAATGGGTGCTAAGCGGGACAATCCTGTACCTGGTGCTGGGGTAGGGTTTTCCTTTGTCACTCTTGGTTCCCGCTTTCTGTTCCGAGACAAGACACTGTGTAGTAACGACTGTCACGCAACAAAACATTCATTTCTCTCAGAAAACTGTGTCCGGGTTTGTTTATTTTTAATTTTGACTTTTCAGAAGCGAAATATCGATAAAGAATTTTTTAAGCCCTTCCCAAAAAAGAAAAAAGGAAGCTAGACAAATTCAGTGTTTGTCATGGTACAAGTCCGTGAGGTAACACTTGTCACGAGACAAGTTATCACGACCATGGGAACACTGAAACAGGGACAAAACCACATGATTGCGACCAACGCTGTCACGGTACAAAACTAGTTGCGGAACAAAGAAGGATGTGAAGTAACTGCCTTAAAGAAGAGCCAGCCTGGGGGGCCTTGGGCAAGCTGCACCGTCCCATGTGGCCCCCAGAAGAAGGAAAGAAGAAACCAATTCTGAGTCCTCTCTACCTAGAACTCTGGCAAGGGTCGGCATTAATCAGAATCAACTTGACAGCATGCTATTTATGTCACAGAGCTGGGAAGGTCACAAATAATAAAAGCAAAACTGTCAGCAGTGCAATCACAGATATTACAAAGGGATCAAACCAGGCCAGAGGTGTCGGAAGAGTTAAACTATCAGGCGATTAAAAGCCAGTGACAAAACAGAAACAATTGAAGACAGAGATAGGAGGACAGATAAAGGTTTCCATGTAAAGAGGAAGGCCTGTTTAACCTAACTGTGGCCATTGGGATTTGTAGTCCAAGAAGACTTGTCCAAACTCCCAGTGAAATGTAGGGGAGGCCCTGATCTCTCTGTTCCCCCCATCCCTCCCGTGTGTGTGTGTGTGTGTGTGTGTGTGTGTGTGTGTGTGTGTGATGTGTTGTCACAGTCATGACCGACTCTCCATGTCCATGGAGTTTTCTTGGCAGGAATACTGGACTGGCTTGCCAGTTCCTACTCCAGGCGCCTACAGCACCTGGTATTCCCTGGTGGTCTCCCATCCAAGGACTAACCAGGGCTGACCCTGCTTAGCTTCCGAAATCAGGTGAGATTGGATGTGCTTAGGGCACTGTTGGAGGCTAAATGGTGGGAAGATTTTGTGACTCCATCCGTGGAATTATGGGGACAAGGCAACTATCCTAAATGCCCTGAACTCTGTAGCCAGCAGATGGAAAGCACTTACCTCTCCGGGTGAAAAATCCTTCCCGCATTTATCCAGCAGAAACTTGGGGCTCTCGCCTTGAGATCCCACCAAGGTGATGGAGATAGAATCCATGGTCCCCCCGCACAGATATTTGCCAGTGGCCACCCGGATTCTGTAGGTGGCCACGGGGGTTGCCGTTGCTGTCGCTGCTGCCATAACGCTTGTACTTTTGGAGGAAACTGGGAGACTCTGTCTCTGTGTTCTGCCCCAAATCAAGCTATATAAGCAGGCGAGGCCCAGGCTAGCCTGTTTGCCCACTGCTCTGCCTTGCAGAGATAAATTAGATTGTAATCACAGGGTTGTTGCAGGGCCTGGCCCCTCCCAACTCCCACACGCTACTCTCTGTGGAGTGACAGGAGTTAATCTGTGCAGGGAGACAGGATGTGTTCCAGTGCAGGTGCATTCCAGGGAGGCATTAGAGGCTGGAAGGTCACGGGTTCAAGCCTGGATCCTGGCAAAATGGGCAAATCACAATGGCATGACTGTGCAATCCCAGACATATCCCCTCCATCTAGATCAGTGGTGGCAAACCTTTGGCACTCCAGATGTTTGGACCACAAGTCTCATAGTCCTTTGTCACTGGCAGTCTAGGCTTGGAATTCTGGGAGCTGTGGTCCAAAACCTATGGAGTGCTGAAGGTTCGCCACCACTGATCTAGATGATTGCCAAGTTGGAAGGGAATGATGGAGGTTATTCAGTTCAACACCGTGTCCCTGGATTTTGGGGGTGGGGAATTACAGTTCCCCAAATCCCCAGCCATGCAGGCTCTGGCACTCTGGAAGCTCTACTACTACTACTACTACTACTACTACTACTACTACTACTACTACTACTAGTAGTAGTAGTAGTAGTAGTAGTAGTAGTAGTAGTAGTAGTAGTAGTAGTAGTAGTAGTAGTTCTTACAGGTGCTTAAATTGCATCTCTCTTTTTTGACACCCATCCAGTACCAGTCTGTTCCACAGCTGAACTGTTGCTCTTTCCCATAAAGTTCCATCAATATCTCACCACCTGTTTTTTTTTTCAAATAGTTGATTTCTATGACCTGCCTGTGAAACCAGGGAGTCAGTACTCTAGATGGTTATGGAACTGGAGCTCCCAGTATTGTGGAGCTCCACGCTCCCTCACCTGTTCTAGAGGTCTTCCTATTTTTCAATGCTCCTCACAGAACATGGCGCACAACATGGGGCACTTTACTGAGAGGTTTGTTGTCCCTCAGAGGTCCCTTATTATTTATCACACTCTGGACGTTGTGCAACTGAAGGCTGTGTTAGACCTTTGAGCGGCTCATGATTGCTCAGCCCTGTCCGGCAGATTTGGCTTGCTTGGTTTCCACTAATAAATATTTTTCACGTGATCCCCAACCAAACCAGATCTCCTCCATCTTACACTTACACCAACAGTTCCTTTGTACCCAAGTGTGAGATTTTACATGGATCTCGAAGGGGGAGGTTGTTTCTGATTGATTTGGACCCACTGCTGTAGCCTGTCCAAGTGATTTTACACCTTGGCTTTACCTCTTGTGTGGCTAAAACAGATGCTGTCTCACTAAGGTGGCTGCATTATACACATGCAGACAAGAGAACAGCTGTTTGCATAAGAACATAAGAATAGCCTTGCTGGAGAAGGTCACAGCCCATCCAGTCCAGCATTCTGTGGCTCACCATTTGCTTCAGGGTATTCCCAAGCAGATGTCTTCACCTGCTTATGATTCTTCGCAAACAGCATTGAGAGAGATCCTGCCTATCTCTCCAACCCAGAGGTTGTCCTGAGGCATCCATAATGATAGCCATGTTCTCCATGAACTTATCCAATCCTTTATTAAAGCTTTCAAGGCTGACAGCTGTCACTACTTCTTCTGGCAGGGAGTTCCACAGACCAGCGATCCTCTGGGTGAAAAAGTACTTTCTCTTATTTGTTTGAGATCTAGCACCCCAAAGTGTCATGGAGTGCCCTCCTAGTTCTAGTGTCGTGTGATAGGGAAAAGTGTTTTTCCTAAAACTGCATATGTTAGTCTACATGAGCAGATACAATATTAGAAATGATTGTGTGCGTGTCTGAGCTGAGGAGTGGAAACAGCAATCAGTTGTCCACTTGTGTGTAGGGACTTTTTACTTTATTTTTTAGATCCTAAATCCCATAATTTTCCACTCTGTGAGTTCTACCTGATTTAGTCTCACTTTACAGACACCTGTATCTGGCTCACCTGGGAGAACAGGCCTAATTTAAAAGACTCTGAGGCCTAGCTCAGCCTAACTTCCTGTGCAGAAAGCAAACTCCGGACTAGCCCTAGGACAGGGGCAGGAAAACTTGGATGGAGTTGGCCTAGCTAAACCTCAAAACCTTCTGGTTTATACTTTGTTATTCCAGGTGATCCACATTTAGGTGTCTATAAGGAGTGTCCAAGTCACATAGAACGCTCAGAACGAGGACATAGGGTTTGGATTCCAAGAAATTTCAAAATCCTTTTCAAAATCCTTGTTAGTCTGTGGAACTCCCTGCCACAAGATGTGATGATGGCATCTAGCCTGGATCCCTTCAAAAGGGGATTGGTCAGATTCCTGGAGGAGAAGTCCATCCCAGGTGACAAACCATGATGGGGAGATGTATCATCTCCAGGCTTAAAACCAGGGTACTTCAAGGGCCAGATGCAGGGGAGTGGTAGCAAGAGACAGAGATCTAGTCTCGTGCACTTCCAGAGGCATTTGGTGGGGCCACTGTGAGATACAGGAAGCTGGACTAGATGGGCTTTTGGGCTGATCCAGCAGGGCTCTTCTTATGTTCTTATGTTCTTATGTTCTTATGTTCATCTGTAGGCCTGCTACTGAGCCTGCCATAAAGGGGCAGTGGGATGCTGCTGGCAGTGGATGATGGCCAACTTCAAGATCTCTAATCTTTTTCTTTGAGTTTCTTTTCAAGACATGAACTGGCCGGAGGATATATTTTTTTAAAAAAATGGGGGGTGGGTGGGCTGTGATCTCCCACCCACCCCCTTTCACGAAAGACAATTCTCTGTAAACGGAAGTGCCTGGCCACTGTACTTGTGACACTCCACTCAAAATCTCTCTCTTGGGTGACACGGTGCAATTAAGGAGTGGTTGTCAGTACCAGTTGCTCAATTGGATGATCGATCAACTCGTGACGACTGCTTCCATGTTGGAAGTTTGACGATTTCCATAACGCATTGGTTCTGCAATCCAGTCTGGAGAATTCCTCACCGATTTTTTTGAGCAAACGTGCCGCACTGTGTAATCCGGTTCGGCACCTAGGATGGCATGATACGGTACGGACTTCCACAGGGCAACATGTAGTCACTATAATGGGACATCACCGTGTCCAGTAACGTGAATGCCTGGCGTGTCATGTGGAAACAGCCATCTTGCAAGGAGCAACTAAGCCTAATTGCTAGATGAGATCTGCCCTGTTGTTCCTTTTTTTTGGACTGGAAATCCCAGAATTTCCTAAAAATTCCCAAGGGCAGAAATCCGGATGTCCCAGCCGGCAAACACACACCAACAGATGCTTTCCTTTCAGTCACCTGGAGAAAAGTTGAGGCTCCCTTCTATGCCTTGTTTCCTCCTGCAATGCTTCCTGGGAGTGGTAGTTCTTCAGGTAGTGCCCTCTTTGGAGCATAAAGAACGCAAGACTACCGGTCCCAGGAAGCATTGTGGCAGGTCAGAAGACCTAGAAGGGAGTCTTGTCTTTGCCCAGGTGAGTAAAATGAAGGCGCCTGCAGGTGTCCCTTTGTAGGCGTGAACACCCAGAATTCTGGTTGGGGAATTCTGGCATTTGGAGTTCAAAAAAACCAACATGAATTCTAGATCAAGATTTCCTCTGAAGGCACAGGAAGCCAAGGGGGACACTAAAGCCATTTCAGGATGTGGGAAAGGTGTTCTCTCTTTGGATTGCAACACCTATCATCCTTCTGTCCGTTTGTGGACTGGAGGATTCTGGAGTTTGTAGTCCAAAAAAACCCCAAAGTTCCAAACTGGGACACCTATACAATCCTGCGCTCATTTCACTGAACCTCACTAGCTTTTTTGCACACTTCTTGTTCCATAGCGATCTGCAAGACTTTTGTCTGTGGTTTTCACATGAAATGTGTCTTTTTGTGCCTGCCTCCTACCACCTTGATTTGTTTCCATACTCTCCCGGGTTTATTCACTTTTCTGAATGACCCCAAACTGGCCTGTGCCTATGTACTGTACATATATTTTGTCATACAGTATTTATTTTAGATCTTTGTATTTTGCAAGATACAAAATCATTGCATGCTTCATCCCACAGTTTTTATGTAACACACACACACATGCACGCAACACACTTTCTGTGTGTGCATGTGTGCTTGCATATGCGCATGTGCGCTAGTACTCCTCATTCCCAAGGTCTGTACCAGTCTTTGGTGTTTTTGGCGTTACGTTTGCCACGTAACCAAATCTACTCGTGGGCTGAGCCTTACATAGCAAGGGGATTGCAAGATGAAGTGGCCATCAGAGGCAGCCAATTCTAGAACCGTTCAAATTAGAGATGGGCACGAAACAAACTTTTGGTTCGTTTCCTTATTCATTATTTTTACATTACGTAACAAAACGAATAACGAACATCAGAGTGGTTTTAAAATGAAATTAACCGAACCAAACCATTGTTTTTTTTTCGTTTCGTTAATGGCGGCGGAGATGTCTCCTACCTGGTGCTGGTCCTTCCCAGACAGTCCAGTCTTCCTGGCTGCCGGGAGGGGGCCACCAGGAAAAAAAAGCCAACCGGACGTGCTACAACTGGTAGGCAGCCGTGGTTGGCAGTAAAAAAATTTAATAAAAAGAAAAGAAAAGAAAAGAAAAGATGTGGTGTGCGGGCCCCAGTACCAGCCCGCGAGCACCGAACCCGGCCCACAGGCTGTGTAACTAGCCCGCGGGAGGGTTATTTCAGGGGGAGCTTTTACTTTACTTTATTTGAAATTTATATACCACCAGCTGATTGTGGGAGAAGATGTGGTAACCACCTGGGGGGTGTGACCTGGGAATGTGGATAAAATCTAGGTGGCTGTAGTTAATGACTTCCCTAACAGGTAGAAATTGTGAAAGATGGAGAAGGAAGGAAGCTGAGAGAAGGCAGAAAAATAGGTCCATTTGAAGTGTGGTGCTGGAGGAGAGGTTTATGGAGCCAATGGACAGCCAGAAAGACGAGCAAGTGGGTGCTTGACCTAACCATCCTTGACAAATCTCTATGAGGAAGCATGAGAGAATGGATTTTGTTCAACTTTGGGCACATCAGGAACAGACGGAACTGAATGGAAAAGACAGTACAGCAATACTGGGGGACAGCGGAAGAAGGCATTACCATATTTTTCTGTCTACAAGACGCCCCCATGTATGAGATGACCCCCCCCCCATTTTTCCAACCTATAATTACAGTTTCACAACCGCACGGTATTCTCTTTGGCTTATTCCACGTGTAAAACGACCCCCAATTTTTAGTCTATCAATTCTAGACAAAAATATAGTCTTATACACAGGGAA
The DNA here is from genome assembly GCA_037367245.1 of Phrynocephalus guinanensis. Taxonomy (NCBI): domain Eukaryota; kingdom Metazoa; phylum Chordata; class Lepidosauria; order Squamata; family Agamidae; genus Phrynocephalus; species Phrynocephalus guinanensis. The sequence continues at coordinate 3,596,378 of CM074743.1, forward strand.
AGACTGTGATTTTCCCCCTTCCCTGTTATTGTGAGCTCTCCTCATTGTGATGCAAAGGGAACGAGGTGGCTTGATCTCAGGCAGGAGATTAGGACCTGTGTTAACATTACAAAAGACCAATTCATGGCAGAGGTCAAAACTGCTGGAACGGGTTTGGTTCCTTGTGCCAACACAATGGTCTGCATTTCGGGGTTTCCCCTTGTGGGGATGTGATTATGGGATGTGTCACCATGGCCTGTATGATTCAGAGAAGAAGATGCCTTTATAGAGAAGATCAAAACAAAAGGTATGTATGCTTTCAGCAGCGGCCTGATGCCCTGGGAAACTGAAAAAAAACAAGCTCAGAAGAGTGCAGGTAAAACCACCTTGACAGGTATGCTCATATCTTGTATGAGCGTCAGAAACCAGCTTGCACCATAGTGCTCCACAAGCAGACCCTGTGAGATCCCACCCGTACCTGTTTTGGACTCTGCTTCCAAGCAGCCTTAACAAGGAGATTCTTTGGAATTCTATCGCCACCCAAATTAATGCTAATTTAAAAATACCTTCCCAGACTTGGGCACTGACTCATGACCGATGGAAATGGCTAAGCCCCAGGTGAACTGGGCCAACGTTGATTGAGCTTACTTAACTTTATCAGCTGCTTCTGCTGACCGGGATTCTGTGTCCTGTAGACAGGATCCTATCGCTGCCTTCCGTTGTCCGTAAGTGAAATGGTGTTAAGTTAAAGTGGCATTCATTAATGAGATGCTGGTCCAGCTCCCTCGTGTGACTGAGGGTGCAAGTAGCACTTCGTTAATAAGTTACAAGTTACTGCTGTAATGTATGTAATTTCACTTGGGAGGCATAAATTTTCACCTGTAGGACACTGAGTGCCTTCTCTTTATTTAAAATATTTCTCCTTCAAAAGGACCCAAGGCAGCTTACACCATTATCATAGAATCATAGAATCATAGAGTTGGAAGAGACCTCAAGAGCCATCTAGTCCACCCCCCGCCATGCAGGAACCCCCATCACACTCTTTCCAACAGATGGCCATCCAGCCTCTGCTTAAAAACCTCCACAGAAGGAGACTCCACCACCCTCCGCGGCAGCATATTCCACTGCCGAATAGCTCTAACTGTCATGAAGTTCTTCCTAATATTCAAATGGAATCTCTTTTCCTGTAGTTTAAAACCATTGCCCCGACGTCCTAGTCTCTGAAGCCATGGAAAACAAACTTCTTCCCTCTTCAATATGACATCCTTTCAAATATTTAAACATAGCTATCATATCCCCTCTCAGTCTTCTTTTAGAGAGGCTAAGACAATGTCTAAAAACAACAACAAAAAGTGCATGTACAAATTTTTTAAAGAATCAAACAAGTATTAAATCAGAAATGGTAAATAAAATCAATTCCAAAACTCAATACCAACTATCCATTTAAAAAAAACACCTTCTGACAACAGATTAACTTCCTGTTAGCCTGGCTGCTTTTTCTAATCCTTCATGCCCCCCAAATGGTTAGGAGTTGCTTAGTCTAGTTTCACAATATCTGCTGATCAAGGCCACAGTCTCACTAAAGTTTTCTGCACATCTTAATTTTATGTGTAGTTTTTTTCAGGCTGTCACGTGGTGTTTGATGTGCACTTGGTATCCTGTCGCCAGGGTAGTATTTTTCTGCTCCGTGCCCGTCTCTACTTGCCTACTGCTCATCTTTTCCCATTTTTCTGGGTCGATTTTCTAAGTCTCCATTGCATATACATTCCCCCCCCCATGGGTGATTACCAGTAAGCCGTCTTTCAACCACTGCAATTTCTCATTGTTCGAAACGGACCGCTTTCCTTCCACGTGTTTCATGTGTTCTCAATGGTGATTTTTTACGCGAAAGAGAAATGTGTATGAAGAATCGACAAGCCAGACCCACAGGAAGTGGCAGGAAAAGGGGTACAAAGCTAATTATTGTGTATTTTCTGGGGTCACATCTCATTAGAGAAGCAAATAATTGAGCATTTTTAAGGGAAGTTTTTTAAACCAACCCCTAGCAGTGGTTTAATAAAATTAGGTGAAAGTGCGGTTCTGGGGGGTGTGGTCGACCGGGACACCAATTTACTTCCCTTCACGGTTAGGACTTGGATGGGCGACCACCAGGGAATACCAGGTGTTGTAGGCGCCTGGAGTAGGAACTGGCAAACCACTCCAGTATTCCTGCCAAGAAAACTCCATGGACATGGGGTGACGAAGAGTCGGTCACGACTGTGATGACACAACACACACACACACACACACACACACACACACACACACACACACACACACACACACACACACACACACACACAAGTTTAGGGCACTATTGTTTACTGTGCAGTTCGCCGCAACAAAACTGCGCAGAAAACGCTGGTAAGACTGCAGCCAAAGTCTGCAAAATGACCTTAGTCCTGTCCCAAAAGGAAGAATCACATGATGGGAACAGGTGATAAAATATTTCTCATGGGATAATTTCTCCCTTGAGCTGGTCTTGGGTTTTATTGCCATGAGATTCCCTTGTTCCGGATCCCAAAATCTGGAGCAACGCCATACTTTTTATGGGTCAGCTCAAGATCAAGAAATAGCACGTGAGCCTTGAAGTTCTCTGGTTTTAATTGCCTTCAGACTATGCATGGTGCTGTGTTCAGATTCCTAATTTGTTGTGACATGCTGCTAAGTCACTTCTGACTTCTGGTATTCAAGAAGGAAGTTGGCATTTCCAGTCTCCAGTAGGTTTTCATGACTGCGTGGGGATTTGAACTCGTTTCTCCCGAGTCCTAGTTCGATCCTCTATCTATCCAGTATACCCCACTGGCATGCATCGATGAATCCATGATCAAGTCAAGCCTGAGCTCTGTTGGGGAGCAAACATGAGCAAACTCAGGCTGTTGGACTTGGGATATATCATGAGAAGGCAAGACGCTACTAGGAAAAGACAAATACAAAACTGGAACAGGGGATACCTTTAGACTACTAAAAAATTAATAAAACAGTTGCTAATATTTTGAGGGCGAAACCCTCTTCCTCAGAGCAGTACCGATAGGTTATAACCATGTTGGCGAACCTATGGCACAGGTGCCAAAGGTGGCACTTGGAGCCCTTTCTGTGGGCACCCGACATCACCCCTTCACAGCCACGTGTATTCAAGTAAAATTGCTGTATTGGCACTTTACGAACAATTAGTGGGTTTTTAATTGCACTTTGGGCACTCAGGTTCTAAAAGGTTCGTCACCACTGGGTTATAATAACATGGCAAAAGATGGATTTGCCAGGAGTTATTTCTTAGATGTAAGGCCCTTGGCAAGATGGAAAAAAGACATCTAAGAAATAACTCCTGGCAAATCCATCTTTTGCCAAGTTATATAACCTTTCGGTACTGCTCTGAGGTAGAGGGTTTCGCCCTCAAAATATTAGCAACATTTTTGTGAATTTTCTAGTAGCCTAAAGGTATCACCTGTTCCACTTTTGTATTTGTTTTTTTTGTGATGGCTATGCAGCTCCTCAACTTGTTTTGCTTCAATTAGAAAAGGCGATAATGCTTGAAAAAGCGGAAGGCAACATGAAACGAGGAAGACAAAATGTACGATGGATGGACTCGTTAAAGGGGGAAATGGCCTTCAGTCTGAAAGGCCTGAGCAGAGGTCTGGAGGATATAACTTTTTGAAGATCATTGCAAGGTTGGTCTGATGCGGTGGCGGTGAACCTTCAGCGCTCCAGATGTTTCGGACCACAACTCCCAGAATTCCGAGCCTAGGTGGGCAATGACAAAGCACTGTGGGAGTTGTGGTCCAAAACACCTGGCATGCCGAAGGTTGGCCTGCACTGGTCTAATGAATGACTTTTGCTTTTTTTTTAAAAAATACAGTAATGTGAGTGTTCATACAAGAGTGAACTAGTTCTGCTTCCTACCTCTCCCATTGTTGTTTTTAAAGTTCCAGCACCAGCAAGAATAATGGCAGCAAGAAACACGGTGGTTCTCAGACCGTAAGATGTTGGGCGCGATTAGTGCCAGTCTGGCTGGGCTGTCAAATGAAGATGACGCCCTGTGCGCTTCCCCATAAGATGCAATCGTATTTCCACGGGGAGGTGGCACAGGAAGATGCTGGGTGCCCTCCAGGGAGGGATGGGGTGTCCGCTTCTTGGTACTGAGAGAGGCAGGCAACACACTCCCCCTCAACTGACAGGGTTGTGGACTGAGATTTGGAGAAGTGGAGAGGTGCAGAAGAGAGCGACTAAAATGATTACTGGCCTGGGGCACCTCCCTTATGAAGAAAGGCTAAAACATTTGGGCCTCTTTAGTCTGGAAAAAAGGCGATTGAGGGGGGATATGATTGAGACATACAAAATAATGCAGGGCATGAGTAAAGTGGATAGAGGGAAGCTCTTCTCCCTCTCCCAAAATACCAGAACTAGGGGACATACACTCAAATTGAGGGCTGGGAGAGTAAGAACTGACAAAAGAAAATATTTTTTCATCCAGCACGTTGTTAGTCTGTGGAACTCCCTGCCACAGGGTGTGGTGATGGCATCTGGCCTGGATGAATTCAAAAGGGGATTGGACAAATTCCTGGAGGAAAAGTCCATCACAGGTTACAAACCATGATGGAGATGTGTAATCTCCAGGCTTAAAACCAGGGTACTTCAAGGGCCAGATGCAGGGGAATGGTATCAGGAGACAGAGATCTAGTCTCGTGCGCTCCCAGATGCATCTGGTGGGGCCCCTGTGAGATACAGGAAGCTGGACTAGATGGGCCTTTGGCCTGATCCAGCATGGCTCTTCTTATGTTCTTATGTTCTTATGTAAGTGAACTTACGTGAACAAAGGGCCCCGCGTAGGAGGTAGCCCCGAGGTTAAGGATGTATCTGCAACAAATTCTTGAACTAGAGATCAAATGGATTAAGACCTGTGATGCTGACACTGTGCAAGTCCTCATTTGGGAAGGGCTTTTAATCACAGCTGGAAGAAGCAAGCCAGGATAAACCTCTCTCTCTCTCTCTCTCTCTCTCTCTCTCTCTCTTGCTATCCCCTTTTAAAATAATTGTTCTCCCATTTGCCAGCCTGCTGGCTCGTGGGTTGTGACAGTTGTCATTCCAGACAATGGCACTTTCCTGACCTTTGAACAAAGCCCAGCTTGGTTTGTCCTTGAATTATTTATTATTTATTAATTAAATGTATATACTACTCCAACTAGCGACACAACCACTCTGGGCAGTTTATAAAGTTGAATTAAGAGGCGTTGACTTTACAAAAGAGCTGCTCCCCCTTTTTTTTTTTGGTAATAAAGACTGATCCAGTTAGCTTTGGGGACTGCTATGATAAGCACCATCAAATTCATCACTGACCACGATCTGCATGGAGTTGCCAAAAATGAGCAAGAAGGAAAAACTGGAATCTTATAAAGTGCCTGGTTGCTTTGGACAAACATTCTGGGGAGACCAGTGCCTTCCCTGGACACAATGGCCAACCACAATGGCTGACTTTTGGGGGAAATTCTGTCGCTTTGCTTGATTGATCACCCCACCCATCTATTCAAATCTTGATGTTCTGAAGATGGAAAGTCCACATTATCACTGACAACCTGGGTGCTCTTTGGCAGAAGCTCTCTGGCGATGTTTGGGATAAACCCTAGAGAAAGTGTGAACAGGGGGAAATGACATTTCTGTTCCTTTTTATCATAATTTACCCCAAAATTGACCATTCATTCATTCACAGGTTTGCTGTAAGTTTGGTTGCTGATGTTACTTAGCTAGAAACCAACATGTGCAAAATTCCTTTTATTTGGGAGAAAAAGCATTTCAGAGAAAGAAAGAAAGAAAGAAAGAAAGAAAGAAAGAAAGAAAGAAAGAAAGAAAGAAAGAAAGAAAGAAAGAAAGAAAGAAAGAAAGAAAGAAAGAAAGAAAGAAAGAAAGAAACCAAAACTGCATCCAGCCAATATAAAAATACTGAGTGCACTGAAATCTAAAAAAAACCCTGGCTTGGGATGCAGTCCGCTGTCCTCTAACCGATAAAAGGCAGGCAAGGTCCTTCATGCCCAGAATAGCTCTATATGTAGAGGATGGCCAGTTGAGAAATTGGGAGAATTTCATTTCCATTGTATTTCAATAAGAATGGGCAGACATTTGCAAATTTCTTCCCAGTGGTCAGAAATAATTTGAGGCTCTTTTGTTTTGTTTTGTTTGAGATGAAGGAGAGCCCTAGTGTTAGTTACAGCTAACCGACCCTGTCACTGTGACACTGGATGTGATTTGAGCAAAACTGGGAAATCAAATTTGCAGACAATGGTGCCATAGCCTCCCAAAGACTGATGGCAGGGCAAATCAAATCAAATGAATTTGAAAGGTATGAGAGCGGAGAAAAATTGCAGCCATAGCACTCAGATGCTTTTCACAGTCAAGGAATTCCCTTTTCTAATGATGGGCGATCTGTAATGCCCTGTGGGACAAAAGTAAACTGATAATTTCTGATAAATTGGAAAGAATTGGGCAGTCAAAAGATGTTGTAACTCGGAGGTTCTAGGAACAGTGTGTGATATTTCACAAAAAGGATCCCG